>OZ037939.1:23284493-23992140 GCA_964035585.1 Polytrichum formosum | reverse complement strand
AACAATCGAGAGGAGAGTAGATTCTTGCAAGCAAGAACTCAAAAGAATAGTGTGAGTTTGAGAGATAAAGACTCAAGAATACTTGAAGGATTAATGGAACTTTGAGAGATGTTGAGATTAAACCTCAACGCTTGAAGAACCATTTGAATGATTATTAGAAGAAAACCTTATCAATTGAGCAATTAAGTGAGAGTTGAGTAACTCCTCAAAAAGGAGTGAGAGAAATGAGCATGTGATAATTTTTGAAGCGGAACTTATTATTTTAAGATTGATTAATATCTATATGTATGATATTGTGACTTGGTGATTGAAACTTTGATAAACTACTTACAACGATTGATACTCAAATTATAACTTCTTTCTCTTTAAGATTCTTTGTGAGTTGTTGGATGTCATTACAAGTTGAAAGATTAACCAATTAGAGAAGATTTGTCTCTCTTGAGCAAACACTCAAGAGAGTAATGTAAGACTCTAAGAGTGATGTCAAGCATTCAAAGATTTTGAAGTGTTAATGGAATTCTTCTCGTCATCAAGAAACACTTTGCATTAAAGTATATCATTATAAACAAAAGACTATATATGGTGTTTTGCTATATGTTAATGTGATACGTGATTAAATATAAGTAAGATTGACGTTAATTACCACATGCATACATGATACAATTATTAAAATCATAATATTATATTATAAGTAGTAACACTTGAACTATAGAAGAAAGATTCAAGAACATGCAATCTTTCTCATTACTATTATAAGTTATAAAAGCAACATACTTATAATGACATTAAAAGAGTATTAATGAATGCAATTAAAGATTATGAACTACGGATCTTATAACTGCAAGTTTTAACTCTTTTCGGAAACTTATACAAATTGTTGAAGATTCCTATTGCTATCAAATATTATTGATATTGTTATATATATATATATATATATAAAAGAGATATGTTTTGAATGATATGGATGGAACTTTAGAGTACTGATACATCTCTTGAACCCTCTCTACCTTAGTTGTTCTCACGATTAATGAGCCTTATATTGAGAGTGAAAATAATTTAGGATGGGATCGTTTAACTCCAATTAATTATATTCAAATCATAAGGAGAAGAGAGGTTACTAAATTTTAAGACTGAGCATATTAATGAGGCACGGTAGTTCTCAAGCGAATATAAATTTAACATGATGTCGCACCGTGAGTCCTCTTAGCTAATTTGCAAAGGGACGACCCGCGGCGCGCATCATTTTGGCGACCATGCTGGAGATTCTTGCCATTAATGTGTCTTGATGATTTCAGTGTGAAGGGGTGATTTAAGTGTGAAAGGGACGAAAGTGAAGATTCTTGGCGAATGAGTTAACTAAGCACGTGGAAAATTATGCCAAGAAGATCAGAAAACCGCAACGTCAAATCTACCAAATGGAACTTAGCACGTTCGAAGATAATGCACCTTTCTAGTAAGAATGACAAATGAGAATACAGATACGGAAGGCGACCGGGAGATACGTGATACGTTGGATGAACTAAACTTCATCATTTTTTGCGAAACGATACTCAAGGAGATTGAAACTTAAGAAAGAATCTATCAAGCAGACATTGAGGAGTCCCGACTTTATAAATTGTGGCAAACAACAGGAGAAACTTCCAATGGACAACAAGCAAAATTGGAACATTAAACCAAAAAAGGTTATAGCAAACAATTATGGATTAGCACCAACCGATTTCTTGACTTAATGGTATGTATGAACCGAGTGTACATCGATCAAGCGTGGAGATGTTTTGAAGAAAGACGGATTAGTTTCACGTACCGATCAGAGTTTGAGAGAAGAATCAAAGACTTATCCGAAGAATTACAAGCCATCATCTTTTCTAAAGTGTGGAACAAAGGCAAGGATACATTGTGGGAATGCATGCCGGGAACAACAAATCAAAGTGGGTACCATTATAATCTAAAAAGATTCCTTTACCACTTATACTACACACAAGTAATAGTACCGGCTACGATTAATGAGTCATTGGTTTGAGAACATCCATTGCCACGATAACTTACGAGAAATGTTACAAGAAGGGTCCCAAGAGAAACAGTTAATTGGACCACTTGAAGCCTCACATATCGAAAGGGAAATTTTACGAAGGATTGAGAAAACAAACGTGAAAGGATCATACGTGATTGATGATCTTGTAAAAGACATAGACACTAAAGGACTTGTGAGTCATTGGCCTTGGGAGTACCCGGAATTTAGTTGGGACAAAGAGGTACTAACTCAATGGGAAGGAGTAAGGAGGTTCCACGACTTAATGTGGAATATGAACAAAGTATATATGAAGAAGGCAACCAAGAACTTCATCAAAAAGCAAATTAGATTTACTTATCGTTCGGAGTTTGAGAGGAAAATCTACAAACTACCGGAAAAAATACAAGCAAAGATATTTTCAAAAGTGAATTGGGAAGTGGGCGAAAGACGCCACAAGTCATAGAGGGTACTACTACCCACAAGAGGGATTATTATACAACTTGTACTTTGAAAGGGTAATGATCAAACTTTACAACGGACTAGGGAGATTGAAGAATAGTGAGCGAGAGATGACTAAGTTAAAAGATTAAAAAATATATATAAAAAAATCCATTGGAGAGGAAGAGAAAACTAGATCGAGTCAAGAAAAGAGAATATTTCCTAAGAACTGTACTAGCGAAAGGATGAATATAGATACACATAGTTAAAGCCGGGAGGGCCGACTAGGGTGATCTAAGATCATGCTAAGTAGTGTTAATGTACGCCAAACAGGAAGAAAAAAATTGAGACAAGAAGAATAGTGTGTCCTAAGAACCGTACTAGTGAAAGGATGAATATAGATGCACATAGTTGAAGCCGGGAGGGCCAACTAGGGTGGTCTAAGATCATGCTAAGTAGTGTTAATGTACGACGAAGAAGAAGACACTAGGGAGCGAAGTCGTTCGCTGCCATCTAGGAAAGAGGCTGAGGCTGAACGTAAGCACATTAACCGTATGCAACATGGAGTAAACCCCAATAACGAGGAAGGAAGAACACATATTTAAGTAAATTTAGACAATTAAGGAGTCTAAATTTAATTTATAATTAAATAAGTATGATTAATAGATCATTAATGTATAAATGAAATGAAAGCGGCTCGCAATATATCGTGCCACGGAGGGGGATCGGGTAGTCTCCCGATGGCAATGAGTGGGAAGCATGCACAAAAATGATAGCAAAAACAAGGCAGTGATGTATACAAGAACATCGGGAGATCTCCCCATCCAGAAAAATTCAATTACAAGACAGTGAACAATACATAAAACGATGGACATGTTATTGTACATAGTAATCAATGAATTCTTGAACCAAAGCCGTGCATTGTCAATGACAAGCCATGCACGGAAAATAGAACATAAAATTAGAATCCAACATCCATACTTGAAAAATGCTTGTAGCACCAGAATTGAACAACGGGAAGGCTAAGCGTTTAAATCTCTAAGTATTGAAGCAGTACAACTTCCCGGACTACGTCTGGGTAGACCATAGGACCGGGAGGGCTCCCGGTGCGAATGAAGGGATGAGCGACGGAGCATCAGTGGTTGATTCGTTCTGGGCAGAACCTAGAGGCGTGGGAACCCGAGGATGTCCGAGATGGGGATGACATAGTTGAGCCTGCAAATGCAAAAAACGAAAAATGTGAGGAAACATGAAGAGGTTAGCACATGCAGAAAGCAATACCAAATGAGATTAAAAAAAGAGACGTGAAGTACCGTCAGAAAGTTGAAGGCGGCGTTTAACTGGAAATCTCCTCCAGTGTGGAATTGATGAATTGGCTGCCTTGATTTGCAATAGGCGGTAAGCAACATAGGAGTTACAGGTTGAACTCTTGGTGGGCTTCAATTCGACTCGCTTCTTGGGAGATTTCTTTGGTTTCAAAAATGTGGTCCCCAAAAGTGCCGCGGTCGAGGACACTCCAGACGACAAAAGCGAAAGTTAAAGTATGTTAGAAACATGAGAGAGGGTGAGCGAACATCATCGATCGGGAGGTCTCCCGGTGTGAATTTAGGAAATGAAAAGCAAAATCAAACAGGGGAGAAAGAATTGAAGTGAGAATGAATTGAAAGTATTGGAAGAGGAGGCGTGTATGAAGCACATACGGAAAGTGTCGCGAGAATGGACGGAGTATGGCGCGCAATTGGCGGTCACGAATGGGCTAAACCATTTATGGTAACGTGGGAGTGGGGGTTGTCCGTCTGTGATATGATTATGCAAATAGAGAGGAACATTTGGTGCGTGTATGAGTCCCTCGATGTAAGGGTACAATGCGGTTGTGATGTTATCGATGACTCTGTGACCCGGCCAAGTGTGAGGGAAATAACAACAGTCGGAGGGTTTGTTCCTAATATGACGGCTGGGTTGGTCGTCGACAAACAATATATTGCCCTCCCTACAACCGAAATAATTTGCATGGTGACTGAGGAGGACTTGTTTTTCTTTAAAGAGGAAAGGGACGTCCTTACTAATGAAACCGTTTGTATTCGTGCACATGGATTTACCCCAGACAAACTTGAGCGCAGATATGACGTTTTCGCGAAAGAGGCGGCGAAGGACAGTGTGGAGAACTGAATCTTCCATGCACGACCAGATAGCGACATGGAAATTGCGTAGGAGTAGGGACATGAACTCTCTCAACCCGGGACGGACTTCGAGATCCCATAGCTTGTCCATGAAAAGGCTGCCCTTGCCCCCGAAACGCGCGAAACACTTGGCTCGAACCCTCTCCGGGGCGCGCCTACAAAGAAGACCATCGACGCTGAGAACAATCAACTTGAAGGGCTTGGGTTTGGGTTGGAATCGAGGGCGCACAGGAGTAATAGAAACCTCAAAACCCTGCACATGAGAGGCACCGGGAGGTCTCCCGAAGAGAATATGAAGAGAGAAACGGCGGGGGAAATGTTGACAATGCATGATGAAAAAAATTCATTCAACGAGTAACACAGTTACAAACACATTCACGACACAAGAAATGAACAGGTTGGTAAGAAACGAGGAAGTTATTACAAAGACATGAGAGTACTTAAAAACATGAATAACGGTGTTTGGTTGCTGGTTGCATGTCCAAAATGTTAGATGGAAGAAGGGCACCCAAAAAAATGAAACCCAAAAGAAAGAAATGAGGAAATCCAAAAGAGAAACCAAGCGTCAACCCAAGCCCACCTCCGTGACAGATTCAGGGGAGCCAGAGGACATGGAAATCTGCCGAAGATGCGCAGAACCGCACTCCGAGAGCAACTGGCCAGTATGGATACTTCCAGAGAACCCAAAGTAACCAGGAACATGTCCAGCCGACTGGACAGCAGGTGACGTTGGAGAACCCAGAATATTGGCAATTTTCTGGGACAGCTGAAGGGGCAACGTGGAATCACAGCTTTCCTTTCTTTTGAGTGGCCTTCTTTCCTCTGACACCTGAAAAAAATGGGAACACCGTGAGACGCTGGGCAAAGCATCGGGAGGTCTCCCGATGTCAATACTTGGGTTGAAACTCAGGCGCTCTGTCCACATCATCTGGCATATACCTCCTGGAGTAGCCAGCCATAAGCTTAACGTAGCGAGAGTCAGACTTACGGAGCTGGGCCTTTCCATCCGGGAGGGGGTTCTTTTCAACAAACTTTCGCACATCCATGTTTGAGGCCAAGAGTTTTTTCAACCAGTCAAACAAAGTCCGGAGAAGGTAATTATCCTCATGTAGGACTTCAGGCCTAAACGTGGGAGGATGGATGGCCTGACTCCAGTGGTTAGGACAATTTTTATCCGGGGAGTCATCAATAAGCAGAACATTACGTAAGGTAGCATTAGGAAGTTTTTTGAAAACCCTAAGTGTGAGATCCTTCATCAAAATGGGTTGGTCGGGATTATCCCTATGCCTGGAGACAGTGCAATGATCCTGATAAAAGAATCCATAGTCATCAAAGGGAATATCAAGGCGACCAAGCTTGAATCGCCTGCAATCCTGCATAAGAGCATCAACCATTTGCAAGGCTTTCTACTTCCGGGTTGAAGTCCAGAACAAGACGTCAGCCTTCTCGTACAACCAATCTAGGAGTTCACGGGCACCACTCCGCAAAAGGGTCTTGTCATTTTTGTTACGCGGTTTAGAGCAAAGGAGCCCGTTGAGATCAAAGACTAGGAAATATCTTACCGATGGCACACTAATGGACTGCGGAGTCAAGTCAGTCGTTGCTGCAAGACAATGGAACATAATTTCAGAACAAGGTTACATGAACCTCATACAATAAAAGTATATCTATGGAGATCCATCATCGGGAGACCTCCCGGTCCTCAAAGAGAATATTGCAAAAGAGTATTAAAGTGAGAAAGAACTCACCTCGGGGGGACATTTCAGTGGCCGGAGTCTCCTGGAGGATAGCAGCATCCGCAGCGACAGACTCCACGCTACGCTGTTCTCTGTTAGTAGTGGCGGTGCGCCTAGATCTCAGTTTGGGTGAATGCGAGCCCGAACTGCCCATGGGCATGGGACCACCAACCACTTGGGACTTAAGCTTCTGGCGAAGAGGGCGAGGGGGAGAAAAACTCCTGTCATCAACATCTACTGCAGTAGAAATATCATTGACGAATTCATTCTGCATGGCTTCATCCGCAGCAACATCCATGTCAAGATCCTGGTCATCAAGGAGGATAAGCGATTGAGGTTGCGCGGTTGGAGGAGACATTGCTGCGGGTAGAGGCATCGGGAGGTCTTCCGATGCCCGAGGAGGTGAGGGTGCACGAGAAACGTTGCTTGGGCCAATGGCAGAGTGAGTGGGCGAAGCAACAAAGTCGGGCGCGACGTCTTCGGCCATCGGGAGGTCGCCCGATGGATCACCGAGGTGAGAGGGGCCTCCTCTATCGCCTGGCTGCTCACAGTCACCAAGGTGAATAACCTCCATCTCATCGTCTGAGTCTTCAGCAGGGTGGGTTCGTCCAGTTCCACGACCTTTTTCTTCTTCTTGTCCTTCCTGGAGGCAAGAACAAGTTGTTTCCGCGCCAACCCTTGCAGATATTGAATGATCCGTTCTCCCAAATCTGTGGCCCGACTGTAACTCACATTGTCCTGGGCGATGTCCGCAGTGGGTAGAAGTTTATGGAGACCCAAAATCGTCAAATTTCCCCCGCATTGTATGTTCAAGAGAATCCTGTCGGGTTTAAGAACACCACCCATAATTGCATCGAGGGAGGCGACGCTCAGATCTGCGTGTAGGGTCGTCCAGTTTCCCAAATCAGATTGCTCGAGGGACTTGGCATCCACAAAGGTGGGTAGCTTGGGTGAACCGAAAATCCTCCGCAAATGTTTCGCGCTATCAGCATCCTCATCAACCCTCGGGAATACAACCAAGATGTACACGAGCACCTGTGTCTCATGGGCGGGAGTAACAAATTTTTCCTGTTCCTTGTGTGGGGAATACACGACTATGTGATAATCCCAGACGGACGAATTACTCACCCACATGGCAAATTCTGAAGCGGTCGGGAAGGAGCAAAAAAAAATGGTGGACCCCCAAAGTTGAAGAGTTTTCCTCGAAGACCTCTAGGAATTCTGGAGTTATAGGATGTTTGGAAGGGACGCCTTTTTTTCTGTCCCAAAAATTGGAGGCACTGACAATGTAAGGATCATCAGAGATATTCCAAGCGCGCACAGCATGAAGAATATCTTCAGCGCCCTTCGCCTTGATGACAAGGTGTTTTGACCTGATGGCATCATCTGCATGCGACGTCGAAGTTGCCCCCTGCAGGTAAGCATTGTAAGCATCCCAGAAATCAGGAAGAGCAGGTTCCTGGGAGATTTTCATCAAGTCTTTCCTCTCCTTCAACCAAGCTTTCCCAGCTTCTGTTCCCCTGACAAGCTTACGCATCATGGCCATGAAAGCGGCATCGAATTTGTGCTCTTTGGCCACGGCTTCCCATTCCGAATAGGTCCAAGCTTTGTATCCTTTTCCCTTGTGTGGTCTCTCCCAGCTGAACTTTGTCATCACCTCTTGCCTAATGACCATCTCGTCCTTCTTTTCGTCGCACATATCAGTGAGGGAGACAAGACCTGCAACACCAGGCTGCAAAGATTTGCAACACATTTTCCCTTTGAGAATGAGGTTGCCAATCTCCTGGAGCATATCGTCAGGGAGGCCCTGAATTCTGCTAACATCGGATTTGGTGAGGGGAGGTCGTTTTGATGTCCCGGTAAGAATGACCCCGTGACCGTCGGGAATGTTCCCATCAACCCAGTTGTCAAACACCAATCTCCAAGTGGTAAACGCCATTTCGCTGCATATGACAAGGGGGAGACACTCTTTGATACTTCCAATGTCGTGGAATGTTGTTGTCACTGCATGCTTGAATTTCTGGACATGGTGTAGAGCGACGTCAGAATATGTGACAATAGAAACAGTAAGCTAAAGGCATCGAGAGGCCTCCCGATAAATGGATATGTATCTCAAAACTCGAACAATAATATTGAGGAGAATAGTACTTACATTCCATTCAGGAGAGTGTATGCCACCCAACTTAGCAGGTTGTGGTCCTTCCAGACTGCACGCCCTTGAGTCACGTCCTCGAAGAATGTAGGCTTGGCGTCTTTGTCGTGAATTTTGAGGTTCAACACTTTGGACATGTACATAACTTTCTCCTTGTCCAGGGACCACACCACGACAATCTCGTGATTCTCACAATAGGTCTTCATGTCCTGCTTGGAGGCGAGCTCTGGCATGGCCATTACCTCTTTCATGGCCTGAATTGTGTGTTGGCCACCAATAATCCAAAAGTCGCATTCCCGCATATCATCTTTCACGGTCGGTTTCAAATCGAAAGGCTTGAACTCGTTCAATGTGTTATCAAATACAATTGGCATGACAAACACTGGTTGCTTAGCCCTGGATCCATGGAGCGCGATGACTTCGTCCATCAACTGTTGGCGTCGCCCCATTGTGACTTGCCTGTGCACCCAAGTAGCCGGTGCGCAGTGCAGCCGGTGCAATGGCACCTTGACCCTCCGACCATCGGCGTCGTCGAGTGGCTCGCAACCCCAAACGTACAATGGCTCAAGATGGTTGTGGATGGCCTGGTTGATGATTTCCAGCTTCTTGGGGTCGGTCCTGGAGCTCTTCTGCATGCGCAAAAGATCTTCGAGGTTAGCTTCTTTAGCGGTCTTAGGTGGCCTGGAGGCTGCCCTCCTCTGTCTCTCCGGAGTCCCACCTGGAGTCGAACCAGGAGTGGAGCCTCTGGAGACCGGGAGGTCTCCCGATCCTGGTGTGGAACCCCTCCTCGCCTTCTTCTGTGTTGGCGGGATGACGATGGCCTTCAAATCCTCCACCATAGACACAAACCTTTCACGCACGTCGCTTGGCAGCTTCTCGTCGTCGGGGAGCCACATGAAGCCAAAATCTGTCGATCTCCCACAAATATCTGTGTCTAATTTCGCGACGGGAACCACCAGGCCCACATAATTCGTGGCCACGGTGGGGGAGGATTCGCAAAGGTTCAAGATGACGCAGGCATCTGAACAGGAATGCTACGATGTGAGCGGTGAGCGGTGAGCGGTGAGCAGATCTCGCGAGCAGAAAATGTTAATTTAAAACTCTATTGTTCGAAAGTTAGGACCCTTATGACCGTGGATTTTGCACATATTTCTAGTTTAAATTTGTAATTACAAGGCCCATTATTGTGGAGTGCCCAATTTCTCGAACCAAAAAGTTTATTGAAATTACCAATGAGGCCCTATGACCGTGGGAAAATTGGCTATGGTTGAGAAGATGGTGGAATAAATTCTCTTTGGAGTATGACGACCACCAAGTGTAGTGTGATTTGAGAACAACGAAAAGATGCATTCAATGAGATAATTGGAATATTGAAAACCACACCACACTTTATAAATCCAAATACCAATCAATCAAACCAAAAATCAATCAACCATGAGGTTGTCACTACTAGATTCCCTACTTCCAAAGATACTCCCCTCATGGCCGCCCTCATTTGAAGTGGAATCTAAGCTATGGCACTCATTATGCACCTCTGTACATCATTGAAAAAGTATATGAAAACGATAATAGGAGAATAGTGGAAACCCTTAAATTTAATAGAGAAAGGTATGAACTAATAGTAAGATTATGGAATTAAGTGATGAACAATCAAATTAATCGTAAACTCAAATGTTAATAAGATACCAAGTGGTGTTCGAAAATATTTTAAAAAATATTAGAAAATACGAAGTCAAAAGTTAACTTAAATTATATATGCAATCCCATAAACTCCGAAAGTAATACAAATACAATGAATTTCATGCGGAATGAGTGCACAAACTAAAAAACCAACGGAAGAAAAAACGGTATATTAGATAGTACACAGACATTCACATGAAGCTATTACAACAGATCCGAATCACTGTGATCACCTGATGATGAAGACATTCTAGAATCACTAATATCTGCATCAGAGGAGGCTTGACCATCAGATTCTAAAGCTTCTATATCCAAAAACTCTAAAACTCTTCCCGGATGATATTTAGATGTAAAAGTCTGATAAGAACCTCCAGCTAGTTGATTAGCAATATCATTTGCATATGTAGGAAGTTGCCAAGACTTTGGAGGGCTGGGATAGAATTTAGGGTCACAAAAAAAAGGCCGGTGAATAGGATAGCTCAATTTATCGCATCTGCAAATGCCAATGGTACCATGTTTATAACTCAACTTTATAAGAAATGACAACAAAAAACACAACACTGGTAAGAGAATTTGTGGACCTTACTCACTTAGTAAACCGAGATCTTTTCACAATCCTCTCAACGGGGATATCTTCACCCTCAGGATCCTCTAAACTGGTGACAGGGTCTTCAAGAGTGACTTCAGAGGCTGCTCTAAAGATAATCAATGGAGCAAGTAAGGCCTCAAAAATATCAACATCAGCCTCTAATGCCGCAATGTGACGGTGCACATTGCGGCATGCATGAATGGAAGATCCTGCAAATAAAGAAGTTGGAAAAACTTAGTACAAAAACCACTATAAATTTTGTAGAGCAAAACAATATTAACGATTAACCAACTGAAATGGAAGATTACAAAGACATACCGGTCGCTGCCGTGCAGTCTAGAATAATATCCCCTGGGGAGCTACATGCTTCAATTAGCATTTGCATTAGAAGCACGGACTTTTCACGAGGCCCTCGCCATGGTGTGGATCCATTAGTTAGCTGGTCCTCACGAGAGACCAAGTTCTGGAGAATATCATCCCGTGCAACATCCACCCCATAAGGATCCAATTCAGGGACATGGCGAAACGAAAACTTCGATGGAGGTGACCCCGGCACGCTCCTGACCGCCAATGAAATACCGAACCTCATGGTCTACAATGTACAAGACATAAAGAACAATATTACTCTACAAAGTAAACAACACAACTGCGTGAGTATAATAGTTAGGTGGGTCTACACTAAGAACTAACTCAAGGATGAAATTGAAACTGAATGCGGTGATCAGAAAGAAGACTTAAGCTTTATCTTACAGTTGATGCTGGATTTATTGGGGATGTGAGATGAAGGCGGTTCATTCCCCACCACTCTTTCCGAATTGTGAAACCATATGATTTGCAATATCCAAGAATATTGGACTTCGTACTCAAGCGAAAAGGGTGAAACAAAATAATTGCCCCGTCGTCGTGAAGATGTTCGTCGGCAAAGTCAAAGAGTGGTTGTAACCACTCTTTCGATTCTTGATTCCAAGCGGGAATGGACGATGGTGGGTCTGATATGCCAGGAACAGGAAGACCTTCCGGTATATCTGCAAGAATCAAGTCCAAACAGGGATGGTCCTCCGGAGAACCCTTGTAGTGCCGGGTTTTGTCTTTTGAGTGCTGCACAATCAAAGGACAAGCAAGTTTGGTGTTAAAATAATCCTCCTTGCTTTGTACACTGCCTAGTACTTGAATGCAAAACAAATTCTTTATACATTCTTGTACCCTCGTAAAGTGTTCCAACTCTAGATATTAATCACAGTTAGTGCACATATTGTAAGCTATTGCTGAGTTGAAACAAGAGGGGCTCCGAAATTGATATATTCAAATAACACCCAGCTTGTAAAAACACTTAACAAAGATTATGGCCGAATTAGGTACAATGATTGCAGATGCTTTCCAGAAATCAAAAGTCTAATTTAATCTAACTACACCCAACCGGAAGCCTAGCCTTAACATGCCTGACCCTCACTAATTGAGCCTGCCGAGACCCACATTTCCATAAATCAAAATATGTAGATACCCCTAACTAAACCCAAGCCTAACCTTAACCTCCCTGACCTTTCACTAATTGAACTTGCATAGAACATTTCGGTGCCGAGACTCACAATTCCAGAAATCAAAATATGTAGCTACCCCTAACTAAACCGAAGCGTAACCTTAACCACCCTGACCTCACTAATTAAACTTGACTAGTGGGTCTCGGGGCCGAGACCCATATTTCCAGAAATAAAAATTTTCGGTTACTTTCTAGTTAATGAAAAATGTGGAACACATTGAAATGCATAAATTCCAAGACAAACATGTTATGACAAAATTAAGGAAGAGCAATACCTTGAGCATGAATCTTTTCAACTCGTTGTAGGAAGGGGTGAATTCCTCCGTGTCACCGCCAAGAACGACCTCCAATGAGGCATTGAGAATGAGCTCTTGAATATGGATGTCGAGCTCCTCCCCCGAAGTCAAAATAGGAATTTCACTCAACTGATCGTAGGAGGAATTGCGTTTTGTTCCTCTAGAAAATGTTGGAGCATGAGAACCAGATTCATATGTGGGACTTGGAGCAACGGGACTCTTACCTTCTAGCTCTGAGGGGGGGTTCATCTTCTTTCTGCCCTTCTTGGTGGACTTCTCCAGTGACTTCTGTAGCTTCTCCCGCTCTTTTTGATCAGCTCTCTCCTCAGCCTCCTTGACCCTCAGTGCTTTCTTCAGGTCCTGTTCCATGCGTCGTTTCATTGCCTTTGCCCTTTCATTCTCATCTTCAATGCCCTGTAAGTCCAGCATTTCAATTCCAGACTCACCTACAGCCTCTCGTGACTTCCTGAGCTCAGTCTCAAAATGAGGAGTAAAACTTGGAGCGCAATCAAGATACCAGGCACCGCCGGCAAGGTGAGAAGTTGTCCAAGTGCGTTGTTGAAGAGCTGAGAACATGCACGCTGAATTTGATCGATCAAGCCATGTGGTCAAGAATATAGGAAGGTCTTCTTTGGAAATAGCTCCTTTGGCCAGAAGCTCGTACTTAAAGTACCTGTGTCACGGAATAGCACATAACATTACATTGTAGAACATTCGAACTAGCAAATCACATAAGATGAACTAAAAAAAACTGAAATTAATGAAGAGTACTTAAAGATTTGAGACGTACCTAAAAAGAACTCTGCGGACAACAAGGTCAGATCCATTAAATCCAACAAAGTCATCAAGTTTTTTGAAGGAATCAGGTCCTCTGAAATAGGTGTTGAACGCATGGTCCCATAACTTCATGCGACAATCTTCGATATACACGGACAACAACATAGGCTCACTGACAACACTCATGTTGATAGGAAGTTGGTCTTGACGCATGGTCTCGTCAAAAATCAAACTGGCATGCTCAGAAATCTGGAAAGCAAGACAGAAAGCATCAGCTAATTGACGTTACTAATTGAACAAGCCTAGAGCACCTCCATTACCAAGACTCACAATTCTAGAAATCAAACTCTAAAGGTACCCCTTACTTTATCCACGAAAAAGCCTAATTCTGCCCCCTTACTAAATGAACCTGCCTAGAGTAGCTCGGTGCCGAGAACACAATTCCAGAAATCAAAATTCTAACTACCCACCCCAAAGCCTAACCTTAACCTCCCTGGCCTCACTACTTAAGCCTGCATTGAGCATCTCGGTGCCGAGAGTAAGAATTCCAGAAATGATAATTTCTAGCTGCCCTTAACCAATCCCACCTCGAAGCCTAACCCAGAAATGAACTAAACCCCGAACCCCGAAGAAATGAAATTAAGAATGTGAGGTTGGTAAAACACATGCCAACAAGGAACTCAACTAATTGAAAAATCAATAAAATCAGTGGACTTACTCCTGCCCAGAAACATGCTTTTGCAAGGAAATTTGCCAATTTCTCTTCGTTGATGGGCTTGGGAGGTAGCCTGCGAGCCTCGCGAGTGGAAGTAGATGAATTAAAGTATTCTAGCCATTTTATTTTGAATGCTGGAGACGCCCTTGAAGTTGCAATGAGCTGCAGCTTCTCTAAGTTGAGTTCCGGTGAGAGTGAGTTCAGGGTGTAATGACGCTCAATCTGTGTGACAAAGGGATTGTGAGAACTTCTTAAGGATAAGCAGAACAGAATGATATGGACAAAGGATTAGGGTACCTACCTCACGAAGCCAACCGTCGGTAAGCTCCGGGTTAGACATAGAAACTAGTTTTCCCATCTTAATGCGAAGTGCCACAGCTCTCTTCTCAAGTGCGGATTTCATCGCAGCTGCCTTGTCAGCAGGGGAGACGTCGCCTTCGGATTGCTCTACAAGCTGACGTATACCATCGTCTGCAGCGAGACCCAGTTCGTGCTGCACAAAGAGGGAACAAGAATGCGGAAACCAAAAGTTCAAATGAAAATGAAACATGATGTTTAAGACCCAAAAAAAATTTAAAGAAGTTGGTAGCGATTCGCAGAACCATAAGGACTATTCCATGACTCACCTGAAATATGAAATTTGTAAACACATGTAACGGTAACGAATACCAAGTCTTATGTGACTTCTTGCACCTATTGAGATCGGCCGGACTCAAAATGTCATTGAACTGGTCAATTGACATTAGACCATACTTCTGAACCCTGAAGAGGGTATGGACAATGTTGGTCTTCACGTGCGAGTCCTCGGTATGTCTAAATTCAAAAATCAAGTGAAAGACATTAGATTATTGAAATGAAAAGAAGTTGAAACCTGCTGGAAATTAATATGAAAGATTGCTTATCAAAAGAAAATGCACTTACTTGTTTATGTTGTGCATGACTTGCATAACAAGTGCAACTTTCCCATTTGTGTCAAGGAGAATTGAGTCCACCAAATAATGCCAAGAATCCTCAGTTCGGTGAAGTCTGTCAATGTGATTTAACCAAGCTTGACGCCTATGGTTTCCGTCACACACAAAAAACATCAAATTTGTGAAGCGGGCCAAATGTGGATCTGAAAGGAGAAACGTGTTGAAAACGTCGTTTTTGGAGTTCCAAATAGGACCCCAAGAAGCTTTATCAGCTTCTAACACTTCCTGTGTCATACCGTCTTCATTTGTGGTTGAGACATAAAAGACTGAGGCGCCCTCCCTGTATCCGTGGACAAACTCTTGCTCAAGCTTAGCAAGATCGGAAGACAGAGTTGGCCTTACCATTGGCATTGCAAGCATTCTGCACAAAGGAATACAAAATCGCGAGGAACTGATGGGTTGGAATCTCAAGCTTGTGATCGTGGACACTGAGTTAAGTTTCTGCCGAGTCCGAATCTCATCCTCATCAGCCATAAATTGAGTATCATCCCCAAGAATATCTTCTTCTCCCTCAGGACAGTCATCAAGGATTTCCAATTCTGGCTCCATTCCCTCTGATACTTGTGTCGAAGGTGGCGAAGATGCAGCATGTACCTACAATATAAACATTACATTTTCTATAAAACCTTACACTTGGACTCATACAAACTGTGACATTTTGGCTTATTAGAATTCTAAGTGAGACACTGCAACCAACAAAAACCAGGTTCAGATGTATGATTCCAGAAATCAAAATCAAAATCTACACCTAAATAATCCCACCCAAGCCCAGCTTAAACCCTCCCTGAACTCACTGATTGAAACTGCAAAGTATGTACATGGGCCGTGACTAAGAATTCCAGAAACATCATACCAATCTGCAACTTTAACATGCCTCAATCCAGGTCACAAACAAACATGACTTCCCAAAAAATTTTTTGTGGTTGCCCTATTTTTTCCTTTCTTGCCCCAAACAGAGCAACCACAAAAAAAATGAGCGCCCTTAGGGTGCTGGAAAAGAGTGGTCGGAGCCGACCACTCTTTTCCAGCACCCTAAGGGCGCTCCCACACATCCAGAGCCCGAGGCCTCACCTGAGGCAAGAAAGGAAAAAACAGAGCAACCACACAAAAAATGAGCGCCCTTAGGGTGCTGGAAAAGAGTGGTCGGAGCCGACCACTCTTTTCCAGCACCCTAAGGGCGCTCCCACACATCCAGAGCCCGAGGCCTCACCTGGGGCAAGAAAGGAAAAAACAGAGCAACCACAAAAAAAATGAGCGCCCTTAGGGTGCTGGAAAAGAGTGGTCGGAGCCGACCACTCTTTTCCAGCACCCTAAGGGCGCTCCCTCACATCCAGAGCCCGAGGCCTCACCTGGGGCAAGAAAGGAAAAAACAGAGCAACCACAAAAAAAATGAGCGCCCTTAGGGTGCTGGAAAAGAGTGGTCGGAGCCGACCACTCTTTTCCAGCACCCTAAGGGCGCTCCCTCACATCCAGAGCCCGAGGCCTCACCTGGGGCAAGAAAGGAAAAAACAGAGCAACCACAAAAAAAATGAGCGCCCTTAGGGTGCTGGAAAAGAGTGGTCGGAGCCGACCACTCTTTTCCAGCACCCTAAAGGCGCTCCCACACATCCAGAGCCCGAGGCCTCACCTGGGGCAAGAAAGGAAAAAACAGAGCAACCACAAAAAAAATGAGCGCCCTTAGGGTGCTGGAAAAGAGTGGTCGGAGCCGACCACTCTTTTCCAGCACCCTAAGGGCGCTCCCACACATCCAGAGCCCGAGGCCTCACCTGGGCACGAAAGGAAAAAACAGAGCAACCACAAAAAAAATGAGCGCCCTTAGGGTGCTGGAAAAGAGTGGTCGGAGCCGACCACTCTTTTCCAGCACCCTAAGGGCGCTCCCACACATCCAGAGCCCGAGGCCTCACCTGGGGCAAGAAAGGAAAAAACAGAGCAACCACACAAAAAATGAGCGCCCTTAGGGTGCTGGAAAAGAGTGGTCGGAGCCGACCACTCTTTTCCAGCACCCTAAGGGCGCTCCCACACATCCAGAGCCCGAGGCCTCACCTGGGGCAAGAAAGGAAAAAACAGAGCAACCACAAAAAAAATGAGCGCCCTTAGGGTGCTGGAAAAGAGTGGTCGGAGCCGACCACTCTTTTCTAGCACCCTAAGGGCGCTCCCACACATCCAGAGCCCGAGGCCTCACCTGGGGCAAGAAAGGAAAAAACAGAGCAACCACAAAAAAAATGAGCGCCCTTAGGGTGCTGGAAAAGAGTGGTCGGAGCCGACCACTCTTTTCCAGCACCCTAAGGGCGCTCCCACACATCCAGAGCCCGAGGGTGCTGGAATGGGCCTTTTCTAAAACTGTAACCCTAATTATTTGTTGTCTGCATTGTAGTCCAGCCGAGCAGCGCATATGAATTCTAAGGTTTAGTCCTTATCTGTGAACGTCCTTTTCGAGGTTGTTCCTAACCTTGCACCAAGTGACAATTTATAATATCAAAAACAACAGTAATTAATGAGTGGGTTATCGAATACCTGACTCTCTTCGTCAATAGTGAAGTCCACCGATAGTTGGAGCTCGGACTCACACTTTGAGTGTGAAGGTGAAGTAACTTCTTGTTCGACAACTTGATTTTGTACAATCTCGACTGGAAGCTTCGCAAACTGGTTCGTTAACGACTTGACGGTACCGTCCAAGTTTGCAAGCCGCATTCTCTTAATCTCTGCATTTCTCATCCTAGCACGCCTAATCTGCTTTGAACTAGAGAATAGGGGCTTTCTCCTTCTCCTTCGCTTTGCGATCAAAGGTGTCACACCGTCTAATGGATACACAGCATGCATCTGAGATACTACCTCATTACCAAACTCAGCTCATCTTTCTGCAATCTGAGAGGACTTTATGGTGTTTTACATCTTGTTTAAATCTCCACTACATTCCAATTTAATGGACCCCTTTAATGATTTACTTATAATAACGCATAATTGTTATTTTCATCCTTCAAATTGCGGCCGAGGGCAATCGACTTTACACCTAAACCTCTGATTCTAATTTGGATAGATATTTAATCGATCCAATAAATGACGTCGGTTGTGCCTAACTTTGGTTGCCACACATTCCACACAGCTACTTATGCGCTGACATACCTTCGATCACCCTTGCCCATGAATTTTACAGCTGCTATAATAATTTTAGCAAACAGCCAATTATCCTACAATCCTCTTTCCTACAATCCTCCATGTCTTTTTCCCTTTGGAACCTCTACCTGTTCCCCTAGAAGAATTAACCCCTTGTCTACGCATTGTTTTCCGCAAGTTGTACGGCGTCCCTGAGCTCTCTTTTGTTTCTAACCTTTGCCTTCTCTCTATACGCCTCTGTTTTTCAATAGTCCTCCTCAATTCTCGATCTGCTCTCGCTCTCGTCCGAGTGTTCATCTCTAACCATATTGAAGCAAACAAATGTTATATATCATTGTCAAGTCTGTCATAATTAACATCTATGCGCCATCATTATGTTCCTATTATCTTGGATTTAGATAATTAACCTGCAGTTTCTTTAATTATTCCTCGGTTTGTATAGCCATAACTTGACGAGACTCTCCCAAATAAACTTTCCTATTCTCGCTTCGCCATAAAGGTTAATGCTCTACCTTTGCCCATTTCAAGCCTGGACTAAAAAAGAAACACTTTCCTTTAGGGTGCCCCTTACATCCACTAAATGGTTCACGTGGTCTTGTGTATTTTAAAGTTCGTCAGTCGGCATCCAGCCTCATTGTTTGGTATTGATATATCTAGTTTGGATTGGCATATGATCATGACTAACTTAAGTAAATGCTGTAGTGCATTTTCAATTTTTATTCACATTTCTATAATGAATCGGCTTATTATTCCACTACTAATCCAAGTCTCCGCCGTCATTCATAGATTCCATCTTGCCATGGCCTTCTAATCACAACACTATATACACCTCCCCACTTTGTGGTTTCCTTAAGTCCATTGCCCATTTGGCCACTACCTGCTGTGAACTCGCATTCACAATCCTTCTACAATGGCCACCATCCGAGCACTGCACCATTCCATCCCGCTTATGATCCCTCTAGGAGATGATGGTCTAGCCAAAGTCACAGAGTCGTTCCTTAGTTTGAGGTTTAGATTCCACCCAGCCTCAATTCATGTCGAAGAAGAGGTCTTTGATGCTAACGGTGACTTGAGTCACACTGTCCTTCAAATATCGTTTCACAATGACGATGGTAGAGTTTGGTTCTTGATCCCTGGAACGTACAAGGCCATAGGCGTCACCGAGTCGGATATGGCCACCACAACTGTGTTGCTAACACCAGGTGTGTCCCTCACGTCCACCACGCAGGTTCCTCTTCTGGCGACGGTCAAGAAGGAGCCCGGCATCGAAGAGGTTACCTTGCTCAGTGACTCTGATGATGATCTGCCACCTGCCTCTAACATTACCCCACCTCCATCGCAGTATCAGCCCTTCATCAATCCTCTCAGGATTCCACACTCGCCTACTGTAAGTCAACCATCTACTTCCAGACCCCCAGTTCACCCAGGTGTGTCTATAGATCGTCCCAGTGTTGTCCACCACTTGAAATTGCTTGCAACCCGACCAGGGTCCAAGAATATCCTCAAGAGTATTGATTATGAAGTTGTTAGGCATGAGAAGGTTGAGTTCCTCCCTTCTGTTTTTGACGGCGACGTCATCTTTGAGTTCCCTCCTCTGGGAGCTGATGCTCCCCATTCCCATGCTAGACTCATGTTCGGAATGGACAAGCGTTTCGACGGTCATGCTTGGTGCAGGACAAAGACTTCTAATATTACCAATGATCTCGGCTTGACCTTCCGGTTTTCATGTTGTGTTGGCCATCTCCGTTGTGATAACGAGGGCTGTGATTACCTCAACCGCCCCAATCGGGCCACTGACGTCAACGAGACCGAATGGGAAGGCTGTACCGCCTCACCCTTCTCCGCAGGAGCTGATCCCCCAGCTGGGTCATCTCTCGTTTGTAAGGTCTGTAAGACACCACCCTACTGTCTTGATACTTGCCACGCTAAGATGTACTATGTTCTTGGCAAAGGTGACATGACCCGTGCATGCATCCATATGGGTCATCACCATCACCCCGTTTCGCAAGGTGTCTGTAGAGAGTCTAAGGTCGAAATTCATGATCTCATTGGTAGAGAAGTTGAGAGGACTCCCACCGCCACCAACTCTGCGATTGCCTTGGCTGCAAGTAAAGAGTTCCTGGCCAAGTATCTTCTACGCACGGGATCTGATCCCAATAAAGTTATGGACCTGGAGTCCATGAAGTTTGTCATGGACAGGTACCAACACCTCAGCACCCCGAGTATTCGAAACACAGTCACTTCCTTCAAGCGCATTGGGCGAGGGGGGATCATTGATAGCATCACCGGACTGAGAGGTCATAGCAGTTGGCCCTATGTGCAAGAAAACAAATTCCCAGGCCAGGGAAAGCTGTTGGAGAAAGTCTATGTGTTCAAAATGTCCGAGGTGGGCCCTGGGTCTGGAGTTGATCTTGTCAAGAGAATGCAACCACACGGTGATTTGCAGGATGCTTGGGTCATGTTTGACCATGTCAAGCGTGTCAAGGGGTGGACAACCATGGCTTGCCATGTCTATGACTCGGCCTACTGCCGGGTTATGACTATTGCAGTATGTAATATGCAGTCTGAGGATGTCACGGCGCAAAGCCTTCTTTGGCATGGGCTCAATGAAGTTATGCATAGACATGGCATTGCTAAAGTTAACTTCAAAGGGTTCATGGCGGACAGTGCACAAGCAAATTGGAATGCAGTTAGGATTATCTATGGCAGTGGTGATCCCAAGGTTCCTATGGAGTCTCGCGAGAGGACATGTCTATTGCATTGGACAGTGTCTATGGAGCGCCACACCGCCGCCCACATCAAGCCCGACCTCCAACAACAACACAAGTTGTTATGCAAGCAGTACAAAGATGCCAAGACTCCCGAGCAGTCCGAGTCCCGTTATCTTGCCATCCGGGCTTGGTGGCTTTCCTCTGGAGCTGCATCCGAGGAAGGAATCAAGGACCTTGATACATGGCTTGCATTCTGGCATTTTCGTTACCGTCAATGGGGTGGTTTCATGCAACTAGTGAGTACCCACCCACTTTCTATTTCGCTTTTTGGTGTCAGTTTAGGCTTTTAGCCTATTTTTGTGCAAAGCGTACTCACTACATTTTATTGACTTCTCTCATAATTTCACAGATTTTGAGTTGGCAGAGATGCCATCTTGCAACCTCTCTGAGACAGTCCATAACAAATGGCTTCAGCAGTCTGGAAACCGTGGCTCTGATCTATATGTTGCGACCGTGGATGATTTCGTGAGGGCGTTCATGCAATGTACGAACTACTACGCCTACTTGAAGGGTGATCGCTCTGGTACTGGCCCAGGAAAAGAAGAACTCCGCCTTCGTGCTGCACAACGATCCGGTGACGCCAAGAGAATTGTTGCAGCACTCGAGCACATGCCTGGAGCAGAGCATTGGTGCACCCGCAAACCCCAACTCGAAGGAGAGGAGGTCTTTGGCACCACAAAGCGCAAACTTGATATGCCCCCTGGTTCTGATCAGGATTCACATAGACCCGACAAGGTCAGCTTCTCTCATCCACGAGTGAGCACTAGGTCAACCAAGGCCCGTATTGATTCCGCCACACCATCAACCCTGCCCCTAACACAATCCCCCGAGAAATCGATTCCACAACGGGTCACCCACGTCAATAACATTCAAGAGACCCACTGCGATGTCTCCAAGTGGCACATTTCTAGACTACCCAAGACTTCCGCCAAGGCCTGCTTCGCCATGCAAGCTCGCACAAAGACCAAGTGCACCCAGAAGATCGTTCGGCATGGTAAAAATACTCCAGCTCCTACGTACACCGGCTATATGCGAGATTACAAGAAGAACGAGGAATTCTTGACACAGTTCTTCTTCTGCAACGACGACATTGAGAGATGTGTCAAAGGCACTAGGAGGAAGTGGGTGCAGCACCGTCCGGATGTCCCGGACGTCTGGCCTGTCCTCACTGGGACAAACCTCACTCCCCAGGAGGTTCTGGCCCTTGAAGAAGGGGGATTCCAACTTCAGCATCGTCAAGATGTGTCACCCAGAAGACTCTTCGGCGACTCCTCCAATGTTGCCTCATCCATGGCCGAACTCCCTACCCCGGCCCAAGCCGATCAATACCCTACGCTCAGGTTTGGAAAGAAGATCCGACGCAGTAACAACGGACCATGCGTCCAACAACGCAACAAGTGGGAGTCAGCCCTCAACGTCGACGGACAAATCACCTCCGTCACAATGATACCTCACCCAGGGATCGGGTGCATCATTCTCTTCCAGTCCCGAAAAAAGGCTAAGGTTGAAGAGTACCGTATCACTATCAGCACCTTCCCGTCGTGCACATGCCCGGATTTCGTGGAGATGTCAACAAGAGCACTTGGAAAACGGCGCACTTGGGTAAACTGCAAGCACTTGTACTTCATCTTCCGTGTGACCTGCAACTTGGATCAATACCAAGAAACTTTCATCCATGCTCCGAGCCTTAGTTTCAATGAAGTGAAGCACCTCCTCGAAAGTGGCATCATGAAGCATGTGGGACCTTAGCGTGGATACCTATAGGAGCTAGGCTGCCCCCCCTTATTTATAAGTTCTCGCTAAGTATTTCCTATTGCGTTGAGTATACCATAGTATGAGTGCACGTTTTCCGAAAATATCGCTGATATATTACACCTATCTTTATCTACATGATGTGAATTGTATTCGTTTCTAAATATCTATAAAGGTTTCTAAATATTTATGGGTCTCTTCTTCCAACGGTAGTTTTAGATGTTATTGAACGGTACGAGTTTTGCTACTTTGCTTGAATGCTTGAATTTTTTGACTTAGAATTTTCTCTTACGTTGTGACCATAGCCTATGATTAAGCGGCTCTCACCATAATGTGGACAGTCAAAAGTTCCCTGGTTTAATTAGATCATGTCAACTAGTCTCTCTGAAAGGTACCCTAAAACCAAGTCTTTGTCCTTAAAGCCCTCAAAATTTGCACGGAAATAGGTCCAACGTTTTTACTAAAAAAAGATGTCCCACGATTTTTCTATTTATATTATCTAAATTTAGAAATTTTATTACTATAATTGGAAAGCGTTGACTTTTTTCTGCTCACCGTGAGCAAATTTTCTGCTCACCGCTCACCGCTCGCGTCCCACCGCTCACACGGTAGCGTCGTTGGGCATCTGAATACTCCTTACAATCAACGACATCAACTGAGGTCGGTGACGTGACCTTCCCACCGACCACATAGACAAACCTAATTTTCAACCTTTGTTGAGAGGTGTCCTCCACAACCTCAGCGCCCCACTTCTCAACCTGGTTCTTGACTAAATAGGAGGCCACAGAAGGTGGCTCGAAAAGACCTACATTCTCTCCAATCTTTTCAGACACCAGATGCTTCAACCGCAAGGTGCCCATATCGTCTCTGATTCAAACAAGACATTGTGAGCTTCTAAACATGTTACGAGAGACCAAATTCAAATATAAATTTATAGAAATCATTCAGCATCGGGAGGCCTCCCGATGCTGGGGGATTGCGAATGAGAATTCAATTTGGTGTACTTGCATCGGGAGGCCTCCCGATGCTGGGTGAATGGGAATGACAATTGAATTTCGAGTACATGGATCGGGAGGCCTCCCGATGCTGGGGGTTTGGGAATGACAATTGAATTTCGAGTACAGGCATCGGGAGGCCTCCCGATGCTGGGGGTTTGGGAATGAAAATTCAATTTCGAGTATTTGCAAAAATTCATGTATGCGGAAACATTTTTCGTGCAATCCAATTGACATCAGGAGACCTCCCGGTGGTGAAATATAATGGCCAACAAACTAAAATTTCCACTGCAACAACTCACCAGTAGATATGTGCGGCTACTCCACACTCTATGTGCGACACCTCCGTGTGCTCCACCTCCGTGTGCTCCACGTGACACCTCCGTGTGCTCCAACCCTCTGCCTCGGACTGCACGTTCAAAAATTACCACATGGATGAGAGTAATGTGGATGGATGATAAATGATGCGGATGGATGTTAAATTCTGTGCAAGGATGGATGAACTATGCGTTCATGTCATGGAGGAGAGTCTGAACGTCCTCTATGTGCTCACTCCAGAATGCAGCAGGGCTTCGCCGTGGAGCAAGTGTTGCAAATGGCTCCGGGAGAGCTCCTCATATATACTGCTTCGGAGCCGACATCCTAAACACTATTTCTTCCCTACGTCAGCTATACAACGTGTGGACTACATCGCGATGTGACTGCAGGTTGCTGTCCACAAAGATTAGGTTCTTAATCTCTTAGCACACTCTGTTTAATGATCACGTCGTGCACTTAATGAGGGCGCCAACGGCTCCAATCGCCACCACTTTGCACGCCAATGGCGTCTGCATTGTCACTATCGCATGTGCCGCTCGCCATCAAATCGCCGTCTTCAATCAACACTTTATTCGTCACGCATTTGTGAGCCCAAAAGGGTGCCCACATTTAGTCTTAGACCCTTGAAACGTTAGTTGATGCACTTTGAAGTAGCATGTTACTTCACAAAAATATAAAAAGAGTGAAATGTTAGTCTTAGAAGTACCATGTTGTAAGAGGCTAGGATGTGAGTTGTTATTGTGTTTTTACCTTCGGAAGGATTTGAGTGAATGAGGATAGGTAAGGAGAACTTGGATTGAGTAGTTAGTGAGTAGGCTAGTACAAATGGATGGAGACAACCAAAGTGACTCAAGAGGCAAGTGCATTCGAATTGGGATGAATGGAGGATCACATGGAGCGCACAAGTGGACCACCTCATCATGGCCACTTAATGGGGAAGGTCCAAGGAAGAATGCAAGGTGGAGGATAAGCAAATTCTCAAAGCACCAATCAAATCACGAGTTAAGCATCGTGGTTTGAATTAAGTGGTGAGCAACGATTTGGGAAAGTAAGGGGAGAAAGTTATGGCGGCGGAAAGCGAAGGAGGCTAAGTTTGGGTTGAAGCATCCCAAGTTTGGTAAAGTGTGGTAGGTAGAAAGCCAAGGCTAGTTAAATGTTCGAATTAGGATCCTTGTTGATCATTTGAGGGAGGAAGGCTTAGAAGATAGGATTGGCGCCTACTAAGTAGGAGGAAATCTCAAGGGCTTATCGTGAGCCTTGAGGGTGCTCACCCCCTCAAGCTTACTATATAATCCCTCATTCTTCCCTCACTCATCCTCTCTTTCCTTTGTGCTCCAAGGCACCCCACGAGTTATAAGTGTGGGTGTGGGAAGCCATATTGGAGCACATGTGTGTGCTTAGTTTTTAGTTTGAGAGCCAAGGCTTGTTAGCCTTGAAGAGGGCTTGACCTCTTGGTAGAATTAGTGTTGACGTGAAGGATTTTAAAGTTAATTCATGATTCCAATTTGTGGTACTTAAAGTTCATGTTTTGAATACACGTGGTTGCAAGTTCCATGTTTAAGAGTTGAGCACTTGAGGTTGTGATGAGTGCAAAAATATACTTGTGTGGATTAGTTAGTCTTAGTGAAGTTAGGAAATTCTCTCTCCCCCTCTCCTCTCTAGGATTTTAGGATTTTAGGATTAGAGAAGAATTGTGTGATTAGAAAGGGGTTGTTAGTAGAATTAGGAAAATTAGGTAGGAAGATTAGTTAAGGGCTTGAATAATTAGTGAGGTAGTTGGGGATTACAACTACAAAGTTGTGGGTTCATGAAGGAGTTGGGTTCATGAAGGAGTTGGGTTTATGAAGGAGCTAGGTTTATGTAATTAGAAAGTAAAGAGATGGGTTCATGAAGGAGCTTAGTAGATAGCCTACTTAATTAGCTCATAGACAAGTAGTTAGTTACATTATGCTAGTTAGTGTTATGTGTGGCTTTCACAAGTAAATGTATTTGAGATTGACTATAGAGAATAGTGTTTTTTAACACTTGCATCCTCTCTTTAAAAATAAACCACGTGCACAAATTAATGGAGAATGTGGAGCACTCTCGCGATGGCAAGACAAAGGAAGCAAAGACCAAAGAGGAATGTGAGCCCAAACCCACTACTCGGACTACGGACGCTTAAGGGTGGGGGGTTTGGCCTCACAGCATTCCAAGACTTTCTCTGGCACGATTCCAAAACTCCTGTCGTCTAACTGAAATGGCGACGAGTGGCCGACAACCCTCTATCATAGGAGAGCTAAATATAGCTATATTCTAGCGCCTTCTCAAAAATTACAAGCGGTAATAATGCTTGTGAATAAAGTTTACAGCGAGTGAATATACCCTTTGACATCCATCCGACAATATCGGGAGGCCTCCCGATGCAGACAAAAACTGACAGAATGTCAGGATTCTTGCTTCAGGGTAATAGAGCAGCGTGGAGGGTATAGAAATTGAATGCGGAACTACATGAATCCAACATCTCAAGACCGGATTCACGCAAAAAAAATGAATGTAGAAAACAATGTTGACCGGATTCAAAATTTGGAATTATGAAATCACTTACCCCATTCTAAGCTCAATTGTCGTTTCGATGGAGACAAGAATGTCAGGGCTCGGCGCTATGGTTGAACGATGACCATTAATGATGACGAGGCCTTATGCGAGAACAAGTGGTGGAAGAACCAAGGCGATAAGAATCCAAAAATAGATAAACAAGAAGAAGTAATCCAATGGATCCAATGCAGTAGAAGAGAAGGCATCTTTTGGATTAGGCCGATATCACAATGACCTCCACAGAAATCCCTCTACACCTCTTCATTCTGAGGTTGCGACTCCTCATTTCTAACGCTTCATTGTGCGTGCTTGACGCTTCATTCCGCTACGTCCCGTGTATGTCCTTGTGTAGTGTACAAGTGTAGTGTACAAGTTTCTCGCAGGCCACACTTACTTTCATTCGCACACATTCATGCCGAGACTTTCATTCACAAGCTTTCATTCTCTGATATTCATTCATCCACAGTATTCATCCCTCTTATTCATCCACAGTATTCATCCCTCTCATTCATCCACATTATTCATCCCTCTCATTCATCCACAGTGACGTCAGCAGTGGAGACTGTGACGCAAGACCGGGAGGTCTCCCGATGATCTGAGTTGTGACATTGTTTTCTTATCCTGGAACACCAACAGGATCGGGAGGTCTCCCGATTCCGTCGCTCAGGGTTTAGTATGTTCAACTCCCAATCAATGGATCGGGAGGTCTCCCGATGCTCATAGAGTTGGGTACTTTAGCTGAGATTTTTGGAACACCCGACCAAGCATCGGGAGACCTCCCGATGCACGTTTACCACCCCCCTAGCACATCCTAGTCATTGTTGTTCATACAGGATCGGGAGGCCTCCCGATCTTGAATGATTTGTGGACATGGCTTTTAACGCAGGCCAGAAAGTCTATTTCAGATTGAATGACATCCAGGTAGGTATAGGCGAAGTGGTGGATGGCGGGTGCATTCAAGATCCTCCTTTGCCAGGGCAAGTATTGATCAAAGCACTGCGTGTGCACTACGGCCTCGACCAGATCGTAATCGACTACCCGAACGTTGGTGATTGCATTGGCGACTCGATGGGAGGTCCAATTCCATGGGCCCCTGAGAATCTTGTGGTGTGTGTCGGGGACGTTGTGGAGTCCTCCATTGATTCGTCAGAGGATCTCACTGTATTCGAAGATGATGACGAAGAAATGGAGGATCCCCAGAATTCCGAGCCTTTGCTGCCAAGTTCTCCAGAACCGAACGAATTGATTCTCCCAATGTCGACGCCATCGCATCCGATGGAAGCTTCTTACCCCTCGCGGACGGAGTGGAGACACAAAATTTGCAACTTGGAAGACAGCACGGGTGCTGTGTTGGCGACAGGCCGAATCTATGCTTGCTTGCCAGAAGAGGTATTTGTCATGGATATGATTGGACCCGATCACGTTGGCGTGATGGTCATCAGTTCGATTCCAGGAAATGGGGACCAGATAATGTCCATGAGATTGTGGCCATTAAAGGAAACCCGTTTCCTGGACGGTCTCCTACTCTCTGAGGTGGACCAGCACCTTTGTGACAATCCATCGAGTGAGAGCGAAGAAGAAATTTTCGCAGGTGTTAAGAAATCTGTTTATCGCAGTTCCATTCGCAAAAAGAAAACACCGGAGAAGGCGCCCAAAATTGGTCGTCTCCTCGACTTGGCGTCTATTCGCGCTATAAGTGCGCAAGAATGTTGCTCGATGAACTGTTGTCAATTGTTTCCATGGTCGTCCACCCAACATGTCAGAGTGAACTACTAGAGAAAGTCCTTTGATGAACGGAGGGAATGGGGTACGGAGGTTTTTAATAGGATGCAACCCATGGGATCGGGACATGGAGTTGTGTTAGAAGGCAAAATTGTCTGTCTCTGTGCTTGGTGAAAAATTCATGGCGTATCTCGTGCAACGTTCATGACTTACAAGCAAAGATATAGAAATGGAAAGAGATCGTCAACTCATGGCAACAAGGGCATGCGAAAATCTAGAGCGGGGACCATCCAAGCTCAAGCGACTATGGAGTCCATCATTCGCATGAATGCTGATCAAATGCCCCATCAGATGAAAGGAACTGGAAATGGACGGCAGGATATTCGCAAAGTTCTCCCTGCTCATCTCACCTGGGAGAAGGTGCGGGAGGAAGTTAATGAGGTGAGAAGACGTCACCATTATTTATTGTCTTTAAGGAATCCTCAACATCGGGAGACCTCCCGATGTCCAGCCCTGTTTCTGTGATTAGAGCATTCCTCTGTCATGCAGTCCAGGCAGATATTGAAATCTTCTGCATATTTGTTTGGTCCACTGGCACGCATAGCATCGGGAGGTCTCCCGATTCTATGCATTTCTCGTGTAGAGCTCCTGTTGGAATTTCGTTTCCGCTGTTCTATTTCTTCCCTGTTTGTGTTCCCTTCCTCGATTTATATTTATTACTTTTGGATTCGAAGGCCATTTCATTATGTTTTTTTACTTCTCTTCTTTGTCTACAGAGGGTGATACATGACCATCGGGAGGCCTCCTGATGGCCATGGCCTTGCATTTCTTTCCGTTTTTCGTTTTCTTTTGGCATTCAACATTCTTTTCAGACAGTGGACATGCATTTTGAACAATGGATGTTTTCGCAAGCACTCTGTTCAGAGTCTGTATTTATTCAATAACAAAATTTTCTTACATTTGAGGCTCCATCCTATTCTACTCTCTGTCCATTGAACTACGACTTGACACTGAACTATGACCCGCTACTCGAATCCTGGGTTGCCGAGCTCTCGTAGCGCTCTTCGCCAGATTCGGTGCGAGGCGTTTGGTCGTCGAAGACTCCATACTCGCCGTTGTCCCTGGCGTAGGCTTCTTCATCTTCCGACACTTGTTTCTCCTCGTCGTCGTCTTCATCCTCCTCCTCCTCCTCGTCTTCGTCTTCGTCATCCTCGTCGCCGCCTTTCTGCTCTTCCTCTAGATGATGAGCGAAGAACTCCTCGTAAATCCTCCATTCTTCAGTGTCGCGATCGCCTCCAGCATTGTTGGATGCTCCGGCGCTGGTATGCAGCGAATTCTCTCCCCCTTCCTCTCGGGAACTCGCGGTTTCCCTGGTGGAATTCTTTGAATTCCACACCACTCGGTTGTTCTCTGTGTCGCTTCCTGTGCTCTCATCTACTCTAGATTTCTTCGAACTCCTCCCGCCACAGCTGCCCCTTCCCTCCTTTCTTCTCATTCTGCCGGGTTTGTTAAGGTCGTCTATGAATTTGATATGCAAATTGAGTAGAATTTGCAATCGACTCCTACAGCAATGGATGTTGGTGTTTCTGCGCTGTCTGGGGGCCTCCCTTATAAGCGTTTCTATTCTCACGGGACATCATTCCCTTTCCCACCTATCATTAAGACGTAAGATTTTCTTGGCATTGCATGTATGTGCACATGATCTGTGGAGTCATCATGTTATGTGAATCTGATACGCGGCATCTTCTCTTTAATTCTGATTACATCTAATCAAATAATTATTATGATATCGCCATCGTGTATGTTGCATGGGGAGGTCTCCCGATGATTTGGCCGAATTCACACGTGCCTAGTATATGTAACCGATGTCACGTCATCTCCTGAAATCATGCTGCCATGGTTCATTATCCATTTTTCCATTATTTAGTTCAATATTTTTGCATTTCCATCCGTGTCCAGTTTGGGTCAAGCATCGGGAGGGCTCCCGATCCTTTCATTGCTTATTACTTCTGCGGTATAATTTTTTATTATTATTCATGATTTATTTCATTGTTTATTGCTTCTGCAGACCTCCACGTCCTTTGGAATACAAAGTGTATCTCAGTCCACTGTCAGTCGCCTTCGGAATAGTCTATTTCGAAACGTTGACGTTCGTAAAGGCGGCTTCAATTTCTCAAAGTGCTCTGAATGCAAACACTACAAAGACTTAATTGACATGAGTATCAAAGGCAGTGAAGAGAGGGAGAATCTCAAGAGGGAGTTGAGAAAACACAACAACCACCAGGGTTCATGCCGCAATCTCTATCATGCATGGCGCCATGAGTCCAAAATTAATCCCCGCGAGGTTCTGGCTATCATCCACGACGGCATGGACACAAACAAAACAGCAATCCCCCGACTTCGTGTCATCACGAAGGCCACTGCAGGGCTGTTTCAACTTCCGGTCAGCCTCACTGGCATGGTCACTCATGGCCACGACGACGGCGCATATGCCCACTACGCAACCGACTTGTGGCCCAAGGATTCCAACTTCACCATTTCGTCCCTTGCCAGGTGCTTCCGTGCGTTGGAGAAACCTCCTGTTCGAAATTCCAGAATGTTGTTTCAAGATCCTCCATTGAACGATTATTTTGATAAACTTCTATGGGGTAAATCTCGGTGAGTTCTTAATTCTTTTTGTCCAACATTGTCATTCACGTCATGGGGTCCTTCTCATCGGGAGGCCTCCCGATGCTCCCTCTTTCTCCTCCCATGGCTGGCCTCCTTCCTTTATATCGGGAGGCCTCCCGATGCCCGCAGCCTCCAACTAAACCTCCATTTTCTGGTCCCTTTTGTGTGCAGATGCCGATCTTCCCTCCCCGATGCAACGGATGCTCCGGATGTTGTACGTCCGCTTCCAAAGAAGTTATATCTCCAGTTGGACAACTCAGCTAGGGACAATAAAAATCAATACGTCATGGCCTTCTTGTCCTTGCTAACAGCTCGCAAGGTCTTTCATGAGATCCAGGTCGGTTTCCTTCTCGTAGGCCACACCCACGAAGATATTGACGGCTACTTTAGCTACTTGTCCAAACAACTCAAAACAACCAACACCTTTGTCCTCTCCGACCTCATGAAAACGTTCATGGAATCACAGTTCCTTTCCTTCATACCCGAGTTGATTCAGGAGGTCGCTGATTTCAAATCCTTCATTAAGGGATACGCCGAGGAGCTCGTCGGTCTTAAAGAAATGCACATTTTTCGCTTCTTCCTCGATAACTGGCCTGTATTCCAGTATAAAAAATCCGCACTTGGTCCGGATTGGTTGCCACGAAGCAGCTCCGTTCGCATGTGGAAGGACGATGGTCGTGGTCGTCCCCTCCTCCCCTCTGGCAACCCTCCTGCTCTACAGATTAGGCCTCCTTGGGGCCACGTTCTTCCTGGCCGTTACGGTGACAAAGAAGTAACTGCTGACGATGCACGTGATGCGAATCAGAAGAAGGATGGGATTCGTGCTGGTATCAAAAAAAATATCGAAATTTGGGAGAGCGGCTGTCTTGAGAATGATACCTACCGTCAAAAATTGGAAGATTATGTCACCTACTGGAAAGATGTCGCTGAGGAATTGGATGCTCCTTTCCCCCCCACGCCTCCCACCCTACAACTTGGTTTTTGGCCTTCTACTTCTTACACCACTCCAAATTCATCTATGTCTGACCTTGTTCAGATTGATACAACCCCCGAGGATGTTCCCATTGACCCCTTCTGTGGAGTGGCCCGCGACAAACCCAAGGAATCCTTCAATCCTTACAGAGATGTTCTCCTTGGTGACTTTGTTCTTGTTCGTCCTTCCGACCCTGACCTCTACCCTGTCTGGATGGGCCGAGCACTCACTGTTGTTCAACTCGATCGTAGCCATCCCCAGTATGGTCAATTTCAAATTCGATATTGGAGGCCAACCAAAGGCAGGAAAAAAATTTCTGACCATGATCGCTACAAAGGGGCTTGGGATTCTAAGTGGGAGTGTGACCCATCTTCCACAGCTGTCATGTGGATAGAATGTAGTTCTATTCTTTATTCCAATAGAGCTAGGAAAAACACAAACGACACTTCTGTTGTGCAAATAGGCAAATCTGAAAAGAAGTTTGCTCAACGAAACCTAGAACTTGCAAACTCTGTAAGTCAGCCTTCTTAGAACAACCATTGGGAGCCCTCCCGGTGTTTCCATTTTCAATTTTCCTTCCAATTAATATATGTTCATCTTCTATTTCGCTCGTCGTGGTGCTCCTCTTTCTTGCACTTGCACATGGCTATCGTTTCACATGTTTTGTATTTCATTTCGTGTATATCCTCGCTCGTGCTCATTTCTTTCACATTTTATGTGATTTTTGTTCTCAATTGCTTCACATTGCATTTTTTTGTGTCGTCCACTTTTCGGGAGACCTCCCGATGTTTTCTGCTTTGCACGCACATGTTGTGGACTTCATGCCATTCTCTTCTCGTCCCATATCAGGAGACTTTGTTGCATACTGTTTTTTAGTTTTCTTATGTTCTGTGTTTTCTCCTATTAGTGTGGAATGCTATTCTTTGGTGGTCGTACTCCCCAATTGTGTTACATGAGAACACGGGGAGGTCTCCCGATGCTTCTTTACTTTGCCTCCATAATTTACAGATTGGTGTTTAGCATCGGGAGATCTCCCCATGTTATGTTTGGTTTTCTTTTTTTCCTTACATTATTATCGCTAATTTTATTCTCTACCTACATTGTCTACCATAATTAATTGTTTTAATTTACTATTTTAAGCCCGTGATTATAGTAATCATGTTCTAATTTAATCTAATTTTAATTCATACGTCTAGTTTTAGTTAAATATGTGTTGAAGAGCCGAGAGGCAAAGAAGAGAGAGAGCAGAACGATACGAGAGACGGGCTAGACAAAGAGCCGAAGGTCTTGATGTATCTAGATCACCATCCCAACCACTAACAAGCGATAACCTAGACCGACCATCACCCTACGAGTACGGAAGTAACGAGATAAATAGAGAAGAACAAAACGAGCAATGAGACACAGTCACTCCATTAGGGACATTCGAAACATACACTAGAGAGGGGACACCTCGGAATATTAATTTTGATTAAGACACACAAGAAAGCCTAGTAGAGGATGAAAATTCAACAACAACTCAAAGTGAAGAAACAACATCAAGACAAGTCAACCAAACATTTGAAGAATTTTTATAACAAGTAAGGGCTAGTGGACAAAGATTTGACTATAGCGTCCAACTATTAATAGCACAACAAGATCCGGAACAACGTCATTAGGGGCGAATCTCGGAGGAGATAACCTTGGTAGTTCCGGAAGAGGAGGAGGAAGTGGAAACATAGCAATGTCGGGAGGAGCGCCACCCACGCCTAGAAGAGGGAAGATACCTCTTCCTACATACAAAGGAAAAGAGATCCGGACACTTACATACAAGAATATGTCAATATATATCATGCCAATCAAGAAGGGACCGATGCGGAGAAACTAAGATTGTTTCCAGTGACTCTTAAAAAGAAGGCACTAGAATGGTACACTCAATTTTCTGTGAATCACTTTTTGAATTGGAACGACTTAAAGACAACTTTTATCCAACGATTCCGATCAACCAAATCGAAAGGGGAGATCATCAACAACTTGTCACATGTAAAGCAAAAGAAAGATGAATCGGTGGAATAATTTTATGAACGAGTAATGGTAGCAGCCGCTAAAATTCAACCTGCGCCGGGAGAACAAATTACATAAATAGACTAAGGAAATAATACGAGAGTATGTAAACATTTTACCAAGTGATACTTTGGAGGAAGCATCAGCTTCGGCACGAAAGATTGAGATGAGCAAAATGAAAAAGGAAAGGATGAGAGAAGACGAATCAAGTGGAGAATCAAGTAGCGATTCAGACGAAGACGTACGGAGAAAGAAAAAAAAAGGAAAGGCTAAGAAAGCCGATATCACTAAGGATGATCTAAAGGCTCTTAAACAAGAGATAGAGGAACTAGCCATCGGTACTCGGAAGCTTAGGACGGGAGTCACTTGCCGAAGATACCGTAACGAGGGCCATTATTCAAATGAGTGCCAATTAAAGACTTGCTCGAATTGCAATAGTACTACCCACAATACAAATGAATGCGTTTATGATGGAAGAAGGCGAGAAATGAGATATGGAGTGAATCAAGTACAACCACAATTGAACAACAACCGGAGAAGGGCGGAGGCCGTGACTCCGAGGTTTAGAGATGAAGAGCAACGGCGGTTCGGGGAGAATCGGCGAGAGATGAGATACCCCTATCAAGGGAGGGATAAGCAAAGGGATGAAGGATACCCCTATTATGGGCAGGAATACCGAAGAGGAGATCGCTACCAGGGATTACACGTCACGTCGCGTCACGTCGCGTCACGTCGCGTCACGTCGCATCACGTCGCGTCACGTCGCGTCACGTCGCGTCACGTCCTGTAACAGCGACGTGACGGCAGACCTGAAAACGTCACGTCCGTTTGGGGGGGGTAAAACAGTTTACCCTGTCGTCACACAGGGTAAACTGTCGTCAACAGTGTCGACTGCTAGTGGGCAGTCGACGAGTTACAGCGACTGCTACTAGGCAGTCGACACACTGAATCGACTGCTAAAGGGCAGTCGTATAGGTGTGTCGACTGCTGACGGCAGTCGAATTTCCATGTCGACTGCTCAAGAGCAGTCGACTACCATAACTAGTCGACTGCTATTAGCAGTCGACTTGGGTTGTCGACTGCCCAAGAGCCGTTGACATGGAAATTCGACTGCTATTAGCAGTCGACGACAGGCGGGCGACTGCTTGTGAGCAGTCGTCTGCCCTTCAAGTCGACTTGGACTGTCGACTGCCCAACTGCAGTCGACAACCCAAGTCGACTGCTAATAGCAGTTGACAAAGTCCGGACGACTGCTGGTGGGCAGTCGCACCCCTTCGTCGACTGCTATTAGCAGTCGACTTGAAGGGCAGACGACTGCTGATGGGCAGTCGCACCCCTTCGTCGACTGCTAATAGCAGTTGACGAAGGGATGCGACTGCTTATAAGCAGTCGTCTGCCCTTCAAGTCGACTGCTATTAGCAGTCGACTTGGACAGTCGACTGCCCAACTGCAGTCGACAACCCAAGTCGACTGCTAATAGCAGTCGACAAAATGCGGACGACTGCTGGTGGGCAGTCGCACCCTATGGTCGACTACTATCAGCAGTCGACTTGAATGGGTTGCGACTGCTCGTGAGCAGTCGCACCCCATGGTCGACTGCTAATAGCAGTCGACGAAGGGGTGCGACTGCTCACGAGCAGTCGCGTAGAGACACCCATGGGCACGTGGCGTCCATGGGTTGGTCCAGGGGGCGTCTAATCGAAAGGACGCCTCCTTGGGGTATATATGGACCCCACTTCCCTCATTCCCTCACTCCCACCTCCCTCCATTTGGGCCTAGGTTGTTAATCAACCCTTGCCATTTGGAGATAGAGGTGAGCTGGAGGGCTACAGGTGGACATACGTACTGAAATACGTATACGGGACAAACGGTATACTATATCTGCCTACTATCTATATTGTACTGCAACCCACCTACATACGGTATACATTGTACCCCATTGCGGTTAGTTTGAACCATACCGGAAACTGTTATATGTGAACACTTATTTTGAAAGTGGTTTACATCTAATTATGTAGTTTGAACTTTGAACGGCCTTAATTTGGATTTAGTGGATTGGAAAAAAAATTGTGGGTGGTGGCGCTTATTTTGGAAGTGCTACCATATTAGGTTTAATTTATAGTAGGCATACAAAGCTAGGGGTTAGGGGCAACGATGGTAGACGAAGATAACTTGCCGCCGGAACCTCCACGTGGCGGGGATTTGGATCCGGGGGGGACTCCGCAAGCGACACCGGGGTCGGCAGGCGCTAGAAGACGCAGCAATGCGCCGAGGGGCAGGCCGCAACCAATCAATTTGGAGGTGGCGCGGGACCCGAACATTCTCGCCAATCCCGGCTGGCAAAATGAGAGGGGCATGTGGTTGTATAGCACGGTCCAAAGGTACGTAGAGTGGACCCATTTGACGAGGATGTTCGTTCCTAGCGCGAATGCTGAACGGATGTCTAGACAACGCTATGGCATATGGAGGGAGGTGAGCCATCAAATATTTAGAGAACGGTGCAAGGAGGTGTGGGATTTCTTGTGGGGTGCACCGAGGGAATTTGATCGCGGGCATATGCTAATGTGGTTATGCCAAATGGTCTACGCGGAGGTAATTTTGGGAGTGGATATCGACTGGTCCACCATACCCCGCACGAGCCCGGACTTGAGGCAGGCACGCCGGGTCACGGTCATACCAAGTGCCGTGCTAGGACGGAACGCTGGCCGTCCGATTCCATTGGCATGGCAAACTCCAATGAATCCTTTGAGGGTCCGATCTTATTTTGATTTCCTTGCGGGACCAGATCATCAAATTGTGGGGACTCCACCGGCCGCCGAGTCAAACATGGACGAGCACAACATTGCCATAGGGTTGCCGGTTGAACCACCTAGCCGGCGACAAAGGGTCCACGTGACACCGCCACATGGTTCCCGGTTGGTTTGTCCTCCATCTTCGCCCGTTGATGTAGAGATGGCATCGGCGGTGCCATCCCCACCACTGGTAGTTGCCGACAACGACGTTGTGGAGGCGTTGAGGGCGGAGTTGGCAAAATGCAAATCTGACCACGAACGGGAATTGGAGATGGTCCGACGTGCACACGCCGAGGAGGTCCAAGGGTTGAAGGCCGAGATTGCACGTTTGACCAACCTTGAACTTGCGAGGGCTGATGCGCCACAACTGCCGCAAGCAATGTCTGGTAGTGATGGACAAGGGCGGGAGCCGTCGCCCACAACAAACTTGGAGGCAGTGAGGGTTGATTACGACCGGGTCATTAGGAGGAACCGGTTGTTGGAGGACGACTACATGGGCACGGTCACAGCCACTATCATGTTCGCCACGCGTGAGAGGGCATTGATGGACGAGCTGACACACTATAGTGACCACGGCGAACAGTGGCCCGAACGACGGCTTCTTTTTACCTCGTGGCCGCCATTGGATTTCATGTATCCTGAGAACCTCCCGGTCGATGACGACCATTACCCCAGTATTGCGTGGACCAAGAGGCCCGAGGATGAATTCCAATGGGATACCGCAGTATCATCCCGCATCGTGATACCCCCGGCCAGACCAGCCTTGTTGTGGCCATGCGTCCCCGATTGGATCAAGGACGGGAGCATGTGCCCCATTTGTTCCAATCCTTGGGGACCCGAAGGCGCATGGATCGTTGGGTCGTGCGGTCACATGGTCCACCCGAATTGTTTGTTGCCACACATGTTGCAAACACGCCGTTGTCCTACGTGCCAAGCCCCTCTGCATCGAAGGTTGTACGAGCAATTCGGAGTGCAATGGGGAATGCCTCCCGATTTTGAATACACAATAATCCATGGTGTGCCGCCCGCAGAATATGGCGATCCTCCTGCTTATAGCTGGCGTGCACGGAGGTATTTGAAGGACCTGCGAGGCTACCCGACAAACTTCACGCCTGAAATGTACACAAGGGTTGCTCATGAGTTTTACCCCGGCTCCTCTCCTCAGGCCGTAGGTTTGAGGGCATTTTTGTACCGTGTTGTGGGTGGGCATGCCGGAGAGACAGGTGAATACGTCCCAGGTCCTCACCCCCACGGATACGTGTATGACTCCAACGGCAATGTGACAGTAGGGGTATTACCACGGGAACCGGTCCCGGGCGAGGAAACAACTTGGGATGTGGAACACGTGTTGGACACAACAAGTTTTGAGGCCGATCTGGAGAGGCAGGAGGCCGTTACACAAGAGGGTAGCTTCAATGAGGTGGACGTCCAAATCCGGATGAATGAGTGGAAATACGTCAACGGCCTTTTGGACATCCGTGACGGGGCCTCTAGCCCCACCATGCAAGACGTCCTGCGCCATCCGAATGCCGCGAGGGGGTTGCACATTGGAGACCGCGCGCGCGCTCGTGCACAAGCTGACCGGGAGACTGCGGCGCAAGAACTATGGGCCATCACCGAGAGCAAGCGTGAGGCAAGGCGCCGGACACTACGGCCACCAAATCTGAACAGTGCAAGCTCAAGCCGCGGACCCCCCATTCCATTGGATAGTGATTCGGAGCCGGATTAGGAATGTTGGCTAGTGTTTGTGAGATAGGCGTTGGACTAGGATGCATTATTGGATACTCAATTGTACACAATGCGGGAAAAACCATGATTTTGGAAATGTTTATAAGTGAATTATTGTTCACTATCAATTTTGGGAGTAATGTACAAGTGTCGCACAATGATCATTTCTTATGTTTGCCCACACAATCAGTTGCCACAAACATCCAATTAAACCATGGACTTTGCATCTACATGCATTTGCACTTGAATCAAACACGTATCGATGCAAATAACTGTGACAATGATTCCATGTGGCATGATTATAAGTTCACACCAAGCGGAAAACATCACCGCAATATTGCTGGGAATTCATATATTGCGCATTTCCAACTTAACAACATACGTAAGTATACGTGCAAGTACAAACTTGATACTACGCTCTCACCATATTCGTGGGCAAATCTTACATTGACGATCTAAGTGTGTACTCTCTATACACCCGGTATTCCTTTTGGTGCGCGGTGCACCAGTTGAACCCCCAATGAATTGCGTCATGCACCGAGTGTTTTATGGTTTGGTAGAACCTCCACAAGGTCCCATAGTTTTTTCGAAAATACAATTGATTTTTCCCCTTCGTGAGAACGTCGCTAAGGTCCTGAAACAAGTGCCATGGGAAAAAAATTTCCTTGTAACCGATGCGGCATGCGGGCCTTTCTTGGGCGTCCAAGTATCCGCGGTGGTGACGATCAACTTGTCTCCTAGGCAGTCGAACCCAATAGAATTCAGTGAACCCTTGAATCGGACGTAAAACACGGCGCAAATCGTCCTCATTTCGAGTGTTCTCTGCAACCACCTCGGGTGTAAATTCGTCCGGTTCGTCCGGCAAGCCCCATGTGTGTCGGGGATTGTAATACATACTTCTTGACGAACCACCCGCATCCCGTATCTTGCCACTCCCAGCCATCGCAATCCTATGGATTGCCCACACCGTAGTTGATCTTGGGCAATGTATGCGACGCATACAAGGTCCTCAAAATCACTACGAGGCAAGGTGGCCTCATGGTGGGTAGCACACTTGATTTTATAGGGATATCGCAGTGTGGGCCCTCGGGTGGCATCCAATGATTTGGCAGGTTGGGTTACGGGTGTGTCTAATTAGTTGTCTAAGTTAAGCTGCAAGGCAGTCGACTGCTGTGTAGCAGTCGACCATCCACAGTCGACTGCCTTGTAGCAGTCGATTTGCATAGTCGACTGTGGATGGTCGACTGCTACACAGCAGCCGACTATGCAAATCGACTGCTTCATAGCAGTCGACTATGTAAATCGACTGCTGGGCAGCAGTCGATTGATAAATGCCCAGCAGTCGACTGTGGCTGGTCGACTGCTACACAGCAGTCGCCTGATAAAATCGACTGCTTCCTAGCAGTCGACTAAGATGGTCGACTGCTAGAAGGCAGTCATTCATCCACAGTCGACTGCTAGAAGGCAGTCATTCATCCACAGTCGACTGCTAAAAGGCAGTCATTCATCCACAGTCGACTGCCTTCCAGCAGTCGATTGATAAAATCGACTGCTGTATAGCAGTCGACCATCCATAGTCGACTGCTGCCCAGCAGTCGAAATTAGGCGTTAGGATTTGGGAAGAGCGTTAGCTTAGTCAAATCATGCATTAAATGCATACAATCATGACAAAGGATGCATATATATAGCAATCCAACCTCCCATTTCCCTCATTCCCAAGTTCTCCATTGGCCATAGCCTGTTTTAGCAAGCTTTGCAAACGGAGAACAAAGGGAGAAGGAGCGGAGAAGCTGCTATTTCAAGGTTGTGCCAAACATGGCACCGTCGACCATTTTACCCGGATTGACCGCGGAAATTGTGGGGGAGCACATATTGCCGAAGGTCCTAGAGCCTATTTTGGAGCCATATCACCGAGGAGAGTATGGGCGGGGGTGTGAAGTGAGGGCGAATTTTTTAACTCTCATATGTATTTTTAAATACATGGGAGTTAACAAAGCTTGGCGGGAACATTTTGGTATGGGAGAAGTCTACAATGCGTTGCGTATGTCGATTTGGGACGTAGACATACCAATGGGGCATCGATTTAGGGGCGTGAGAGGGACTTCGGAGCTCGCCGAATTGTTGCGAGCGTTCCGACTGAACCTCTTCATGTTCAGCCATACGCAACGCATTGCTATTGTTTCTCCTTCAGCTTCACTCTAATGCCATTCCTTTGTGTTGAATACATATCACTAAGCGGAGGAGAAGAAACTAACCAGGATTTCCCTAGTAACGGCGAGCGAACCAGAAAGAGCCCAGCTTGAAAATCGAAGGGCTTCGCCCTTCGAATTGTAGTCTGGAGAAGCGTCCTCTGCAACGGACTGGACCCAAGTTCCCTGGAACGGGACGTCGGAGAGGGTGAGAACCCCGTCGAGTTCGGACCCTGTTGCTCCACGAGGCGCTGTCTGCGAGTCGGGCTGTTTGGGAATGCAGCCCTAAGTGGGAGGTAAATTCCTTCTAAGGCTAAATACAGGCAAGAGACCGATAGCGAACAAGTACCGCGAGGGAAAGATGAAAAGGACTTTGAAGTGTGTGCAAAGGAGCCAGTGTCAAATCAATTTGCTCCTGCAAGTACAAATGCACTAAATTGGTCAATGTAATCCATGGAATAGCTTGCTAACATTTCATTGCGAACCTTGTTGAGCAGTCTACGATTCTTAGTTCTACTAAAACTCTTTCAAATTCCTAGTGCAATGACTGATATCAGATTATCACGTCCCACACCTGTCAAGAGGGTGGCCCCAGGATTGTCGCTGGTGTAATTGAATTCTTACTGTGTTTGGTGCTTAATTTAAAGAGCCTCGACATCTGTACACACATGCAAGAAAAATTGTGGACAGGTCACTTATTAGAGTACTGAATTCTGGTCATGCTCTGCAAAACATGAAACCTTTCCCAATGTAAGCTAACCATCTCAAAAACAATTCAATTTCAAGTAACATAAACTGTGGTGACATAGAAGCACACACTAGGGCATTTCAATAAAACTATCAAACTTTATATGAGTAATGACGGTAGGCAGATAAAAGACAACACACTGATTATAGGAGACACACTTGGCTGCACCACAGAAGCAAGGGATCTTCACGTCCTCTAGGCTGAACTTGTAATCATATGTCAGCTCTTCTCCAGGAGCAATTTGGTGTTTTGAATAAATCACTACTTTCTTTTGACCATCAACAGTGATGATCTTTGTGTAACAATTAGGCTGCACAGTCCAGAGCTTGTGGTGTCACAACATGTAAACCCCAGACTAAACCATCATAGACCGTCCCAAACACAGTTGAGGCTTTCAAGTGAACTTAGCTGTGTTCATATTATACAAATTTTATTTGAAATAATATATATACAAATATGGTACAGAGAGTTTCATAAGCTCAGAACGTGATTTGCCTTTACAGCTGTTGGTAGGCATATTATACGTAGAGTAAACTGTGAATTCAAGACTTTTAAATGAAATGGGAGGAGAAATTCGCCTAGAAAACAACACTTCCTTTTCCACTAATAACCTTTTTAATCTTCCATTGGAAAGGCCATTTATTCTAAAAAGCCACTTCCAGTTTGTGGACCTGCCTGCATCTTTTGTGCTTTCTGGTGGAAAACATTGTCGTTCCTCATATTCTCAGTGCGAGTTAGCAAGATGGCCATGGAGTCGCATTAGGTAGTCAAAGTTATGGATTGAATAGATGATAGCTGATTCGAACATGTTTCTATTTCTCATAGACGTTTTTTAGTCTTGTGGTCTTACATACATGGAGTATTCAATCCAGTTATCTGATGAAGACGGTCGCGGTGACATGTGACAGGAGACAGGTGACAGGTGACAGGTAAATTCGGTGGCTGCAGGTGAGCTCGGTGGCTGCTGGTCGAGGCACCCCAGCCGGTGCCGGCCGAGGGTTTCCAGACCCTCCATACTCTCGCTCTCTTTCTTTCTCTCTACCTCTTTCTCCCTCTCTTTCTCCCTCTCCATCTCTTCCTCTCTCTATCTCTCTCTCCCTGCAAGTGAATTCAACAGGTGCATTTTGAGAGGTGTAGGTCGGCAATATGTTACATCACGACGCGGCATGCCTCGGGCAAATGGACTCACAACCTGAAGGCCTATTAAACCAATATCATGACTCAGGTTAATAAAACCTTATTTCAAACCTCATCATCTCAAGATCACTTGAGGTAACACATTCAAGTGTGCATGTTTCTGACATGAGCTTAATGTGGCATTGTGTTGAACTTGTTTCAGTTGAAGCGAGTGTTGTGAGTCCAGGAGATGGTGGAGGTGGTGGAGAAGGTGCATTCCACATTGTTTTGTGGAGTTTATTTATTCATTTCAATTTCATGATGTTTGGTATTGCATTCGAATTTCGTGAATGAACCTTATCGATTATGAGGTGCGTACATTGTTAGGGGTCATTCACCAAGTAGTCAAATGTCTCTCTTCTTCTGTGATTTTAGTAATCAAGTTCATTCTGTTTGCATACAATTTTATTATGACTTTTATTGACTGATATGGCATTGTGCGTTTCCTCAGCATCTTTGGGTGAGCCAGACAATCTAATAGATGCTCGTTCGAAGCTGAAGACCATGGTCTCTAATGAGATTACCAACACCAGATCAAAGATTGAAGGACTTAGATTTCAACCGAAAAACAAGTCCAAAATTTTTATTCCTTTATGTCGAATGGTTTGTCTTCCTGTGGTCCGTCCATTCCTTAAGAATGATGTCTGTAAGTTAGCTTCGCATTTCCAGAAGAACGGTTACATGGAAGGTAACGGTGTTTTTTATGTAGCCCTGGATGATAATGAAGGCAAAACATTAGATGTTTCCGCAGAGATAATTTCTACTTGGAGTCAGCATTGGGTGACAGTAAACAACGAATTTGAGGCCATGCTAGCCGCCGATCCAGCTCTCCAAATCTTTTGCGGGAAGATGTTTCATGTTTGGGATGGCAACCACCGCATCCAAGCTTGGATGCCGATTATCAATAATGATCACCCAGATGACATTTCTTGGCATTATACGGTCGAGAGTATTATTCTGGTTGTGAAAGGAGATGTTGTATCCATGCTCACTGCCTTGTACGAGGTCAACTGGTATGTTCTCATTGCAATCACATGCTCTCATCATTTCATCTCATTTCATTTTACCTCATTTCTAATTTCATCTTGGTTTTCTGCCACCCAGGAGAAATGAAAATTCACATGTGGTTGCAAACCTTGTGCATCGACTTTACCGTACTCAGAGTCTTGCCAAACAACCAGTGGAGTTCTTCAAGTCTTTGGTGTCTCAGGATGATTTTCGAGCTGCGGAGGCAAAACAGTCAAATCCTAAAACCAAGACTTGGTTCTCGCTTACAACTGCAGCGCTCGCCTCCATACTCTACCAGGTTTATTCGTTTTCATACTCTTTCTATGGTTTCATTCCAACTTTTGTCTTCCTCTATATTTCCGCATTGATAATATACTAATTCTTTGCTTTTTAAATGTCTCAGCAAGAAATTGGAGTGCTTGCTTCATCTGCAGAGCGGAAATTTTATGATCGATATCCAAATCCTGAGGACTGGACATCTCAACGCGTTGATGACATTGTTGGCAAGGCGGTTACACGTGCCAAGGTGCATTTCAAGAGTGAGTTGAAGAAGATCTTACCCATTGCTGATCCTCAGAACACTCCTGCTTTTCTTGCCGAAGTGAAGACTCATTATGAGTCTCGTGATGACGGTATTGAGATGAAGTTAGAGAAGTTGTGGATGTTGGCTGTGTCTGCCATGGATCCATCCATGAAGGTACTTTGGCTTGAACGCTGGAATCAACCTCCAAGTCTTCGGATGCAACTGAAATTTCCAAAGCAAGGTTTCAACGATGATGCCTTTTACATCTGGTTGAATAAGGCAACATGGTGGGCTCAAGTATGTGATCCTCCACCTGCCCTCTTTGTTGAATTCTTTTGATATGCCATTACTATGCCATTGCCAACTTGTTATCTTCTTTGTTCATAACTCCTCTGTCGTGCTATGTAGTTGGCAGTGGAAGCACAAAAACTTCTCGATGGTGTCTTGCGTGATCAAAAGGCCACCATCAACTATCAACCTGATGACCGGGATCCAATTCCAACCATTTTTGATTATATTGAGCAGATTCGCATATCACTATGGGACACGGCATTCTTCCGCGAATTCGCAGTAGAGAAAGGAGTGAATAAGAATAACACTATCGAAAAGCAGTACTTGTTCAAGCCAGCATTACACCGTGTCCTGTACCGGTATTTCAAATATGTTCTCTTCCCCTCCAAGTCTATCTCTAGATCCCCTCCATTCTTTGTCAATTTCTTAGAGAGAGATAGTGAGGATTTCATGCTCACTGAGGGGATTATGAAATCATGGGATTCTGTGCATTGGGAGCGATGTGGGTGGTATCTTGACTGCCCAGCTTCGAAGGCCCCTTCGTTTGACATCGTTCTTCGAGACTCCATCCAACCACCTTCCCTTCGAACTGGGACTCCCTCGGATACCGTCGACACTCCGCTTGAGGTGTTTGCCAGTCAACGGCCGGCTTCAAAATCCAAGAGGCAACTGAGGCAGAAGAAGACTCCCGTTTCTGATGCGGTTCACAGGGCCACTTCCCCGGATGGGACGTCGCCCCTCTTCTCTGCACCAGATGCTGCACTTGCTTCAAGTGCATCTAGACTTCCTGCATCACCACCGAGTCCTTCAGTACCTCTAGCAGAGCCAATTACGAAGCGCCAGAAAGTTGATGTCCCGGAGTCCAGTACTGCCACCACGTTCTTGTCTCCCCCTAAACGTCATCCCATGAAGGTGAATGATGTTGCATTGTCAACCGCATATACTTCTCAACAACTTCTTGTTAATGATTCTTTTGTTCGTATGGTGGAGGAGAAAACAATCACTGGAAAGTTCAGCACCAACTACGAAGACATTGTTAACTTTCTCAACAAGGTCTCCCCCTAATTTTCCAATTCACTACAGCATTGCTTTCATTTTTTCAATGTCATGTTGTAGGTTGGTAGTTGGATTTTTGTTGTAGGTTGGTAGTTGAATTCTTGTGGCAATTTTTCAATGTCAAGTTCTAGCTCCGAACTCCTAGGACTTACATTCCTCTCCGGTTTAGGTTGGCACTGGACGCCACTTCTACTTTGATGGCAAACTCATTCAGAAACCTGCAGTGGACTTGCTTATTGCTGAGTACCCTGATGGGCAGAGAGTTCCCGGAGTTTCAAATCCCCCATCTCAGATCCCACCTTGGAATGAGTACTCCGATACTTTTCTTAAAGTGACCATGGGATTTGCATATTCCTACTTGCATGACGATGGAGCCTTCATTCTTTTTTACCCCGACAGTCCCACGGTTCGCAAGGAGATTTCATCATTTTTCAAGAATTACAAGATGAAGGTTTTTGACGAGTGGACCATCATCAATTATTTGCACCTTGCCAATCCCCTCGTGCCAGCCAAAAATGTTTGTTTCTTATCCTTCTCTCTTTTGAACTATTTTAACTAAGTTTTTTCATCTCTTCCGATTTTTCTTCTTAAGACTTAGCTGAATATTTGATTTACCTTTGCAGACTTTGAAGTTCAAGGCTATTCTTATAGTCAGATCTGTTCCTACTTCTGAGGCTAGGCAACCAAAGATCCTCATGATCACTCCAGACCCTTCAATCCCTCAGGTGGACTTAGCCTGTGATGATGTCCTCTTCAATCCTGTCACATCCGAAACCCAACTGATTCGTAAAGGTGTTGGTTTGCCATGGCGAGGCCCGAAGGAGAAATCGGATGTTCTCATGAAGCTCTTTGTGCATGGATTATCTCCTCCAGATGGTATTGTCGCAGACCTAACCGCTTCCACAGGTACCTCATACCCACTTCTCCTTCCTTTTTTGATTTTAATTTTCATACCATGTTTCATGTCCTAATTTATCCCATTTCTCCAGGAGCTACTATTCGCGCAGCCCGTGCATGTAATCGCCACATTCTGGCTTTAGAGAGCGACTCTATGCTCTTTTCTGAAGTCCTTGAACCCCTGGCAGTTCCACCTCCAAATGCTTCAACTTTCTCTACTGCGGAAGACCTGAGTGATGATGACGAGGCCATTCCAGATGCCCCTTTGCACGATATATGTGAGTAAGTCCACGCATTCGTTGGTTCATATTGTTTTCTATTTATCTCTTACTTGTAATCCCTCTTTTGTCCATCTCTAAATCTTGCTCTGAACATGGCAGTTTGACAAATTCAGGGAGACCACTACGAACTCCACCAACTTGGTGCTTTCCGTCGCCGCCCGCGAGTCCTCGTGGCTTACCTGTATATGCTGAAGCCATGGCCTTGGCGTATGCCCATGGTAGCTCTGGGAATTCGACATCTTTTTTCACTCCTAAGAATCATGTTGACCCTCGAGTTCTACGCTACTTTGATTTAGAAGCAATGTCTAGCAGTGATTGAAGTAATGGCGACCTTCTTGATCATACAAAGTATCTTGAATAAATATTATGTTCTAAAACTTGCAAGTTTTCAGTGAAAACCGCGGTCATAGAGCTCAAAAGTTTTCAAATTCTTGCTCTAGTCTTGATTATAGGGCTTTATTTTCAATACAAAATTTCTAAAAACTGTAGAAGTTATCGCTCACCGCTCACATAATAGCATTCCTCCTAGGTGGGGGAGGAAATTATTGCATACCAACGTATCTAGAACTCATCCACCGTGAAAACCCTAGAATAGTATGTAACTTTGAGTACTATTGTATCTTAGTAATTTGATATCAAAATTTGAGGCCAATCAACAATTAACCTAAAGGGGTCAAGTCTAGATAATGTATGGATGAAAGTTATGCTCGTATGTGATAATCACCCTTTTCTAGCCACTTCAAAAGAGCCATGTGTCAAGAGGTTTGGGGCTTAAAGTAGACGTGCTTAATTCAGTTTCTTATCTTAATGAACACCTATCTTTGAGTGTTATGTGGTTAGATGTAGCTACAAAACTGGAAACCCAAACAAATAAAAAAGATTGGACTATATACTCTATAGTATGATCCCCATCCTAGACGCAATACCTAATGAACATATTTGAGGGGACCTACCTACATGACCGATTAACGAGCACAATAATATTCACTTGTTGGATTGTATAAACTTCGCCATTTAAATTATTGTTTCGAGGATGCCCGCATCTAAATGATGAAGCGAGCCCTAATTGCGCCCTTAGCCTTAAACACTAAATCAAATTTGTGAATTAATTAAAACACAATTTCATGTCAACCTTGAACGGTCCTCATTTTAATCACCCTTTCATTTAAATGATGACGTCAGCCCTAATTTAAATATATATATATATATATAATAACAACAATTTGCAATAGGACCCCCTTCCACGGATTTGGGGTACTCTTTTCCCTAAAAATATACATTTACAGTTTTGTCCGGACCAAATTCAGTGGCAATAGGATCCTTATGTTTCAATAAATTTTTGAAAAGCGAGCAGAGAAATTCACGAAAACATGACGCTCACCGCTCTACGCTCTACGCTCTACGCTCATGCTGTAACTTTCCCCGGGTCTCCCGATGCCCGAGAAGGTGAGGCTGGAGGAGAAACGTAGCTTGGGCCACTGGCAGAGTGAGTTGGCGAAGCTACAATGGCGGGCGTGACGTCTTCGTCCATCGGGAGGTCGCCCGATGGACCACCGAGGTGAGAAGGGCCTCCTCTATCGCATGGCTGCTCGCAGTCACCAAGGTTAACAACCTCCATGTCAGTGTCTGAGTCTTCAGCAGGGGTGGGTTCGTCCAGTTCCACGACCTTTTTCTTCTTCTTGTCTTTCCTGGAGACACGAGCAAGTTGTTTCTGCGCCAACCCATGCATATATTGAATGATCTGTTCTCCCAAATCTGTGGCATGAGTGTGACTCACATTATCCTGGACGATGTCCGCAGTGGGGACAAGTTTATGGAGACCCAAAATCGTCAAATTTCCCCTGCATTGTATGTTCAAGATAATCCTGTCGGGTTTAAGAACACCCCCCATAATTGCGTCAAGGGAGGCGACGGTGAGCTCTGCGCTTTGGGACGACCAGTTTCCCAATTCAGGTTGGTCGAGGGAATTGGCATCCACAAAGGTGGGTAGCTTGGGTGAACCGAAAATCCTCCGCAAATGTTTGGCGCTATCACTATCCTGGACAACCTTGGGGAATACAACCAAGATGTACACGAGCACCTGTGTTTCATGGGCGGGAGTAACAAATTTTTCCTGTTCCATGTGTGGGGAATACACGACTATGTGATAATCCCAGACGGACGAACGACGCACCCACGAGGAAAATTTTGAAGCGGTCTAGAAAAAGCAAAAGAAATAGTGCACGCCCAAAGTTGAGGAGTTTTCCTCGAAGACCTCTAGAAAATCTTGACATATAGGATGTATGGATGGGACACCTCGTCTTCTGTCCCAGAAATTGGAGGCACTAACAATGTAAGGCTCATCAGAGATATTCCAAGCGCGCACAGCATCAAAAATATTTGGAGCTCTTTCGCTTTGATGACCAGGTGTTTTTCCCTGATGGCATCATCTGCCCGCAGCGTGGAAGCCACCCCCCGCAGGTAAGCATTGTAAGCGTCCCAAAAATTAGGAAGAGCAGGTTCCTGGGAGATTTTCATCAAATCCTTCCTCTCCTTCAACCATGCTTTCCCCGCTTTTGTTCCCTTCACAAGCTTGCGCATCATGGCCATGAATGCGGCATCAAATTTGTGCTCTTTGGCCACGGCTTGCCATTCGGAAAAGGTCCAAGCCTTGTATCATTTCCCCTTGTGTGGTCTCTCCCAGCCGAATTTTGTCATCACCTCTTGCCTAATGACCATCTCATCCTTCTTCTCGTCGCACATATCAGTGAGGGAGACAAGACCTACAACACCAGGCTGCAAAGATTTGCAACACACTTTCCCTTGGAGAATGAGGTTGCCAATCTCCTGGAGCATATCGTCAGGGAGGCCCTGAATTCTGCTAACATCGGATTTGGTGAGGGGAGGTCGTTTTGATGTACCGGAAAGAGTGACCCCGTGACCGTCGGGAATGAGTCCATCAACCCAGTTGTCAAACACCAATCTCCAAGTGGTAAACGTAATGTCGCTGCATATGACAAGGGGGAGACACTTTTTGATACTTCCCGTGTCGTGGAATGTTGTTGTCACTGCAAGCTTGAATTTCTGGACATGGTGTAGAGCGACGTCAGAATATGTGCCAATAGAAACAGTAAGCTAAAGGCATCGAGAGGCCTCCCGATAAATGGATATGTATCTCAAAACTCGAACAATAATACTAAGGAGAATAGTACTTACATTCCATTCAAGAGAGTGTATGCCACCCAACTTAGCAGGTTGTGGTTGGTTGTGGTCCATCCAAACTGCACGCCCTTGAGTCACGTCCTCGAAGAATGTAGGCTTGGCGTCTTTGTCGTGAATTTTGAGGTTCAACACTTTGGACATGTACATAACTTTCTCCTTGTCCAGGGACCACACCACGACAATCTCGTGATTCTCACAATAGGTCTTCATGTCCTGCTTGGCGGCAAGATCTGGTATGGCCATTACCTCTTTCATGGCCTGAATTGTGTGTTGACCACCAATAATCCAAAAGTCGCAATGTAGCATATCGTCTTTCAAGGTCGGTTTGAAATTGAAAGGCTTGTACTCTTGCAATGTGTTATCAAATACAATCGGTATGACAAACACTGGTTGCTTAGCCCTGGATCCATGGAGCGCGATGACTTCGTCCATCAACTGTTGGCGTCGCCCCATTGTGACTTGCCTGTGCACCCAAGTAGCCGGTGCGCAGTGCAGCCGGTTCAATGGCACCTTCACCCTCCAACCATCGGCATCGTCGAGTGGCTCGCAGCCCCAAACGTACAATGGCTCAAGATGGTTGTGGATGGCCTGGTTGATGATTTCCAGTTTCTTGGGGTCGGTCCTGGAGTTCTTCTGCATGCGCAATAGATCTTCCAGGCTAACTTCCTTTGCGGTCTTGGGCGGCCTGGAGGCTGCCCTCCTCTGTCTCTCCGGAGTCCCACCTGGAGTCGAACTAGGAGTGGAGCCTCTGGAGACCGGGAGGTCTCCCGATACAGGTGTGGAACCTCTCCTCGTCTTCTTCTGTGTTGGCGGGATGATGATGGCCTTCAAATCCTCCACCATAGATGCAAACCTTTCACTTGGCAGTTTCTCGTCGTCGGGGAGCCACATGAAGCCAAAATCTGTCGATCTCCCACAAATATCTGTGCCTAATTTTGCGACGGGAACCACCAGGCCCACATAGTTCGTGGCCACGGTGGGGGAGGATTCGCAAAGGTTCAAGATGACAAAGTCCTCTGAATACTCCTTACAATCAACGACATCAACTGAGGTCGGTGACGTGACCTTCCCACCGACCACATAGACAAACCTAATTTTCATCCTTTGGTGAGAGGTGTCCTCCACAACTTCAGCGCCCCACTTCTCAACCTGGTTCTTGACTAAATAGGAGGCCACAGAAGGTGGCTCGAAATTACCTACATTCTCTCCAATCTTTTCAGACACCAGATGCTTCAACCGCAAGGTGCCCATATCGTCTTTGATTCAAATAGGCCATTGTGAGCTTCTAAACAAGTTCTGAGAGACCAAATTCAAATATAAATTTATAGAAATCATTCAACATCGGGAGGCCTTCCGATGCTGGGGGATTGCGAACGAGAATTCAATTTGGTGTACTTGCATCGGGAGGCCTGGGGTTGCTGGGGGATTGGGAATGACAATTGAATTTCGAGAACTGCCATCGGGAGGCCTCCTGATGCTGGGGGAATGGGAACGACAATCGAGTTTCCAGTACTGACATCGGGAGGCCTCCCGATGCTGGGGTTTGGGAATGGAAATTCAATTTTGAGTGCTTGCAAAAATTCATGTATGCAGAAACATTTTGCGTCCAATCCAGTTGACATCGGGAGACCTCCCGGTGTCAACATATAATGGCCAACAAACTAAAATTTCCACAGAAATAACTCACCTGTCTTTATATGTGCGGCTACTCCAAGCTCCATGTGCTCCACGCGACACCTCCGTGTGCTCCAAGCCTCTACCTCGGACTACACGTTCAAAAATTACCACACTGATGAGAGTAATGTGGATGGATGACAAATACTGTGGATGGATGATAAATCTTGTGCAAGGATGGATGATCTATGCGTTCATGCCATGGACGAGAGTCTGAACGTCCTCTGCTCACTCCACAGTACAGCAGGGCTTCGCCGTGGAGCAAGTGTTGCAAATGGCTCCGGGAGAGCTCCTCATATATACTGCTCCGGAGCCGACATCCTAAACCCTATTTCTTCCCTACGTCAGCTATACAACGTGTGGACTAGATCGCGATGTGACTGCAGGCTGCTGTCCACAGAGATTAGGTTCCTAATCTCTTAGCACACTCTGTTTAATGATCACGTCGTGCACATAATGAGGGCGCCAACGGCTCCAATCGCCACCACTTTGCACGCCAATGGCGTCTGCATTGTCACTGTCGCGTGTGCCGCTCACCATCAAATCGCCGTCTTCAATCAACACTTTATTCGTCACGCATTCCAAGACTTCCTCTGGCACGATTCCAAAACTCCTGTCGTGTAACTAAATGGCGACGAGCGGCCGACAACCCTCTACCATAGGGGAGCTAAATATAGCCATGTTCTAGCGACTTCTCAAAAATTACAAACGGTAATAACGCTTGTGAATAAAGTTTACAGCGAGTGAATATACCCTTTGACATCCATCCGACAATATCGGGAGGCCTCCCGATGCAGACAAAAACTGACAGAATGTCAGGATTATTGCTGCAGGGTAATAGAGTAGCGTGGATGCTGAAATTCAATGCGGAACTACATGAATCTAAAGACCGGATTCACGCGAAAGAAAATGAATGTGGGTGCAAGCACAGTAAAGTGGACCAAAAAAATGCTCCGGTATAGGACAACCATGATTTTCTTGGTCAAACGCCTATAAGTAGTAGCAAAATGTTGTTTAAAATAGATTATTTTTCATGATGACCTCTATTGTTAAGTTGGGTACTCAAATATGGAATACCAATATGAGATCTTCAAAACTTATCATCAAAAGTGGCGCGTAAAAGCAACTGACTCAATATAGTTTTGAACGTAACTTTCATGACCTCAAATATTTTGAACCTGGAATTTCTTTTCATATTCCTTGAAATCATTATAAACTTGAGGCCATCGTAAATTTTTTTTCAAAAATTCATCAATTTAATGTAATGTAATTGTATTATAAACACGGTTTTGACAATTATCTTTTCAATGACATCCACTTGCACCGTCTTCTCAAATACATATACGTTGTTTGAAATTGATTTTTGTGAACATAAATTGCTTGGCTTTGTAGATTCATATGTTTTCTAGATGTTTATTAGTTTTTATTACATAAAATTCAAAGTTAGTATATTGTTTTCGATCACATTCACTTAAACCTGAGCAAGGATCAAGAGCTGTCCACTTTACCGTGCTTGCACCCATGTGGAAATCAATGTTGACCGTATTCAAAATTTGGGATTATGAAATCACTTACCCCGTTCCAAGCTCAATTGTCGTTTCAATGGAGAGAACAATATCAGGGCTCGGCGCTATGGTTGCACGATGACCATTAATGATGACGAGGCCTTCTGCGACAACAAGTGGTGGAAGAACCAAGGCGATAAGAATCCAAGAATAGATAAACAACAAGAAGTAATCTAATGGATCCAATGCAGTGGAAGAGAAGGCATGTTTTGGATTAGGCCGATATCACAATGATGACCACAGAAATCCCTCTACACCTCTTCATTCTGAGGGTGCGACTCCCCTCTACACCTCTTCATTCTGAAATTGCGACTCCTCATTTCTAACACTTCATTCTGAGGTTGCGACTCTTCATTTCTAACGCTTCATTCCGCTACGTCCCGTGTATGTACGAGAGTCTAGTGTACAATCCTCTTGCTTCATCAATATGCAAGTTTTTCGCAGGCCACGCTTCCTTTCATTCGCACATATTCCTGCCGAGACTTTCATTCACAAGCTTTCATTCTCTGACATTCATTCAAATTGATCATCCACAGTATTCATCCATATTTTTCATTCATCCCTATTATTCATTCATCCCTATTATTCATCCACAGTGACGTCAACACTGGACATCGTGACGCTAGACCGGGAGGTCTCCCGATGATCTGAGTTGTGACATTGTTCTCTTATCCTGGGACATGAATAGGATCAGGAGGTCTCCCGATTCCGTCGCTCAAGGTTTAGTATGTTCAATTCCCAATCAATGGATCGGGAGGTCTCCCGATGCTCGTAGCGTTGGGTATTTTAGCTGAGATTTTTGGAACACCCAACCTTGCATCGGGAGACCTCCCGATGCACGGTAACAACCCCCTTAGCACATCGTAGTCATTGGAGTTCATGCAGGATCGGGAGGCCTCCCGATCTTGAATGATTTGTGGACATGGCTTTTACCGCAGGTCAGAAAGTCTATTTCATATTGAATGACATCCAGGTAGGTATAGGCGAAGTGGTAGATGGCATGTGCGTTCAGGGTCCTCCTTTGCCAGGACAAGTATTCATCAAAGCACTGCGTGTACACTACGGCCTCAACCAGATCGTAATCGACTATCCGAATGTTGGTGATTGCATTGGCAACTCGGTGGGGTATCCAATTCCATGGGCCCCGGAGAATCTTATGGTGTGTGCCGGGGACGTTGTGGAATCCTCCATTGATTCGTCGGGGGAGCTCATTGTATTCGATGATGACGACGACGAGATGGAGGATCCCAGAATTCCGAGCCTTTGCTGCCAAATTCTCCAGGATCGGACGAATTTATTCTCTCCATGTTGACGCCATCGCATCCGATGGAAGCTTCTTACCCCTCGCGGACGGAGTGGAGACATAAAATTTGCAACTTGGAGGACAACATGGGTGCTGTGTTGGCGACAAGCCGAATCTATGTTTGTTTGCCAGAAGAAGTATTTGTCATGGATATGATTGGATCCGATCACGTTGGCGTGATGGTCATCAGTTCGATTCCAGGAAATGGGGACCAGATAATGTTCATGAGATTGTGGCCATTAAAGGAAACCCGTTTCCTAGACGGTCTCCTTCTCTCTAAGGTGGACCAGCACCTTTGTAACAATCCATCGAGTGAGAGTGAAGAAGAATTCTTCGCAGGTGTTAAGACATCTGCATATCGCAGTTTCATTCGCAAAAAGAAAACTCCGGAGAAGGCGCCCAAAATTGGTCGTCTCCTCGATTTGGCGTCTATTCGCACTGTCAGTGCGCAAGAATGTTGCTCCAGGAACTGTTGTCAATTATTTCCATGGTCGTCCACCCAACACGTCAGAATGAACTACTGGAGAAAGTCCTTTGACGAACGGAGGGAATGGGGTACGGAGGTTTTTAGTAGGATGCAAACCATGGAATCAGGACATGGAGTTGTGTTGGAGGGCAAATTTGTCTGTCTCTGTGCTTGGTGGAAAATTCATGGCGTGTCCCGTGCAACGTTCATGACTTACAAGCAACGATATAGAAATAGAAAGAGATCGTCAACTCATGGCAACAAGGGCATGCGAAAACCCAGACCGAGGACCATCCAAGCTCAAGCAACCATGAAGTCGATCATTCGGATGAATGCTGATTAAATGCCCCATCAGATGAAAGGAACTGGAAATGGACGGCACGATATTCGCAAAGTTCTCCCTGCTCATCTCACCTGGGAGAAGGTGCGGGAGGAAGTCAATGAGGTGAGAAGACGTCAACATTATCTAATGTCTTTTAGGAATCCTCAGCATCGGGAGACCTCCCGATGTCCACCACGCATGGATGAAAATCTTCTGCATATTTGTTTGGATCCACTGTTACGCAGAGCATCGAGAGGTCTCCCGATTCTATGCATTTCTCGTGTAGAGCTATCGTTGGAATTTCATTTCTGCCGTTCTATTTCTTTCATGTTTGTGTTTCCTTCGTTAATTCATATTCGTTTCTTTTTCATTCCAAGTCCATTTCATTATGTATTTTGATTTCTCGTCTTTGTGTACATAGGGTAATCCATGACCATCGGGAGGCCTCCCGATGGCCATGGCCTTCCAATTCTTTCCGTTTTTCGTTTTCGTTGTGCAGTCAACATTCTTTTCAAACAGTGGACATGCATTTTGAACATTGGATGTTTTCGAAGGCACTCTGTTCAGAGTTTGTATTTATTCATATACAAAAAAATTGTGCAACGATGGATTTGCAAACACTCTGTTCAAATTACTTCTAGTCTTTTTGTACATAGGGTGATCCATGACCATCGGGAGGCCTCCCGATGGCCATGGCCTTCCAGTTCTTTCCGTTTTTCGTTTTCGTTGTGCAGTCAACATTCTTCTCAAACAGTGGACAGACATTTTGAACATTGGATGTTTTCGAAGGCACTCTGTTCAAAATTTGTATTTATTCATATACAAAAAATTTGTGCAACGATGGATTTGCAAACACTCTGTTCAGATTACTTCTAGTCTTTTTGTACATAGGGTGATCCATGACCATCGGGAGGCCTCCCGATGGCCATGGCCTTCCAGTTCTTTCCGTTTTTCATTCGTTGTGCAGTCAACATTCTTCTCAAACAGTGGACAGGCATTTTGAACATTGGATGTTTTCGAAGGCACTCTGTTCAAAATTTGTATTTATTCATATACAAAATTTTTGTGCAACGATGGATTTGCAAACACTCTGTTCAGATTACTTCTAGTCTTTTTGTACATAGGGTGATCCATGACCATCGGGAGGCCTCCCGATGGCCATGACCTTCCAGTTCTTTCCGTTTTTCGTTTCCTTTGTGCAGTCGACATTCTTCTCAAACAGTGGACATGTATTTTGAACATTGGATGTTTTCGCAAGCACTTTGTTCAGAGTCTGCATTTATTCATTTACAAAACATTTGTGCAACGATGGATTGGGAAAGACTTTGTTCAGAGTCTGTATTTATTTATATACAAAACTTTTTTGCAACGATGGATTGGAAAAGACTCTGTTCAGAGTCTGTATTTATTCATATACTAAAAATTTATACATTTGAGTCTTCTTCCTATTCTACTGACTATCCAATGAAGAACTACTTTACTACCAACTACGACCCGCTGCTCGAATCTTGGGTTGGCGAACTGTCGTAGTGGTCTTCGTCAGTTTCGGTGCGAGGTGTTCGGTCATTGAAGACTCCATACTCGCCGTTGTCCCTGGCGTACGCTTCTTCGTCTTCCGAAAGTTTCTTGTCCTCCTCGTCTTCTTCATCCTCGTCTTCGTCTTCGTCATCCGCGTCGCCGGCTTTCTCCTCTTCCTCCAGATGCTGAGCGAAGAACTCCTCGTAAATCCTCCACTCTTCAACCTCGCGATTGCCTCTAACATTCTTAGATGCCTCCACGTTGGACTGCTGCGAGTTCTCTCCCCTTCCCTCTCCCCAACTCGCGGTTTCCCTCCTGGAATTCGAAGAATTCCACACCACTCTGTTGTTGTTTTTTTCGCCTCCTCTGCTCTCATCTACTCTACATTTCTTCGAACTTCTCCCCTCATAGCTGCCCCTTCCCTCCTTCCTTCTCATACTGCCGGGTTTGTAAAAGTCTTCGATGGAGTGGGATATGAAAATTGTGCAGATTTTGGAATCGACTACTACAGAAATAGATGTTCATGTTTCTGCGCTGTCTGGGGGCCTCCCTTATAAGCGTTTCAATTCTCATGGGACATCATTTCCTTTCCCACCTATCATTAAGACGTAAGATTTTCTTGGCATTGCACGTATGTGCACATGATCTGTGCTGCCATCATGTTATGTGAATCTGATATGCCGCATCTTCTCTTTAATTCTGATTACATCTAATCAAATAATTTTTATGATATCGCCATCGTGTATGTTGCATGGGGAGGTCTCCCGATGATTTGGCCGAATTCGCACGTGCCTAGTATATATAACCGATAGCACGTCATCTCCTGAAATCATGCTGCCATGGTTCAATATCCATTTTTCCATCATTTTGTTTAATATTTTTGTTTTTCCATTTGTGTCCAATTTGGATCAAGCATCGGGAGGGCTCCCGATCCTTTCATTGTTTAGTACTTCTGTAGTTTACATTGTCTTTATTATTCATGCTTTATTTCATTGTTTATTTCCTCTGCAGACCTCCATGTCCTTTGGAATACAGAGTGTATCCCAGTCCACTGTCAGTCGACTTCGGAATAGTGTATTTCGAAACGTTGACGTTCGTAAAGGCGGCTTCAATTTCTCAAAATGCTCTGAATGCGAACACTACAAAGATTTGATTGACATGAGTATCAAAGGCAGTGAACAGAGGGAGAATCTCAAGAGGGAGTTGAGAAAGCACAACAACCACCAGGTTTCATGCCGCAATCTCTATCATGCATGGCGCCATGAGTCCAAAATTAATCCCCGCGAGGTTCTGACTATCATCCACGACGGCATGGACACAAACAAAACAGCAATCCCCCGACTTCGTGTCATCACGAAGGCCACTGCAGGGTTGTTTCAACTTCCAGTCAGCCTCACTGGCATGGTCACTCATGGCCACGGCGACGGCGCCTATGCACACTACGCAACCGACCTGTGGCCCAAGGACTCCAACTTCACCATTTCATCCCTTGCCAGGTGCCTCCGTGCGTTGGAGAAACCCCCTGTTCAAAATCCCAGAATGTTGTTTCAAGATCCTCCATTGAACGATTATTTTGATAAATTTCTATGGGGTAAATCTCGGTGAGTTCTTCATTCTTTTTGTCCAACATTGTCATTCAGGTCATGGGGTCCTTTTCATCGGGAGGTCTCCCGATGCTCCTTTTTTCTCCTCCCATGGTTGTCCTCCTTTATTTGTATCGGGAGGCCTCCGGATGCCGCAGCCTCCAACCTCACCTCCGTTTTCTGGTCCCTTTTGTGTGCAGTTGCCGATCTTCCCTCCCCGATGCAACGGATGCTCCGGATGTTGTACGTCCCCTTCCAAAGAAATTATATCTCCAGCTCGACAACTCCGCTAGGGACAATAAAAATCAATACGTCATGGCCTTCTTGTCCTTGCTCACAGCTCGCAAGGTCTTTCATGAGATCCAGGTCGGTTTCCTTCTCGTAGGCCACACCCACGAAGATATTGACGGCTACTTTAGCTACTTGTCCAAACAACTCAAAACAACCAACACCTTTGTCCTCTCCGACCTCATGAAAACGTTCATGGAATCACAGTTCCTTTCCTTCATACCTGAGTTGATTTAGGAGGTCGCTGATTTCAAATCCTTCATTAAGGGATACGCCGAGGAGCTCGTCGGTCTTAAAGAAATGCACATTTTTCGCTTCTTCCTCGATAACGATGATTGGCCTGTATTTCAGTACAAGAAATCCGCACTTGATCCGGATTGGTTGCCACGAAGCAGCTCCGTTCGCATGTGGAAGGACGATGGTCGTGGTCGTCCCCTCCTCCCCTCTGGCGACCCTCCTGCTCTCCATATTAGGCCTCCTTGGGGCCATGTTCTTCTTGGCCGTTACGGTGACAAAGAAGTAACTGCTGACGATGCACGTGATGCAAATCACAAGAAGGATGGGATTCGTGCTGGTATCAAAAAATATATCGAAATTTGGGAGAGCGGCTGTCTTGAGAATGATACCTACCGTCAAAAATGGAGGATTATGTCACCTACTGGAAAGGTGTCGCTGACGAATTGGATGCTCCTTTCCCCCCCACGCCTCCCACCCTACAACTTGGTTTTTGGCCTTCTACTTCTTACGCCACTCCAAATTCATCTATGTCTGACCTTCTTCGGACTGACACAACCCCCGAGGATGTTCCCATTGATCCCTTCTGTGGAGTGGCCCGCGACAAACCCAAGGAATCCTTCAATCCTTACAGAGATGTTCTCCTTGGTGACTTTGTTCTTGTTCGGCCTTCCGACCCTGACCTCTACCCTGTCTGGATGGGCCGAGCACTCACTGCTGTTCAACTTGATCGTAGCCATCCCCAGTATGGACAATTTCAAATTCGATATTGGAGGCCCACCAAAGGCAAGAAAAAAATTTCTGACCATGATCGCTACAAAGGGGCTTGGGATTCTAAGTGGGAATGTGACCCATCTTCCACGGCTGTCATGTGGATAGAATGTAGTTATGTTCTTTATTCCAATAGAACTAGAAAAAACACAAACGACACTTCTGTTGTGCAAATAGGAAAATCTGATAAGAACTATGCTCAACGAAACCTTGAACTTGCAAACTCTGTGAGTCAACCTTTTTAGATCAACCATCGGGAGCCCTCCCGGTGTTTCCATTTCCAATTTTCCTTCCAATTAATATATGATCATCTTTTATTTCGCTCGTCTTGGTGCTCCTCTTTGTTGCACATGCACATGGCTATCGTTTCGCATGTTTTGTATTTCTTTTCACGTACATCCTCGCTCGTGCTCATTTCTTTCACATTCTATGTCATTTTTGTTCTCAATTGCTTCACACTGCATTCTGTGTCGTCCACTTTTCGGGAGACCTCCCGATGCTTTCTGCCTTGCACGCACATGTTCTGCACTTCATGCCATTTTCTTCTCGTCCCATATCAGGAGACTTTATTGCAAACTGTATTTTTAGTTTTCTTATGTTCTGTGTTTTCTCCTATTAGTGTGGGATACTATTCTTTTCTACATGTTCCCAACATATGTCCTCAATTATCTTTTATCACATTCTTTGGTGTGCGTACTCCCCAATTGTGTTACATGACAATACGGGGAGGTCTCCCGATACTTCTTTACTTTGCCTCCATAATATACAGATTGGTGTTTACCATCGGGAGATCTCCCCATGTTATGTTTGGTTTTCCTTCTTTTCTTACATTATTATCGCTAATTTTATTCTCTACCTACATTGTCTACCATAATTAATTATATTAATTTACTATTTAAAGCCCGTGATTATAGTAATCACGTTCTAATTTAGTCTAATTTTAATTCATAGGTCTAGTTTTAGTTAAATATGTGTTTCATATTTGAAGATATTAAATTGTTTTATTGTGAAACTCTTTGTATGATTTAATTTCGTTGCAAATGAACCATCAATATTGCATCGTATTACAAGAATGTAGTGTAAACACATGATGTTTTGCAATTACAATACATCCAATCAAAATGATATGGGTTCAAGAACGAGGGCCATTTCACACACGGGACTGAGAGCCCGTGACCATTTCACTTCAAGCACTCGAGACCTTGGACAACTAACCAACTAAATCAACTATTAGTTAACTAGTTGCCTTTCGTAACTATAGTTGTTCATGATTTGACTTGCCCAAAAATCCAATTAACTATAGTTGTTTTAATTTTAGTCTGCCAAAAAATCTAGTTAACTATAGTTATATCTAGTTAACTAAAGTTGGGCGCAACCTACAATGTAGTACCATGACATATCATAGCATCTATATCTTTTATTTAGAATTTTTCTTGTATTTAGAATTTTAAATTTGGGACTTGATTCCATTTGTGACTCGCACTCAATCAACACCAACTGAGCACAACCTCATTATCTCCAAGTAACGTAGAGTATAATGGGTTCAATTGTTGCAAGGAACGGTGGGTTCTATTCCTTCTTGGTATGGGCCATCATGGGTGACAAGCATTGATTCTAGCATAAGGTCTCTTAAAGAAGTTATTGTAATATATTTCAATTCATAAATGAAAGAAATTGCCAACTGGCTCCTTACAAATCTTGGAACTCTCAAGTTGTAGTTGTTTGAAATTTTTCTAATCAACTATAGTTGTTCTTCAAATCGGCATGGAAAAAAAATCTAGTTAAGTATAGTTATTTTGGCAGTTGTCCAAGGTTTGAAGCACTCTCATTGGTGGAACAGGCAGAGCCAGTCCAAGTTCGTTTCACACTACGTTTGAGGGACCAGCGGAGTATGTGAATGCAAGATGGATGTAAAGTATACATGTGAAGTGGCCCTGAAATCCAGGTAGAAAGATGGCCAGGGTTTTTAGGGATTTTTGGGTTCCAGGCATCCTGTCTATCTCGAGTCCCTTGACCATGGAATTTAGCAATTTTCTTCCCCGAAGCTCAACCAGAATGGGTAAAGCTGCGTGTCTGTCTGTTTGGTGCATTTCTGGGTCACCACACGGCTTCGCAATCCTCTGTCTGTCTCTCTCTGAATTTGTCTATCTGACAAACAAACATTCGCAGTTATGCCGCCTCATCGTTTTCTTGTCGCGATGATGATGTCTGTTATTTCAGTCGCATATTTCTCATCATCTTTACTTCTCCTTCACAATGCTCTTTCTAATTTTACACCGCACACTTGGCACGTATTTGATGAGTTTTGCGCAGTTGTATGCTTTGTCATGCTTCCCTGGCCTCTTCTATTGGCTAATGCAGCCTGCATCTCCTAAGATTCCGAGCCTGAATCATTTTTTTTTGGGTTCCCCTTCGCAATTTGGAACATAATATGCCCTATTTGGGGTCAACATTTAATGGTCAGCAAACCTCTCTCTGTGTGCCTCTGAATTGTCTCAGGAGTTTTGGAGTTTTGGGTTCAAGACAGTCTGAAACACAGGTAGAAAGATGGGAAGGGTTTTTGGAGATTTTAGGGTTTAAGGCAGTTTGAGTTGCAGATGGAAAGGTGACTAGGGTTCTGGGATAAGGTGTGTGGGCCTTATTTGATTATTCTTCTGTATTGGATACCTGTAGTTGAGTGGTGGGGTTTGTTTCTGATAATGGAATCAAAAAGACATGTTCTACGATGGAATTGGAGTATGTGAAACAAATATAGATACCATTCTAGGTTCACTTGTGAACATTACAATTGGGAGGGTCTATGTGATCACTTTGAAAAGAAAGAGAAAAGGTCACTAGGGTAATGGGATGGTTGGGTTCAACGCAGTTTAAACTTCATATAGAAAGGTGATTAGGGTTTTGGGATGTTTGGGTACAAAGCACTCTGCTTTGCAGGAGAAAGGAGACCAAGCTTTTGGATATTTGGGTTCAAGGCAGTGTCCAGAAATCATGTTGGATTGCAATAATCATGCATGGGTTTGAGATCCCTTCTTAATACTTTGAGGTTTTGTTGCAGATGCGGGCACAGCGCAGTGGTGGTCAATTCCGGATGCTCAATGAGACTCTGTATACGAGCAGGTAATTATCAGAAAGCGAGGCAGGAATATGAAGCTGTTTAGTTTGTATATAAAAGTGAAATTTACTTGCATGGCATTTGAAAATGAGGATCCTCTTGGTTTCGCAAATGGGAGGATGCGTTTGAACTGTTCCGAAAAGACGAGGGGCATTTGATCCGGTGAACTGACTGTTCACTGCACATGTATTTGTGGTTAATATATACAAGATTGAATACCTGATTGTTCCTGCCATATGTACATGTATTCTGGCAGATGTGGGTCAATCTTTAGGTTTGAATGATCTGTTATTTTGCTTAGGAATTTCTTATTCTTTTGCTGCACCTACGGTATAGTGCTGAAGCAACACCATGCCAGGCAAATATCAGGTGTATGACAACACAAATGTTCAGTTTAGAGCTGCATATACACAATCATTTGTATTCTGAGATTTTTTTCAAGAACTGGTGTTTTTCCTGATGCAGGGTGTGCATATAACTTTCACTGATGAGGCAATATTATGTGGTGGATTTGGCACACAATATCATGCAGGATATCAAGAGCAGATGTCTTAGTGGCCAAAGATGCCACTGCAGGTGTTCATGGATTGGCTGAAGTCTCATAGTCCAAATGTGGTGGTGGCTGACTTTGGGTGCAGTAATGTTCTTTACTTGCCCACCATTTCTACTTCCTAGTTTCACAGGTACCAAGTTTGGTGGGAATTTTGTTCACTGAAGCAACTCTTTAAACTGAAGAGTTGTCACTTGCACATCTCTCTCTCACTTGAGCAACTGCAGTGATGTGGTCACACAACCAGAAACCATGTGAACTACCTAAGAGGATTTTCTTCTAAATACTAATTTTTGGTTGTGGATGGATAGTGAGTTTATTTGTGCATGACAAAGTTTCTGATGTCTTTCTTGTTCATAATCATTATGATAGTTGTGTGAGCTGTGGAGAACATTCTATTTACATTTGTGATCCTGAAAAGTGTATGACTCTGCAAATTGTATATCAACCTAATTATTGAAATGGTTTGCCAACAGATCTTTGTGATTGGCAGGTACAATATTGTGGACTTATTACCTATTACTCAGTACAATTTTCGAGTGGCTGCCCATAATGATATGGGTACATCTCCTGCATGTCCAAGTGTTGGTTTCACCACACTAGCTTCTGCTCTTGAAGCACCCCAATCTCCCTTGTTCAACTCCATTACTCCAACCAGTGTGCGCATTCGATGGTTGGCTCCAACCTGTGACAATGGGATCCCAGTTACTAGGTAAAAGCTCTTGTTTTGCATGCTACTCCATTTCCACATCAGCAACAACCATACACACTTTGCAACATGTTATTAGTCACTTCTTTGAGTGTTCACCAATGTAGTGTACTTCAGAAGACTCTAACACTCCTTGGTGAATCCATGGATTTTTTGTGCATGTGAAGTTTTGGCTTTCTCAATGTCTCTGATACTTGTGGATGAGCTACAAATTATTATTTTTTGTAATTCTTTTCTGAAAGTTGATGCTCACCAGCACACCTTGTGACAAGGCCACAGATTGCAGTGCGTGTTTCCTAAGAGTGATTTTTGGCATGTGTACAGCTACAAATTGATGATGGATGATGGCAAGGGAGGCAGACTGCGGAAAGTAAGTAACTTATTCAATGCTTCGGGTCTTATTTTTTTATAGCTGACTGGATCCCATTTTTGTGCACTACTTGTTATGGTTGTGAAAGAAATGTCGTAAGATGTGAGGATCTCTGACTTAACATCATTGACATCCATCAGGTGTATGAAGGTGCAGCCACCAACCACAAGGCAACCAAGCTAGTTCTTGTGTCATGCTACTATGTTGCTATGCAAGTCAAAACTCCTCCTACCTCTTATTGTATAGGTGTCCTTTACTTTTGAGGTCTGGACTTCAATTGGGAATGAATACGTGGCATGGATGTGTGATCAGGTAAGGAGAAGCAAAAGGTGCTACCTGTGGATAATCATGGAGTTGGGAATTGTTGGAGGGAATGAACTCACGGCGCCCAATTGCAATCGTAGATAAAATCATGCCACTGATATGCTTCATGCACTAGTTTCTAGGCCTCTAGATTACAAAAGCATTGAAATATGCTTGCAACAGTTTTGCATCGGTTTTGCAAAATTAGTTGTATTATATCACATGTGTATGATACTCCATTGATTTGTAAACATGGTTTTACAATTAACTTGTATTTCAAAAAGAAAGTCAATAAATTTAATGTCTACCATCAACTTTCCATCAATGTTATATTCTTCCTCTGATGTAGAGGTACATCTTCAACATTTGTAAGGTGCTACAAACACATTTCAAACCTATTGCTAACCCGTTGCAAAACCAATATAAAGGTGGGCATGATATGTGCATTCCTTTCTCTATTAGCAACAGTTTTTAAACAGAGGCACAACACATTTTTAACGCCACTTTTGCTCACGGTATATAAACAAGCTAATAACATATTTGCAACATACTTGTAACAATTTTGCAACGCTTTTAGAACTTCACACCAATATGGGGATTTCCAACACCCACAAAACCGTTGCAAAATTGTTGCAAAAATATTACAATTATGTCGTAATCTATACCCCTGGGTACTAGAATTTGTGAGAAAATGATTTGAGGGTTGAGCTTAAGATAGGGGAGTTGCAATGGCAAAAGGTCCAAATTGTGCTTTTCCTTTGTTCCGTTGGTGTATAAGAAGTGTTTAAAATTAAGGAAATAGACAAAGAGAGGGTGTAACAAAAATGAATAAAAATTGGAAAAAAGGTGTCGTGAAACAACCCTAGAACCATACAAAGAATGTGAGAAATGTTCATTGTTGTGAAGGAAATGATGCAAATCCGGTGAGAATGGGTGGTATATGAAGATCCAATTTCGGATTGTTGTCATACCTAGAACATTTGTAAATCAAGTAAAACACACTGGAATATAGTGTGAATGATGTATAAATATTGTAGTGAGAGTGGGAAAAACCAACATAACAAAAGTGTGTGTTGTGTGGGAAGCTTGTTGGACAATCGTTCAAAAACTTGCCCTCCTCAGTGCATGAATTGGTTTGGGGATGTAACAAAAACGTTCCAATATCATTCTTGTCGAAATTGTTGTTATCTTGTCACAAAAGGATGTCAATAATGTTCCAATAACGTTGCAAACAAACAAATAACAACGGATTTGGAATGGGACAAGCGCTCTTTTTTGCGTCGCGTCCCTAACGGAGATGCCCATGTTGTTGGTTCAATTTTGCAACGGATTTGTTCAAAAATGAACTTCAAAGAAGCCCATTAAAAGCCTCATTTTCGTTACAAATCCGTTGCAGAGGTGTTCCAAAGTGGCTCTAATTTGCTTTAATTCTAGCTGTGTACCACCCAAAATTTCATTCGGATAGTAATGGATGTACGAGGGGAGTGGTACGTTGTTCGAAAACATGATTTGCAAATGTGAGTTGGGAAGATGAGTGATGAACCTGGGTCGCAGTATAGTCGCAAGATTCGTGAAGATGAGTGATGCCTGTTGTGTCCCTGTGAAGATGAGTGATGAAGCTGGGTCACTGTATAGTCCATGAGCGGTCGCAAGATTCGTGTTGCAAGTAGTAATGTCGTCTGACTTGTATTTGTTTTTGTCGCGCAGGTTGATAGACATTGCTCCACACAACTACGACTGAAGTAACTTCCCTCAATGTGAAGCACGACGTGTGCTTGAGCGATTATATTTCAAGCATGAGAGGCAGAAAACAGAATCGAAGAGTGGGAAAAAGTAGGGGTGGATTTAGGTAGCCACAAATCTGCTGAGAACAACTTGGGGGCGGACGTTAAAGTACCCCTACAAACTAGAAGGGGAAGCAGATACGGGCTGGGGCAGCCCTCCATAATTTTTTTTTTCAGATTTTTTGGACCCAACCGAAAACTGTTGCCCACCCCCTCCCAACTTCGAAAAAAACATTGCCCTTGTATTCTTGAAGGTCGCTTGTCCACAAATCCCATATTGAGTGCACTTCACCTTCAAAGTCTAAAATCCAATATATATATATGCACTTCCAATTATCAAACAAGCAATTGATTGGGATTTCATTCCGGAAGTGAAAGCATCAATAAAGCATGTAATTAACTTGGAGGTCAAAAACACTACAACATCCTCATTAACATTGAGGTTATAATTTTTGTGACTCACCATTTGAAAGTGTCTTTCTCATTCTTAAATGAAACTTAGATTAGTGTGTTGATTTAGTATGTGTATTTCATAAAAAGTTACAAAAATTTATATAATACTAAAAATTTAAATTATTCATAATTATGTAAAAGATTTTTTTTATATAAAAGATCTTTGACTTGTTATAGTTCAGATTTTATTCATAAAAATTAAAGCAACAAATTTCTGAAATACTAAATACTAAATAATACTAAATAATAAAATTCATAAAATAAAACAAAAATTAATAGTTTTAATCTAAATACAAATGTAGATTACAAAATTTAGAATATATAAATGAAGCAGAAATCTTGGAATATCCATTTAGAAGAAATGACGGAAGCAGTACATTTTGGTCATCAAGATCGAAAATGGAATCCTAAAATGGCCTCTTATATATTTACAGAACATAAAGGTATTCATATTATAAATCTTACTCAAACCATAACATTAAGTAGCAATGCTAGGAGGGTACTCTTTGAGTACCCGCAATATTACCTCAACAAGAAGGGAAAAGCTTGCAAAAGAAGGGTGAATGAATGGATAATTCATCATATAGATAGAAACTCCGGTCCCTTTTAGCAAGGGGCCGGCGTGAATAAAGTGTCCGTTCATAATGCCAATGACCCGATGCCCACCGGACAAGGGGACATTGGGACAATACTACTCTCCCCTTTCGAGGATGGGCACTATAGTGACACACCATACTAGTTCCGATAATTAATCATATATAGTAGCTTCAAAAAGGTATCAAAGGTGTTTCCAATGCGGGTGTTGGGATTTCCAAAAAGTGCAACTACCTTTTTTACCTCACCAACTTTCCCGTTGTTTTATAACTATTAAGATTTGTTTAGATCGTAATTTAGCCTTCATTAGAACCTTTACCACCACTTGGCATTAATTTTGTCCGAGAAACCGACATAATTAATTCTGAGCATTGAAAGCAACTACCCAAATAAATTAAAAATAACCTTAGTAAAACTCTAACGTAGTGCTACCTTTGTTCTTGAAAGAGCATCAAACCGGCATGCACTGGTTTGATGCTCATTTGAGAAGGTCCTTCCGGGCTTGCTACTTAATGTTATGACAGCTCGATTCTTATCAGAAGCTTGTGATTTAATATCTAATGCATCAAGTAAAGGATTTAGTACAATTTTTAATAGTAGGGTTTATTTTTATTTTTAATAGTTACTATTATAAAATATACATATTGAATTGGCACACTAATTTAAGTTTCATTTAAGAATGAGAAAGACACTTTCAAATGGTAAGTCACAAAAAATATAACCTCAATGTTAATGAGGATTTTGCCAATGTTTTTGACCTCCAAGTTAATTACATGCTTTATTGATGCTTTCACTTCCAGAATGAAATCCAAATCAATTGCTTATTTGCTAATTGGAAGTGCATATACATATATATATATATACATATATATCTATATCTATATATATATGGGATCTTAGACCTTGAAGGTGAAGTGCACTCAATATGGGATTTGTGGACAAACGGCCTCCAAGAATACAAGATAAATGTTTTTTTCGAAGTTGGGCGGGGCGGGCAACAGTTTTCAGTTAAGTTCAAAAAATCTCAAAATAAACTCTGGGCCAAGTCCTTGGTTGAGGCATAAAGCCAGCCAGGGATGGAGGGCAAGCAAATCCGAGTCATCGTTTCTGGACGCGCAGGATACTTTCACTTTCTGGGTCGTTGCCCGGCTTGCTGCCCAATTATATATAAGACCAGTGATCCGGGAGATTTTTGGGCATAACCGGTTGAGATCTTAGTGTTTGCAAGTCCAACCGGTGGCATGTTGACATCCTCCGGTTTTCTTTTATTAAATTGGGGTATATTCTATAAATCCCTCTAAAAATGATCGGTAATTTTCATGCAATCTTGAACCTCAACCGGTTATTTCTCAAATTCAACCGGTTCATCTATAACTAATTGCCGGTTCTCGTTTATACGATACGGAGAACCTCACGGTTACGACACGGCCAAGGATTTGTGGCACTCAAGTAAAATCATCCATGCGGATGAAAAAAACGCAGGAATCATCTAAATGACTATTTTTAGGCAATTTGATTCCGGAAATAGAGTCAAAGGCCCCGAATTAGTCTAGTGATGTCACATTCGAATGAATCGGCCCTCAACCCCATAGGGGGGCTTTTTTTATTGGAGCCACTTCATCCACGATATCTAGGATGGATGATTTTAAGTGAGTGCCACAAATCCCCAGCCATGTCGTAACTGCGAGGTTCTCCGTATCGTATAAACGAGTGTCGTAACCACGAGGTGGCTGGGGATTCGTGGCACTCACTTAAAATCATCCATCCTAGATATCGTGGATGAAGTGGCTCCAATAAAAAAAGCCCCCCTATGGGGTTGAGGGCCGATTCATTCAAATGTGACATCACTAGACTAATTCGGGGCCTTTGACTCTATTTCCGGAATCAAATTGCCTAAAAATAGTCATTTAGATGATTCCTGCGTTTTTTTCATCCGCATGGATGATTTTACTTGAGTGCCACAAATCCTTGGCCGTGTCGTAACCGTGAGGTTCTCCGTATCGTATAAACGAGAACCGGCAATTAGTTATAGATGAACCGGTTGAATTTGAGAAATAACCGGTTGAGGTTCAAGATTGCATGAAAATTACCGATCATTTTTAGAGGGATTTATAGAATATACCCCAATTTAATAAAAGAAAACCGGAGGATGTCAACATGCCACCGGTTGGACTTGCAAACACTAAGATCTCAACCGGTTATGCCCAAAAATCTCCCGGATCACTGGTCTTATATAATCGGGCAGCAAGCCGGGCAAACGTTCGGCAACCTAGAAAGTGAAAGTATCGTTTGAATCATGCGCGTCCAGAAACGACGACTCGGATTTGCTTGCCCTCCATCCCTGGCCGGCTTTATGCCTCAACCAGGGACTTGGGGGGGCTGCCCCAGCCCGTATTTGCTCCCCCTAGTAGTTCATAGAGGGTACTTTAACCCTTAAAAGAGGTTGCTACGTGAGACGCAAGATGTAGACTTCCTGTATTTTGGGTCAGAGGTACCGTCCTATGCTCATATACGTGGCTACAGTCTCGAAAATGATCCACCGAAAATTGTGGGTGGGTGGGCCCGTGAGTGTGGAAGAGAGCGGCGATGTTATTTCTTGAATTGGGTATGCGTCGATTTACTGATAAATCTCAGAGTGCGAGGGTGTGCGATGGGTTGTGAAAACTGAATACGTATGCCGGTCGCTCCATGTACGATGTAGGGCAGGGGTGTGGATGTACGCGGTACTGGGTATTGGGTGCGTCCTTGTGTACTAAGTGACACGCGAGAGGGAGTCAGCCGGTGACTTTGGTAACCGGGGCTGGAGGTTACCACGCATTGTCCTGTACCTGCGTGACCTCATTGGCAAGGACTGTGGGCGCGTGGACGAATGGGGAGCCCGTTGTGCGATTGGCGTGACGTTGGTCTTATGTCCCATGACAGGGGCTTGCCAACCGTCTTACAATCCATGGAGTGCGGCACATCGGTGTCCGGTTACGGGTACTGTGCCGTTGTTCATTGCATTCAGGTTTAGGGTGGAAGATAGAAATATTGGCAATTCAGGAATGTACATAAATTCGAGCATCGATTTACATATCCTTGGTTCGTGAATTCAAAAATCTCAACGACAAATATCGCCGTGGCGCTTAGGGTTTGGAGCACTCAAAATCCTCTGGGGCAATACATAAACCTGACCACCCCCCCCCCGCAGATCTATGTACAACACTACTTTTGGTACGCTTCGGGAGAACTACATAATTTCACACGACCCCCCCCCCTCCTGCGTTGAAGCTATTTGTGACGTAAGTAATTCATTGGACGCCGAGTGCACAGAATTCGACCTCCGCGCGAGCAGGTCCTCAGCTCCGCGCCCTTCCAGCGGTCACACCTTTCTCACCTCAAATTCGAGTAAGCCAACCTTCGTGAATGTCAGCGTGTCCCCGAGCTTGAATGCATTGGCGTGACAGAAGCTAGCGAACCCCTTCGTGAATGAGCAAAACCTCTGCTTCTTGCTCGTATGCGTGGCTGTCTTCACCAACCAAGACGATTTTGGGCCGTTCAGGGTGTACCACGTGCCGTCGAACCCCTCCACTCCTTCAGTGCGCCAGTACAGAGTCGGCACATCCTGCGCCCACCCCAAGCATTTCCTCCAAGCCTTCAGTGACAGTGTTTTCATGCTTCCTACCTACTCAGCAGGGGCTCCATCTAGCATGAGGTTCTCGCATGATGGAAATCCCCTTGTAATCAGCTGTCTTCATTTGCACCCATCGAAAAAATCCTGACATAATTTCCCCACCTTATGTTATCCAGATTGCCAAAGATTTCAACCATTTGCATTCGCGCATAAAAAGGCTACTTAAGAATGATATATGTATATTGCGTAGAAAAGCAATGCATTACCTTGGCTGGGTTTCAGCTTCAGCCCACTGCAGGCCTTGTAGTCATAGAAGTTGTCGGTGTTTTGATAGTTCTGTGGCACTGGTCGTAATTAAAAGCCTGTCAAAACACCAAATACACCGACAAGGGCGTGTTACGTACCTACCTATTATCCCGTGTTCCAACATAGCATCACAAAGAGTCATCTGTGGTACATCTGTCGGTGAGCACTCATTTGAGCCTGGAATGATATTTGGGTGTGTTGAAAAACTTGCAAACCATATTATGGTCAGTTGAGCAGAGAATTGTGACTGTCACAAACTCTACTGACTAACTAGGCTCTTCCACTTGTCCCACACTCAGATAAAGAAATTAATTGCCAAACACAATGCACGGAACTACACTTTGACTTACTTCGAATGCAGACATCGTCTCTCCTCCTTCATCCACATCCGGCAACTCCAGAAGCACAGATGCCATCTGAGTATGAAGACATAAACATACACTAGATGAAGTTAATACAAGAGGTCAAACCTCCATTGGTACTCACTGGAAGACGTAAACATCTATAGCAGTTGTAATTAATGAGCACTGCATCATACATCTTTGACAGTGATTATTCCCACTAATCCACACATCCCGGCCAGGTAAGAAGGTAGGCACAGGAAACTACCCACATACTCAAAAATGAAGAGTAGGAACTCATTACACCACAGACATCGACACACACACACACTTCAATGTTTGTAAGGTAAGTAATCGCTGACTTTTTTGAGGTCCATACTCAGCCGGGTCAAACACATCGTAATTGCAGTTGTATTTCTGACCCGGTTCGTAGCGCAAAATATTAAAAGCCTGCCAGAGACATAGATGACATCTCACACATGAATCATAGATGATATCACACACATGAATCCCTAGAAGATATCACACCCTCCCCGGATAGCACACACATGAATCATAGAAGATATCACAGACATAAATCAAGACCACTGTCACTTCTCAGGATAGTATCCTTCGATCTGTACCCAAAGCTCCACAAATGGACAACCACCAATGTACTGGACACTTCCTTTCAATTTAGGACTTGATAGAAGTAACTGAAAAATCTTTGATTTACTGTTCACAATTGAATCTGGTGCAATCGATTTACAAACCTCTCCATTGGCACATCAATAATGGTTGCTCTGGCCATTTTCTCCTCAACCTCTTCCATAGACCTCGAATGATCTTCTGCAGCTCTTAAGAATGTCCCAGAACTGCCGTCAAAATAACAACCACCACAACCATCACATGAATGAGTCAAAAAGTGTGCTACAACCATTATGCAAATCCATGAATAGGTTGTAGTCATTTTCCTGGGAATGTGTAAGGCTCATATGAATGTCTTATTTACAAATGATCATATTGGTCCCACCAAACCCCCCCCTGCGGGAAATTATAATGACTATTGACCTACAATAGCTAACAAATGTTGAGCACGTGATTCAACCTCTTTTAAACATGGATTTTTTATGTCCATTCTTAGACGTGAACTTAAACACACACCACTCAAATATAGGTGTCTGGGTAAGATAAGTAACCGAACTAGGCCAACTCACCCAAAAGCGCACAACATTCTAAGTTTTACCCGCCTGGTTCGGATGTCCTGCGTTGAATCCCTAGCATCTCGTTGATGTCAAAGCCAGGGCAGAAGGCTCAAGCCGTGACCTTCCAAGGGTTATGATGGCTTCGCACTGCTTCTTACTTGCAAAATTGGGATACAGGATGGCACGGGGCCTCCAACTCAATACCTGTATAAGTTCCACCACATCACTATTGTCAAATGCATGTTGCTAATTTCATTGAGTTAGGGGTACTTTACACTAGAGCTTGAGGAAAAGTGGACCACGCAAAATCTACAGCCTCTTGTTGATGGAGATGGCCAACACCGTCCCACTTCACTTTACACCATAGCTGCCGGGCCTATAGGACCGCGGCAGTTTGAATGGATGATAAGCCTACCTAGAGTCCTTCTATGGTTCCACATGAACAACCAATATAAAGATGGACCTCAAACAATGGCAAATGATTCTAAAAGCTACGATCATCGAGCAAACTCCAGATTGATATGAGGTTTTATGTAAAAAAAGACAGCCATTCCCGGAATTTTTTAGAGTGACCTATGCTCAACATAATGTTAAAAAGACAAAAAATACAGTCATGTGTAGAAATGATAGCTATTAGTTGTCAATCTTTCATACAATTGTTCTGGTTTCAACTCCTTCCCTGTGGGAACACACGGACACCAAAAGTTCCGGATAGGCGCTTTTCAGTGCCTAATCCGGTCTGTCCGGATGATCCGAGTATCGTCCAGGGATTCTGTGAAGTGCAGGATGTCAAGGACCCTCTTTTCCTGCTCGAAAGTCGACCACCGGCCGGATCTGCTTTCCGGATCCGGATGGCCCTTTGGAAGTCCTTATCCCGGGACTTGCCTTCCGGATTGAACCTCTACCAATAAGTCTTACTCCTACATAACTCTCTCCTCAATATCTACCTACCTATATCCTACCTCCAATGATGATTGGGTTCATCCGGCGAAGACGTCCCTGTATGGTCATAATCCGGATTCTCTCACAACCAGTCCGGATCGGCCTAATCTTTCCTGGCAGGTCACACAGAAAACCCGGATGGTGAACCGGAACTACAACGACAGAAAGGTCAAGCTTCGGCCGGAGATCTGTCAATCCGGGATAACTGGGCGATCCGTGCCACTTTCCGGATTGCCCCGCCCAAGGACAGTGAGACCTCTTCAGAAGATCGGATGGCGTAAGTCCGGCACCTCCGGATCCTACCCAGTCCTAACGACGGCTATCTCACATGGACGTTACCCAGGCATCCGGAATAATGAGGTTTCCTTCCCACTACACGCCGGAGAGATCCTCCGGACCGGAATCCTAACCGTTCCGGTTTCTCTCCTCCTTCCGACAGATCGATCCGGCTACAGCGAACTTAGGCTCTACTGAATCTGAGATAACTGGGCGATCCGTACCACTTTCCGGATTGTCCCGCCCAAGGACAGTGAGACCTCTTCAGAAGATCGGATGGCGTAAGTCCGGCACCTCCCTGACCTTACCCAGTCCTAACAACGGCTATCTCACATGGGCGTTACCCAGACATCCGGAATAATGAGGTTTCCTTCCCACTACACTCAGAAAGGAGCCATAGTACTGCAGTCGGATCCGATCCGGGTTTCCTCTCCTTTGTTCTATCCGTACTTCCTACTCATTCATTCCCTCTAGATCTGCAACATTCTCCTAACAGTCCGTGCACAAAACAAGTCAGAATAGATTGAGAACTAGAGCTTTATTGAGTGGGAAGCAACACAATACAACAATGGAGAAGGGAACCCTTCTCCTGTCCCTTATTCAGCCTTAAGTAGAGGCTGTAATCCCTAACTGATGGTGGCGGCGAAGTTGGCCGCCCTCAGAAAACCCCTAACTGCGAGAAATTCGGAACTTCGCCCTTTGCGGAAATTCCGGATCTCGATCCGCTTTTTGCGCTGACAGAATTTTGAATTACAAGTTCGCCAAAAGTCAAAATCTGCCTATTCCTGCTTTTTCCTAATTCTGATCTAACTACAGCTGTCTGCCTAAGCCTACCCTAGCTGGTGCGATGCTTCTTCGAAGCCGTCTCGTCCTTGGTGTGACTCGCGGGTCCGCTGATGGCGGAGGAACCTCCCCCGGGGGTCAAAAGTCGACGCTCTTGCAGCCTCGTAAATACCCTTCGCATGTTTGGGGAAGGGGCGATCTCCTCCTCAGAGTCTCCTGCAGTGGACGGATCCTCCTCCGATCCGTCACCCGATCCGGATCGCGCTGGTCTGGAAGCCTTCTTCGTCTTCCGAGGGCGCTGGACGGCTGAGGGATCGCCTCCGGTGGTTCCCTCCCTGTTTCGGCCGGTGGAAGCTGAAGTCGCTCGTGGACCTCTGGCGGACACTGCTCGTGAGGGTGCAGGCGCCCACTGCTCCACGATCATGCACTCCGGAGCAGGTGATGGAGCGGCCGGCGACATGGGTGCCTTACCCCGATCCGGAGACTTCGTCCGATCCGGCGTCCTCATCCGTGCTGGAGTCCTGGCCCTCTCCGGTGTTCTGGACCGAGCTGATGTCCTGCCCCGATCCGGATTTGGTGATTGCCCTCGTCCTGACCTAGCCGACCGTTCTGTGCTCTTCCGTCGAACCTGGGAGGAATGTGTCCGTTGCGGAACAGGGGTCTTCTCCCGATCCGGAAATCTTCCGGATTCCGGTGGCTGGGGAGTTCCGGCTGGCTGACTGGGTCCCACACCTGTTGGAGAGGCCTGAACTAACTCCACCTCCCCTACCACTTCGTACAAGGTGCCCGTTGGCGATCCGGGTGGGCCCGGATAAAGTACCCGCCTGGGGGTCCCACCTGAGGGCAGGAGCTTCTGGATTTCCTTGAGCAGGTCCTTCATCGAGCGGGAGTACTTTACTAGGATCTGCAGTGTTTGACGGGCAGAAGACGGATCCGCTGACTCCATCAATTGGTCATAGAGGTGCGCCTTGTTGACGACCTCTCCCGGATGACCCACCAACTCCCGGACCCGGCTCAGGACTACTGCTTGCTCTGCCTGGTGCTTCCGGATCTCCTCGCTCTTCTGGGTGAGCTCCCGGGTCATAGCAGCCACCTGTGCTGTGAGCTGTGCCTTTTCCGTCTCCAGGGTCTCTACCTGTTTCCGGTCCGTCCGCTTGGCCAATTCCCGGAGGATATTTCCGGGTCCACAGTGGTCCAAGGCCCGGTTCACTCCTCGAATGATGTGCTCCATCCGGAAATATTGTTCCTGGAGTGCCGTCAACTCTCCCCGGACGCGCTTGAAGGGGGATTCCGGAAACTCAAACGTGGAGAGGTCGATGTCTCTCCAGGGCACTTCCCGGCTGGTACCGGCTTCCTGTCGTGGTGGTGGTGAGACTGGCTTCCGGACTTTTGGAGGGGACGGAGCGGAAGGCGGTTCCGGAACCGCTGTGTCACTGGAATCTTCCGTTCCAGCTTCTGCAACCCCTGCTTCCGGATCGATCCTGTACGCCACCTCGTCCTCTGCAATCGTCAGCATATCCTCTTCCACTTCATTGATGCAGCCCTGGTGCTGGTAGAGATGGAGGATGTAGGGAGAGAGATAGGAGGGTTTCCGGCCAATGTGGGGGATGGACTTCTCTACGTATTCCTGGATTAAGCGACCCCAATTTACAGCTCGGACCCCTGACATTGCTCCAAACAGGGTATTGGCCATGGTGATGCTAAGACGTTTAGGCTTTTCCGGACTAAGGATGGGCAGGATGAATTCTATGACTCTCCGCTCTCGGTGATTCCGGCAATTCCCAGGATGGAATCCGTCTTTTGGGTCCGGCTCCGTTCGGAATTTCCCTAAATAAAAATTATCCCTGCGGCTAGCCCAACCCTCACCCTTTCCTCGCGGAAATCCGTAAACTGCAGCCCATACCTCTGATGTCCACTTTTCCGGATCCTGCCGAACTGTCCTAAACCATTGGTTGCCCCTCTCGAACAAGAATTCCCGCAAAGTGGCCTCCGCCCGGAGATTCCAGGGCTTGGAGAGCAATCCCTCACAACCCATCCGGCTAAGATCCTCTACCAGCTCGTTTAATTCTGATTCTCTCGTTGGGACGGCTGGAGATACGGGTTTCACTGGAATGGGGACCTGCTCCCTCTCATCTCCCTCTCTTGCTTCCGGCATTTTACGTCGCGGCACAAAGCTCTCAACAATACCCGGATTCTTCCCTCCGGAACTCTGCCCGCTAACCACTACAGAATCCCAGCAATCCAACTGCTGGTGACTCGAAAAAGCAACTCACCACTCGTTCTCTCAACAATGCCGCTCGCGCAAATGGCCCGGAGAAGGAGAAAAACTCGTTTAAGTACTTTCCCTCTCTCCCAACGGGTCTGGTTCCTCAACCGTCTCCTTGTAACCGTTCGGATTCCGTTTGTAACCGTTTAACGGTCCGGACACTCCGGACCGGACCGTTCCCAAACGGTCTTCTCAGGCTAATTTCCGGTCCGGCCAAAGTATCCGTTTTAACCATTTTAACGCGTAAGGCGGATGCCTAGAACCTTATTTTCTAAAACAACTAACCTACCCTAGGAAACCCTACTTTAATAACAATCTCAGGGTATTATCCGGATATTAACCCGGTTCGGAGGCCAATCCGTACTTCCGTGGATTTTCGGACTCCCACATTCCCATTGCACTTGACCATGTATACACACTGATTAAACTAAATTCTTGGATTATTGGACGACCTCATCATACGCATTACTGTGTGAGATCCAACCAAATATTGCTCGAGGTCTGAGAGTGAGTACCTCCGGGTACTCGTCTATTTCATACTGTGATCCTTCACGGCCTAGACCAGATTGCTTCATACCCCCAAATGGAGCCACCTGTAGAGTATCCATTGCAATACGACCAATTCACACATAAGTAAAGATTTGGATAGAAGGTAAGCGGGCCTTAAATGGACAATTTTTGCCCAAACCCAAAGTTCTCAATCTAGGAAATGAAACTCGCAGAGTAAGTGATTGGCAAAAAGTTCGTATTACACATACCGGGACATTGGCTTGTTTGCAGAATCCAAAAAACACTTGGGAGGTCAAGGGTTCTGCGATCAAGTTTTCCATTTTCAACAATAACGGCTACGCATGCACCATCAACACCACCTCTTAGACCGCGCTTGCACCACCAAGATGAGATTGCTGCTGCATACAGGTCCTGCTGCGACCAGCAAGAGGTTAGAAATTTCAACTAAAGTAAAAACATCAGAAAATATGCCATCAACAATAATTCCATGGAGCACGCCCATTCCTGGGAAAAGTAGGATTGGCATTACTGGAAGAGCACAGAACATCATCATCAAGGGGGCAACAAGTATTGTTTGCTTGGTGGTAGCAAAAATGGACCAAGTAAAGCTCCGGCCAAAAAAAACCAATACAAACCAATCTAAAACCAGATTTAGAGTCACAAGATGGTTCGACCATACCGCAAGACTCTGAGGTTACATCCAAATCAACATACTCACAAAAAACTCCTAAACTCTCAGAAACAACCCTGGCAATGAAAAATTGGGCCATCTTTTCACATCCAAGTCCAAATCCTCAATGCCCATCCGATTCGAGGGGTTGTGACGGTCAGCTTCAAAAAGAAATCAGTGAGTTTCATGAACAATCTGTTGAGGGCCCAAGTGAGATGGAAAATGTCCTTTCAGAGAAGTCGCAGAAGGCCGTCACCAAGTCCAAAAAGTTGCGTCACCAAATCCAAAAAATTTGCCAGAAACAACGGTGACGAGGCCCAAACGCTGATAGAAGCATGCACATCTACGCCTAATTTATCACCCATGACCAGGCCTCTACTTCGGAGCTGAAACCGGACTGGGACGAGGTGGTGATGAATTTGAGCTCCAAACAGTGCTTGTATTGTCGAAACTCAAAGCAATCGACGGCGAAATCTGGGTGGAGAAGATTGTCCGCACTGGCTCTTCGCGGAGACCACGACCGCGCCGAGGTCCACACACGCTACCATCAACGTTCGTTCTGAAGCATCTTCCTGCGATGCCACCACACGTCTCCCAGCTGTTAGACGTCACACAAGCATCTCTTGGACTATAAGCTCTCATGTCCCCCCCAAAACGCAGCGATCCAGTACCCACGTCGTGGTGGTTACAATCCTAAGAGCAGCCCCCAAACATCCAAATCGCCCACGTCGTGATGGTCACAATCCTAAGTTGAGCCCCCAAACATCCAAATCGCCGTCGCTCTGCAGTCCGGAAGCCCCTCAACAAACCATGAAGAGAATCCAGGAACCCTAAACCTTGAGTGGAGAAGGTGGAAGGCGTAGCAAAAGCGGGGGAATGCCCTCGCGCACCCCTTGCACACACGAGCGTGTCCTGCCAACGACTCCGACCGGCAGAGGCAGTCACCAACGGCCACCACGAATTACGCCGCGTCACCACACGCGTCGTCCTCGCAGTACACGGTCGTCTACCTCCAGCGCCAGGGATACGTAGAAATACACAACAGACTCCACTTCTCTCGACCCCGACACCGGTGATCGGCTCCGAAAATTATTCAAAAATTCTCCAGAGTTTCCTCTAGTTAGTGCCGACATAGCTGTAGTTCGACGAAACCTCCAGTTCGTTGAGGAGAGATCAAGAGGAGCACCAGTAAGTAAACCGTAGGCCATTTTGGCCTATAACCTCTTTTAAGGGTTAACGACCGCCCAACTTAGGTAGCAGCACTTTGAGAGTTTGAAAGAAATTTAGAGGTCAACACTTTCTCATTCCTGACACCCTTAACATAGAGATTCATTTATATCGCCTGTTGTGTAGGGCGGACATTAAATCCCCCCTACGAACTATGGGGGGTGTAGATCCGGGCTGGGGCAGCCCTCCAACGAAATTTCTGAACCCGACCGAAAACTGCTGCCTACCCTGCTCAACTTAAAAAAAAAACATTGCCCTTGCATTCTTGAAGGCCGCTCGACTAAAGATCCCATATTGAATGCACTTCACCTTCAAAGAAAAAATCCAATATATATATGTTCACTTCCATTGAGTAAATAAGCAATTGACTGGGATTTCATTATCAAAGTGAAACCGTCAATAAAGCATGTAATTAACTTGGAAATCAAAAATATCACAAAACCCTCACTAGCATTGAGGTTATAATTTTTGTGACTTACAATTTGAAATTGTTTTTGTCATTCTAAAATGACACTTCAATTTAGTGTGTTGATTTAATATGTATATTTTATGATATTTTAGGTAATGCCGTCTACTTTCACATGTATTTATACGCATTCAAACTAATCATATAGGCAACTTTCCTATCAAATTAGTGAATTTTGCAAAAGGCTATGGGGAGTCTCTTCACTATCTCAATACCAATGCACTACAAAAATCAAATAAGAAATTCACTTGAATGTGATTATCTCCAATGCTTGCACTACCTTGACCCTAAACATGGCCTCAAGTGAGCCCAAAGTTTTAATTAAATGGATGGACACTAGAATAATCTTCAATTCAACGGGCTTTTTGGTAGGGATTTGGTTGTGGTGCATACAACACTTTTCATCCTTCGCAAGTTTTTGGTGCATGATAGGATTAGGTGTGGAGGTTTGAACGAAGAACATTGTATAATAGTTCATTGGGGGCCAAACTCATTTAACACCTCTTGGCAAACCAAAAAACTAACTTGGGAAGTCCCAACATTGGATGCTCTTCAAATGCCAAGCAATTCTCCATACAAAATTTTAGACCATTTGGTCAAGATCTACTATGTGAAATTGGGTTACCCACCTCAATACATCAATACACGCACAAATCAATTCATCAAAAGACTAAGAATAGTCCAACATAATTAAGTTGTCCACCTTATATAGTTTAGACATTGCAAGCCAACAAATTCACTACACTAAATAGTGTATTTAGTGTCACCAATTCTATTTGTCTTGCTCAGCACTAATTGTCAACCGCTCGTACAGTGTCACCAACACTAAACATAAACCTAACATTTTTTTGTTATTCCTTGTAAAAGTTTGGGCATTATATATTTACAATGTAAATCCAATTACTGTCGCTTACTAACTGATCTTTCATCCAAATCCCAATCATCCACGGCAATATTTCATTACTGGAATGTTAGGATGCAGAATATATCAAATTTTGTTTCAATAATTGACATGGATTTCATCCAAAATTCCATCATCCATAATAGTACTTGTAAAGATATTCATAAGAAGTGTCATTAGACAAGCTATCACAGTGACATAACATACCATGTGACACTAAATAAAATATTGAGTGTAGAGCCTATACCTTAGCCTACCCAAATGGCCATTTCCAAGCATTTGTAACCATGTGACTGCCAATGCATGGCAAAACTACCACTTGATATATTATGCATACTAGGCGCCCTGGGAAATAGTCCCACACCCATGAACCCCTTCCCATACACACAATACAACTCATACAATTTACATACTGCCATGATCGCTACCTAGAAACAAGCATTGGAACCAAACATAGGAAATATAATCTTCTAGTTGACACCTTAAAAAAACAAGAATATACCATCAACCCTCTAATAACTATCATGGCTATAGTAAGGTAGATGAGGCTAATTCAGTTAGATTCCTTAACCAAATAGATATTTTTGGCTGCTAATCGGTTAAACAATTGCTTTAATTTGGTGGGTGAGTAATAGATGGTGATTTTACCGCCATCGTAATGATATTTGGGGTTAGTCATGTTCACAAAAGTCAAACTACACCCACTATCCTCCATAACGAGGAGTGCTATCCACCGAGCTATGATATGCTTGATTTTTGTGTATAAGGTGGGCAAATTAGGAGGCGGCATGTGATTGTGAGGTGTTGACCAACTTGTATTGTGGGTATTCTATACTAAAAAAAACAATTCAACAACATTTTCTCTTACATGTGACCACTTTAGATATATGTTGGCATTACACTTGGTTTTCATTGGCAAATGACCCATGTAGAATTTTGCTATTGATGTCATCCACTTACACAACATGGAATGATAAAATAGTTCCCTCTTATAAGTAGAGAATTGGGAAGTAGAGAATATTTGATTATGGAGCCTAGATCAACACCTTCCTCAACTCTAATTTCAACAATTTCAAAATTTTCGGTCTTGATTCGCAATTGCTAACCAACTCAAGCTTCTAATGCTCGAATCCATCAACTGGATGATTCCATTGAGTTGGAGTGTCCGCATTAGCCTCATCTAGTATGTAGGGATCCATACACGAGCTATCAATCTCAAAACTCCAAAGACCTAAGCATCCCCAAAACTAACGTCAAGAGTGTTCAAATGACTAAAGATCATGTCAACTTTTAGAAAAGTTATAAGGGTTTAAGGTTTCAATGATATAAACCACCATGCATGTTAAATGTTTAGGCAAGGCACATCGTCACCATTGATATGTACATATTGTATTAGATTTCTAGGTGTTGGTTTTGGCTATACTTACTGGACATGTAACTCTTAAACATCCTTTGTGATACAATATGCTAGAACTCAACCCCCACCCAAAACCAACACCCAAAATTCTTGCGCAATTAACACATATTGATTATAAGAATGTCCACCAACTTAACATTGAGGTTTTCATGTTGGTTTTAGGGCATCTTCCAATAAAACTTTGAACCCTTATACCTTTTGCATATATTTGAACGGAGTTCAAAAATGACATACTTTGGTGTGTTACAATCCCTTCCAGTTACTAACAAGTTATATCTTGGCCTTTTGTAAAATAATAATTTTGATTGCACACAATCGGTCACTTCCATTGCAAATGCCAAGGAGGAGGAGGACCCACTCAAGATCTCCAAAACGTAGCCTGCATTGAACACCAGTGAAAAATGGGCAGAATATTATGGGTAAGTTCCTTCTGAGTCCCTGCAGAGACAAAAGGCCGCTGAGGGCCTTATAAGGTAGAAATACCATAAACCATTAAAATAAGGCGATTCGCATTGAAGATCTGGACTGACAATCATGAGATAATTTTCCAAGATAGACGAGAAGGATTCATGAAGAATGCAAGTTGTTTCGTATTTTTCTGTCTTGTACAAAAAGTTCCACAATTTTTCAAAGTGGAAAGTTTGTCCAACCCACTTCCCGTTCACTAGGCTCTCCTCATATCGATACAGATTATCACCTAAACCCGTTAATCATGAGTACGTTAGATCTTGCCTCCCATTGGCTACACTGCATTGAAGTTGCCGCGCCATTTAAGACATGGCACTTACCATTATGAGGCGGTCTAGTGCACCACGATTGGGTGGTTAACGCTTTATGGTATTTCTACCTTAATATGACAAAATTGCAAACAAAGGGCGAAAGGCCCCATTGAATATTGCAGACAATGTGGAAGAAAAATTTAATTTATTCGTGTGGCTTTCCTCCTGCTCATGCAGAACCTGCACTGAAGGCTCTCTGTTGGCATTCCCAAAACTTCTACAACCTCCAGAAGAAAGTAATTTCCTTCGCCGAGCATGGTGGCCAAGACTCTTTCAACATTTTTGCATAACTTACAGACATGCTTCCTTTACTTTCTTGGCCCATAGACCAAGTGTCCTGGTAGATTTTAAGGCAAAACCCGTGGAGATCCAAGTGTTTTCCACATCCAACCGGTTATAAGGTAAACGTGTTTGATTCGGTTACTTATCTAAGTTGGTGAACTATATTTGAGTGTTGTGTGGTTAGGTTTGGATCTAGCAATGGATACCAAAAGGACATGTGTTTTTTAAAGGAGTGGATTACGAGCTCAAAAATTTGTTAAGTATTCTAGGGTCAATAATCTTCACAATTGGGGGGTCTAGGTGCTTGTTTATGGCTCCGATTACTTTGACTTTGAAAATTCACAGCATCAACATGAGAGATTAATAAATTCCATAGAAAATCACATTTGCGGATCCAAGAAAAATCCCGAGTTTGAAATCCAAAATGAGAAACATGACAAACAACAAAAACTACCCGTTTAAGACACATTACTACAAAACGGGGAAAATGTCATTGGTAAGTTCCTTCTCCCCGAGATTGAAGACCATTGAGGGCCTCAATGCCCGAGGAGATTTTTGGACATATTCGGTCAAGATCCTAGTGTTCCCAAGTCCAACCACTTACATGTTGTCATCTTTCGGATTTTCTTTATTAATTCAAGATATATTCATAGATTCTGCTAAAGTGATCAATAATCTTCATGAAGTCTTGAACTTCAACCGGTATTTCTCAAACTCAACCAGTTGATTTGTGACTACATTGTTTTGTCTAATTAGTGTGGGTTACCGTTTGGAGTTATGCATTGCTATAACATCTTACTGAGAGTATCATATTTTACCCAAATAACATAAGTTGTTAGTATGCCAAGAGTCTTTCAACATTTGTGCATAACTTATAGACGCTTACTTACTTTCTCGGCCATGAGTGTCCTGGTAGATTTTGGGCAAAAACGGTGGAGACCCAAGTGTTCCAAATTTAACCGTTTCTACGGTGGATGTGCCTGATTCTGTTACTTATCTTAGTTAGCCACCTCTATTTGAGTGGTATGTGGTTAGGTGTGGATCTAAAAGTGAATAGCACAAGGACATGTGTTTAAAAGCGATTGGCTTATGTGCTCAAGTTTTACAAATTATTCTAGGGCTCGGGGGGGGGGTAGTCATTGGTTGGAGTAGCAATATACGTGCGAACAAATGATAGGGTATTTTAAAAACATGGGGGCTAAAAAATATAATTGGACTTAAGAGTAATATAGGGTATCAAAAATGGCACTGGACATTTTTAAAGTACTATAGGGTATGGAATAATAGGTAATCTAGAATTATAAGTAATGCAAGCCATTTTTCTATTAAACCAAAGTAGAAATTTACATAATGATAGCATGTGAAAAAAAGAAGAGAATTGAAAGTAATACCCCCTATAAAATAATGGTTGTTCGCACCTATATCCTTAATTTTTTAACACACTGCCCCCCCGAGTTCTAGGGTCAATATCACCACAATTGGGGGCTTAGGTGGTCGTTCTATGGCTCCAATTATTTTGACTTTGAAAAATCATACCATCAACATGAGAGATTGGTATAATCCCAGATTGTTACTATAATGTCACATCACATTCGCAGATCTAAGAAAAATCCTAACTTTTGAAATCCAAATTGAGAATCATGGCAAACAACAAATACTAACCATTTAACCCCTAACTTCTCAAGGAGCCCATTTTTGGTTGATGAATAACTTCTTCCCTACATTAAGTCCATCTAACTCATTCATCCACAATCCAAATAACTATAAACATCAAGCCAACATGGATATGTACGCATAGACACATGAGCCGTGCAATTTGTAGATGATTAGAATGTGTAAAACTATGTCAAAGTGGGAATTGGTCATGTTTTCGTTGTGTTGGGAGCTCATGTGAGGGTGTTGACTCCAATCAATAGTTGTCACGTCAATGCAATATTTTGCATGAACATCAAAGATGTTTATTTTGACAAAACCGAAATGTTTTTTTGATGTTGATGTGAAAATGGCCTTTGGACTCACATCGACCGTTCATTTCAACACTTGGACACTTGTGAAATTTTAAGGGATTCTTTGCATATACATGGTTAGAAGTATGCGACGGTCTACATACTCCAAATGCAAGGTTGCTAGCTTATTGCGGTTTGCACATTTTCCACGTGAATTCGATTGGTCAAAGGTCTTTTTCAGAGTTGGGCAAAAGTTATATGTGCCCATTTTCCCCTTGTTATAGCTCATCTCCCATGTTTCAAGATCCTACAAGCAAATCCCTTTTAACCTCAAAATTTGTCCATGAAAATTCCACAACCAACATTGAATGAAATGTACTGAAAACAACCCTTTCATAAGCATGGAAGGTGAAGGCACGTTACCTTATGTTGATATCTTTCGATTTCCGTTCATGAATTCAACATATATTATTGCAAAGATTCCTCTAAAATGATGAGCTATTTACCTAGACTGGTGAACTTGAACCGGTCATTTCTCAATCCCCGCCGGCCAGCCCATCTGTAACTAGCGGTTGGATTTCTCTGTGTGTAAGGCTTTGCATCTCCGAATTCTACCCGCAATAAAATCCAGTTTCCCTTTCCATCGCTGCGACGTTTTTGATGCCGCAGGTGCACAGTGGCGTGCAGGGATTATGCAAGGCGCAGCAGACCAGGCTTTCAACCAGAGTTGGGCGGGTATTGGTTTTTTGTCATACTCATGGATGTGGATATAATGGATGAATATAAAATCATGGAAACAAGGGTATACATATAAATTGGTTTTTTTGAATTTTATATATCCGCCTTGTATCAATTACAGTTCTAATTTTTTTTTACATCCGGGTAGCTATACCATGGTAGTAAAATTTTAATACTAGTGCAACCCTATATACTGGTCGGGTATTACAATCTGACCAAATTTCTCCACAGTCTGAACAAAATTCACAATCTGAACCAGCAATAACATAACTAAATCCTCTCCAAACCACACTGTCAAATACCTTCAACCACCCTCATTCGAATACATAATCACTGGTCCATGTCAAACTCAACGAACTACCAAGATCACCTCCAACAAATACAAGAACTATCCATGTGTATTGAGCAAGATTAATCAGGTGTAATGCATTTAAAAAAACCACTGCTCTTTCTACAGTGAACAGTACTCAGTGTTGAGTTCGTGAATTCTTTTACAGACTATCGGGAAGCTGCAACAGACCTAACTATGTGAGAAGCCCAGATGTGCCACGGGAACAAAATGTCACTCATCACTGACTTCTTCAAACAAGCCTTCCTGGGCAAATTCGTCCTCATTTTCCTCAAGAATTGCAACTTCTTCAGAGTATAAATCTGCAAGGTGTTCATACAGCTTGCAATCAGTTCGTGAATCATTTGGCCAATTTTTATAGATCATGATGAGATTATTTAAGTTCTCCAGGCCTAACCTACTCTGTCGCAAGTTAGTCAAAATGCCAGCAACTGAAAAGATCCTCTCAGTTTCAATCTGAGAACCAAGAATCCCGAGATATTGTCGGGCAAGGAAGCCAACACATGGGAATAAAACTTCATTTACCCTCCACCACTCCAAGGGCCCCTCTTCCAGATCACGGGATTCTATCACCAGACGACGAAATAGTGAGAGCTCCTTCTGTAAAAGCCCCTCTGCAGCTTCTTCCTCCGAAGCTCCGGCACCAAAGAGAGAGAACTGGTCCACTTCAAGGGACTCACAAGCATCAGCCTGAGACAACGTTGTCGGGGTTTTTGGATTCAAGTGCCTATGGACCTGCATGAGAAGGGGAAGGAGAACTAAGCAATCGTATTCCATGACCACAACCTTTGCAATCTGAGGACCCACAAATTTTGATATGGACTGCAAGCTCTTATATCGAGGGTCGAGCATGATGGCAACCATGTTGTGGGCCTTTTCCTTGCTGAACTTGAAAGTGAAATCTAGGAATGGCTCCAAGACCGCACAACCCGCCTTTGCTATTCGTCCATGCATAATCTCCAACTCACTGTCAAAACTGCCGACTTCCAGCGACGACACTGCAACCTCCCGCCTGTTACTCTCGACCCATAGCTTCACGGAAATTGTCATGGCTGAGACAAGAGCATCAGATAGCAACCAAAAACCACGTGTTTGGTTCATAATGCAAGCCTCAACTACAGGGTTGAGTATGTCACAAACCGCTCTAGCTATTGCCCACGTCAAACCAGAGGGAACACGAGCTTGCAGTTGGAGTGACTGTCGCTGATAACAAATGTTGATAGCCGATGCATACTCCAAGGTCTCCTGAAACAGAGTCACTTTAGAAGCAAATCGAGTCTTCACTGGAGTCTTCAACCTGCGGCTTGGTAATCCAGCTTCAATGCATGCTTTCTCCCACTCCTGCCGACCCTTGCCACTCTTCTTGGTCCAAGTTATTGTTTTCTGCAAGGTACTTTGAGCGTACTTCAAGGATACATGTTTCATTGAAGCACAAATTGTATCTGAATTTGTGCCATACTGACACACTTTACTCATGACATGCCCAAAACACGTTCCACTGTATGGCTCCTTTAAGCCAAGCACATCACAACTCACCACAGAGGACAAAGCGTTGGCCAAAGTGATCAGATTCGTCCCCTCATCTTTCACGTACGCAATAACCTGTAAAAGCATCCACAGTAGGATTTTAGTTTTTGGAAATTAAATTAAAATGCAACACCATCAATAACAAATGCCATGCAGGGCCGCATTACAACCAAAACCAATTGGAATCAAACACCCGAAGTGCACTCAACCTTGTCGAGCAAGTTGAATTCTTTCAGCAAAGGTTCAACGATTGTCGCAAGTGCTGCTCCAGTTGTGCTTTGTGCTCGAAATACTCCCACAGTGACATGGCGTGGCACCCAATCCGTGTCCAGGAAGTTAACAACCATGCAGAAGGTGTCTTGAGTACCACGGCTCATCCATAAATCAAAGGTGACGCTAACTGTGGCAGACTTTCCCACCAACGGCAGCACGTACTGCTCCATAGTTTTTGTGAACATTGCCGGAATATGCTCCCTGACAAGTTGTTTCCTGGATGGAAAGTTTATCCTCGAGTCGCACATGAGGACAAGACGCCGGACCCATTGACTTTCTACCAGGGACAACGGAATGCATCCCTTGGCAATGAGCAACATCAAGTTTTGAAGGAAGTTCACCTGCGGCAGATCCAACAAATCAATTTCCCTCATCTCACCACATCACAGTTGCATCAATTGACATTACCACAACACCATTCCCTCCTACAGAGACCAGCAATTCACAGAGTTAATTCACAAAGCAAAATTGATCATGTTCACAACATCACTACCTTTCAGGAGCCACGAATCACCACTACCAAGAACCTGTGTGGAAGGCGGTTGATCGTGAGAGCCATGGTCGACAATTAATAAGAGCAGAGTGCATTTCCTCGGCAGGATGATGGCCAGATTCGAAAGACGCGGTCACCGGACTCGGTGATGCCTTATGGCCGAATTCTTGGGGATATTCCCTATTCTGTAACTCTTACTGGCCAAAGTATTTGTATTTACTTGAGCTGTGTCGTCCTTGCATAAGCATAACTTAACCACAAGCATAACTTAAGACAAAATCGTAATTCACCTGCGGCAGATCCAACTTCCTGTAGGCCTCCTTGCTCCCGAAGAAATCTACAATCTGAGAAGCTTGGATGGACTTCCTTTTCTTGTTCTTCGTTCTTGCGCTGGTTGGAGTTTCCAAGGTTTGCTTTTTTGCCATCTCCTTCACGTATCGGTCGTAAAGCTCGGAGTGTGCAGTATCAACATGTTTCTTCAAACTCGTTGACCCGTGATTGTGGTTGTAGTTTACAACACCTTTTCTACTTCTTGTTGTTCTACTGGAACTCGGGCTGCTCACAGATATTGGGTGACATATCACACACCTCATTGTCTGGACAATGCTTGCATCGACACGGCCTCCTCCGCTTCCATCAAGTAATTGGAAGAAGGCCCAAACTGGAGAATTGCGGTGGTAAGGAACCCACGATTTCTGATTCGACTGGAAAATGCGGAAATGCGATTGCCATTCCGCTTCCGCCTCTTCCGCCAAGCCCGCAACAACTCGCTGTGCCGCAGACTCTTCTTTTGTAAGCAACTCCGTTGCCGAAATATCTGGCAGCAACTCAGCTCCTCCAAAACCTGATGCAGTTCCTTCGTGATCTACCTCACAAACATGATGATGAAACTCATTAACATCCATGCATGTATCCATGGCAACCCTACCCTGAAAGAGTTCTACAGCTAAGCCCAATCTCAAGCGCACTTGCAACGATGACACTACAAGTCAAAAAAATTGCAACAAAACAGACACACAGACCAACAGTATCATGCAATACAAGCAATCTACAGTATCATGCCAACATGCCAAGATTAAGCCAGAATGAAGCAAATTTGAAACTCAAAATACCTAAGGCTCAATTTTTCAATTAATGGTGTACTATTCGGTGAAGCACAAAGGTGCGGCATTCAATCTGCATTCATGAATAACTGCAATGCCATCTCTCAACCACACCCTAAGAACTTCAATGTGCGCAACAACTCCACACCCACGACAAAACTTCTTCAATATTGTCACTAATTACCCAGGTTGCAATCACCGAAACTTTTCAATACTGGTCTCCCGCAAGAGCAACTTCAAACGGCACCCGCACAGTCGGGTATTTTGCATGGTATCCCTAAACCCTAAGACCCCCCAGGTCGGGTTGGACACGGGCATTTCAAAACCCTTATACCATGGCAGGTCGGGTACCCACTGTTGATACCATTATTCGAGATGATACCCAGGTTCTTTCCGTATACCCGCCCAACTCTGCTTTCAACCTCACGCCGACTGGAAGGAACCTTGCATTTTGTCGGTTTCCTTTCCTCTCTGAGTTTCTGAGAAAGAGCAGTGCCATAGCCTGTTCCTCGTGGAGTTCCTGAGAGAGAGGGCAACGCCGTGGCCAGCTGCACACACTCTCACACAACGCTCCACCCACCATTACAGGCGCCTGCTTCTTCTCGGAGATCGTCCCTCTGCTACACGAGTGCCAAGTAGTTTTGTTCGCTCGGTTTCTCAGTGGAAGAAACTGCATGAAGGGAGTGTAGTTCGAGTGCTTGCACTAGCGGAGGTTTGTTCGGAAGCTCTGACATGCGTTATTACCATCGAACGGATGCCAAAGACGAGGTGGACGGCGTGTGATTGGATCAGCAGCTATCAAAATTGGTAGTTGTTTGTGGGTCTAATTGCAGAGTGCTGACGACGTCTGCCATTTCGATTCTGCAGCAGCTTTGGAGTGCAAAGGGGTGGGGATGAATTGCAGGGTTAAACCCCTGTTCCCGTCGACTTTTGTCTCGTCTCTTTCGTGTGCAATACTTTTGTTCACTCACAGTATAACTAGATCTATGTTTCTTCTGTTTCAGGGAAAAGGAGCAACGGATACTGTTGGCTCGCGGTGAGCCCCTGGTGAAGCTCGGGCTTAGGAAATGAATGATTGTGTTCCACTTCTTCTTCTCGTTTGTTGTGTTATTGCTCTGGTTGTTGGGAAGTGCTGGGGAGCGATTGGGTGGATTGGCAATGGTGCTCGTGGTTTGTGTGTGAATGTCATGAGGGGATGCACTCACGTGGAGGTGACTTGTGGTATGCACCGTGTGTGTTGGAGTCATTAGCTAGATGAGATAAGGTAGATGGGTCTTGAATTTTTACTTTTCCCGAGAACCCCACTTCTCCAAGCATATGAAACGCACGATGTGTACATGATGCTTAGCAATCCCAAATCGGGGCCATAGACGATTTCCTCACAGTTTTTGGGGCTCATATGGGTGTCTTGTTTATTGATAACAAAGTCAAGGTTCTTGTGCTCTGTAATGGTCTCGTGGGTCCCCCACTTAATGTGGACTACTGTAGTGAGCCTAGAATAGAGTTATTTGTAAAGTCAAGCAAATGAAATCACGGATTTAGTCCCAAACCCTGGGTTTATGAGGATTAATACAAAGTCACCCAGGTTTTCTTCGAGCATCATCACCCATTGAAGAAGCTGAACTGCAAAAGTTTAAACACAAAACATATATTCATCCAAGTTCAGTTTGTGTAGGAGGCATATGCCCCACCCACAAACTTGCTTTTGAGTCCGACTTCAATGAGCACCCTCAAACTAGGTGAAAAGTCAACACGTAAATGTTGCCATATGTACAGTAACAACTCCCACGACAATGATCGGTAATTTTCTGTCAAGTCCCGCACTTGAATCAGTTACTTCTGAAATTCAACCGCTTCATCTGTAACTAGCGGAGGTTTGTTCGAAAGCTCTGACATGCGTTATTACCCTAGAACGGATGCCAAAGACGAGGTGGATGGCGTGTGATTGGATGAGCAGCTAACGAACTTGGTAGTTGTTTGTCGGGGTAATTGTGGAGTGCTGACGACGTCTGCCATTTCGATTCTGCAGCAGCTTTGGAGTGCAAAGGGGTGGGGATGAAGTGCAGGGTTAAACCCATGTGTCGCGTTGTCTTTTGTCTCATCTCTTTCGTGTGCAATACTTTTGTTCACTCACAGTATAACTAGATCTATGTTTCTTCTGTGTCAGGGAAAAGGAGCAACGGATACTGTTGGCCTCTCTGCATCCGCGAGGAGGTGAGCCCCTAGTGAAGCTCGGGCTTTAGGAAATGAATGATTGCATTCCACTTTGTTGTGTTATTGCTCTGCTTGTTGGGAAGTACGGGGGAGTGTGGATTGGCAATTGTGCTTGTGGTTTGTGTGTGAATGTCATGAGGGGATGCACTCACATGGAGGTGACTGGTGGTATGCACCGTGTGTGTTGCAGTCATTAGCTAGATGAGGTAAGGTAGATGGGTCTTGAATTTTTACTTTTGCCGAGAATCCCACTTCCCTGAGCATATGAAATGCGTGATCGGTACAAGATGGTTCGCAAATCCAAATTGGGGCCGTAGACATTTTCCTCACAGGTTTTGGAGCTCATATGAATGTCACATTATTGATATCAAAGGCAAGATTCTCGTGCTCTTTAAATGGTCTCGTGGGTCCCCCACTTATGTGGACTACTGTAGTGAGTCTAGAATAGAGTTATTTGTAAAGTAAAGCAAATGAAACCACGGAATTAGTCCCAAACCCTGAGTTTATAAGGATCAATACGAAAGTCACCAAGTTTTCTTAAAGCTTAGATTATCATACAGTGTCGGGTTATTAGAAACCTGCTTTCTAGCTTCAATGTCTTACTAGGATGGGTGGGTCCAACTAGCCTTGCATTGGCCGTTGCAAGATTTAGGACAAAATGGTCCCATGTGCATACCTTAGTTTAGATTCCAAAATTCTCTCAAAGTTTGAGAGGTGGAAAGAGGAGGTCTCAAAAATTTCTCCCAACTTTCAAAATAGGCTCCCATGCAAGACGACCTTGCTGGCTCTTAATAAAAAAAATTCAAACAATGATCAAACCCAAGGTTTGGTCCTTCTTTTAGGGACTTTATGGATAAATCCAACATCTACCATGTTTTGAGGATGTAGTCCAATCCAAGTTCTTAAGAAACAGATGTCATTTTAGTATCCATTCCATGCCTAACCACATACCACACAAGTATAGGTGACCAATTAATTTATAGCGAACGTAGATGGGTCTTCAAGGGTTACATTTCCTGATTAGCCCACTTCTATGAGTGTATGAGATCAGTACGAGATGGTTAATTATAACAAATCCAGGTTGAGCTCTGGGTTTGCAGACATTTTCCTCATAATTTCGGAGCTCATATGAATATCCTATTCATCAATAACAAAGTCAAGATTCCCATACTCATTGAGTAGTCATATAGGCCAACCAATTATGTTGACTATTGAGTCTAGAATGTTCACCACGATTTGAGCATGTAGTCTGATCTCTTTTAAACAAGTGTGTTTTCGGTTTCCATCTTAGATGCACGCGCAACCGCACACCACCCAAATTTATGTGACTGATGAAGTCAAGTGACGAAATTGGGCACGTTCACCTTTATTGTACTTGGGACAGGTGGGATTGTGAAGCACTCGAACTTGATTAGCTTTTTGAGCTCCGTCAAGGTTGTATATTGTACCTTACCAAGGGAAATTGGTGCTAAAGAGATGCCAAACATCCCTTCACGAAACAAACTGAGCCAATATGGCATTTCATAGTAGTATGTTAGAGGGTTGTGGTGCAAGTTGGGTCACGCGAATGCACGGTTTTTTGATAATACCTTGGCTCTTTAGCATTGGGATTAGTACATGATGGGATTGGTGTATTTGAGTTGTATTGATCTGAGACAATGTGGATTGCACAATATCGCGGTCAATGTAGATAGTATAGTGGATGCAAGATCTTGGATCTTGGAGTCTTGCATGTCATGCATATATATATATATTATGGATGGTGGACAAATTACTAGGTTTTGTAAACTTTAAACCTTAAATTTAGTCGATGATTGAAATAATCGCTCGGTTTGGATTGTATTGCGGTTGAGGTTTCATGAAGCACGTGAGAGAATGTTGGATTAGAATGTGCTACTATACTCAAGTGTTTGATGGAGACGCGTTACTCAAGTTGAACAAATTGTTGTTTTTGTTCCTTTCAAATTCTTAGTGGGATGCATGTGGTATGTCGGAAGAAGGAATGATTGGGTCTTGAGGTTTAGATTTGGACAAAATTTGAATATTGTGGGTTGCGTTGCGAGAGTTTGTTGAGTTTGTATGTCATTATAGTAATGTGCAAACTCAATGTCTTTTAGCATGGTAAATGTATTTTGGTAGTGTTCAAATCTCAAATTCCATCAACATTACAATGCAATACACATATTGCTACTATTATTGGAATTGACGACCAACCTCGGTAATATTTGTTTACATGCCAGATGGCAAACCCGGGGCCAGATGTTGTGAATGCAACACTAGGTGCTGCATTTGGTGTTGCTTTTGGAGGCGTTTGGAGCTTGTTTGGGAAGGTGATTGAAGGATTGAAGTTTGTTTACCATTGCCAAGAACAATGCACATCTTTAGGAGAATATTTGGAGAAGGTCAAACCTATGTTGTTAAAGATATCCAATCAATGTCAATCAGAGGAAGCTTTGAAAAAATGGTTGGGTGCGTTTCAAAAGTGTGTTGAAGATGCCAACGAGATTTTGGAAAATTGTAGAGATGGCTCTAATTGGGAGCGGATCCGTGAAGTGGGATATGGGCTTCAAATATTGAAGCTAAAAGAAGAGATCAAGGAAAATGTACATATATCATCCATGGCACTTTTGACGCACGAGAGTATTGGCAAATCCAACATTGGCACTAGTGTGATGTTGCAAGAGGTTCCCCAAAAGATTCTTGGAATGGGGTATCTCTTCAACAGAGTGAAGTCAAAAATCATTGAAAGGCAAAGTGTGAGTCAAAGTGGTAGATGCATTGGCATCCAAGGCATGGGTGGATGTGGGAAAACCTTGCTTGCACAAATGGTGAACAACAATGAAGAAATCCAAGAAAGTTTTGGGAAGGACTCCATCTTTTGGATCACGGTTGGACGTGATGCATCCGTTTCCTCCCTTTACGTACGGATGAGGGAGTATCTATGTGTTGAAACGAGTTGCGAAACACCTCTTGAAGACCAACGTACACATTTGATGAATGTGTTTTCAAATCGGAGAGTTTTGTTAATATTGGATGACGTGTGGGATAATGTGCACGAGTATAGAGAGATGGTAGAATGGTTGAACATCGCAAACGGATTGGGGAGTGTGACCCTGCTCACTACAAGAGTTTCGTCCATCATGCGTCGCATTAATGCAAGTGTGGAGGCTCTTTCATTACTTTCAGAGGAGCACAGTTGGGTATTGTTTTGTACGCATGCATTTGGTACCAATGGGCTTCCATCGAACAAAGAATTGATGAAATTGGCTAAAGATGTGTGCAATGAATGCAAAGGCTTGCCGTTGGCTTTGAAAGTCATTGGGTCGGCAATGAAGAGTAAGGATGATATTGCGGAATGGAGATCAACATTGCAAGATCTACGGAAGTCCAATGCAACGGTTGACAAAAGCGTTGGGCAACAACTTTTTAGTCGCCTCCGAATCAGCTATGACCAATTGGAGGAACCCACAAAAACATGTTTCTTACATTTTGCAGCCTATCCTGAAGATTCAAAAATACGAACAAAGGAATTATTTGATATGTGGGTTACTGAAGATATATTTGGCGACGACCTTGATGCGGAGGATGCTTTGGACAAAGCGCGCTCTAGTTTGCATGAGCTTAGGAGGCGATCATTAGTTGATGATTGCTTGGATTATTGGAGTGAGGAGTGTGTCAAAATGCACGACATTTTACGTGATCTAGCAATGCACATGACAAGAAAAGGTGAGGAGGTTGTACGCGAGAACTTGTTCAAACCCGGAATGAGAAATTTGAAGCAATTCCCAACTGCTTGGTTAGGGAAACCATTGAAGGTGAAGAGGATGTCATTACTTGGCCAAAATATCAAAAGATTTCCCAACAACTTCATAGCTCCAGAGTTGGCAATATGCATGATTGGTGAATATTCATCCTTTTCATTGTCACGTTCAAGCGTACAAGAATGTGTCATAGAAAAGGGCTTCTTTGAAAATATGGCCAACATTAGATACATGCAACTACGTTTAAATGCAAATTTGAAAAATGTACCTACAACCATTGGGACACTAAGGTTACTTCAACACCTCGAATTGAGCAATTGTGGGGCGTTGAAGGAGCTTCCGGAGAACATCGGAGGATTGGGGTCCCTTCAACACCTCGATATGAATCATTGTGAGGCTTTGGAAGAGCTTCCGGAGAGCATTGGAGGATTGGGGTCCCTTCAACACCTCAATATGAGTATGTGTAAGGTATTGAAAGAGCTTCCGGAGAGCATCGAAGGATTGGGGTCCCTTCAACACCTCAATATGTGTCATTGTGAGGCGTTGAAAGAGCTTCCGGAGAGCATCGGAGGATTGGTGTCCCTTCAACATCTCGATATGAGCTATTGTCAGGCGTTGGAAGAGCTTCCGGAAAGCATCGGAGGATTGGGGTCCCTTCAACACCTCGATATGAGTATGTGTCTCTCGTTGAAAGAGCTTCCGGAGAGCATCGGAGGATTGGGGTCCCTTCAACACCTCAATATGAGTTGGTGTAAGGTATTGAAAGAGCTTCCGGAGAGCATCGGAGGATTGGGGTCCCTTCAACACCTCAATATGTATGATTGTGGGGCGTTGACAAAGCTTCCGGAGAGCATCGGAGGATTGGGGTCCCTTCAACAACTTGATATAAGCTATTGTCGTGCGTTGACAAAGCTTCCGGAGAGCATCGGAGGATTGGGGTCCCTTCAACACCTCAATACGTGTCATTGTTTTGGGTTGAAAGAGCTTCCGGAGAGCATCGGAGGATTGGGGTCCCTTCAACACCTCAATATGAATGATTGTGGGGCGTTGACAAAGCTTCCGGAGAGCATCGGAGGATTGGGGTCCCTTCAACAACTTGATATAAGCTATTGTCGTGCGTTGACAAAGCTTCCGGAGAGCATCGGAGGATTGGGGTCCCTTCAACACCTCAATATGAGTAGGTGTTGGGCGTTGAAAGAGCTTCCGGAGAGCTTCGGAGGATTGGGGTCCCTTCAACACCTTCATATGAGTTCGTGTTGCGCGTTGAAAGAGATTCCGGAGAGCATCGGAGGATTGGAGTGCCTTCAACATCTCCGTATGAGCTATTGTTGGGCGTTGGAAGAGCTTCCGGAGAGCATCGGAGGATTGGGGTCCCTTCAACACCTCGATATAAGTTTTTGCAAGGCGTTGAAAGAGCTTCCGGAGAGCATCGGAGGATTGGGGTCCCTTCAACACCTCAATATGTATGATTGTGGGGCGTTGACAAAGCTTCCGGAGAGCATCGGAGGATTGGGGTCCCTTCAACACCTCAATATGAGTTGGTGTGGGGCGTTGAAAGAGCTTCCGGAGAGCATCGGAGGATTGGGGTCCCTTCAACACCTCGATATAAGTCTTTGCAAGGCGTTGAAAGAGCTTCCGGAGAGCATTGGAGGATTGGGGTCCCTTCAACACCTCAATATGAGCCGTTGTGTTGTGTTGAGAGAGCTTCCGGAGAGCATCGGAGGATTGGGGTCCCTTCAACACCTCAATATGAGCCATTGTGTTGTGTTGAAAGAGCTTCCGGAGAGCATCGGAGGATTGGGGTCCCTTCAACACCTTTATCTTCATTCATGTGTGGCACTCATTGACCTTCCGGATGCCATGGGAGCATTGGGGTCCCTTGAATTGCTTGATATTAAGAACTGTGAGGCATCGAGAAAACTTCCAAACTTCACAAACAGTTCCCGACTTCATATTTTATGCTAACTTAGTATATTCGCAAGTTTAGTTCTTGCATTCAATTGGTTAATCCTCTAGGGGATGAACTCTCCATGCCATGTACAAAAGTTCACGTGAATGATAGAAGGGGTCTTATTTGAGGCATGAGCATACATAGCATAAATAGGGGAGGCTTTGTTTTCTCTAGTGTGAACATTTAGATTTTTGGTTAAAAATATTGAGTAAAGGTAGATGTACAAAAGGGGGCCCTAAGGTTTAGAGAAAACAATGACAATAAATGTATTAGTTCTATCCAATTCATGTTTTCATTTGTTGTTGACATATATTGTTAGACCTCAATGACTACCATGTCCCAATTTGTTAGGATTTGCATTTGGATTCTAGATGTTTACAAACTGGAAGCTCTTGGAGCACTCACAGTCTCCCTTGAGTTTTTGTTGTCAGAATTGTCTCCGAGGTATTGTGCTCTAGTCTTTGTTTGCTTGATGTAATCATTGACTTACATGTTATGGATGGAAAAAATGTACAACAACTTTCTCATTGGGTTGTGCCAAAACCCAATGTCAGGAAGTTCCACAACCTACCCCTATGGCGAGTGGAGTCACTATTGGTTTCTCCAATCTCGAAAGCTAGTGCCCATCCACGAGCTGGGCGAACACAGCCTGGGAAATGTTTTAGACTGCACATAGAGAAGAATTTTCAAAATGATTTACAAACATATCCTGAGATTTTGCGTTCAAATTTAGCAAATACAGTGCTCACCCTCAAGAAGTTAGGAAATGACGACCTTGTTCATTTCGACTTCATGGATCCCCATGCTCCGGAGGCACTCATGAGAGCCCTAGAGCTACTCAACTATTTGGCAGCGCTCGACGATGATGGAAATTTGACAAAGCTCGGTCAAGTGATGAGTGAGTTTCCATTGGATCCGCAAATGTCCAAAATGTTGGTGGTGAGCCCTGTATTCAACTGTTCCGACGAAATTCTTTCCATCACTGCCATGCTTTAAGGAAGGGCCCTCATTCCTACAGTAAATGAAGTTGTTGTATTGCAGACACGTCTTGCTCCTATGTTTAGTGCCAGAACACCAGAATTTTGAAATGAAAGATTTTGCACAGGGACCGAGACTTTAGGGTAACCCTGCTCAATTTGCAGGGTGGTCGGACTACTGATTAAATCAGATAACAGCATCTTGTTCAGTTTTATGTGCGTAATTTACACATCAAGTTAGATTCTGTGAACTGATTCTGGGTGCCCTTTGCAAAGAGTTTGTCATTTTAGTAACATCATATTGTTATCACTAGGGTTCCCTTAGACCTTGTCATGTTGATGGAGCTTCGCGCACATCCATGGTGACCACCTCACGCTTCTCAACATCTATCATGCGTACAAGCGAAATGGTGTGTGATAATTCCTTCAAATATTTACTGAATTGCAGTCACTTAGTAGTACATCTTGTCATTGGAATTTGGATCATGGTCGTTTGTTCAGGTGCTGTGGTTTTGTTTGAGTGTAGGATCATTGACAGCTGCATGGTGGAACTCACATATGGTCATTTAAGGAAATTTAGAGTTGTAAATCTATACGCAGGCTTGGCAATATGAACCTGTAGAGTGTGCACATGTTATTGGTGTAAATATATGATTTTTTGTTGTTCTTGTGTTTAGTAGTGTCATCAGTTGACCGCATGATGTTCAGGTGAGGATGCTACATGGTGTTATGATAATTTCATCAATGTCCGCGCATTGAAGTTAGCTGATAATGTATGAGGCCAGCTGGTGCACATTATGAATCGCTACAACCTAAAGATGTGCAGTACAAACTTCAACAGTCGGGATTACCATATCAACATTCGCAAGGCGATGTTTGTAGGTTACTTCATGTAGGTGGCACACCTAGAGCAAACGGTGTCACTATCTTATGATTAAAGATAATCAGGTGAAGTACCAACTTGGTTTTTGTATGGTGCCCTTGTTTGCCTGTACATTCTACTTTCCATAGTGAGGAGTGTGAGGTTGGTTCAAATACACTCTGTTGAATTATGCCCTAATTAAGAGTATGTGTTGAGTATTTCCAGTATTGTAGAATGTGACAACTCATCAAATTAGCCTTACTTTGAGGAAGGGTCTTACTTTTAGGCTGGCTGGTGACAGAGGAATGTTATGTTGTTTGTGTCAGTGGACTAGGGAGAATTGTGACTATGCCTACCTTGTAAAGCCTCGTTATATATTTTCATTTTGTTTTTTCTTGAATTTTGTGTTTCCTGTGGTGGAACTTGTCAGCAACTTAGTGCCAAAATTCCATACAGTCTAACCTTGATAATGTCACACCATCCGTTTCACCAAAAAATGTGATATAAACAAGGTGTGACATATTTGATAATGTCACATTTGGAAGATTTATGCATAATGTGATATTATCAAAGAAATAGGTAGAAAAACAAATAAAAATTACAATGTTCAAAAGAAAATAACAAAGATGAGAATTGATACAATGTATTGATACAATTCAACTTCGTCCACTTATCCCATCTCTGGAGAAAATCAAAGCATCTAAATCAACATGCATTTCCACAATCAACCACATTCAAAGCTGCTGGAGGTAGCTGCACACAAAGGGGCGGCGCAGAGAGGTGCCTCAGGGTGCAAAGACTGAAGCCAAGGTCACAAACCATGTTCTCGGTTCCAAGAACGAAGATCCGGGCGGAAAGGCGGGCAGAGATGCCAACGTCATCCATAGAATTTGTTGTCCATCCGGCCTTTTTTCATCCATATTACTTGTTATTATCACACTTACACTACAAAATTTGGAAAAAAATAGTGACATTATCAAGGGTGATAGGGATAATAACGAGGGAGTTTTACACTAGAAAATTTGGTTTCGAAGTTTTGGGTGACAATACCAAGGTGTTCTATAAACAAGGGTGACATTATCGAGGTTAGACTGTACTGTTTTTCATTGTTTGGAGAGAAAAGACCCGTCTCTAGTTCTGAGAGTGATGTGATAGATCTGGGATTAGATTTTGGAAACCTGAAGAAACTAGTATGTGGTGAAGAGGGGATGCTTGTGCCCTCATATTTGTCTTTGAAAATGTTGGATGCCTATTGTGAGAAGTGGGTTCCATTGTAGCTGTGTATAGTGATGGGTCTTCATTACTAACGTATATTTGTATGCGGATGGTCCATCTTCATCCATCTAGTTGTCCAGACCACAAGCCAAAGTGGGTCATATACAATGAATTTGTGCTTGCCACCCCAAATTTCATTCGGATAGTAATGGATGTACGAGGGGAGTGGTGAGTCGTTCAAAAGCATGATTTGCAAATGTGAGTTGTGAAGATGAGTAATGAAGCTGGGTTGCCGTATAGTCCATGAGCGGTCGCAAGATTTGTGTTGCAAATAGTAATGTCGTCTGACTTCTATTTATTTTTGTCGCACGGGGCGGACGTTACCCCTACGAACTAGTAGGGGGAGCAGATACGGGCTGGGGCAGCCCCCAGCGTTTATTTTCAGATTTTTTGAACCCGACCAAAAATTGTTGCCCGCCCCGCCCAACTTCGAAAGAAATATTGCCCTTGCATTCTTGAAGGTCGCTTGTCCACAAATCCCATATCGAGTGCACTTCACCTTGAAAGTCTAAAATCCTATATATATATGTGCACTTCCAATTAGCAAATAAGCAATTGATTGGGATTTCATTCTTGAAGTGAAAGCATCAATAAAGCATGTAATTAACTTGGAGGTCAAAAGAAATACAACATCCTTGAGGTTATAATTTTTGTGACTTACCATTTAAAAGTGTCTTTGTCATTCTTAAATGAAACTTAGATTAGTGTGATGATTTAGTATGTATATTTCATAAAAAGTTACAAAATTTTATAAAATATTAATAATGCAATTATTCATAATTATGTAAAAGATGTTTTTTATATAAAAGATCTTGGACTTTTTATAGTTCAGAAATTATTCCTAAATATTAAAGCAGCAACTTTCTGAAATACTAAATCCTAAAAAATACTAAATAATAAAATTTATACAATAAAACAAAAATGTAATAGGTTTAATCTAAATACAAATGTAGATTACAAATTTTAGAATACTAGATAATAATATAAATGAAGCAGAAATCTTGGAATATCCATTTAGAAGAAATGATAGAAGCAGTACATTTTGGTCATCAAGCTCGAAAATGGAATCCTAAAATGGCGTCTTTTATTTTTACAGAACATAAAGGTATTCATATTATAAAGGTATTCATATTATAAAGGTATTCATATTATAAGTCTTACTCAAACCATAACATTAAGTAGCAATGCCAGGAGGGTACTCTTTGAGTACCCGCAATATTACCTCAACCAAGAAAGGAAAAGCTTGCAAAAGAAGGGTGAATGAATGGATAATTAATCAAATATAGTAGCTTCAAAAAGGTATCAAAGATGTTTCCAATACAAATGTTGGGAGAGTTTTCCAAAAAGTGCAACTACCTTTTTGACCTCACCAACTTTCCCATTGCTTTATAACTATTAAGATTTGTTTAGATCGTAATTTAGCCTAGATTAGAACCTTTACCACCACTTGGCACTAGTTTTGTCCTAGAAACCAACATAATTAATTCTAAGCATTGAAAATAACTACCCAAATAAATTAAAAATAGCCAAAGTAAAAGTCAAACGTAGTGCTACCTTTGTTCTTGAAAGAGAATCAAACCGGCATGCGCTGGTTTGATGCTCTTTTGAGGAGGTCATTCCGGGCTTGCTACTTAATGTTATGACAACTCGATTCTTATCAGAAGCTTGTGATTTAGTATCTAATGCATCAAGTAAAGGAAAAAAAAATTTAGTAGTAGGGTTTATTTTTATTTTTTAATAGTTACTAACATAAAATATACACACTAAATCGGCACACTAATTTAAGTTTCATTTAAGAATGACAAAGACACTTTCAAATGGTAAGTCACAAAAAATATAACCTCAATGTTAATGAGGATTTTGTAATGTTTTTGACCTCCAAGTTAATTACATGCTTTATTGATGCTTTCACTTCCGGAATGAAATCCAAATCAATTGCTTATTGCTAATTGGAAGTGCACACACACACACACACACACACACACACACATACGGATATATATATATATATATTTATATATATATATTTATTTATATATATATATATATATGGGATTTTAGACCTTGAAGGTGAAGTGCACTCAATATGGGATTTGTGGACAAGCGGCCTTCAAGAATGCAAGGGCAATGTTTTTTTCAAAGTTGCAACAATTTTCAGCACTCTCTCATTCCTGGCACCCTTAACATACAGATTCATTTATATTGCATGTTTTGTAGCCAGAAGCTATGTCTAGGAAGAACCGGCGGTTAGTTGCAGATGAACCAGTTGAGTTCGAGAAAGAACCGGTTGAAGTTCAAGACTTCAGGAAAGTTACGGATCATTTTAGAGGAATATATAGAATATATCTCAAATGAATGAAAGCAAAACCGGAACATGTCAACACATCACCGGTTGGATTTATAATCACTAGGATCTTGACCAGCTATGCCCAAAAACTTCCCGGGCACTGGTCAGAAGAATTGTGGATTACATAATCCTATCAACATGTACCTATTCTGGAAAGTTACAAGCCACTATGATATGTATGTGCAAGAACGCAAGTTGTCCCACAGTTTCTGCTCGCTGGACTCTATTTTTATTGATAGACACTCTCGCTCAATCCGCTAGTCCATTTGGAAGTAGCTACTGATATGTCCACTTTGAAAAAAATTCTCATTGATACATGTCAATGCCTGCATGTTTTTAAGTTTCTCCATTTCATATCCCACATATGCTCCCTCTCTTGAATGCTGCGTGTAGGGTTTTTAAAGAGTACACAACATGAGGCCTGAGTAGAATATCTAAAGTAACGCCATTGAAAGGCTAGGATGTGACCCAAAGGCCTTGAAAACAAGAATGGTATGCTATGTTGTAGGAGAGAAGTTTGATGGACACGATTTAAGTGAAAGTGTAACTCACTACACACTCATACTCACTAAAGCACATGGCCAAGGGATACCGTAACCGGCCATCAATTTAGATTTGGTAACCTGCCTAAGTCCCTAAATGCATTTCGGCATGTTGGGGTTGAAACATTTGAACTTGGTGACTTGGGTTTAGAAGTATTGTGTCGGAAATCGGTGCATATTAAGTGGCATGTCACCGTACAAATGTGAGTTGTTTGTAGTCTATAAAATTCATAATTTATTTTGTGGCCGTGTAGGTGTAAATCTTAGGTAGATTGTAATAATTGTAAAGGCAATGCCGCAATGATATGAAATGGGAAAAATGGTGACTTTGATTTGGACTAGAAAATGTGACAACTTCCCTATTGAATTTTCAAGAGGCAATGAGGAATCTCTTCATCATCTCTATACCAATCCACTACAAAAACAAATCAACATTCACCTAAATGTGATTTTTTTTCTCAATGCTTGCTACGCCCCAACCCTAAATGGTGCCTCCAATGAGCCCAAAATGTCAATCAAATGGATAGACATGGTAGTTGTTCTTCAAATGCCAATTAGTTCACCCGTACAAACTGTTAGCCCAATGGGCCAAGGTCTACTATGTGAAATACGGTAACCCACCTCCTCTCTACATGCAAAACTACAGATATCGAAAGACTGAGAATAGCCCAACGTAACAAAGCCGTCAACCTCAAGGTCACACTACAAGCCAACAAATTCACTACACTATATGTTGTATTTAGTGTCACCAATTATCTTTGTCTTGCTCAGCACTAATTGGGAACATCCCGTGCAGTGCCATCAACACTAAACGTGAACCTGGCATTATTGGTCATGCCTTGTAAAGTTTGGGCATCATAGATTCACAATGTATATCCGATTACTATCACTGAGTATGTGATCTCTAATTCAAATCTCAGTCATCCATGACGATACTTCAGTACTAGAATGTTAGGATACAAAATATACCAAATTTTTGTGTCAATAATTGACATGGATTCATGCAAATTTCCATCCACCGTAACAATACTCGTGTTACCCTAACTTTACCGTTTTTAAATTTGTAGATATTAGTAGAAATTCATATCAAATATTTCATGAATATTTGATAGAAATATTCATGAAATGTTCTTTGGGGCAATCCCCTCAGGTGTTGTTTCTCTTCATAAGAAAAACAACTCCCCACTATTACTCAAGGGGGGTCACTCCATTGTCAAGTAGAACACCACATGCGAGACAAAAAATCTACGTTTTCCTAAAAACATCACCAAAATGGGTCAAAAATTATCATTTTTTTTTCATGTGTAGATATACACGGTATCTATTACATAGTAAAAAAACGTAACCAAATTTGATGATCTATTTTTTTAATAAAACATACCGTTTCTAACTAGAATGACGCAGAATTGAACTAAAACAATTACTACAAAAATGAAGATGACGAAAAATTTCAAAAAATATATACAAAAGATATTATCAATGGTCATGTATATGTAGAAAAAAATCATAATTTTAAAAATTATCTATGGCATATAATATAGGGCAACAAACTTGTCTCGCACTTGGTGTTCAACTTGACAATGGAGTGACCCCCCCCCCCGTGCTATTACTCCTCCTCAAATATTTCATGATTATTTGATAAAAATATTCATGAATTGTTTTTTGGGTCAATCTCCTTAGAATTCGTTTCTCTTCATGAGAAAAAAAATTCCCTGGTATGACTCCTCTAAAACATGCAAACTTTCTCATTTTATCAGTTATAGATGTGTCAACCTTACTTGATCCTAAACAAACGACAACTACACTAAATATGATATTTAGTGTCGTGTTATATTTAATGTCACTATGGTAACTATTTGGATGACACTTCTTATGAACAAGTTTACAAATACTGTCATGGATGATGGACGAGTTCATCCATTGGCCAAAACCCTACCTTCTCGTGTCAACAACTTGTGATGAAATATGGTCATGGATGTTTGAAATTTGGATGAAAAATCACTTACTAAGTGACAGTAATTGCAACATTATAAATCTATAATCCCCAAAAATATTTACAAGGAATGATAAATAATGTTGGGTTAACATTTAGTGTTGGTGGCACTATACCGCGGTTTACAATTAGTATTGAGCAAGACAATTAGAATCGGTAACACTAAATATCATATTTAGTGTAGACGTACATCAATCACCCGTGAATCCTCCACTATAACATCTTCTCCCCACCTCCCTCGACAAACTAAATTGTCAACTATTTCCCTTGGACCCTTATAGCCCACCTTCCAAAAGGAAGGCAATACACCTATCCTACAACTTGGTAACACATGACTAGGGTAGGAGAACATGCTCACATTCATGTCGGTGCATGAACACTGATGATTCCATTCCCCCCCCCCTTGAAATTGGGTTAGGACAAGTGAAACCCCAAAAAGTTGCATGGCCTAGTGTACCATTGATGGGGTGAGGGGTCGTTGCACAATTCATTGGCTTGTTGAGTAGTCCTAGTTCGGGCACATGGTCTCATCAGACAGTGCAACCCCCATCCCACATTATAAATTCCCTATGCCATTTAAAAAAAATCTCTTTTCCTTTAGTTATTTTTTCAAAATACCTTTAGAAGTTAAATCATGGCTCAATGATCATTAGGGTACATATTACACTACGTATAGTTCTAATACGTTTTCATGGGATGATTCCCTCAAGTTCCCCATTGGCATATATTGTGAATGTACTTTAATAGTATTTTATTCCACTATACAATAAGGTTAAATAACTCTCTAGATGCAATTCACTAATATAAGCACATTTCTAGATGAGCTAAGTATGTCTAAAATTGATAGAATAAATGATGAGCAAAGTCTTTTCTATTATGCTTGTTAATTTTGTATATTTTGTGTTTTGCATGATCAAGAGGGTTCAAATGCACTAAAGAGCATATTGCTTGGACATCTTCTACAAAAGTTATAAGGGTGTAAAGTTTCAATTATAGGCGATCTAAAACTGAAACCCATGTTGGATGCTTAGACAATGTTACACATCCTCACCATCAAAATGTACATATTGTATTAGATTTCTAGGTGTTGGTTGAGGTCATGCATTGGGTTTGGCTATGCTTATTGGACATGTAACACCAACACATCCTCTGTGCTACAACATGCCAAAATGAATCCCCCCACCCAAAACCAACACCCAAATATTGCACATAAGTAGTACATGTTGATTATGAGGATGTCCACCAACTTCATATGAAGGATACATGTTGGTTTCGGGTGATCTACCCAAAACTTTGAACCCTTATAACTTTTGCATACGGAGGTCAAATAAGGCTTACTTTGGTGTGTTAAAATCCCTTTCAGTTACTAACAAGAAACATCTACATCTCTTGTAAGGTGAGAACGGTACTTACAGTGTGCACATAAAGTGACGGTTTAGCACCGACTACCCTACACAACATGCACACAATCTGCCACTTCATTCCACACTCCAAGGAAGAGGACGCCCTCAAGATCTCCAGAATTCAACTTGCACTGAGCATCACCATAAAAATGAGCAAAATATCATAGGTAAGTTCCTTCTCCCTGAGACTGAAGACCACTGAGGGCCTCAATCTCTGAGGAGATTTTTGGACATAACTGGTCAAGATCCTAGTGTTCCCAAGTCCAACTGGTTACATGTTGTGATCTTTCAGGTATTCTTTATTAATTCAAGGTATATTCATAGAATCCTTTTAAGTGATCGATAACCTTCATGAAGTCTTGAACTTCAACCGGTTAATTTTCAAACTCAACCGGTTCATTTGTGACTACATTGTTTTGTCTAATTAGTGTGGGTTATTGTTCGGAGTTATGCATTGCTACATCATTTTGATGAGAGTATCATTTTTTACCCAAATAACATAAGTTTTTATTATGCACGCTCAAGAATATGATACAACATAGTTGGTAAAAAAATGGTAATGTCGTTAAAAAGTTATAGCAACATGTCATTCCGAATGGTGACCCACACTAATTAGACAAAACAGTGCAGTGGTCGGTTCTCCTCCGTTCATTGGAGGGCCTCATATGTCAAATTTGTAAACAAAGGGCAAAAGGGATCAGTTATTACAGATGACGTCAAATAAAATTGTAATTGAATTGTGTGGCTCTCCTCCTGCTCCTGCAGAACCTGCACTGAAGCCTGTCGGTTGCCATTCCCAAAACCTCCAGAACCCTCCAGAAATAAAGTAACTTATTTTTGGCTGAGCATGATCACCAAGACTCTTTCAACATTTGTGCGTAATGATATTTGGGGTTAGTCATCTTCGCAAAAGTTAAACTACACCCACCATTCTTCATAATGAGGAGTGCTATCCACTGAGCTATGATACGCTTGATTTTTGTGCATGAGGTGGGCAAATTAGGAGGCGGCATGTGGTTGTGAGGTGCCGATCAACTTGTATTGTGGGTATCCTGTACTAAAATAAATTAATCTAACATGTGACCACTTTAGAGACATGACATGACCTATGTTGGCATCACACTTGGTTTTCATTGGCAAATGGCCCATGTAGAATCTACTATTGATGTCGTCCACTTACACAACATGGAATGATAAAAGAGTTCCCCCCTATCACACCGCATTGGGAAGAAGAGAATATTATTTGATTATGGAGCCTAGATCAACACCTTCCTCAACTCCGATTTCAACACTTTCAAATGTTTTGGTCTTGATTCTCGACTACTAACTTGCTCTAGCTTCTAATGCTCAAATCCATCGACTAGATAATTCCACAAAGCTGGAGGTGTCCGCATTAACCTCATCTACCTTATAGGGATCCATACACGAGCTATCAATCTCAAAACTCCAACAACCTAAGCATCTCCAAAACTAACATCAAGAGTGTTCAAATGACTAAAGAGCATGCCGTTTGAAACATCTTTAGAAACATCTAGGTGTTGGTTTCAAGTCATGTGTTGGTTTTGGCTATACTTACTGGACATGTAACTCTCAAACATCCTCTGCAATTCAATATGCTAGAACTCCCCCCACTCAAAACCAACACCCAAAGTTCTTACGCATTTAACACATTTTGATTATAAAAATGTCACCAACTTAACATTGAGGTTTTCATGTTGGTTTTAAGGCATCTAACAATAAAACTTCAAACCCTTATAACTTTTGCATATATTTGAACGGAGTTCGGAAATGGCATACTTTGGTGTGTTGGAATCCCTTCCAGTTACTAACAAGTTATTTCTAGACCTTTTGTAAAATAATAATTCTGATTGCACAGAATCGGTCAGTTCCATTGCAAACTCCAAGGAGGAGGACCCATTCAAGATCTCCAAAACGTAGCCTGCATTGAACGCCAGTGAAAAATGGGCAAAATATTATTGGTAAGTTCCTTCTGAGTTCCTGCAGAGATAAAAGGCCACCGAGGGCCTAAATATGACAAAACTGCAAACAAAGGGCGACTCAAAGGGCCCATCGAATATTGCAGACAATAGAGTTATCCGCTAACCTCCCTAAACACATGCTGAGTTGGGGGAGTTAGGGGAATCACCCGTTGGTATCCAAAAAGGCAACCCGTCAGGATCATCTAAAAAAAACGCGGACCCAGACTCATTTCAAGGTGTGGGAGACCTTGAAAACGCGTTTGACCATGGGTTTAGGAAATAGAGCGGGCCCGTCAGGGTTTTGGGACCGGGTCTAGTTGCAGCCCGGCTTCCCACATGCGGCAGGGGTCGGAGTTGTGCTCCTTGCCACCTAGCCCATTTGCTGTGGGTCGTGTGTGGAGGAGGGATGCCGAGGTAATGTGTTTGAATCGCCGAAGTTCACAGTCTGAATCCCTGAAGTTAACTGTTTGAATCGCCGAAGTACTCTGTCCGGTTTAAGGAGTTGGCCGAAACCCTAATTACAGATGTGAAGAACTAAGAATCAACCATCTATCTCCACTTCTTGTACTGACAAATGCCTTACGCTTGTTGGTTCTTGTGTTGGGCAGATTATATTCAGGACTTGAAGGGTTGTTTTGTGAGAGGGCCAAATCGCGTTTGAAGGGCATTGAAGACTTCAATCTTTAACACTGCTCCCGGCTCATCCTCAGCTTCCTATCTGCTCGGTGACAGTCGTTGCTCCTCATTGTCGTCCATGTTGCTCTCCTAGTTGCTCTCAGTGTCCACGGCTGCTGGCTCCTCGGATCTAGAGCAGGTAAGCTTATACTTCTTCTTTGTATTTATGGTTTTAGTTCTTTTCTGTTCTCTTGCTTTTCTTGTGGTGATCTTCTTTCTTATGGTGACTTGCTAGTCATCAAAGAATAAGAAGACCAAGAACAAGATTGTGTTTCGAAGCCCTTGTAATTCTGGATTGCAGGTTTGCTTATGAGAGATTGTTGGTTCTGTCCCAACAGCACTACTGCTGCAACCATTAGTAATTTTCCCTGCAGCCTGTTTAGCAGAGTTGTCAACATGTAATCGTTTGGACTTAGAAACACTAGGTTCTTGGCCGCTTTTGCCCAAAAATCTCCCTAGACTCTATCAATTTTGGACTGCAGGCTAGGGTTAGACTTTGTTGTTTCAGTCCCAGCAGCACTGCTGCTGCAACCAGCAGCACTACTGCTGCATGTACTCGGTTGGACTTGGAAACCCTAGGTTCTCGGCCGATTTTGTCCAAAAATCTCCCCAAACTCTGCAGTAAAAAAACGAGAATTATTTCTTCAAATGCTCATAACCTGCATCTTTGCTTAGCACAGTTGTCAACTTGTAATCGGTTGGACTTAGAAACACTAGGTTGTTGGCCGATTTTGCCCAAAACTCTCCCCAGACTCTATCAATTTTGGACTGCAGGTTTGCTGGTTCAGTCCCAGCAAACCTACTGCTGCATGTCTTAATTTTGGTTCAACTTGGAAACATTAGTTTCTCTGCTGTAGCCAGCAGCACTACTGCTGCAGACATTTCGTTGGACTTCGAAACATGAGGTTCTCTGCTGCAGGTATTTGGTTGGACTTCGAAATACTAGGTTCTCTGCTGCTGCTGATGCAGGTATTTCGTTTGGCTTGGAAACACTAGGTTCTCTGCTGCAGCCTGCAACACTGCTGCTACAGGTATTTGGTTGTACTTGGAAATACTAGGCTCTCTGCTGCTGCTGCAGCATGTATTTGGTTTGGCTTGGAAACACTAGGTTCTCTACTGCAGCCAGCAGCACTGCTGCTACAGGTATTTGGTTGTACTTGGAAATACTAGGCTCTCTGCTGCTGCCAGCAGCACTACTGCTACATGTATTTGATTGGACTTGGAAACACTACGTTCTCGGCCGATTTTGCTTCATTCTTCATTTTAATTCTTCCTTCAAGTTTTTTCTTGCTTTCAAGTTCTATGTGTAGTCTTTGATTATGGATTAGGTTTATGCAAGATATTCATTTTGTCTTCTTTTTTGTAGGCATCAATGACTCCAATAGTGGTGCGTTTGGAAGAAGATGAAGATGAGGCCGAGGATGCTAATGATTTGTCATTGCCACCTCGTCCATCGAAGGCACCTAGGCGGGAGAAGGGATCAAGACCTATTGTAGATTCTCTTCACTTATCATGTCTAGTAGCGTCTTATAACATTCATTTTGCTAAGTATTGTAGAGGTCGCAAGCAAGTAATCCAGCTTGTACCTAGTCTTGTGTGGAAGGAAGTGTTTAAAGAATATAAGGATCATTATCCCGACTCTTCTTTTGTTGAAGAGACTTTGAAGGATCGCTTAAAAGAGACCTTGAAAGAGATAAAAACAGGTACTAGCAATGAAGACAATTCCAACAAGGCTACTCTTCAATGTGACGAGGTGTTGGAACAATTAAAGTGTACCGATGGACATGCGGCTCGGAATGTGTTAAAGAGACGGCAATCCATCATTGACCGTTGTTCGCCGAGTGCTTCAAGTGGGGATTTGGAGTGCTTGACCCCGGTGTCACTTAGTGCCCAAGATTCTTCTAAAGGGGTGAGAAGTTCATTTCCCAAAGATGTCAAAACTCCCATAGAAAAACCTCTCACCAAAGCGGAGATGTTGTCCGTGCAATCAAGAAGTTTTGTTGCAATTACCAATCATTTGACTAATGATTTTAACAAAGAAGAATTGTTCGTTGCAAAAGCGGAGGAGAGACGTACAAAGGTACAAGCTAATCTTGTTCGTATAGAGTCGGAAAGGCGTAAGGGAGATTTCGTTGAAGAGAAGAAGATTTCGCAAAAGATTAAAAATTTGCAAAAAACCCGTGATCTTGGAGTGATTTCGGAAACATCTTTCAAGTCTAGAGTGACCAACCTTCTCTTATTGTAGAGGCATAAAGGTTGATTTTACATTTTTGGTGAGTATATGTAAGTCGCATATACGTTATTTTGGCTTTGACTACCTAGAAATGAGGTTATGTTAGCCACAAGAAGGCTGATTTTGCATTTTTAGCATCATTTTATGATGTCAGAGTAGCATAAAGTAAGATTTTGCACCAAATTACTTAATACGAGGTTGTAGGATTGACATAAAGGCTGATTTTGCAATTCCAAGGCAAATTGAGGTTGTATGGGCCACTTTAAGGCTGATGTTGCATTTTTTGAGTTCCTTGAGGTTGTATGTGTTGCATAAAGTAAGATTTTGCATGCAATGACTAAGTACGAGGTTGTATGCTTGATGTGAAGGCTGGTTTTGCAATTCCAAGGCAAATTTAAGTTGTATGGGCCACTTTAAGGCTGATGTATCACTTTTTGAGTTCCTTGAGGTTGTGTGTGTTGCATAAAGCAAGATTTTGTATCAAATGACTAAGTACGAGATTGTATGCTTGATGTGAAGGTTGGTTTTGCAATTATAAGACAAATTGAGGTTGTATGGGCCACCTTAAGGCTGATGTTGCATTTTTAAGTTCTTTGAAGGTGTATGTGTTGCATAAAATAAGATTTTCCATCAAATGACTAAATACGAGGTTGTATACTTGATATAAGGCTGATTTCCAATTCTAAAGCAAATTGAGGTTGGATGGGTCACTTAAAGGCGGATGTTGTATTTTTGAATACTTGGAGGTTGCATGTGTTGTATAATTGTCGATTTTGCATTCATTGCTTTATGTGACTAAATGTGAGTCGTATATAGGTTGGTTTGTCTGAGTATCTAGAAATGAGGTTTTGTTAGTCACAAAAATACTAAATTTGTATTTTTGGCATTCAGTAATGTTGTGTGAGCATATATGTCGATTTTCTAATGCTACCTTGAAGATAGTTCGGTGAGCATATAGTATAAACGTAGAACGCAAAAATGATAATCATGAAGTTTAGCACACTCAAATGACACTTCAAATGCAACTCCTTGGTTGCATGATGTATATTGCCAGATTGTGGCTTTATATAAATACTCCAAATTTAAGAGGAGAATGATTATACAGTCCGTAAATGTATGAATTATAATATGATAATTGCACACCCTGAACCTATACAAATATGATCATGAGATGAAAAGTTTTATAATGCACTAAAGGTCACCGTCCCAACCATCATCATCTTCGTCATCGTTGTGTTCTCCAATATGGTAAGTGAAGTCTAGTCTTCGTCGGTGTAAATAATTAGTAAGGTAGCAAGCAGCCTTGAACAAAGGGATGTACTTGGATTTTGTGGAGTCAAATCTTTTTAACAATCTTTTCCATTTGCATTTAACTATTCCTCACTCCACTCGTACCCTAAACCCTACATGCATCTTATTGTAAGCATTTATAGCATCATTGTCAGCTAGCAAGTTTTGCTCTTGACGCCTTAGTCTTCGCACAATGTATTGGTCTCGGCCTTGGTAGCCAGGGTCACCCAGAACATACTCAAAATAATTGTCTATGTGCATAAAATAATCCCTCCAATTCCTATCCAATGAGGATGTACACAAGCAGGACACATCATGAAATGAACCAGGATATTCAGGGTCGATGTATATGAATAAACTATTGTGTTGTTGATTGAATAAATTTTTTTTCTACCGTTAAAGAAACGTGAGTGGTTTGGGTCCCTGTAAGGACGACGAATCTTAACTAAAGTGCCATCTATGAACCTGATGCAGCCCTCAAAAGCAGGATATTGTTGACCTAACTCTTCTCGCTCATAACGATCAGACCACTCTATTTCATATTGAAGGACCTCATTGATACAAGAAGCAACAAATATAGCGTCGTCATTCAAAGCACTCTTAGACCAATTCCAATGGAACGCATCTAACATTGATATGTTGTCATGCTTCAAAAATATAAGAAAAGACAGAACTCGTTGTTTAGGAGTAAGTTTATAGGGCCGCCCACCGCCAGACTGGAGTTCACCAATGGTACGTGCGTGCGCGGCAATAGTTGGGCACACATCAAGGCACAAATCTTCAAACTCATCAAGCGTGAAGTTTATAAGATTCTTGAATTGTGCTGGAGTTGCCCTCGCACTACCTAATTGATTCCGAACACCTTGTGCAGGATTCACAGAAGGCTGACCTCCTGCCTCCATTTCATTCGAATTGAAGAACTCGGACGAGTTAGAAATAGCTGCGAATGCGAGCTGTAAAAACATAAACGTCTCTTGATCCAATCCATGAATCATATCTTCGTCACTACTAGAAGAACTGGAAGAGGATTGTGTACTAGACTCAGATAAAGAACTCTCATTACTATTTGATGAGAATGTACTCATATTTATAAACGTACTAGAGAAAGAAGAATATCTAACACTACATATGCAACAGAAATTGCAAGTGAGAAGGTATCCATAATCAACAATGTTCATCACATTTATATGGTGCGAGTAAACCTACGTATTCGTATAATGAGAACATTTCAATTGTAGAATTTTACAAACAAATACACGAGGGGACCAATAATACACAAGGAACCAATAATATACAAGCGACTTATAATACACAAACGTGTAATAATTCACCACCACTAGTAGAGAACACATCCCAAACCCAATCCCAAATCCATAGGAAAAATGACGACTTTATCATTAGATCCATTCACGATTGGGATACTACTTTTAGAATAAAAGATTTAAAGACTATGTCGCATTAGATCTCGATATCTATTATGATATATCAATATATAATTAATATTCATAAAATAGATAAGTATATAGGTCATCATATTTATGTAGGAAAAATATATTATTTGTTAATAAACAATAACAAAAAACATATAAATCCTTTATGAAATGAATAGATTGGTCTTATGACTTGTAGAGAGATCATAGGACTTGTTTGGACCACACAACAATGGCAAATGCATTATTGAAGCGCACATCGAAGGTGAACTATTTTTTGTTTTGCATCCTAGTACGTTGGTGTAAGAGTCATGTGTCCATACATATATTTTATTATGTCCAAATGTAATTGTAAACGTTCTTTTTTCTTGTAGCCATGTTTGGTGCCATATGTAAATCTATACAATTGAAAAGCCAACGGGAACGCCGAAAAAATAACTAAGAACGGTGCCTATTCATGTGGGAACGCCGATGTTCCATTGGGAACGTCCAAAAGCTAGTGGAAACCCAAAAAAACATGTGGGAACGATATATCCCCATTGGGAACGTTGATTTTCCCATTATGAACACCCAAAAACTAGCGGGAACCCTAAAAAAACATATGTGAACACTATTTTTCTATTCGGAACGCCCAAAAGGCAGCGGGATCTCCAAAAAATCATGTGGGAACCCTATTTTCCCATTGGGAACGTTGATGTTCCATTGGGAACGCCCAAAAGCTAGGGCAAACCCAAAAAAAGCATGTGGGAACCCTATGTACCCATTGGGAACGCTAATATTCCATTGGGAACGCATAAAAGCTAGGGTGAACCCCAAAAAAAGCATGCGGGAACCCTATGTTCCCATTGGGAACGCCCCAAAGCTAGGGCAAACCCAAAAAAAGCATGTGGGAACCATATTTTCCCATTGGGAACGCCCTAAAACTAGGATAACCCCCAAAAAAGCATGTGGGAACCCTATTTTCCCATTGGGAACGATGATGTTCCATCGGGAACGCCCAAAAGCCAGGGTGAACCCCAAAAAAAGCATGCGGGAACCCTATTTTCCCATTGGGAAAGCCCAAAAGCTAGGGAAAACCCAAAAAAAGCATGCGGGAACCATATTTTCCCATTGGGAACGCTGATGTTCCATTGGGAACGCTGATGTTCCATTGGGAACGCCCTAAAACTAGGATAAACCCAAAAAAATCATGTGGGAACCCTATTTTCCCATTGGGAACGATGATGTTCCTTTGGGAACGCCCAAAAGCTAGGGTAAACCCAAAAAAAGCATGTGGAAAACCTATTTTCCCATTGGGAACACCCAAAAGCTATCGGGAACCCAAAGAAACATGAGGGAACGCCATTTTTCATTGGGAACCCATGTAGGTTATTGGAAATGCTCATATTTAGGCCTTGCCGCCCCCACATAATGACATCGACCGATGACGTCATCCACAAATCATGGCCACCTAGCACGGGTCTAAATATGGGAACCGGCCGGCCCCCCGTGGCCCATGCCCTTGCCTCACCTTGGGTTTTGAAGGGTCAACCACCAATTTGTTTGGTCAACCATGAGTAGGCATAATTAACGGTTACTTGTCAAACTAGGGGCGGATGGATAACTCCCGGTTGAACTCCATCCCAAACACATGATTAGTTAAAGGATAACTCTAATGTGGAAGAAAAATGTAATTTAATCGTGTGGTTTTCCTCCTGCTCGTGCAGAACCTGCACTGTAGGCTCGCTGTTGGCATTCCCAAAACTTCTAGAACCTCCAGAAGAAAGTAATTTACTTAGCTGAGCATCATGGCCAAGACTCTTTCAACATCTGCGCTAACTTACAGAAACACTTCACTTACTTTCTTGGCCCATAGAAATACCATAACCCATGAAAATAAGGTGATTCGCATTGAAGACATGGTCTTACAATCATGAGATAATTTTCCAAGATAGAAGAGAAGGATTCATGAAGAATGCAAGTTGTTTCATATTTTTATTCCCTGTACAAAAAAATCTACAATTTTTCAAAGTGGAAAGCTGTCAAAACCCCTACTCCTTCACTAGATTCTCCTTACACCAAACACGGTAATCCTCATTTCCATATAGAACATCACCTAAACTGGTTAACTCAGGAGTACATTAAACATGACTAAGTTTGGCTAAACTAAGTGTACACGCATTGAAGTTGCCAGCCTCGCAATGATTGGTTTCAAAAATGGCACTTCACTATTCTGACGGAAGTCTACTGCACGGCTAGAGGGTAGTTAACTGGTTATACTATTTCTACCTTAAGTGTCCTGGTAGATTTTAGGCAAACCGGTGGAGATCCAAGTGTTCTCAAATCCAACCGGTTAAAAGGTAAACATGCCTTACTCGGTTACTTATTTGGGTCGGTCACCTATATTTGAGTATTACATGGTTAGGTTTGGATCAAGCAATGGATACCAAAAGGACATGTGTTTTAAAAGGATTGGACTACGAGCTCATAAATTTCTTAAGTATTCTAGGGTCAACAATCTTCACAATTGGGGGTCTAGGTGGTCGTTTATGGCTCCTGTTATTTTGACTTTGAAAATTCATAGCATCAACATGAGTTCCATAGAAAATCACATTTGCGGATCCAACAAAATCCCCGAGTTTGAAATCCAAATTGAGAATCATGGCAAACAACAAAAACTAACTGTTTAAGACACATTACTACAATTGGGCAAAATATCATTGGTAAGTTCCTTCTCCCTGAGATTGAAGCTCGGGGAGGTGACTATCGGAATTTTAGAAACCACGTGAGATAAAAAATAGGGTAAATTTAATTTGTTGAGGGTAAAATTTATAACTTCGTTAGATCTACCATAGCATTGGAAATATGTCCCCTACATGGTTATATGTAAAATAGGGTGGTGAATAATTCCTCCATTTTAGTATTCAGTAGAAAAAAAATAGGGTTATAGATATTGGATCCCCCCAAAAGTGTGTAGTAGGATCAATAGAATAATTATGGGTTTGACTACTTGGATGAAGAAGTGTGTAGTTTCTATCCAAATTTGAATGAAACGTGTTAGTATGGAGGGAAATGTTGTGGGATTTTTTTGGAGGAAGGAATGTTGTGACTTCTCAATGGCTGTTGGGTTTTGCAATAGGGCGATTTTAGGGTAAGGCTTGCTTAGGGTTTGGGCAAGCACGGTGGCGCCAAGACGGTGAAGCGTTCGGGTAGGAGGTCTTGCGTTTACAACTTGTCTATGTTAGCTTATACATTTTGTTATCTCCATGTTTATTGGTAACCCTTTAATTAATATCCAAGTGCTATTGGTTGTGTTTTGAATGGCACTTTAAATGGTTTAGGATTGGTATAACTAATTGAAACCAATTTAATGACAAGATGGATGGTATAGAATGTTTGTTGCTCACATAGTCGATTTTGCAAAGCTATAGTATTCCATCCACTATTTGGTACTTGTACAATTTATAAAAAAAATATGGTGCCAAAAATTAGTCTCTCTAAACAATTACAAATAAATATAGGGTGCTAAAAAATACGTCAAAGTAGCTTTATATCTACAAATAGGGAGGGAAAAAATATTGAGAGGTGCATAAATATCCCCCCATTAAATACCCCATTATCGCACGTGGTTACAAAACGTAAGGGGGTGTGATCCCCCCGAGGATTGAAGACCACTGAGGGCCTCAATGTTTGAGGAGATTTTTGGGCATAATCGGTGAAGATCCTAGTGTTTCCCAAGCAAAACCAGTTACATGTTGTGATCTTTCGGTTTTTCTTGATTATATCAAGATATATCCCATAGATTCCTCTAACGTGATCGGGAATCTTCACGATGTCTTGAACTTCAACCAGTTATTTCTCAAACTCAACCGGTTCATTGGTGACTACACTGTTTTGTCTAATTAGTGTGGGTTACCGTTTGGAGTTATGCATTGCTATACCGTTTTTACCGACACCATCATGTTTTACCCAAATAACATCACTTGTTAGTATGCACGCCCAAGAATGTGATACAACTTAGTTGGTTAAAAAATGATAATGTCAGTAAAAACTTATAGCAACACGTCACTCCAAATGGTAACCCACACTAATTAGACAAAACAGTGCAGCGGTCGGTTCTGCTCCGTTCATTGGAGGGCCTCATATGTCAAAATTGTAAACAAAGGGCAAAAGGGATCAGTTATTATAGATGATGTCGGATAAAAATGTAATTGAATTGTGTGGCTCTCCTCCTGCTCCTGCAGAACCTGCACCCAAGGCTCTCGGATGCCATTCCCAAAACCTCAAAAACCTTCTAGAACCCACCAGAAATACGGCAGCTTCCATTGGCTGAGCATGATCACCAAGACTCTTTCAACATTTGTGCATAACTTACAGACACTTCACTTACTTTCTCAGCCATGAGCGTCCTGGTAGATTTTGGCCTAAACCAATCGAGACCCAGCATTGTATTATGAGCCATCATTGCATTATGTGCTCAAGTTTTATAAATTATTCTAGGGTCAATAGTCTCCACAATCAGAGGCTTAGGGGGTTGTTCTAAGGTTCCAATTATTTTGACTTTGAAAAATCATACCATCAACATGAGAGATTGGTTCAATTCATAGATTGTTACTATAATCTCATATCACATTCGCGGAACTAGGAAAAATCTTAACCTTTGAAATCCAAATTGAGAATCGTGGCAAACAACAAATACTAACCATTTAACCCCTAACTTCTCAAGGAGCCCATTTTTGGTTGATGAATAACTTCTTCCCTACATTAACTCCATCTAACTCATTCATCCACAATCCAAATAACTATAAACATCAAGCCAACATGGATATGTACGCATAGACACATGAGCCATGCAACTTGTAGATGCTTAGAATGTGTAAAAATATGTCAAAGTGGGAAGTTGTCATGTTTTCGTTGTGTTGGGAGCTCATGTGAGGGTGTTGACTCCAATCAATAGTTGTCACGTCAATGCAATAATTTGCATGAACATCAAAGATGTTTATTTTGATAAAACCAAAATGTTTTTTTGATGTTGATGTAAAAATGGTCTTTGTACTCACATCGACCTTTCAATTCAACACTTGGACAATCGTGAAATTTGAAGGAATTCTTTGCATACATATGGTTAGAAGTATGAGACGGTTTGCATACTCCAAATGCAAGGTTGCTAGTTTATTGCGGTTTGCACATTTTCCATGTGAATTCGATTGGTCAAAGGTCTTTTTTGGAGGATAAAAAAAGACATTTTCTTGTGCATCACTTCCTGCAATTGTTATAACCTAAAAATTGCAAGAATTATTTGTGCCCATTTTCCCCCTTGTTATAGCTCATCTCCCATGTTTCAAGATCCTACAGACAAATCCCTTTTAACCTCAAAATTTGTCCATGAAAATTCCACAACCAACATTGAACAAATTGCACTTGAAACAACCCTTTCATAAGCTTGGGATGTGAAGGCTTAAGACACGTTACCTTATGTTGATATCTTTCAATTTCCGTTCATTAATTCAACATATATTGCAAAGATCCCTCTAAAATGATGGGCTATTTACCTAGACTGGTGAACTTGAACCCGTTATTTCTCAAACCCCACCGGCTGGCCCATCTGTAGCTAGTGGTTGGATTTCCCTGTGCGTAAGGCTTTGCATCTCCAAATTCTACCCGCAATAAAATCCAGTTTTCCTTTCCATCGCTGTACCGTTTTTGATGCCGCAGGTGCACAGTGCAGAGATTATGCAAGGGGCAACGTACCAAGCTTTCAACCTCGCGCGAGTCACGCCCACTGGAAGGTACCATATTTCCACTTGGATTTTGTCGGTTTCCTTTCCTCTCTGAGTTTCTGAGAAAGAGCAGCGCCATAGCCTGTTCCTCGTGGAGTTCCTGAGAGAGAGGGCAACGCCATGGCCAGCTGCACACACGCTAACACAACTCTCCACCCACCATAACAGGCGCCTGCTTCTCGGAGATTGTCCCTCTGCTAGATGAGTGCCAAGTAGTTTCGTTCGCTCGGGATCTCAGTGGAAGAAACTGCATGAAGGGAGTTTAGTTTGAGTGCTTACAGTAGCTGAGGTTTGTTCGAAAGCTATGACATGTGTTATTACCCTAGAACGGATGCCAAAGACGAGGTGCATGGCGTGTGCTTGGATCAGCAGGTAACGAACTTGGTAGTTGTTTGTCGGCCTAATTGTGGAGTGCTGACGACGTCTGCCGTTTCAATTCTGCTACAGCTTTGGAGTGCAAACAGGTAGGGATAAAGTGCAGGGTTAAACCCCTGTTCCCGTCGACTTTTGTCTCGTCTCTTTCGTGTGCAATACTTTTGTTCACTCACAGTATAACTAGATCTATGTTTCTTCTGTTTCAGGGAAAAGGAGCAACGGATACTCTCGGCCCGTCTGCATCCGCGAGAAGGTGAGCCCCTGGTGAAGCTCGGGCTTTAGGAAATGAATGATTGCATTCCACTTCTTCTTCGTCGTGTTACTGGAATGCTTGTTGGGAAGTGCGGGGGAGTGATTGGGTGGATTGCCAATCGTGCTCGTGGTTTCCATGTGAATGTCATGAGGGGATGCACTCACGTGGAGGTGATTGGTGGTATGCTGGAGTGTGTGTGTTGGAGTCGTTAGCTAGATGAGGTAAGGTAGATGGGTCTTGAATTGTTACTTTTCCCGAGAACCCCACTTCCCCGAGCATATGAAACGCGCGATCGGTACAAGATGGTTAGCAAATCCAAATTGGGGCCATAGACATTTTCCTCACAGGTTTTTTTTTTTTTTTGAGACAGAAGGCTGACAAACCAACGCCAAAGCACATGAGGCAGTTGACCACCTGGCAAGTTTTCCGTCAAGTAGAGAGGAGATTTCACAGCCGGGATTCGAACCGCCAACCTCTTCCTTGAGATTTGGGTATCCCTCCACCATCATCCGGTAGTTTAGGGTTGTCTCGGACCATTTCCTCATAGGTTTTGGAGCTCATATGAGTGTCTTATCTGTTGGTATCAAAGTCAAGATTCTTGTGCTCTTTAATTGGTCTCGTGGGTCCCCCACTTATGTGGACTACTATAGTGAGCCTAGAATAGAGTTATTTGTAGAGTAAAGCAAATGAAACCACGGAAATAGTCCCAAACCCTGAGTTTATGAGGATCAATACAAAAGTCACCAAGTTTTATTAATGCTTAGATTATCATACACATAGAGTGGTGTCGGGCTATTAGAAGCCGGCTTTCTAGCTTCAATGTCCTACTAGGATGGGTGGGTCCAACTAGCCGTTGCAAGATTTGGGTCAACGTTGGATAATTTAGTTTTGATCCCGAAATTCTCTCAAAGTTTGAGAGGTGGAAAGAGGAGGTCTCAAAAATTTCTCCCAACTTTCAAAATAGGCTCCGATACATGACGACCTAGCAGGCTCTTAATAAAGAGTTTTCTCAAACAAGGATCAAACCCAAGGTTTCGTCCCTCTTTGAGAGACTTTATGGATAAATCCAATGTTTACCATGTTTTGAGGATGTAGTCCAATCCAAGTTCTTAAGAAACGCTTGTCTTTTTGGTATCCATTCCATGTGTAACCACACGCCACACAAGTATAGGTGACCAATTAAGTTATAGGTAAGGTGGAGGAGTCTTAAATGGTTACTTCTTCCGATTATCCCACTTCTATGAGCGTATGGAACATGCCATCGATACAAGATGGTTAGCAATTCGGGGTTGAGGGCCAAGGCTCTAAACATTTTCCTCAGGACATCAGAGCTCATATCTTATTCATCAATAACAAATTCAAGATTCCCATGCTCATTAAGTTGTCATGCAGGGCCCCCAATTGTGTTGACTATTGAGGCTAGAATGTTCACCATATTTTGAGCGCATAGTCTGATCTCTTTTAAACAAGTGTCTCTTCAGTTTCCATCTTAGATCCAGGTGCAACCACACACCACACAAATATAGGTGACTGATTAAGTCAAGTGGCGGAATTGGGCACGTTCACCTTTATTGTACTTGGGACAGGTGGGATTGTGAAGCACTCGAACTTGCACATGATTAGCTTTCTAAGCTCCGTCAAGGTTGTATACTGTACCTTACGAAGGGAAATGGGTCCTCAAGAGATGCCAAACATCCCTTCATGAAACAGATTGAGCCAATATGGCATTTCATAGTAGTGTGTTAGAGGGTTACTGTGCAAGTTGGGTCACACGAATGCACGGTTTTTTGATAATACCTTGGCTCTTCAGCATTCAATGATGAAGAGTGTACTAATTTGGGATTAGTACATGATGGGATTGGTGTATTTGAGCTGTATTTGATCTCTGAGACAATGTGGATTGCGCAATATTGTGGTCAATGTAGAGAGTATAGTGGATGCAAGATCTTGGATCTTGGAGTCTTGCATGTCATGCATATATATATTATGGATGGTGGACAAATTACTTGGTTCTTTGAACTTTAAACCTTAAATTCAGTCGATGATTGAAATAATTGCTCGATTTGGATTGTATAGCACTTGAGGTTTCATGAAGCACGTGAGAGAACGTTGGATTAGAATGTGCTACTATGCTCAAGTGTTTGATGGAGACGAGTTGCTCAAGTTGAACAAATTGTTGTTTTTGTTCCTTTCAAATTCTTAGTCGGATGCATGCGGTATGTCGGAACTAGGAATGATTGGGTAGGTTATTGGGTCTTGAGGTTTAGATTTGGACAAAATTTGAATACTATCGATTGCGTTGCGAGTGTCTGTTGAGTTTGTATGTCATTATAGTAATGTGCAAACTCAATGTCTTTTAGCGTGGTAAATGTATTTTGGTAGTGTTCAAATTTCAAGTCCCATCAACATTTTAGTGCAATAAACATATTGCTACTATTATTGGAATTGATGACCAACCTCGGTAATATTTGTTTGCATGCTAGATGGCAAACTCGGGGCCAGATGTTGTGAACGCAACACTAGGTGCTGCATTTGGTGTTGCTTTTGGAGGCGTTTGGACCTTGTTTGGGAAGGTGATTGAAGGATTGAAGTTTGTTCACCATTGCCAAGAACAATGCACATCTTTAGGAGAATATTTGGAGAAGATCAAACCTATGTTGTCAAAGATTTCCAATCACTGTCAATCAGAGGAAGCATTGGAAAATTGGTTGGGTGCGTTTCAAAAGTGTGTTGAAGATGCCAACGAGATTTTGGAAACTTGTAGAGATGGCTCTAATTGGGAGCGGATCCGCGAAGTGAGATATGGGCTTCGAATATCGAAGCTCAAAGAAGAAATCAAGGAAAATGTGAATATATCACCCATGGCACTTTTGACGCACGAGAGTATTAGCAAATTCGACGTGGGCACTAGTGTGATGATGCAAGAGGTTCCCCAAGAGATTCTTGGAATGGGGGATGTCTTCAAAAGAGTGAAATTAAAAATCATTAAAAGGCAAAATGTGAATCAAAGTGGTAGATGCGTTGCCATCCAAGGCATGGGTGGATCTGGGAAAACCTTGGTTGCACAAATGGTGAACAACAATGAAGAAATCCAAAAAAGTTTTGGGAATGACATCTATTGGATCACGGTTGGACGGGATGCATCCATTTCCTCCCTTTATGTACGAATGAGGGAGTATCTACGTGTTGAAACGAGTTGCACAACACCTCTTGAAGACCAACGTACACATTTGATGAATGTGTTTTCAAATCGGAGAGTTTTGTTAATATTGGATGATGTGTGGGATAATGTGCACGAGTATAGAGAGATGGTAGAATGGTTGAACATCGCAAGAGGATTTGGGAGTGTGACACTGCTCACTACAAGAGATTCGTCGATCACACGTCGCATTAATGCAAGTGTGGAGGTTCTTTCATTACTTTCAAAGGAGCACAGTTGGGTATTGTTTTGTGCGCATGCATTTGGTACCAATGGGCTTCCATCAAACAAAGAATTGATGAAATTGGCTAAAGATGTGTGCAATGAATGCAAAGGCTTGCCGTTGGCTTTGAAAGTCATTGGGTCGGCAATGAAAAGTAAGGATGATATTGCGGAATGGAAATCAACATTGCAAGATCTATGGAAGTCCAATGCAACGGTTGACAAAAGCGTTGAGCAGCAACTTTTCAATCGCCTCCGAATCAGCTATGACCAATTGGATGAACCCACAAAGACGTGTTTCTTATATTTTGCAGCCTATCCCGAAGACTCGGAAATACGAACAAAGGAATTATTTGATATGTGGGTTACTGAAGATTTATTTGGCGACGACCTTGATGCGGAGGATGCTTTGGATAAAGCGCGCTCTACTTTGAATGAGCTTAGGAGGCGATCATTAGTTGATGATTGCAAGAATAATCATGGTGAGAAGCGTGTCAAAATGCATGACATTTTACGTGATCTTGCAATGCACATGACAAGAAAATGTGAAGAGGTTGTACGCGAGAATTTGTTCAAGCCTGGAATGATAAATCTGAAGCAATTTCCAATTGCTTGGTTAGGGAAACCATTGAAGGTGAAGAGGATGTCGTTACTTGGCCAAAATATCAATAGATTTCCCAACAACTTCATAGCTCCAGAGTTGGCAATATGCATGATTGGTGAATCTTCATCCTTTTTATTGTCATGCTCAGGCGTACAAGAATGCGTCATAGACGAGGGCTTCTTTAGAAATATGGCCAACATTAAATACATGCAACTACGATCAATTGCAAATTTGAGAAATGTACCTTCGACCATTGGGACACTAAGGTTACTTCAACAACTCGATATGAGCAATTGTCGAGCGTTGGAAAAACTTCCAGAAAGCATCGGAGAATTGCAGTGCCTTCAACACCTTGATATGAGCAATTGTGAGGCCTTGAAGAAGCTTCCGGAGAGCATCGGAGGATTGGGGTCCCTTCAACACCTTGATCTGTGCTCTTGTAAGGCGTTGAAAGAGCTTCCGGAGAACATCGGAGGATTGGGGTCTCTTCGACACCTCGATATGAGCTATTGTGAGGCGTTGGAAGAGCTTCCGGAAAGCATCGGAGGCTTGGGGTCCCTTCTACACCTCTATATGAGTGATTGTGTGGCGTTGAAAGAGTTTCCGAAGAGCATCGAAGGATTGGGGTCCCTTCAACACCTCAATGTAAGAAATTGTTTGGTGTTGGAAAAGCTTCCAGAGAGCATCGGAGGATTGGGGTCCCTTCAACACCTCGATATAAGTGGTTGTGCTGTATTGGAAGAGCTTCCGGAGATCATCGGAGGATTGGGGTCCCTTCAACACCTCAATTTGAGTTGGTGTGTGGCGTTGGAAAAGCTTCAGGAGAGCATCGGAGGATTTGAATCCCTTCAACACCTCAATATGAGATGTTGTTTTGCGTTGAAAGAGCTTCCAGAGAGCATCGGAGGATTGGGGTCCCTTCAACACCTCAATATGAGTGATTGTTATGCATTGGAAAATCTTCCGGAGAGCATCGGAGGATTGGGGTCCCTTCAATACCTCGATATAAGCAGTTGTGTTGCATTGAGAGAGCTTCCGGAGAGCATCGGAGGATTGGGATCCCTTCAACACCTCTATATGAGCAATTGTAAGGTGTTGGAAGAGCTTCCGGAGAGCATTGGAGGATTGGGGTCTCTTCAAGGCTTTGATATGAGCCATTGTGTGACATTGACAAAGCTCCCCAATAGCATCGGAGGATTGGGGTCCCTTCAACGGCTCTATCTTGCTTCATGTGCGGCACTCATTCAGCTTCCGGATGCCATGGGAGCATTGGGATCCCTTGCATTGCTTGATATAAAGAATTGTGAGGCATTGAAAGAACTTCCATACTTCACAAACAATTTCCAACTTCAAATTTTATGGTAATTTAGTATATTCACAAGTTTAGTTCATGCATTCAACTGGTTAATCGTCCAGAAAATGAACTATGCATGCCACGTACAAAAGTTAACGTGAATTAAAGAAGGGATTTTATTTGAGGCATGAGCATACATAGGGGAGAGATTTTTTTTAGACATTTTTTTTAAGAATAGAATAAAGGTATGTACAGAAAAAGGCCCAAAGGTTTAGAGAAAACAATGGCAATAAATGTATTAGTTTTATCCAATTCACATTTTCACATGTTGTTGACATATATTGATAGACTTCAATGACTATCATCTCCCGATTTGTTAGGATTTGCATTTGGATTCTAGATGTTCACAAACCAAAGGCTCTTGGAGCACTCGTGGGCTCCCTCCGGTTTTGCTCTTTAGATTGTGTACTAGTTATTGTGCTTTTGTATTTGTTTGTTTGATGTAATCATTGAGTTACATGCTATGGGTGGAAAAATTGTAATTACACGATTCTCATTGGAAAGTGAAAGTGGATTTTATTTGAAATAACGAAATATCCAATTCATGATTTGTATATATCTAGTGTAGGAATTTATCACATTAAAGTGAAAAGCTAAGTATGAATGCGTGAGTGTATTTTTTTACTATGCCATTAGTGTGTATATGTATATATATATATACATATATATATAGATTCTTTCTTTTTTACTTTTATAAATTTCTGAAATAAAGGGCGCTTGATTTCATTGTGACCCGTGTACATCATTTAGGTTTCCGGTGAAGAATCCACCCATTGGGTTTAACCAATTGGACAAGGTTTTTAGAAATTTTATTCACTTTATAATATCCTCATGACATTGTGTGATATAATTGGATGCAAACATGGTAAAGTGGACCTAGAAAGTGTTCCGGTCAATGTAAATTTTGAGGTGCGATTGGAAAGTAACTACTATTAAATTTAAGTGTGATTTTTTTTATGAATATAGAATTTTTTTTATAGTACGCTGGTATAGGAATCAAATGAGTGAAATAAAAGTGAAGAAAACATGTATTTTAGAATATCTAAATATCATTTTTCAACACCTACGCAAACCTGTTAGGATTTGCAAGTGGTTGAAAGTGACATACAACTAGTCTCATAACAATATATTAAATTAGAATTTTGTATAATGACCTAAAACGTACTTATATGCACCTATTTTTTGGAAAAATGAACAAAACCATTCATTTTAGTGTAAGAAACACTTGCATAAAACACATATTTGGAAATTTTACTTATGATAACTATTTCAAGGGTGAAATTAAATATTTTTGGTTCATTCTTTTTGGAATTGTCATAGTATCATATGCACAGAGGTCATGATAAATGAATTTTCACTCTATTGCAAAAAAAATTAAATATTACATAGTCAAAATTTGATCTTTTTGGAACAAAATGCTATATCTACTAGTTCTTATACAAGGAACACTAGGAATGCAAGTGGGATTAACAAAGGAATCATGAAAAAACATCCTATTTTTTATTATTATTCATTATAAAGCTTCATACAATCATTAATAAATTTTGGATTCTTTCAATTTTGGAACCATTGGGTCTAGAAAGCATATCAAGTAGGCTTATAATAAACCTATGGGTGCTTTATGTAACATAGAGTGCAAGAAATGTTCATATTCTATGTGGTTCCCTTTTTGTTCTCTCATGTTCCCTCCAACGTTCTATGATATTAAGAAATAGTGAATTTACTTACAACGAATGAGTGCAAGGATCAAAGATTGTCCATTTTTATGTGTTTGCTCCCCATTACATAAATAAACCTTTTGTGCGGCTTTGTCTAAGGATGTCTTGGAATATCAAATTCGTTGCAAAATATCACGGCAATGCGCAAAACTAGGACATATGACTATAATATTGTCTAAAGCTCATCTTCACCCAAGGCAAGGGCTTAATCTACATCCCCTGGAAATTTAGAGGTTAAGCAGTCTAAAATCCTAAAAGCATTAGGATCAATGACATTCCTAGCACATGGTTTTGTGCCACACCCTACCCATATGGCCCACCCAAGCAAAGAGGGTGTGTTTGGGTTCATTGGATATTTTAGCCAATTATGTGGGGACCTAGGGACTTGCCCTCGGGTGAGATAGGCGCAAGCCAGTTTGTCCCCCTTTGGAAGGTGGTCCACCTTTTATGGTATTTAATATCAGATGCGTAAGAGTGTCACTTACCCTATTATGAGGCATATCCTAGGTTACACTCATGATTAACAACTTCACCATAGTGTCACCTCAAGACAATCACCATTAGTATGCTCAAAAATTTCTTAACTTTGCATACTAAATGCAAGACTATCATCTAAAGTATCGCAATGTGCTAGCTACTCTAAATGTCACAATGTAGATATTCTTCACGTAAGAATTCACCTATGCTGACCAATGGAATCATATTGGCAATTAGTGGTATGACAATTTAAGACCTCTAGGCATCTAGTTTAGGCCCTTTGCAAATAGTGTACGTGACACTAAATACCATAAACGGTGGAGTAGACGTTGCAATCCGAATAGTGGTACAAGTTCACATTTGTGAAGCAGCAGGAGACATTCTCGTGTTTTTCACTGGAGAAGAAGAGTTTGAGGATGCAAGTACCAAACTAATCCGAGAGGTCTAGTAGCCCGATAGTCCAATAGTCCAATAGTCATGGTCAAAAGATTTTTGTCTCCACAAATATTGCAGAAGCTTCTTTGACCATTGATGGTACTCCCTCCGTCCCAAAATGATTGTCCGTGTTTCTAACTTTCGTAAGATTTAGGCCCGCTAACCATTGACCAAGTAGTGGTAAGTATGACTCTTAAAATAGAAGACAACAACTACTCCACAACACCCTCACAAGTTGCGGTGTCAAAAGAATTCTTGATAAGAAGAGTTTGGCGCGAAAATATTTGACTTTGAGCCTCAAATCTCTAGCTAGGCATATAAACTGGACAATCATTTTGGGACGGAGGGGATATTTGGAGCTCCATGGAAAAAACTAAACTGGTTTAAAATAGAATCTGGGGTGCCTTTGCTAGAAATAGAGTTTTACTATTTTACTGCATTCTTGACGCCCTTTTGGACATGTGACTATTTTTAGCTAGTTTACTTTTTCCGCGGAGGGTGAGATATAGTCTATGTGACTGACCCTAGTTTTTCGGAGCAAAAAGTTTGCAATGATCCCCACACTCGAGTGGAGTCACTACTGGTCTCTCCAATCTTGAAAGCTAGTGCCCATCAACGAGCTGGGCAAACACAGCCTGGGAAATGTTTTAGACTGCACATAGAGAAGAATTTTCAAAATGATTTACAAACATATCCTGAGATTTTGCATTCAAATTTAGCAAATACAGTGCTCACCCTCAAGAGTTAGGAATTGACGACCTTGTTCATTTCGACTTCATGGATCCCCCTGCTCTGGAGGCACTCATGAGAGCCCTAGAGCTACTCAACTATTTGGCAGCGCTTGACGATGATGGACATTGGACAAAGCCCGGTCAATTGATGAGTGAGTTTCCATTGGATCCGCAAATGTCCAAAATGTTGGTGGTGAGCCCTGAATTCAACTGTTCCGACAAAATTCTTTCCATCACTGCCATGCTTTAAGGAACGGCCCTCATTCCTACAGTAAGTGAAGTTGCTGTATTGCAGACAAGTCTTGCTCCTATGTTTAGTGCCAGAACACCAGAATTTCGAAATGAAAGATTTTGCACAGGGACCCAGACTTTAGGGTACCCCTGCTCAATTTGCAGGGTGGTCGGACTACTGATTAAATCAGATAACAGCATCTTGTTCAGTTTTATGTGCATAATTTACACATCAAGTTAGATCCTGTGAACTGATTCTGGGTGCCCTTTGCAAAAGAGTTTGTCATTTTAGTAACATCATATTGTTAGCACTAGGGTTCCCTTAGACCTTGTGATGTTGATAGAGCTTCGCGCACATCCATGGTGACCACCTCATCACGCTTCTGAACGTCTATCATGCATACAAGCAAAATGGTATGTGATCATTCCTCCACATATTTACTGAATTGCAGTCACCTATTAGTACATCTAGTCATTGGAATTTGAATCACGGTCGTTTGTTCAGGTGCTGTGGTTTTGTTTGAGTGTAGGATCATTGACAGCTGCACGGTGGAACTCACATATGGTCATTTAAGGAAATTTAGAGTTGTAAATCTGTACGCAGCCTTGGCAATATGAACCTGTAGAGTGTGCACATGTTATTGGTGTGAATATATGATTTTTGTTGTTCTTGTGTTGAGTAGTGTCATCGGTTGACCGCATGATGTGCAGGTGAGGATACTACTCGGTGTTATGAAAATTTCATCAATGTTCGTGCATTGAAGTTAGCTGATAATGTACGAGGCCAACTGGTGCACATTATGAATCGCTACAACCTGAAGATGTGCAGTACAGACTTCAACAGACGGGATTACTATATCAACATTCGCAAGGCAATGCTTGCAGGTTACTTCATGCAGGTGGCACACCTGGAGCGAACCGGTCACTATCTTACGGTTAAAGATAATCAAGTGAAGTACCAGCTCGGTTTTTGTATGGTGCCCTTGTTTGCCTGTACATTCTACTTTCCATAGTGAGTGTGAGGCTGGTTCAAATACACTCTGTTGAATTATGCCCTAATTAAGAGTATGTGTTGAGTATTTCCAGTATTGTAGAATGTGACCACCCATGAGATTATCCTTACTTTCAAGAAGGTTGGTGGCAGAAGAATGTTCTGTTGTTTGTGTCAGTGGACTAGGGAGAATTGTGACTATGCCTATTGTCAGCCATAAATCCCCACCCTTAGCGTCTGTGGTCCGGATGGGAATCCATGGCTCACATGTCCTTGTAGAAACTTAGCGTGGGAACCTCCATACTCATAACCCAATGACTTAAATGCAAGCACACTCTCTTTATTCAACCTCATAAGGCATTAGTATTGAAAAAATACATATGCACCCATTTTACTCACAACCACAGTCCATTTTTTCTCTTCTAACCTCTTACATATTGCATGTGTCATCGGAATCACTAATGTGGTTCCTAAACCCGAGGGCACTTTCCACATTCTGGAAGTACATTAAGCCCTACCTACTGTATCCTTCAAAATGCCCACTACCCACCTTACAACATTGCAAGGTATTGGGACCCTGCCATTATCAACTCAACTTAAAACCTCCTATTTCCCAAATGACTCCCCCTTTGATTCTCAAGAGGTCGAATCCACTTCACACTTCTGGCTTACATTCCCAGCCCTGACCCCCTTTGCAGCTGACCCAGGCCGAGGCCTCAGTCTTTCTTAGCTCCGAATTCCCTTGCAGCTGCCCAGGACGAAGCATAAATCCTCCGTAGCTCTGAATTCTATTCACATTACCTCAAGGCCGAAACCCAATCTCCATCTAGTCTGCCCAAAGGCCTCAACCTGATTAAAGCCCACCTGATCTCAAACTAATGTGCCCCAAAGCCTAACTTGATCTCAAACCAATGTGCCTCAAGGCCTAACCAGATCTCAAACTAATGTGCCTCAAGGCCTAACCAGATCTCAAACTAATGTGCCTCAAGGCCTAACCAGATCTCAAACTAATGTGCCTCAAGGCCTAACCAGATCTCAAACTAATGTGCCTCAAGGCCTAATCAGATCTCAAACTAATGTGCCTCAAGGCCTAACCAGATCTCAAACTAATGTGCCTCAAGGCCTAATGTTGAACCGCCCTGGGCCCCCCTTTTGTCTCCTTTCCGCCTTCGTCCTTTCTTTTCCCCTGCCACCAGAGTTAGCTCCCAGATATTGATTCCCAACTACCGGCTCCCGGGTACCGGTTCCCAACTACCGGCTCCCGGATACCGGCTCCCAACTACCGGCTCCCGGGTACCGGCTCCCAACTACCGGCTCCCAACTACCGGCTCCCGGGTACCGGTTCCCAACTACCGGCTCCCAACTACCGGCTCCCGACTACCGGCTCCCGGATACCGGTTCCCAACTACCGGCTCTTCGCTACCGGCTCCCGGGTACCGGTTCCCAACTACCGGCTCCCAACTACCGGCTCCCGACTACCGGCTCCCGGATACCGGCTTTCAACTACCGGCTCCCGGATACCGGCTTTCAACTACCGGCTCTCCGCTACCGGCTCCCCGCCGTGAAGTCAGCCCTCCCTTTTAAGCCCAACACAAAAGCTTCACTTCTTTTGGAATTTTGATTAATTGAAGAAAAGGTAAAAGCAACCGTCGATTGAACTTTTGAGGTTAACACCTCATGTGGGCACCATATTGGGCTCACATAATTGGCGACCATCGGGGAATGAATCCAAAATCACTTGCTGCGCAGGCAAGTCGTCACCTCAGGCCCTGTACTCCTTGCACCTACTGCCGGATGTGCGCGTCGGAAAGCTCTCACCATTCAATGTCTCCAATTGCAACGAGTTGTTCGAGAATGCCTCCCGAATGAGGTACGGCCCCAACCAAACTGCATCAAACTTACCCGGGAATTCGAGTTTCCTGGCATCTTGAATTAACACCATCATACCTGGCCGTAGGACTCTCTTCTTGTGATGTTTGTCGAAGGTGATCTTCCTCCGTCGTTGGATGGCCTCAACATGCTGAGCTGCCATCCTTCTCCTCTCGTCCAACTCCTCAAGGTCGGTCAATCGATTCTTCAAGGACTGACTATCCGTCAGGCGTGAGCCAATGGCGACTCTAAGTGACTCCACCTCAAACTCGATGGGAAGTGTGGCCTCCAATCCATACACCAATGAAAAAGGGGTCGCCTGAGTTGTCACCTTGAAGGTCGTCCTATACGCCCACAATGCCGCGGTTAATTTAACGTCCCAATCCCTCTTAGAATCAAGAATCGTCTTGCGAAGGATGCCCACCAATATTCCGTTGACGCGCTCCGTCTGACCATTAGTCTGCGGGTGGTAAGGAGTGGTTTTCCTATGGTTGATTTGGAATTTGTCAGTCATTTCTTGAATTAAGGAATTCAAGAAATGAGTCCCCCTGTCGCTCACTAAAATCTTCGGGCACCCGAACCTCGAGATGATGTTCTCATACATGAATGCGGCTGCATGTGCAGCTGTGTCGGTCTTGACCGCCTTAGCCTCCGCCCACTTGGTGAGATATTCGGTGGCGACCACAATGTAAGCCATTCCCTTTGAGGAATGGGGATGAACCTCACCCACATAATCAATTCCCCACTTCTCAAAGGGAACTAGAGGTAAGGACACATGAAGGGGCATCTCCATTCGGAGGTCGTTCCTCGCATACCTCTGACAAGCGTCACAACGCTTAACATACTCATGTGCATCCTTAAACAAGGTCGGCCAAAAGTAACCTGCTCTAAGAATCTTTTGACCCGTAAGTTGTCCGGAGAAATGCCCCCCACAGGCACTATCATGACATGCGGCCAAGATGGAGGGCACCTCTGCCTCCGACACACATCTCCTCAACAATCCATCAGCTCCCCTCCTAAACAACCTATGGCCCACCACTGCAAAGTGTCTACTATTAACTCTAACTTTTCTTCTATCCTCTTTGGTCCAATCCAATGGCAACTGCTGAGTTGTCAAAAACTCCACAATACCGGCATACCACTCGGGTTGTGCGGTAACAACAAAAAGATTGTCATCAACTAACCCATCATCCACTGGGCTAATGCCTACATTTTCTGACAACCTAGACAAGTGGTCAGCTTGTAAATGCATACGCCCTGGTTTGTATTCCACCGTGTAGTCGAACTCCTCCAGCAACAACACCCACCTAGCTAGTCTTCCGCTTAGCTCCGCTTTGTTGACCAAGTATTTGATGGCCATGTGATCCACAAAAAATACGACCGGGTTGCACATGAGATAATGCCTAAACTTCTTGACAGAAAACACCATAGCCAGACACTCCCTCTCCGTGGTAGAATAGTTCCTCTCAGCCGGTGTCAATTGCTTACTAGCATAGGCAATGGGTTGATCCTTACCCTTCTCCCCCGTGGACTGACAAAGTGCACTACCTACCGCCACATTGCTAGCATCACAAAACACATGGAAAGGTTTATCCCAATCGGGTGGTCTCAAAACCGGATAAGTGCTCAACTTATCCCTCAACTCCTCAAATGCCCTCTGGCATGCCTCGGTCCACTCAAACCTACAATCTTTTCTAAGCAATTGAGTGATAGGAACCGCAATCTTAGCGTAGTCAGGGATCAAGTCCCGATACCAACCCATATGACCTAGCAACTTAGCAATCCCCTTGGCATTGGTTGGAGGTGCCAACCCACTTATGACCTCAATCTTTTCCGGATCCGGTTCCTTACCTTTCTCACTAACCACATACCCAAGTAACACCCCCCGACTCACACCCAAGAAAGTCTTATCCGGGTTCAACGCTAGCCGCATCCTCCTACATCTAATCAAGGCTTCCCTAACACACTGTAAATGGTCACTAGCATCACTCTGAGTGCTAAAATCATCCACAAATACAGTCATGGATTTGAACAATAAGTCAGTGAAGATGTACATGACCAATCTTTGAAATGTGGCCGGGGCATTACATAACCCAAATGGCATGACCACCCAAACAAAAGTTCCCCAAGGAGTGGTGAAAGCCGTCTTGTGGATGTCTTGAAGGGCAATAGAAATTTGGTTGTAGCCCGCATATCCATCCATGAATGTGTACCTCGCATGACCACCTACCTCTTCCAACAATAGTGTGATGAATGGTAGTGGGAAGTGGTCCTTTTGGGTACATGCATTTAATTTCCTATAATCCACACACACCCTCAATTTCCCGTTCTTTTTCTTCACCAAAACCATTGGAGAGACCCAATCCGTGATTTCCACTGGCTTGATAAACCCGGCTTTCAACAATCTTTCCAACTCCGCCTTAACCAACAATTGTAATTGTGGGTTCATTCTTCTTTCCTTTTGTCTAATTGGCCTAGCGCCCGGAATTAAAGGAATGCGATGCTCCACCATCTCTCTCGGGATACCCCTAAGCTCATCATACGACCAAGCAAAGGTGTCACTAAACTCGTCCACCAAATCACCATATTCCTTGATTTCCTTCTCCCCCAACTTAGACCCCATTTTCATTTGTCTAACCTTCCCATTCTTCATTCTCACATCCACATATTTCCAATCTGCCTCCGACACATGTGTTTGCTCATCTTTGTTTCTATACCAATCCGGAGGTACCTTAGGGTAATCCTTAACATCTTGACCCGCCACGATGCCCATTGATGTGGTCTTGAAGTGCAAAGGTTCCTCCAACCTTGCGGCCTCAATGATAACCCCCTCATCATGAGTCCCATCCACATGTACTACACTCACATCACTCTCATCTACACTATCTACCCAAGGTGTCAATCCTCCTCTAATCCATTCCTCCTCGGTAAGCACCTCACATGGCTCCAACAAGGAATATTCCGCCCTCCTTGAGCTAAGCCTCTCCTCGTTCAAACAGACATGATAGGACATCATCATAATGTCATACTCCGATTCGGGATAGTCCCTCAACCACTGTGCATACTCCCCATTGTCGCCCAAATAATAGAAGCTGGGGCTCAAGCTACTTGACCCTGAATCTACCATAGTTTCCTGTCCGCCTGAATGGACAACTCCAACTAGTGCCTCATTCTTCTTGTTACTACTTTCATCTTTCTCTTTGCCTTCCTCTTCATCCTCGGACGATGAAGGGAGTTGTTCCCTAACCCAACTTCCTAGTGACCCTATAGACACTTTGACTCTATTGTCCTTAGGACCATAAGTAATGGACGGCTTAACTCCTCCCCAATCCACTACCGCATCCGACATCCTCAACCAAGGCCTACCCAACAAAATGGGAAATGTATCCTTGTTAGAATGCATTTTGATGACATGGAAAGTAACCACATACTCCTCCCCTCCGGTGCTAATCCTACAGTCCTTTATCATTCCCAGAGGCACCGCCGGAGTTTGATTCGCCATGTTGATGATGAACGGTGACGGACCAGTAAGGTTAAGGCCCAACCTTTTCATGGTGTGCTCCGGCAAAATGTTTAACCCACTACCTCCATCAACTAACACCTTCGGAACCACCTTGTCCACCACCATCACTTCTATCTCAATTGCTTTGAGGTCACGCCCTTTCCCTTGTAGTTGGACTCTCGCGGCCACTCTAGTTTTTACCTTCCTAGTCCTCCTAGTTACCGGCATACCCTCCTTAAGAGTTTTACGAGCCATGGGTGATATCTCTAACAATTGGCCGAAGGTTATGTCAGCCTTCAATGAGCTAAGATCGGCCCACAAATCATATCCCTCAGGTCTTCCGACCTTGGTCTTTTCTACCCTATCAAACTCATCCAAAGGGATGCTAGGTCCTTCCCATTCTCCCATCTCACTGCCATATAAATCATGAATGACATTTGGCCTATCCCTATCCTGAACAATCTCATTCTCCCTCTCTAATTACCTAGTGGCTCTTCTAGCTATTTTATCCAAATCCGAAAGGTTAGGTCCTTCGTCCGAAGAGCAATCCTCATGTCCTTCCACAACCTTTTCTACTTCAATGTTTCCCCGCATAGCTCTAGTGGTGACTGCTAATGCCGGAGCCTCATGAGTGACCTCATCTGCCAAACTCCTCAACTCGTAGGTGATGGCGTTGGTGTGTGGAGGCCATTGACCTTGTTCGTCTTCAACACCCACTTGGTAGGCAATAGACTCATCATAATGCGGCTCAGTGACACCATCCACGAACCTAACATCCTGAGAACTCGACGGACCCGGATCGGTGGGAGGAATTGGCCTCCTATTGTTGAACTGTTGTGGACCACCTGGTCTATTCTGAATCGGAATGTATCCGGTTGCCGTTTGCAATTCCGTAGGGGGATGGAATGTCTGCCTTGCATTTCCATGGTCATAGTATAGATTGGGTGGCCTAAGCTCGTTAGGAGGTCCGCCCTGTGGCCTAGCCCCTCTCATGTTGTCTTTAACTTGTTGTTGTAGGTTGACCCCCGTGTTGGGCATGCTAATGACTTTATCAGGCTGTCGACACTCGTCCGAAGGATGATTCCCCCCACAATTGCTACACCCATAACCTGGTCCTTCAGACCAACACTGACCCAGTGCATGCCATCTCCCACAAAAAGGATGGAACTCCTTTCTTTCCACATTTTGACCACCTTGTCCTCTAGGAGGAGGTCCCCTATAGTTGCCTTGACCATATTGATTTTGACCTGGGCCTCTCTGATTTTGTGGAGGTGGGCCACCGTTGTTTCTTTGATCGCGGGTCTGCCCAACTCGACAAAACTGCCTGGTGTGCCCAGGTTGGCCACACTGCACACACCACAATCCCGAAGCATGCTTACCCGACTCAACTGGAGGCGGAGGACCTGGCTGCTGACTCCTAATCATCAATGACATCTGATCTGTAAGGCTCTGCATCTGTTTAATCATGGCCTCCTGAAATCCCAACTGACTAGCACCTAGCCTCTTTTCCACCTCCTCAATGTGTGCATCGATCTTTGGGGCGGGCAATGCTAAGAGTGGTGCCGGCTCCCTAGCTGCTAGCGGCCGTGGACCTGTGTCCATGAAGGCATACTGACCTTGACTCCCTTGCCTACCTAATTGTCCCTCCACCTCTCTTGGTCGAATGGGAATGAATTGGGGTATTGATTCATCCTCCCTTCGCCACAACTTCTCGTAATCTCTGTCCATACGTTCCATCTCCCTAGCCGCCGCTTTGGCATCCGCCAATGTCTGAGGATTCCTCTCCAATACACCTCGAATGGTCCCCGCCTTAAAAAATCCTTGGATGAAGAATTGTTTAAGGGTGTCATCGTTAAGCATAGTGCCCACGAAGCGTGTACACACCAAATCAAACCTCCTAATGTAGGCCGAAATCTCCTCTTCCCTACCTTGCTTCAACGAAGCCAATGCCCTCAATGCCGTGCTTTGACCAACCTCCGGCCGAAACTCATTCAAAAACTCCCTTTGTAATTGCTCCCATCCTCTAAAATGTCCCTCGGCATGGTCCCTATACCACTCATAAGCCTCACCCTCTAGAGTGGTAGGAAACCATACCAACCAATATCCCGGATTAGTCACAAGAGAGCTAGCCAACCTCTCAATGTACCTCTCCATGTGCCTAGAAGGATCCTCATCCTTAGTTCCATAAAACTTGGGGAGGTGGGATGGCATGTCCACCGCCGGCAAGTTTTGTGGAACCACGATGGGTAGACCTCTCGGCCTCACCAACGGATCAATGGGTAGCATAGGAGGTATGGGTGGCGGATCCGGCCCGCGATCCTGATCCATGGTGACTGGTGTGTTTTCTTCTACTTCTCTATCAATGCCCACCGGAATTTCCTTCCCAAATGTATAAGTCTCCGATGATGTCTCACCACTCAACTTGGAGGGAGTCACCTCTCTCTCAGATTGAGCCTCTAATTCTAATGTCTCTAGCAATGGACTAAAACTAGGCTCAACATTCAAACAACTTTCTAATTTAACATCAACTTCTTCTACAACTTCACTAATCTTAGATAATCTCCTTCTACGTGTGGATTTGTCTAATCCTAATATCAAGCTTGGTTTTTGAGATCGAGTCTTACCTTGCATTTCCCACGAAATCGATCAACCCTCACTTGACCAAACATAATCCTCACCACTTCACTCCTTAATGTTATCACTTTTCTTGGTGTGACTTAAATATTAGGGAGGTGAGGAAAAAGAACCTGCAAGCCCACTTAAGTGAAAAATCCCAAACAGGGGATAGGCATGTTCATGTCAATTTTTGGTTGGGCTAGAGCATCACCTCTAAAACCTTTCCTCCAGCTGACACTCACCACGATACCGAGAGTGAGGGGCTGACCTTCGTCATATACCACATTGAAGACCGAGGAATCACCCTCTCATCTCTAACACAATGTGATGACTAGGGAATTACCCTCTACAACAGATAACAACAAAGACGAGTACTAAAATCATTCCTTAATTACTTAGCCAATTCACTTTGAAGAAATGTCATACCTTAAGCAATTCGCTTACCCCTGCAAGTTCGCACTCACCCTCGACCGTGACTCGATGTGACATCAACCACAACAATTTCTAAACCAACAATTCTAATCTAAAACATCAACTTCAAATATCAAGACTGGGAGACTCACCCCGTGGTGAGCATCAAAGTCCAATCTTCCTAAATTTAATTATCCCTCTAAGGTTTTAGTGAACTAACGATCATAGGTTATTTTTATGTTTTTAGCAAATCCCCAAAAAGGTTGAGGACATACCTTAGCCGCGCTCCCTCCTCAAAACAAAATGCATAAAGAAAATATGCAATTCATTCCAAGGAAATAAGGAAAATGAAATAAACTAGTCAATGACAAAGATCAAAAACTCTAAGTAAGACACTTACCATGAGCTAAGTGCTCTTTCCTCTCTCACGAGGTCGTGTCTCCAAGTCTTCCCTAATCGCCTCCAAGTCTTGACTACTAATCCCGCTTAACTCCCGGCGGACGCACCATTTATGTCAGCCATAAATCCCCACCCTTAGCGTCTGTGGTCCGGATGGGAATCCATGGCTCACATGTCCTTGTAGAAACTTAGCGTGGGAACCTCCATACTCATAACCCAATGACTTAAATGCAAGCACACTCTCTTTATTCAACCTCATAAGGCATTAGTATTGAAAAAATACATATGCACCCATTTTACTCACAACCACAGTCCATTTTTCTCTTCTAACCTCTTACATATTGCATGTGTCATCGGAATCACTAATGTGGTTCCTAAACCCGAGGGCACTTTCCACATTCTGGAAGTACATTAAGCCCTACCTACTGTATCCTTCAAAATGCCCACTACCCACCTTACAACATTGCAAGGTATTGGGACCCTGCCATTATCAACTCAACTTAAAACCTCCTATTTCCCAAATGACTCCCCCTTTGATTCTCAAGAGGTCGAATCCACTTCACACTTCTGGCTTACATTCCCAGCCCTGACCCCCTTTGCAGCTGACCCAGGCCGAGGCCTCAGTCTTTCTTAGCTCCGAATTCCCTTGCAGCTGCCCAGGACGAAGCATAAATCCTCCGTAGCTCTGAATTCTATTCACATTACCTCAAGGCCGAAACCCAATCTCCATCTAGTCTGCCCAAAGGCCTCAACCTGATTAAAGCCCACCTGATCTCAAACTAATGTGCCCCAAAGCCTAACTTGATCTCAAACCAATGTGCCTCAAGGCCTAACCAGATCTCAAACTAATGTGCCTCAAGGCCTAACCAGATCTCAAACTAATGTGCCTCAAGGCCTAACCAGATCTCAAACTAATGTGCCTCAAGGCCTAACCAGATCTCAAACTAATGTGCCTCAAGGCCTAATCAGATCTCAAACTAATGTGCTTCAAGGCCTAACCAGATCTCAAACTAATGTGCCTCAAGGCCTAATGTTGAACCGCCCTGGGCCCCCCTTTTGTCTCCTTTCCGCCTTCGTCCTTTCTTTTCCCCTGCCACCAGAGTTAGCTCCCAGATATTGATTCCCAACTACCGGCTCCCGGGTACCGGTTCCCAACTACCGGCTCCCGGATACCGGTTCCCAACTACCGGCTCCCAACTACCGGCTCCCGGGTACCGGCTCCCAACTACCGGCTCTTCGCTACCGGCTCCCGGGTACCGGTTCCCAACTACCGGCTCCCAACTACCGGCTCCCGACTACCGGCTCCCGGATACCGGTTCCCAACTACCGGCTCTTCGCTACCGGCTCCCGGGTACCGGTTCCCAACTACCGGCTCCCAACTACCGGCTCCCGACTACCGGCTCCCGGATACCGGCTTTCAACTACCGGCTCCCGGATACCGGCTTTCAACTACCGGCTCTCCGCTACCGGCTCCCCGCCGTGAAGTCAGCCCTCCCTTTTAAGCCCAACACAAAAGCTTCACTTCTTTTGGAATTTTGATTAATTGAAGAAAAGGTAAAAGCAACCGTCGATTGAACTTTTGAGGTTAACACCTCATGTGGGCACCATATTGGGCTCACACCTATCTTGTAAAGCCTCGTTATATATTTTGTTTTTTGTTTTTCTTGAATTTTGTGATTCCTGGGGTGGAACTTGTCAGCGACTTAGTGCCAAAACTCCATACTGTGTTTTCATTGTTTGGAGACAAAAGACCCTTCTCTAGTTCGGAGAAGAGTGATATGATAGATATGGGATTAGATTTTGGAAACCTAAAGCAGTACACTGTTTTTTTGCATTTAGTGTTGTGTAACATTTAATGTTGTTACTATTCATTTACCTGCAACACTATCTACCAACCACTTGACAAATAGTGTTCCCTGCGCCGCCACCTTCTCTACCTTGGCTGTGTTAAATGTGTGTACTTCTTGTATTCTCGGGGGGGGCACTGGCGAAAATATTAGAAACCACGTGCGATAAAATATAGGGAGCAATATATTCATTGCACGTAAAATTTGGAAATGAATTACATGTAGTATAGGGAGCTAAAAAAGTGAAAAAAGGATTATAAGTAAAATAGGGTCATGTATAATACAACAAATTTTATGACTATTACATCTAAAATAGCATATAGGAAAAAGGATCTCAAATTTTTTTTATAGGATACCTTATACTCCTTATAGAGGAGGGACTATTGTGAGTGGGTTTGTTTGCTGTAGAAGTAAATACTACTATCTAGAGCGGCTCGTTCACAATATAGATTTGCAAAATATATACAACACATGCTATAAAGTCTTACAACCTCCATGCAATATAATTATATAGTACTCGTATCCAAAGTCGCGTATCCGATGACAAAGGATTGAATTACCGTTGGACTGGGAGGGGCGGCTTTAGGGTGCAGGATGTAGGGTCAAAAGGAAGAAAATAGGATGTTACTTACCTCAAGAAAATATTTAGATATAAATAAATTAGGGAACCTCTAAATGCCCATCCTTGAAAATTATAAGTAACAATAGGGTGCCATAAACACCTCCATTTACCTTTATTTCAAAAAATAGCATGCCATATAATCCATTTTACAAGGTAAATAGCCCCCCATTAAATAGGTCATTATCGCACGTGTATGCAAAAAATAAGAGGGAGTGCCCCCCCCCCCCCGAGCTTGTATTCAATGGATAACTTCCTATGCAAACATAGTGGCTGATCAAGGATTTGGTAATGTAGTGGTGGTAGAGATGGTGGTGGTGCAACCATGTGGCAACAAAACACAAAACATAAAAAATATTATAACACTAATTGTGGAGATGTAAAAACCTGAACATGGCCAAATTTTACATTAGTTCACAATTAGTGTATAGGTTGGCATTTAGTGTATGCAACATTAAGGGCGTCACTGGCATTTAGTGTTGTGGTTCGTAATTACTGTTGCTAACACTAAATGCAAAAAACAGTGTAGTATGTGGTGAAGAGTGGATGTTTGTGCCCTCGTATTTATCTTCGAAAATCTTGGAGGCCTATTGTGAGAAGTGGGTTCCACTGCAGCCGTGTATAGTGATGGGTCTTCATTACTAACATATATTTGTTGAATATGTGTGTATGCAGATGGTCCATCTTCATCCATCTAGTTGTCTAGACCACAAGCTAGAGTGGGCTGGGGATTCGTGGCACTCACTTAAAATCATCCATCCTAGATATCGTGGATGAAGTGGCTCCAATAAAAAAAAGCCCCCCTATGGGGTTGAGGGCCGATTCATTCGAATGTGACATCACTAGACTAATTCGGGGCCTTTGACTCTATTTCCGGAATCAACTTGCCTAAAAATAGTCATTTAGATGATTCCTGCGTTTTTTCATCCACATGGATGATTTTAAGTGAGTGCCACGAATCCTTGGCTGCCAGAGTGGGTCATATACAATGAATTTGTGCTTGCCACCCGAAATTTCATTTCGATAATAATGGATGTACGAGGGGAGTGGTAAGTCGTTCGAAAACATGATTTGCAAATGTGAGTTGTGAAGACAAGTAATGAAGCTGGATCGCTGTATAGTCCATGAGGTTGCAAGATTTGTGTTGCAAGTAGTAATGCCCTCACATTATCTGGGCCATGAAAACTCATGGCAGACAATGTCGGGGGTGTCGGAATCGGGCCGGGGCCGGCCTCCACCGATTTTTCTGAACCCGACCGAAACTTGCTGCCCGCCCCGCCCAACTTCGAAAAAAACATTGCCTTTGCATTCTTGAAGGCCGCTTGACTACAAATCCCATATTGAGTGCACTTCACCTTCAAGGTCCAAAATCCAATATATATGTTCACTGCCATTGAGTAAATAAGCAATTGACTGGGATTTCATTATCAAAGTGAAACCGTCAATCAAGCATGTAATTAACTTGGAAGTCAAAAATATTACAAAACTCTCACTAGCATTGAGGTTGTAATTTTTGTGACTTACAATTTGAAATTGTCTTTGTCATTCTAAAATGATGGTTAAATTTAGTAAGCTGATTTCAGTAAATAATTTAGTACATTTATTGAATTAATTATAATAAATTCACTTAATTATATTAATTTACTAAATTTAGTAACTTTAGTAACTTTAATATAATTGATTCACTAAATTATATTTACTAACCTAGTAAATAATTTAGTAAATTATATTTAGTTATATTTAGAACATCATTATATGGGGTTATGCTCGGGGTTAGACGTTTGTGGTTACAGGCTCAAGGTTACAGGCTCGGGGCTACAGGCTTGCGGTTTCAGGCTCGGGTTACACTATGTGGTTACACTCAGTAGTTACATGTTGGTTTTACGTTATCCTCTTGGTTACACACACATTGTTGGTTACCCTCCTCCTCGTTGGTTAGGGTCTTCTTGGTTACACAATCTTTGTTGGTTATAATCCTTATGTTCCTTGGCTATCATTGTTGGTTACGCTCCTGGTCGTTACACCCTCATTGTTCGTTATAATTCTTTCGTGGTTTCACACTCATTGTTCGTTAGGCGGAACCTGGTTACACCTAAAACCTGGTTACACCACAAAGGGTCCAGAGTCTCCAAGAAAATGAAGGGCTTGAACCACAAGAAGGGTTGTCAATGTAGTTTCATGCTCAAGCGGCTGTGGTTACTGCCCCACATTTGTCAGGTGGTATACACACAGAAACACCATGTGAACAATAATGGTGTTGTTGTCCATGACGTCGGGCAATTAGGTGTCACTACCGCCGTTGGTATCCATTTGTCTTCAGAAGCAATTCAATGGATAGACAAGACCATTCGTGAGGGCTTGTCAGTTACGCAAGTCATGAAAAAACACAAGGAACGTGTTCTCGCTATCATTCGAAAGGGAGGCCGCATCAATAGGGACATGTTCCTCAACGAACAAGACATTCACAATGTCGCCCGTAACCACGCACGCAAAACGTACATGAAGCATATGAATTACGCCACCAGCGTCAGAATGGGGGTTCAAGAAAACATGCATGACGTCTTCTTCTACCAAGATGGAGGTTTGATGGTGCAAGAGGAGTTGCGAGGAACAAACATTTCATTCACCATTGGCATACAAATTGAGTGGCAACGACAGTCCATGCTAGCACATGGTCACGAAAGCGTTGTTTCCATAGACACCATTTTTGGGACTAATGCCAAAAAGATAAACTACATCCTATTTCGTAACCACAATACACTAGGTGTGCGATTTTTGTAAGCAGATGGTAGGCAACTGGTAGATACCGTTTCAACATGTTAGTGTCTTCTACACCTTGTAACCACCGCCAACGACAACAAGTTACAATATTGGTTACATGAATTGCTTATGTGTGCTTCTTCATTATCCTCAATTGTCATTGCAGTTTCCACTTTACACGCTCATGATTTTCAACGAGTGGTACAATGGAATTCATGTTGCATACATTATCACCTCTAGCTACAAACAGGACAAGGAGGGTGTAACCAGGTTCCGCCTAACGAACAATGAGGGTGTAACGACCAGGAGCGTAACCAACAATGATAGCCAAAGAACAGGAGGATTGTAACCAACAAGCATTGTGTAACCAGCAAGACCCTAACCAACGAGAAGGAGGGTAACCAACAATGTGTGTGTAACCAGGAGGGTAACGTAAAACCACATGTAAATACTGAGTGTAACCACATAGTGTAACCCGAGCCTGAAACCGCGAGCCTGTAGCCCCGAGCCTGTAACCCTGAGCCTGTAACCACAAGCGTGTAACCCCGAGCATAACCCCATATAAGTATGTTCTAAATATAACTAAATATAATTTACTAAATTATTTACTAGGTTAGCAAATATAATTTAGTGAATCAATTATATTAAAGTTACTAAATTTAGTAACTTAATATAATTCAGTGAAATTATTATAATTAATTCAGTAAATGTACTAAATTATTTACTGAAATCATCTTACTAAATTTAACCATCATTTTAGAATGACAAAGACAATTTCAAATTGTAAGTCACAAAAATTACAACCTCAATGCTAGTGAGAGTTTTGTAATATTTTTGACTTCCAAGTTAATTACATGCTTGATTGACGGTTTCAATATGGGATTTGTAGTCAAGCGGCCTTCAAGAATGCAAAGGCAATGTTTTTTTCGAAGTTGGGCGGGGCGGGCAGCAAGTTTCGGTCGGGTTTAGAAAAATCGGTGGAGGCCGGCCCCGGCCCGATTCTGACACCCCCAACATTGTCTACCATGAGTTTTCATGGCCCAGATAATGTGAGGGGTAGTAATGTTGTATGACTTCTATTTATTTTTGTCGCACAGGTTGATAGACATTGCCCCACACCACTACGACTTTAGTAATTTCCGGATAGGAAACATGCAATTAGTACAAGATGGTTGGCAAATCCAAATTGAGGTTGTAGTCGCTTTCCTCATAATTTTTCGAGCTCATATGAATATCTTACTCATTTTCAAAGTGAAGATTTTCATGCTCATTAAATGGTCATATAGGTCCACCCAACTTTGTTGATTATTGGGCCTAGAATGGTCATCATATCCCAAGCATGTAGTCCAATCTCTTTAATCCCTAAATGCTCAAGCCTTCACATTCCATTTCGGGTATTTCCAGTACTAGCGCTGAAAATTTCTCTTATGTAGCAAAATAAATAATTTTCTTGAAATTCAACCATATGGATGTGAACTACACTACCATATATTCTTGTTGTGAAAATGAAGTCAATCTAGACCACATTTGCTAAGTCAGATGGACATATGAATAGGGCCTTCATCCAAGGGGCAACTAGAGAGAACTCTAAAAAAAAGTTGTTTCATGACCATAACATTACTCAACTAATGAGTTATGTTCATGGGCCCCAACAATAAATTTTAGAATAAAGACTACGGATGTTGGAATCCCAGTGCTTCAGACTGAATCTAAAGTTATAGCAACTGAACACATCTCATCAGCTGAGTAATGTTATGACCATTTTGGCCATGCCACAAAATTTTGATAGTTGAAAACTTTGCCATAATACGTTATGTGGATGACAAATGAACAACTCCCAAAGAATTAGGCGGCGACCCGTTTTGGGTTGCATGAGCATTTCAAGGTTAAAACACATGTCTTTTTGGTATCCGTTTCTTGAAGCCACACCCAACCACATATCAATGAAAATAGATGTATGTTTAATAATAATAAAGTGACAGAATTAGGCACATCTACCTTTGTAGTTGAAAATTGAGGAGCTTCACTTAACAAACATGTGAAATTAAATTACATATTCATGGGTCAGGGCTACAGTTTTGGCTCTTTGAGTTGGACCTTACCTAATGTGAAAATGCAATCAACTATATTATACGGAATCGACTATATAACATGGAATGTGCTTTTTTAATTGACTCCACGTCAAATTTAGCATCAGAGACCCCCAATTTGTCTAGTTGTGCTGAAGCAACCACAAACTTACGGTGAGTCACATGGGTGGGAATCTGGTCCAAGACGACCCTAAACTATTGGATGATGGTGAGATACCAAAATCTTAAGGAAGAGGTTGGCGATTTGATTCCCGGCTGTGAAATTTCCTCTCTACTTGACAGAAACTTGCCAGGTGGTTGATTGCCTCGTGTGCTTTGACGCTGGCCCGTTGGCCTTCTATCTAAAAAAAAATTTAAATTTAAAAAACATGGGTGGGAATCACTGTGTTCCCAAGTGGTTGGCCTTTGCACAAACAATGACCTTCAGTGGTTTTTATTATATCATACATACAAACTCAACCACAAGATACTTGGAAGGAAACCGTGTAAGGAAATCTACGATCGGCATTTCAACAAATATTCACCTTGATTTCAAGAATTAATATTTTTTTAGTTTTCATGATCCTCGTGTTTAGATCAATCGGCACATAGTCACACCTTCGAGAGCAGATGACAGTCTGGAAGTTCAAAGCAAACATAAAGACATGCTGATTCTTCCCCTTCTTTAGTATCCGTCCCTTGTAGCACATAATCGTTCAATCTCATGGTAGAATGCATATTCCGGAGGATAATGCATGCCCGTGCAGTAAATGAAGCATTATGCCCACCGCACATCAAAATTTGGAAGAGCATTGTGCATGGGACGTACCCTCGGACAAGTACCCTAAATTCCACAATGCACTCTCTTTAGGACATTTTCCCTGTACCAAATATGCTCTCCATTCAAGTCTAGTCCATCTTAGGGTCCAGCCGCACCACCCAATTAAGAGAATTAGCTAACTTACGAGTTAGTGAGTATTCCCTAACCAAAATTCTAGCTAACTAAAATCATGGCTACACCACTTACCTAGGAGAATGAATTAACAATGTGAGTCAGTGAGATCAACTACCGTAGAGGGCTCTCTTTCCAACACAAATTCGTTGTTTTCCCCTCAAACTTTGTCATGTGTCATGCTCACGTTCGCCATGACCCACTTGTATCCCACGTGGAAACTACATTCTGACACATGTAAAGATGGAATAGGGAGCCCTCTACGGTAACTCATATGCGAGCTAACTGATCACACAACCGCACATCCCAATTACCACTAACCACAGGTTGACCGACCAATGTTTTGCTCAACTTGCCCTGGTTTTTAACATGACACTAATTATGATACATTATAATTATGTGGCCTAAACACTTAATGTTTCATTATTATTAAAATATTATAACTATAATTAAATATTGTCTAAATTTGAACATCGACATGATATTTTATTCTATCTTATCAATAAAATAGTATTATATTTTAAACATGTATGCTAATTTTTAAATGTATGTTAATTTAGGACGATGTAAGAAATAGTGTGGTCCACCCCATAGCAAAATGGAAAATAAGAGGTGGGCATTCAAGACAAAAACTTGGGCTACTCACTTTTAAAAGTTGGTTAGCATTAGGGGTATGAGTGAGTTAACGTTTCTTCACAAAAGCAAGTTCCTAGAAGTTAGCTAATTTCTACTTTGATAACTTTTATTTAAACCTTGATTTTAACTAGGCGGTGTGGCCTTGAGATAGATTAGCTCTCACACATGTTAGTTGAGTCTCTTATCTAGGCAATGCGGGCACAATATAACTAATTTAAGTGGTTACTTACTCTAACTAGAGCCTTAACTGGGATGTGCGGCTAGGCCTTGACAAGGTAGATGGACGTTAAGCAAGTTACACCCTTTTATGGAATTACGATTTGGAATCACATAATTCTACAACCTCCATGACTTCGTATTGTAAATTTCATGTTTTACAAGAAAAGTTAAGTAGGTCGTGTGGACATTATAGAACATAAAAAACTTTACTTGGTGAAAATTTACATTCTCAATAACAATAATAATATACTTTAGTATTGCATAACTCCAACTAGTAACTAACACTAAAACCAAAACCAAAGTAGCCTACATGGGTTTTAACAGTGTGAAGTAGAGGTACAGTATTTTTCAGCCACAAGTCTAAAATTTCTACTGCTTGTGAACATTTTCAAGTCTGAAATGTGTAATTTTGGAAAGAAAAAAATGATAAAGGATGTCTACATGCAACACTCTAAGAATCCCAAAGGTATTCATCTTGCTTCCAAAAATTGTAGCCTCAATACGTCCTATAGATTGGCTTTTGTGTGTAAGTTCTACATTGTTCTAAGATCCTTACATATGAAGAAATGTTGGAAATCCCTTTTTATAGGCTTTTTTATCTTTATAAAAAACAAAATTAAGAGCCAACTTCAAGTACTATAAAACTTGCATAAATGCTAAAGGGCTTCCAAAATTGACCCAACCCACACCATAGTGTAGTCGGCCATGTGTGCCATCGTAGGTGTTGCAATCTTTTCCCTCCCAAATTTTGACACTTAGGGAGATTTCATGTTACAAGTTTTGTGTTTTAAAATAATAATAATAATAATAATAATAATAATAAATCCTAGCATACAACATCTTGCCCCGGCATACATGCCAAACTTTCACAGGTTCACGAGCGGGCTTGAAAACTAAGTTGAAATTGCACCCAAATCTTGAGCCATATCACCGGAGTATGTTACCATTTTCATGTCCCTTTTCTTTATTAAGTCTCCCTCCAAATGTGTTCAACTTAGAGTCCAACCGCACATCCCGGTTAAGGCTTCGGTCAGAGTAAGTAACCAGTTAAATTAGTTATATTGTGTCTGCACCGCCCAGTTAAGAGAATTAGCTAACATATGAGGTAGCTAACCCATATGAGAGCTAATCTATCTCAGGGCGGCCACACCACCTAATTAAAATTAAGGTTTAAATAAAAGTTAGCTAACTTTGGGACCTTGCTTTTGTGAAGAAATGTTAACTCATCTATGCCCCTAACGCTAACTAACTTTTACAAATGAGTAGCCTCAGATTTTTCTTGATTGACCGCCTTTCATTTCCCCCATCTCTTCTCTATCTTGCTACGAGGTGGACTACACTATTTTTTTACACCATCTTGAATTAGCATATATCTATAATTTTAAAAACTAATATATGTATAGATAAAATACCAATAAATATAATTTTCATTGTTCAAATTTAGATCGTACTTGTTATATTTTATTATAATCATATTGCAACATAAATGGTTTGGGCCACAAAATGACAATATATGATAATTACCGTCGTGTTCAAAACTAGTAGAGCAAAATTTTGGTCGGTCAACCCTTTGGTTAGTGGTAACCGAGATGTGCGGCCGTGCGATTGGTTAGCGTATGAATTAGTTGATTTCATTAACTCAAATTGTTAGCTAATTCTCCTAACTAGGTGGTATGGCCATGATTTTAGTTAGCTACAATTTTGGTTAGCTAACCTTTATTAACTCGTAAATTAGCTAATTCTCTTAAGTAGGTGGTGTGGCTCAACTATTTGAATTCTACAGTGATCAATTAGTAGTATGGTTTTTTTTCTAGTTACACATGTTTTGTGTATGTGTCAATGATGTGTTAGCCATGTGCAATTGTGAAGAAACTTGTTAATGATAGTCAACACCATAAGTTAGTTTTCTTATTTCTTATGTGTAGTTTCAATATTTGATTTGAACCCCATAAAGTTATGTAATATTCTTAGATGCTATCTTCAATTCTATGGACTTCCCTTCAAGTGTTTACGTGTTCCTATGCTATATGTGTTCCACTTTCAAATAGAGGGCGATTGTAATATAAGTTACAATGTTAGGACGTGGCCATGGATGTTTTACGAACATATACTCTATTCACTTTGGGCTCCTCCGGCGACCGGAGTTCTTCTTCTACAATTGATCCGTCATGGTGCTTTGCAATGTTTGCTAGAACTAATAAACCATATATAAGTTGCAGGGCATGCATGAAATGTGGGAGATCTATATATAAAGGACAATATGGTGGTGGTGGTGAGGCCGTTCCCCATCGTTCCAGAAAGGTGGGGGAGTGGTGTGTCATATGTACAAGTGTAAAGGGTTGGGACAGCATGGGCCCATACTGGTAGTGTACATAGGACTATTTGCTTCCTCTTTAAGGGCCCAAAGCCCATTGTATATTGATATGTGCAATTTGGTTGCCTTCGTGAACATGTTGCCCCTTTACCCATGCAAATTACGTTGAGTCGAACTCAAATTACAAAACCTATAACTTTGCAAGTTCATCCACATAGCAACCACCATAAAATAATATTTGTTGTATTTTGATACTATGGTGGTGAATATTCAAAATAGTGTGGAATGTCGATATATTAGCATGGGGCGACCTAATTGCACATATCAATGTAATTTACTTAGGGCACATTGTCGTGTGTTGGTTATTATGGAGAAGCAAAATAGAATTTTCCGACATCAACGAACTTTCACTAATATTTTCAAGCATCTTGGTGCCCGAGCACTTTCATGTGGAGTAGGGTGACCCACATGTGAGGGAATAGATTTGCCTAATTGTCCAACATGCAAGTTGGAATGTGATTATCCTCACACTTACCCATTTTGGAGGTTGCGTTACTAGGTTGATTGAACCTTTGTAACTAGAGATGCTAGAAATACAAAAAATTAATCCAAATATTACAAAGACTTTGGTCAAAGCCTTGAATACTAAGAATATGGGAATATGAAAATAATCAATGTAAATGAAACAGTCTCAAGTCTTGCATCAACATGTTTATGGAAACCAAGTTATTATCACTGAAAATGAAAGTCAATTTCCAGTTTCTAGGATAGAGAGGTGGTCACCCCCCAAAAATAAACTTTTACTATCATACAAACCATTGAAATTTTGTTCTAATACACACTTTCATGTAGAGAGGTGTCCAAACTTTTCAAACCTTGGACAACTGCCAAAATAACTATAGTTAACTTCTTTTTTTAATACATTTTAGGAAACAACTATAGTTAACTAGAAAAATTCAAGTATTATTGTATATTCAAAGAAGTTCGCCTCTAGATTTGCTTCAATTGAGGGTCTTTAATATGTTCGGACCACTGAGGATCATCAAGAAACACCTTTATACGATCACTCATAGTGATGGGCTTTGGAACAACCTCCATGTACACCAACACAAATAACACACTAGTGACACTACAACACTACAACAAAATTTTGTGAACAGGCTGCACTCAACTTTAGTTAACTAGATATACCTATAGTTAACTACATTTTTTGACAATTCAAATCACAAAGAACTGTAGTTACGAAAGGCTACTAGTTAACTAATAGTTGAATCAGTTGGTTAGTTGTCCAAGGTATGAAACTTTTTGTCACCTAGTAGTATTCGCCCACTTTGCCGGCCCATGGAAGTGTGCCCTTAGAGCTTGTTGTGGTTCACATTTAGAAGATGCATGGCCACCTTACGGCAATTGACATGGACATTATTTGGTATAACTTAGGTCACACGTGCCAATGTCAATTTCAAAGTTGGTGGCCTTGGGGTTTGGGTTGTTGTGGCCCATCCCCCCAAGGCCAATCCACCCCTCGATTCATGCACAAAGCACTAAGCAAATGATTTCCAATGCGCATTCAAAATGTACTCTCTAGGTACACTACACTAAATAGGATATTTAGTGTTTGATTATATTTAATGTTGTTACCACCCTACCCTGCTCAACACTAATTTTCAGTTCTTTCACAATTAGTGTTAGAAGATATGTTGGGATTCTTCTTTTATCATTGTTATTATTTTTTCATATCCTTACTAACACTAAATTCAAACATGTAACTTCCACATATTACCATAGTTGATATTTAGTGTTTGAGTTTACATTAAACGTTACTTACTTTCGTAGGGTTATTGATATTTAGTGTATGTGTTCGTATTTAGTGTATCAAACACTAAATATCCTATTTAGTGTAGTGGCAAATTACCTACAAATGTGTCAATGTCCACTTTTCTCTCCCTTTCAAGCCTGGCCGCACCTCCGACTAAGTTAAGCAATGAGATGTGACATTATTTATGGTGTTTAAAAGCATGAGTGCATTCCTATGACTTACAGTGCTACCTTATATTGAAGCATGCCATGTATATAGGTTGCACTAATTGTCAAGATGTTTTCAATTAGTGTCACAACAAATTTCCATATAAATTTGGACTAAGAAAGAGTCTAGCTCAAGTCTAGAAAGTGTATGAACTCCAATGTATCAATGGAACCACTAATAATTATGCATAGGGCCTCGGTTATGAACAAATTGATATAATATTACTTTAATTTTCTTAAAATATATCTCTATCAAAATAGTTATATACATATGTTATATCCACAATTTGAAACATTAGTTGCATATAATAAATTTCTGTGTTTTTTTAATCGAGTATTCAAATATTTAGATGTGTAAAATTCCAATATAATAATATTGATTTATCATAATAAACACGGAGGGGTCTTCCACATGCAGTGAATTGACCTTGAGTGGCCACCTCGTTCCTTATTTTTCAAACCTCATTTCTCAATCCTTGCAACTTAAGTTATAATGTAAAGAAGTGATTTATTTGGAAGAACTACTTGTGTTGGTCCAAATAATGTCATGCTGACAATTAATGAAGGTGATAATAATTACACAATTGGGAGAGCTTATGTGATTATTCAAAGGAGAAGGCAAGGTAGAGGGTGCTTAAACCCACACTTTAAGCTATGGCACGTACATATGACTATGTGGTTGATGTAAAAAAATTAAAAAAATATAAATCATATTAGTCTTTGGGCTAAACAAAAGTATCAAAGAAAAAAGTTAGCCTCAATTGAATATTTTATGGATATTTAAAGTCAAAACCACTAGCCTCTTTAAACCAATCCATAGGCCCCATGTATGACAACCTTGCACATGATGAGGACCCCCCACCTTCATTGCCTGGAACCAACACAACATAGTTGGGTACTACACTATTGTGTCTAATTAGTGTGGGTGGGAAATTCACGTGGGTTGGAAATTAGTGTGGCCCACACTAAATTTCAAGTGTTTGCATCACTTTGGATGTAATTTGTATTGTCATCCATCCGTGTGTGTTAGGGTTCTTCGCAAACAACCTCCGTGGGATGTGTTAGGTGCTTCCCGAGGTGCTTCCCGGGATGGAATTATGAAGTTTCATCCAATTGTGGAAACGACAACGCCCACACAAAATTTTCACCTTTGAAATTAGTGTGTTTCATTGGGAAATAGTGTGGCCCACACTAATTAGACACAATAGTGTAGACCCAAGCTAGATCAAAGCCTGACTAGTAACAGTGCGCAAAGCCACACGGCCACCTCCATGATCCCACCCGGTTCGGTTGCAAACCCGTCACCTTGCATCCCGGGTATCAACCCCCTTTATGCTGAGAATCAACCCCCTATGTGCCATAACCGACCCCCTTTGTGCTTTGTGGGCCTACCTCCTTGGCTTTGTGAATAGAATGGCTTAAACCATTTGCTAGAATAGGCATGGACAAGCCACCCTAAACTCACCTTGAACCAACATGAGATAGAGTGGAGCATGTTACCTACCCTACAACGGAGGTAGTGGAGGCTAGTATGAGATGGTGCCATTAATGGCACCTAAAACCATCACTCCGTGGGGCCAGGCACTCCTATACCATGGGGAACGGTTCAAGGTAGTAGAGTGTTGGCAATTGGGAGGTGTTTATAGGTGTTGGTTTTGGGGTGTTAATTTTAGCACCCTCTACCTTATTTCTTATTTCAAGTGTGTTGGTAAATAAATAAATAAATTGAAACGTCAGGCATTCCGACGTGAATTTGAGCCCGTTAGCCCTACCCTTGCTCAAGAATCCTCTTGGTGAAGGACGGGGTTTACTGCCTACCTTGCGGTGAGTGGGCTCTTGGCTTCCTACCTACCTTCCTACCTACCTACTTTATTCCGTCAAGTAGAGAGAAGATTTCACAGCAGGAATCGAACCGCCAACCTCTCCATTCGGAAACGGGTACCTCTCTGCTATCACCCGGTAGTTTAAGGTCATCTCGGACCAGTGTGTTGGTACATGTTGAAAGGGCTTGTAGTTTAGATTTTGGTTACAAACAAACCCCGGGAAACGCTCATGGAAGACTCAAAAGGTGATTTTGGTATCATCTAGGTGTTACAGATAAGTTTTATTATACCAAACACAATGTTATTTTACTTTATTTCTTGTTTAGAATGAAAATTAAATTATGACCGAGGGTGAAAACTTAAAAATCTCTTCATGTCAGTGCATGCAATTGTGGCGGTCACTCACTTCACTCTAATTACCCGGGCAATAGTCTGGTAGTGAAGTCATTTTAATTGGACCGAGTGCAGTGCACAAGCATAGGCATAGCCATAGTCAATTGTCTTGCATAAGTGACCCATTTTTGTCTCTTTCCCAAAGCCAAGGGCACTTTGGTGTAGTCAATAGTCTTAGGTTAATTTACATTTTTTAATGTAACTGGAAAGGTTTGTCCTCTTCCTTTTTTTCCAGGTTGCAATGTTCATAACTTAATACTTTGTTAATGTAGTGCAGTCAGACTATGGTCTTTTAATTGAAGGACCACCATTGTGGTCATCACCTATCCCAGAATTCCGTGAAATCAATGGAGTATAATGAACAGAATTACTTAGCTAGGAGATATCCGCCCACAGTGGCCCTTTCGACTTCCCCTTTTAATAAACATACAATATCTTGGGCCCCTGCTCTTCTCGGATGCCAACTCCATCAATCGACTCTCCAACCGCCTGAGGTTTCTGCATGACACCAGACTATGGCCTCATGGAGTCCAGGCATTCGTTTCACTAAGGGCCGCTTCACACTATGCCCATCCAAGTCGAGAGGCCGTGGGATTGAGTGACCAAACTTTGTTGAGAGTCCAAAGAAATGGGCTGAAAATAGCCAATAAAATATAGTAAGCGGAGCCTTCGGCCGGGCATAGTGTGAAGCCTCCAAAGGCCAAGCCTAAGCCCAAAAATCCAAAGGAGCATTCCACTTTATTCCTTGCTCAAAATAACCCCTCCAATCTAACGACGGCCAAGATCTTGTCAACGATTGATTTTTTAATGACAAAAAATCGACGGCCTTTCGACCATAGTTTGGGTTCCTATTCCCGTCCGACCCAAACTTCCTTCGAGAGTCCGTCACCTTCTTCAAAAAGTAAGCGTTTTAAATTGCGACGGCCTTTGGACTTTGACCATAGTGTGAAGGGTCAAGAGGCCGAACTCTTGGCTTCTTGCAATTTGATTGGTGGAAATCGACGGCCTCTCGACCTTCGGCCATAGTGTGAAGCGCCCCTAAGACTCTTCCAATTCTGCACTCAACTTATGCTATTCGCGTACCACAATGACATCATAAGGCTCTTCGTTTTGGGGCAATCGAATTCCTTCTTTACAATATGTCTCTACTCATTCCATAGCACAAGTTAAGAACGCTTATTCCTAAGGAAGCACTCATCCTGGTGCTACTTCCTATCAAATTATTGTCTTCAGATTAAATCTCACACCAAAGGAGCACTACACTGTTTTTTTGCATTTAGTGTTGTTACTATTCATTTACCTGCAACACTATCTACCAACCACTTGACAAATAGTGTTCCCCGCGCCGCCACCTTCTCTACCTTGGATGCGTTACCTAAAACTCTGTGTTACCCTAAAACACAAAACATAAAATATATTATAAAACTAATTGTGGAGATGTAAAAATTTGAACATGGCCAAATTTTACATTAGTTCACAATTAGTGTATAGGTTGGCATTTAGTGTATGCAACATTAAGGGCGTCAGTGGCATTTAGTGTTATGGTTCATAATTACTGTTGCTAACACTAAATGCAAAAAACAGTGTACTTCTTGCGGATCACTCGCAAAAACTATGCAAGACCATGGACAAACCAGCACCACCTATATGGGGTCTCATCCTAACTCACCTAGCAGTCAATAACCCTGATCTCTACGATTGTTGGGCTTGTTTTCTTCAACAGAGAATAATTAAAATCTATTAGCAATCATTTACTCACAGGGTCTTATCATAGACTCTCAGGACATTCATAAATCAAGTTCACACAATATTTCAAAGACCATAGACTTGCTCAGGAAATCGGTTACACAAATTGAATAATATGACTTCAAAAGTACAGATCTCCCGTATACAAATTAAGAGATAAAGTATGGGTTGAAGAATCACTCTTCCTCCATACAACCCTCTAGCAATCCCAAGCTAGGGTAAATTTACTTCAAGAAAGGTTCATCAACAATTTGCTTATAAAAACTGCTTTTTAAGTCTACTGCCAAAGCTAACAGAATCCCCTCAACCTCATAAATTGGTGGTTCATGACAAACTTCCCCCCCCCCCTCTACTATATAAGTAACCATATTTAACATGTGTCAATTTCCTACAATCGTGTCTCCTCCTATTAGACCATAGTCTTCTGAATTTACCCTTTTCTATATCTCCTAGCATATGGCCTAACTTGCCACATGATAGTGGAATAACTAGTTCCATTTGATCCATTTTTTACATTATTTTTTCTATTTAACTAAAATTTTTTGATTCTACAGGGCTCATCAATCTATTTATTTTTATATAATTTAATTACAAGCATACTATGTGAGTAAGCTTCTTAACTTACTAGGTGAATCTTGTGAGTTGGGAACTTCCATTACACTAGTTATCCCAATTAGTGTGTGTTACTGTTTGGAGTTACAGAGTGCAATAACATCTTACTCATGAGTTCAATTAAATAGTTATAGCACTACATAACTTTGAGTAATAACATGCACTAATTGGGATAATTAGTGTAGTAGGGGATTCCAAGGGGGTACATTTTTCAAATGTACATTTGTTGTCATCATCTTTGTTGATCCCCATTGTGTAGATAAATGTATGATCTCTTGTATCGCTTGACACAATTTATTTATTATTTATTTATTTTTTGAGACAGAAGGCCGACAGGCCAGCGCCAAAGCACAGGAGGCAGTTGACCACCTGGCAAGTTTCCATCAGGTAGAGAGGAGATTTCACAGCCGGGATTCGAACCGCCAACCTCTTCCTTGAGATTTGGGTATCTCTCCACCATCATCCGGTAGTTTAGGGTCATCTCGGACCTATCGCTTGACACAATTGATTGATCATCCAAGGGTTATGAATGTGAATAATATTTTTTCATCCATGGAGGCATGATGTCATCCGTAAGTCTCATAATTTGTTTATTTATCGATTACGATTGGTAACAAGCTCAAGTAAGTGGATGAGTCGCCGCTCCCACAACTCGTCATCCACTCTCTCTCAACGTGTACATTGTATGTGGTTAATATTGTGGGCATACTTAGTATAGTGTGACATGCCCTTCAATGCATTATAGTGTGGTCCACAATATACACCATCACGCATTAAAATAGTGTGGAACTTTATACTTGAGGGAATTGCTTTTACATCAATTTCTCCAAATACTTGAAACATTCAACAATAATTTTTTTTGGAGAGACGATTATTTCAATTTGGTTGAAACCATTTTGATAATTAAATTTAATATTCTAGCTCTAAATATGAAATTATTTTGGGTGAGATGGGTAGGAATTGTATCTCACTTTGTTGAAAGGTTTTCAAATGCACACTTTTTCCATCCAATTGAAATATATTGACCTACAATATAGGCCTTTGATGTTACAAGCTATGGGTTTGAATACAATGTACACCCACAATATTATCCCCAATGTTTTTAGTGTTGGTTACCTCATATATAATGTGGCCCATGGTATATACCATGAACAATGTAGTTATTTAGTCCATAATTTTCATGAATTCTCATGATACTTGGACATTTAAGGCCAGTTGATATGGGATCCCAAGTCAATTGAGGTCAATCCGTGCAATCTCAACCATTGAGAGCATGGAAGTTGGGACTTACCGCTTCACAGAGGGTCCCAAGTCCTAAGTCCCAAGTATAACATGGATGCCTACATGCAACACTTTATGGAGGTGAGGCTTGGGACTTGTGTTGAGAGTTGGGTCAAGTGAAAAGCTAGACTCTCAACATAAGTCCCGCAAATATATTTTTCATAAAATGATCAAGGTCCAACTTCAATTATAATTAACCATACTTTAATGGTTTCTTGAGGCTCACAAGTAGGGACTTTGCCCCCATGTTGGGACTCGCTAACATGAGTGGGACTTGGGACTTGGGACCCCATGTGAATCGGCCCTTAGTTTGCTTGCAAAGCTTGACCTCTTCATACTAAAAGCCACTAGGATGCAAGCAATCTCGCATGCTTTATTTGAGTATATACACTAAGTACTCACCACACCTTCAATCACCAAAGTGGACAAAACTATCCCTCCACGGTCCACCTTGACTTTTGTCACTAACATAAGACCCATCGTTGTTGTAGAGGACTCTCTATTATGACACAAAACAATTATTTTCCCCTCAAAATTTGCCATGTGTCATGCTCAAATTTGCTAAGACTCACATGCATCCCACATGGAAACTACATTCTTGCACATATGAAGATGGAATGGAGGGCCCTCTATGGTACTTCCAAATCCAACACCTCCCGTTGTAAGAAGCCATCTCGAGCCTAGCCCTTTCCCCACCAAACAACCATGTTAAAATTTGTCACATGTGTGAATAAGGTAAGTGGGTCTAATCCGGTCACTTATCTTAAACACATATCTATATTTCAGTAAAACGTGGGTAGGTGTGGATCTAAGAATGGGTTACAAAAAGACATGTCTTCAAGAGAGGTGGGATTACATGCTCAAGATTTGTTGATCATTCTATGCTCAATAGTCAGCATAATTGGGGTTCAAAAACCTATACGATTGTTTAATAAGAAAGGGAATTTTCAGTTTGATAATGGATTAGATATTCATTTTAGCCCCAAAAATTACGAGGAAAATGGCTATGGACATATGTTGGATGCACCAAATATCTCACACTAATTGCGTGCTTTGTATCTACAAGAAGTGAAGAGCTAAAAGTGTCCGTTTAAGACCCACTTACCTTATATAATATTGAATATCCCATTAGGTTTTTGAAGAATTTCAGTGTATCACCCACTTGTTGCGACTTATAGTTAAGAAATTAGTCCACATATCTACCAATTTGTGCAACTCTACTCTAGGGCGTAGATACACCGTGGCGCCGACCTGACATGAAATACAAGCTGGCGCGGGAAATATGATCCAAACGGGCGGGAAGTGACCTGGAAACACCTGTCACACTGTCACATTTGTACGCGAAATTTGTAATTAGGCGACCATCTGAACCGACTCAGCCGGTACCCTGCCAGTCAGAGCCCGTCGTCTCCCGCCACACAGATCTTTTGCCACGAATTTGGAAGTCCCCGAAATCTACGGGTAAGCAAATTCCTTACGACCTAAAATCCATGTAGCGGAAGATATCTGAACAGACCCTAGCCCAGGTGAAGATTTAGCGCACAAGGAAGGTTCGAAAAGCTTTCGAAGGCGCTACTTTACTTGAAGGGAATGTTATCGCCATCGCCATCGGTGCTGGGACCTTCGCTTGCAAATTTCGCGTAGTTCGTTTCTCTTGCATTGTCTCTGTGATTTGATAGCTCGGTTTGTAAGTGTATTTGCTATATGCTATGATCTAAGAGGGCTTTTTTTTTCACGTCGCTTCTGTTGGAGAGACGAAGTAGAAGAGCAGGAAGGGTTTCGTTGCGGAGGGGAACTCTTAGTTTTCTCGATCTTGGTTGCTGGTGCATTTTCGGTAGGTTGTAGATGTGGTAAGGTTCTTCTGTGTCGAGCGGAGGTGAAGGACGGTGGAAAACAAGTGCCGGGAGGCATAAGAGGCATAAAGAGGCATCAGAAGGGGTTTCTTGGAGAGACAATGGTAGGATTGAACCCTTCCAAATTTTATGGAAGAGTTCTCCCTCGGCCACGCATATATTGTGATGTCAAGTTTAGCGATGCGAGAGTGGACCCCCCGGAAGGTGTAAATGCAGCTCTGTTGGAGTGGGCTGGCGATGCGAACTGGAACAGAGGAGGGACTTCTAGTACGCGAAAGCGAATGTCAGGGAAGGTGGAAGGCCGCATGAGTAAGCTGCGGGCCATGGACGAGAGCGACGACGAGGAGGAGCCGTCACCGAAGAAGCCAGCCAAAGGCAGGCAAGCCCTAAGCTTCGGGAACAGCAAAATGTCGCAAGCGACAAACTCTCCGAAGATTATGACGCCGATAGAAAGGATGCTGGCATCGCCATCAACTTCCAAGGGAGAGATCACTCCAAATCGGAGAACGTCGTGCGAGTTTTTTGTTCCAAGGAAGCGGAGTCAACCAGCTGCGTCCGAGGTGAAATGCAAGCGGCGGAAGAAGGCTTCACAGAGGGAGCTCGTCTTGGACAGCGACAATGACAGCGACGATGGTTTGGACGAGTTTATGGAGAAACTGGAAGCTTCGAAGGACGATCCGAACCACAGCACGAGGCGAAGTGCACGCCTTCAAGAATCGACTCCAAAGACTCCTCAAACACCCGAAGTAGGAAAGAACTCTCCACCGAGTAAGGCATCTCGCAATCGCAGAAATAAAGCGATTGCTGGCAGCTCAAACAAAAGTCTGGTTGCACTTATGTCCGATGTTGACTCAGAGTCCGAGTCGGAGCCAGGTTCTCATTCGGACTCGGATTCTGAATGATTCATCAAATATTGTCTCCTTTTGTCTGCCGCTCCCTCTTCAGTGCCGTCACTTCATGGAGGTGCATCTTATCCACGCCGTTAAGGATGGTCAGTTTTCTGATGCTTCTGCCATAGCTGCAGTTTGTTGATGCGATCTACACCGTTGCAGCCGAAGACTGGGCAAGGGTTTGAGGAAGGAGGCTAAACCCTGGCAGGCTTTAGTTGAACTGGAACACTCTGCATTCGAGGTGACTGTTCGGCCAATGCCTACAAACTCGACAAATAGGAAGTTCCAACACTACGAGGAGATTCTTGGATGTTGGAGAGTGGACCGATATTTGTACATAGAAATATTTGATGAACTCCTGCCGTCCTTGATGTTGTGGCAATTTTCTCACGCGATGAGCAGGTGCGAGCGGAAGGACAGAACCCCGCACTTATTAGCACCGACACGAAAATGTGCATTTCTTGCTAGAGAGATCAAGCTTAGGGCATTGGAAATGCCTCCTTGTACTACTCATGATATTGTATGTATATCAACTACACCAGATCTGTTCTTCCTCACTTGCAATTGTTCAATTTTCACTTTCATCTGTCCTCTCTGCCTCCATTTTTGTAAGAAACGTTTCTTGTGTGCACCAGGTTTGAGTGAGGGATGTACGCGTGCCCATAGGTTCTGTTGCCGTTTTTGTTGACGGGAATCTACAATTATAGAAGTCATTTCAACTTCGTTCATGTTCATGTTAAGAGAAGTGTACCCTATGTGGTACTTATCTTATGTGGCTAGCTAGTTTGAGGTGTTAATTGAACTTCAATCACAATTAAGTCAGCCATATATTTTTGATCATGTTTGTAGTTCTTGTGAACATGTCATTTTAGGTACACAAGCAAAACCTCTCCATAGACAATTGCCTTTGTTCATGAAGCTTGAATGAGGGGATTGAAATAGTATGCGACTCTTATATTATAAATGTGACCAAAGATACTACTACGCCATTTGGTAACCATGTTGGAACTTGGGACGACTTTCATGCATATGAGGAGTGCTTCTTTGAATGTAGGCACACATACTAGTATGTAACCTTTGGTGATGTCGATGTGTCCAGATGCTAATTATATGTTACCCATCTTTATTGATATATGATTAAGTCAGGGGCTACATAATTTGAAAGCCTCTATTAAGGTTGAGGGCCGATTCAATCTAACTGGAGCCCATGGATCTCTGATGTCAATTCCGGAGTCAAATCAATCAAAAAGCCATCTGCAGGCTATAAATTGGTTCAGTGCGTTTATACCTTCCCATTGAACGAGTTTATGTAGACACCAATAATTCTTAGTACTTTACTCTAATTTTTGTGCAAAGAGCCTTCTTTGTTGTGTTCATGTTCCATCCTAATCTAGAGATGAAGCAGAGAAATGAAACCGACGACGGTTCTTGCATTCCTGGTCCTATTTGCCGCACCAATGAACACCGACAAGTATCCGATGTTGCATAATTTTCTTGGGGAAGAGTTTATGCCCGTCGCCATACATTCAAACACATCGACCTCGTCTAGAAAATGTCATATAGTCCAACAGAATCGTTCCTGATCGCATGAATTGCATATATTTCCAAGAAGAAGCACTAGTGAGAATCTGCGCTTCTTCATGGAAATCTACAAATCGAGAGCACCCCATTCTCCTAGATGGACCTTGCTCGGAATCAGCTACATCGAATGAAGGCATGTCCGATATACATTTCCTGAGGTAGGAGAATATTGCTTGTTTCTGGAGTACTGATGTAGATTTGTGTGTGAGTATACATTTTTCGCCAATCTGAAAGATGTGGTAGCTTCTGTGTTTCATTGAAGGATTAGCAATATGTAAAACAATGTTGTCGTTTCGTGGAATATCACGTGATCCATTACACCGTGGATGCAAACCAATAATTCTTGTATAATTCTTTCCAGCTTAGAGTTGTTTGGGAAGGGGCCGCGCGAACGCGAGCCCCCGCTGCCACAAATTATGACGTGTATGCCTCCCGTAGGAAGATACTAGAGTAACCCGGCCCGAAGTGCAATGGGGCAAGTTCCCCTAGGCCATCCACCTTATGGATCATGGATACACCCCGCCCAGGTAAGTGAGTTCTCTGTCGTCATCTAGGACTATATTCCTACATTCTTCGTTCCGCCCAACCCAACGCTATGGGTTTTCTCAAATCTTTCTCAAACTTCTCAAGTGAGTACGAGGTCAATCGTGTAGAAGAAACACTGCAAGAGCCTCGAATCCACAACCTCACTCGGTCGCAATCCTTGGCATTCAATCAACATTCAAAGACTCCTCCTCATGCTTACTTACGAAACAAGTCTTGATCCTACACATCGTTACCGATCTGTGTCAAGAATGTTGTAGAGATTTGCAAAAGGTTTCTGGCGAGCAGGAATCACAACGACAGTCTCCTCGGGATAGGGTTAAATTGTATTTCCACGTCAGACTGTAGGGTTGTGAATCCGGCACGTGAGATGCCGGTTGGGTCCGAGTATCACCGCCCGTTGATTAGTATAACTTTACTTTGCTGCAATCTTTGGGTTCATTCAAAGACATACCGAGCATGTCTCCTGCCTTGGCTCTTATAGTGCTCACCAACGCAAGTATCTAGCAATGTGTATGGGCAAACAACGTTTATTGGCAGCAACGACAATGTAATCTTGTGCAAACAGGAACAGGAACAATTCCTTCTCGGCCTGTCTAGAAGAATGCCTGAGGATTTGCCTGTTAGATTGTTGGTAGGCGCTGACTTTCTGGGAGAGAGAGGGGGGAGTTATCGCATACTCATTTATTCAACGTAAAAGCCATGAAATAGTATGCAGCCTGGAGGATCATATTCTGTTTATTATTGATATGACATCGGAATAAGCTTTAAAGATTCTGCATTGATCTAGTTCAAGTTCCTTGAGATGAATCGGCCACAAACTTGTAGGGGTCAAGTTTTTATGTTGGATGAATGTGAGGTATGGTTGTATAGGATAATTCCCTCTCTCCGACTTACTGCACATGTGCTCTAAGTTGTGCAAGCATTCTTTTGCAGAAATGGTATCATTGAAGTGAATAAGAGCAAGGTATTGGATTCAGAATAGGTAAGACTTAATCATAGTGTAGCACTACAATTTGCTGTGAATTCTGCAAAGTGAGCTATATTCTGCTGGCTACAAATTCAGCTACAATATTCTGCTTCATTGACCTTCAATCTTGGATGGAAGGTATGATATGGTGTTGGACTGCTATCAATCATATCTTTTTATTCATCAGTCTAGGTTATGTTCTTAATAGAATATAGTTAGTCTATTACTCTGTGTACCTTAGTTCTTTGCATTCTATATAGAGGTATGCAAGAGGCGATGAAATAACCAAGGGAAATCAAAGACATGCAATTATTAGTTACCACAAATTGGTTAATCCTACCCAAAGTTTTCTAGACTTTTCCTAAGCTTCCATATCTGGTTGTCACTCATAACATTATTCAACTGCATGGTTGTGTTCCATTTTATATTTAGCATTCGACATGGGCCTCCATTATCTTACCTTCATGGGAAGAAACTTAGAAAATAGGAAGAAATTGACACATGTACGAATTCGTGTGAGTGTGTTGCTATGAATAGTACTTTTAGTGAATAATACTAGGATGAACAATGTTTCTTGTGAATAGCACCGGGAGTATAACTTGACCTGAATTTCTTAGTGTCAACCTGAATGTATGAATAATAAACGGATATTCTTACTTTTTTCAAGGGGGCCATATAATATAATTGATATATTTCAGGGTCATGGAGCCGACCCACATGGTTGAATAATATTATGCCTGCTCTCATTGGTTGTTGTTATAAGAATTGTAGATGGTTATGGGACGCCCACACTATGACCCCAAACGGAACAAGGCCCACGTATTGTATTTTCACTGCAACAAGATTTGGCTATGGTTCTTATGGTTTCACCCAAGCACCTAGCTAAATTGATTTGATTCTTGTTTTTTGGAAAAAGTAATGGCCATCTATTACAATGTGAAATATATTTATATTGGTCCTAACTGTATACCGACACTTCTACTACCTAGATGAGGACAAAGAGAGTATACAAGACGTTGCGTGCAACTTGTAAGATTCGTTCACCTCGAAGACAAAGTTTTGCGTGGAAAGAGCATCCAAAGTCCTAATAAGAGATCACAACACAAGAAGGCGCGTGTAGCCATGAGCTATCCTCCATGTGTCCACCCTACCATGACCAAAGAAGCCCGCATTTTCATGTCTTAGTTGTGATTGTGATCCAAAAATGTGGGCCATGTTCCATTTGGGTTTATATTAGTTTGGGGAGTCCCATAAATATTTAGAATTTAAATAGCGGGCAACCAATGAGTGGAAGGGGCACTGTGGGGCATGGGAGCTAGGGACGGGGTTAAAAGAATTTAGGTCTAGGGACCTATTGGGTTAGGGGCGCATGCAAACACACAATCATGTTGAAACTAAATCAAAAGAATCTGCATTGGATAACCAAATAATATTGTTTCATGTGATAACTAATGTACCTAGGTATATGCCTCTATTCTTCTTTGGTTATATTCATCGTTTTTCGCATGCATCTTCTTCTTCTATTCTGAATCACTTAACCAAAATCTTTAACTTTACCAAAATTTGAAAGAGCACAATGCATATGAAAGCAAGGCTACATGAAGTTGACATAAAGAACTCATGAGATAGGAAGGGAGGGCTCCAGAGAGAAGAAGAAAACATTATAAGAAAGTCTGTAGGAAGATAAGGTAGAATCAATTTGGAGCACTTGTTTTTGTGAGAATATATGTAGTCATCTTTCCAATGATGATGGTAGCACCTCTATTTAAAAATAGAGAGTAAATAAATATATTTTCATATGTTCATATTTACACCATAAAACTCCCTTTTGAAAGCAGGGGTATAAGTAGAGGTACTTAGAACTCCTACTTACCGTCACATTCAAGAACGCCCCCTGCGGTAGGTCATGTTGTCCGTGCAAAAACCGATTCTCTGTAAACACACAGCAATCAATTCTTGGCATTCATGCTAGTGATGCTTTCAGCAATTTCTGTCTTTCAATCCTGCTGTTCTCCTTTATGTTATCAAAGCATGTGCATCCGTACAGTTCTCTGTCGCATGTCATCACTTGCTTGCTTCAGTCAAATATGATATTTAAGCTCTTAAGATCTGGAAACTAGTACTAACGTATTATCGGTTCTTCGATTTCTGCAGGTAACGTGTGGAAACTGCCAGGACAAGCTGTAGTCATTCGATCGATCCAAGAGGGCTAAAGAATTACAACGCTCCACTCACGCAATCTCCTCAAGTGAACAGGGATGGAAGATGGCGACATGCCGCATAGATGTCCACAGGTCCCTTGTTACATATGTGGAAGGTGTGAACTAGAGGATGCAAGTCATGATGTATATGTGTGGGGGATTAATTGTCTGCTCGAGAGAGAGAGATGACTCTGATGTTGCCACCAGCGTGATTTATATGCGGTGTTGCTTCACCTTCAAGTTAGTCTTTGATTCTATATGTAATTCCGAAACAGACAATGGTCTGCTTCAGAGCCTCATGTGGAATGTGGAGCTAGCTGTTGCAGACATCATGATCACACTCTGTAACTCTAGTGGTGGATATATATATATGGATGGCTTTCAACCTACCTCTGTGTGTTCAATGAGGATATTGAACAAATTTAAATCAACAAACTCTTTTTAAAGTCATGTAGCTACTTTCTCACATCATGATTGAAGCACCGCCTTCATTCATGAGAGTAAATTGAATTTCTACCATAATATAATCATGTTGCCATAGAGGGCTTGTTCATCAAGTGTTGTGACATCGAAGAGCATCTCCCATAGCTTCACACTATGTGTTCTTTTATTCAATATACTTTGTTTCAACGATCTAGTTTGTCATTTGGTTGGAGATGTCTATGTTTTTGCGTGTGTGTAGATGTCAGATGTTGCTCATCTGACATCACGTACGTCTCCATGATATTTATGTGCTTTATTGAAGGATACTAAAGTGATAAGACCTCAAGCTCACTTCAATATCATTGATGAGGTTAAGAGTGTACAATATTGACCCCTCATTGAGTCCGCCATGTTTTGTTTCATTGCGAATGATTTTGGGTGTTCTTATGAGCAATAGCCAAAGATTCCATCATGGTAGGTCCTTTGGTATTTGAGGATGTCAATTGTCCATTCAGTCTAGAGTGTAGACTTGAACCTAAGAACCCGAGCTTTTGAAAAACTACTGTACATTTGTAGTGTTTTCAAAACTTGGACAAGTACTCGACCATGGCCATCCTCAATAATGTCATGAACCCTAGCTGCTAGGTGAGGGATGAGGAAAGTGCCTTTGATACAGTAGTTTTTGGGGCACACTTTCATGTGTAAGCCATTTTGGAGAAGCGAAATAGAGGTTGTGGATGTCATCAAAACTTTTCGCTAATATCTTTCAAGCATCTTGGTTAGCCAAACACTTCCATGTGAAGTAAGGAGGCCAACATATGAGAGTGGATATATCTTGTTGTCGAAGATGCAAGTTGGACTACTGTGGCAGTCCTCCGCTTACCCATTTTGAATGTTGCAATTGAACAATGGTGTTGCAGCATGCCCAGTGTTTATGGACAATGACATTTATACATCGCAGTGAGCAATTGAACGAGGCCTCTCCTTCTCTGTCTGGATCATTGCAGTACTCGCCATTGAGATTATCCCATAGCTATCCACGAGCCAGAGAGATTAGGGCTTGTACAAGATCATGAGCTGCATTCTTCAAACTTACTTACCTGGGCGGGGTGTATCCATGATCCATAAGGTGGATGTCCTGGAGGAGCTTGCCCCATTGCACTTCGGGCCAGGTGACTCTAGTATCTTCCCACGGGAGGCATACACGTCATAATTTGTGGCAGCGGGGGCTCGCGTTCGGGCGGCCCCCTCCCAAACAACTCTAATCTGCACAACAGTTGATCCCATAATTGGTGAAATGTTTCACTTGGCAACTCACGATATCACCACACTGCCTCTCACGTCGCTAGTCTTCCATTGGAACGCATACGCTGATAACTTGCTCATTTTTCAGATTGGCGGATTTGTTTTTTCCCCCCTCGCACACATGTACCTTTGCTTCAACAAGGATGGTATTCCTTCCACAGGAAATGCTTTTGATTGGATATAGCTGATTCCGAGCATTTACTGTTGTCTGGTGGTACTTGTCAAAATTCGTCATCTATCACGTAGAATTTGTCTTCTATAAGTTCCAGGGACTGAAGAAAACGATCACAGTTTCAGCAGTGCATCTCAAAGTAGACGTGGTTTCTGAATATCGGTGGTGATGTTGAAACACCAGAGTTTCGTGCAGAGCAGGCGAAGGAAAACTCAAGCGCTTGTCAATTTGGTGACAGCCTTGGCGCCTTCCGAGATAACAAACTTGGCCACCTCCACGGGCATAACCAAATGAAAGGAACTGCAGTTTGGATCTAGCGAGAAGTGATCAATCTCGACCTTCTTGTTGTAGCGCGCAAGTCTGCCGGCCTCCTGTGCAAGCTCCTCGAAGATATCCAGAGAATAGTGCATTCCTCAAACCAGTCAGAAGCAATTGAGTGATTTCGCAAACAGAACTGACATTAGGAACATCAAAGGAAACACGGAGCAAGATTTTGTTGTAGCTACCGGATTTCGCAATGCATCACCCGATCGAGCTGCGCTTTTGCCTGGTCCTACTGCTGGCGAGGACCTTCGCTTGCAGGCAGCAGCGTGTTGCAGAAGCCTCGCAAACACCAATGCGTCGGCCCTGACTAATTCTATGGCACTTCTTTGACTCATTATGCTATTAACTCTGCCTTTCGATTGCGCAATTGGAGGACGACGTAGTTAAATATCCATCAGCGGGGGCCATGTTAAGTGAGACTCACTCTTCGGAAGCGTATGTCTCACGCGAGGAGATACGAACTGCTCCGACCCCTCTCCGCAAGGACTTGCTGCGGTGAGGAGTTCAGAGCTTAGGATTATTCATTAGCTCGACACAAATTATACACATAGGAGACCATGAGTGCAATTAATGTGATGAATGTAATGGTGCTCGACAACCCGTCGATGTTCCTCAATCCTTTGCAATTTGATATCTCCTACGAATGCCTCGTCCCGCTGAAGGACGGTCAGTTATTTCTTGTCATCCACACATCCCTAATGCTCGTCCTAGTGTGCCAAAAAAAGTTTCCGGTTTCTAAGTTGCACAATTGCAAGTGAGTGGAAACGTAATTAGAATGCATTACATCTCCCATTGTCGTTTCTCATGGTTAATCTGTCACTGCAGATTTGGAATGGAAGCTTATATATGTAGGTTGCGCTGAGGATGAGAAGTACGACCAAGTGCTGGAAAGTGTGATGGTCGGTCCTGTCAATGTTGGCAACTACAGGTTCATTTTTCAGGCACGTCCTATTCTTCTCAATTGCTCATCAAACTCGTGCCCGTTAAACTGCGTGTTCTCTCCTGAGAGATCCGAGTTCCAGGGGAGAGACTCTCAATTGAGTGGAATTAATTCAATCTGTTGGTGGTGATGATTCAATGAGTGTAGACAGGCAAACAATCTCAATAGTTTGAAGCTCCTCATCAGTGCAGGCGGTCTCTCTGTTAACAAACTCCATAAATCCTCTGCTCATGTGCAGATATGACATGACCTGATTTGTAAATATGAATTTCTTACAGGCCGATCCGCCTGAGGCAGCTCACATTCCGGAGGAGGACATCCTGGGAGTCACCGTGTTGTTGTTGACATGCTCCTACATGGGACAAGAGTTCATAAGGGTTGGTTACTACGTGAGGAATGAGTACGCGGATGAGCAACTGCGTGAGGAGCCGCCTACAAAACTCCTCATCGACCGAGTTCAGCGAAACATCCTTTCGGACAAACCACGGGTCACCAAGTTCCCCATTGTCTTCAGCGCACCACCTAATTCCCAAACGACTGAGAACGGACCTGTGCCCACAGTCGAGGAGCTTGAGGAGGGTGTCACAGCTATGGAGCTGTAAACAGGTGATGATTTACCTCAAACATATAAATTAGGTCTTCTACAATATCGCAGATATATCCAAATTCTTCATGGGGCTTCAGAAACGTTTGGAATTATCTGACATCTGGTGAATCAATTTCATGATAAAGCCCATCTGAAGAATAGTCCAACTAACTAACTTTGAGAGAACTGTAGATAGGAGTAGCTGTGAAGTAGAGGGCGAAGGTAAATAGGGCATTTAACTTGGATGATGTACAGTTCTGTAGATTAGCTCGACACACAACTGGATAGACTGAACATTATGGTTGTCTAAGTATCAACTGGTAATCCCTCTCAGGATCGCCAAACCGCACTAAACTGGATTCCTTGGCCCTTGGCCTGGGCATGTTAGAAGCGATCAGAAGCTTATATAATACCATGCCTTTTGATTTGTTTACGAGGTTGTTAGACCCTTCGATGATCAGCCCGTGGTTTTGTGATGGCCTCTTGCCTTGGTGCTTCTCCATGTCTCATGTACATCCAATTGTCTTGATTTATTGTGGACTCTCAGAGTCTCAGCAATGTGAGTTTCACAAATGCATACTTTTGTTGAAATGTTACGACGGTGGTGAAGGTTTACGAATGGACCTCCTTATATTTGAAATTCTACAAGAACAAGTAGGTCCCTTGTATGAACTAACCAGGAGATGGCCACACAGACACTACCTACGCAAACATATTTAGTGACAGATTGGTAATCCCTTCCGACAATGCACTGTTCAGAAGAAGAAAAGTGTGCATCTGAGCAGTTTAATTTGAACTTGCCAATGAATTTGGACGAAGAATGATCGGCTACATCAAGCAGCGACCTCTATTGCTTAAGACCTTCATCTGGATATGAAAGCACTGACTTTGTTGGTTGAGAAATGAAACAAAATCTCAATCCACCCGAAGGTCTGAAATTTTTGTAATTACCTTTCTATCTGTGACGCTATTATCTGACTCTGCCTAACTCCGATGCCGCTCCATGCTCTAAACAATACGGCGATGTACAATTGGAGGTAATTCTCAATAATCTCAATAGGCTTCGTAAGACAAAGTGAGTGAAGCCTGCTTGCATTGGAGAGCTAGATTGTGGCAGTGAGTAAGCAGGTTAAATCCCTATTAGCATCCTCCATCTTTAAACCGCATGCTTGGTGCGTTCAATATTAACACTTGGCCACATTTCGGGGTGGATACAATTGCCATGTCTTGTAAGAAAGGTTCGTTGGTGATTCTTCCTTAGCCTATTACAATTGGGAGAATGATTGCAATTCTTTTTGTGAGTAGATATCCCCTACACATTGATGGATACTTGCCTAGGTGAACACTATAGGAGCCAAGGCAGGAGATGTAGCTGGTATGTCTTTGAATAAACTTAAAGACTGCAGCAAGGTAAGGATATACTATTCTATGGGGAATGACACTCGGACCCAACGGGCATCACGGGGGGGTCACTCCATTGTCAAGTTGAACACCACGTGCGGCCAAAAAAAATCTACTTTTGGTAAGTTGCATCACCAAAATGGGTCAAAATTTTATCAATTTTTTTTCATGGGTAGATATACACGGTATCTATTACATAGTAAAAAATAGTAACCAAATTTGATGATATGTTTTTTTAATAAAACATACCGTTTCTAACTAGAATGACGCAGAATTGAACTAAAATAATTGCTACAAAAAATGAAGATGACTAAAAATTTCAAAAAACTATACAAAAGATACTATCAATGATTATGTATATGTAGAAAAAATATCATAATTTTTAAATTTATCTATTCCATGTAATATAGGGGTAGCAAACTTTGGCCGCACGTGGTGTTCAACTTTACATGGAGTGAACCCCCCGTGACGGGCATCCCATGATCCCACATGCCGGATTCACAACTCTACAGTCTGACGTGGAAATACAACCAATCCTAATACGATGCAATGTTGTGATCTGTTCTCCCTAGAAAAATTCTGTAGCCTTCTACACCATTCTTAGTACAAATGTGGGAATGATGTTCAGGATCGAAATTTACTTCTTAAGTAAGCTCAGGAGTCTTTGAATGTTGATTGAATGCCAAGGTTGGGATCGAGTGAGATTGTGAAATCTAGGCTCTTGCAGAGCTTCTTCTACACGATTGAGCTCATACTCGCTGAAGAAGTATGCCAAAGATTTGAAAAACCCATATTGTTGGCATGGAACGAGGAATGTAAGAATATAGCTCGAAGATGACGACAGAGTGTTCACTTACCTGGGCGGGGTGCATCCATGATCCATAAGGCGGATGGCCTTGAGGGGCTTGCTTCATTGCACTTCGGGTCGGGTGACTCTAGTATTTTCCTACGGGAGGCATACACGTTATAATTTGTGGCAGCGGGAGCTCGCGTTCGCGCGGCCCCCTTTCAAACAACTCTAAGCCGGAAAGAATTGTGTGCAAGGATTAGGTATTTCCATCCGTGGTGCAATGAGTCAATTGCTGATCCGCACATTCTCATATATCTAAATTCTATATCCGGCTTGAGAAACAAACATTGGAATTAATTGACATCTGGCTAATTTGAATTCTTGAGGAGCCCATCTGAAGATCAGTCCGGCTTGAATGCCTGACTAACTTTGAGAGAGCTGTATAGGAGTGGCTGTGAAGTAGAGGTGGAGATGAATAGGGCATTTAGATGATGATAATAATGTGCAGTTCTGTAGATTTTCGCAAGACACAACTGTAGAGAATGATGTTTGTGGTTGTTCTGTTTGAGGTTGTCTACATATCATCTGGTAATCCCTCTCAGGATCACCAAACGTGCAACCGTACTAGAATGGTCTTCTTGGCCCTCGACCCTTGTTGGAAACGATCAGGAGCTTGTACACTACCATGCCTTTTTGGTTTGTTTACGAGGTTGTTAGACCCTCTGATTATCCGTATGTGATTTTGTGGTGATAATCTCTTGCCTTGGTGCTTCTCCACCTCACTACAATCCACCCGGAGGTCTCAATGTTTAAGTTTCCTTTCTATCTGTGATGCCATGTGGAACTGAGGGCGATGCTCAGAAACTGTGAGTGAAGCTTGCAGCCAATTGGATAGCTAGATTGTGGCAGTGAGTTAATAACTGGTTCTTAAGCAAGTTCAATGGTGCATTCCTGGTGCGTTCCTGATGCTCATTGTGACCACTTTGGCCAGATTTCGGGGTTGATACAAATGCCGTTTATTGTAAGAAATGCTTGGTGGTTGGCTCCACCATCATCCAGTAGTTTAGGGGTCGTCTCGGACGGGTCATATTTACTTCAGCTGGGCCTAAACTACGGTCCCACACAAGAAACATTGTCGATGCTGCCGAGAAGCGTTATCCATACACATTGCTGAATTATTCAGGGGTGAACACTATAAGACCCAAGGCAGGAGAGGTGCAGAATATGCCATTGAATAACCCAAAGACTGCAGCAACGTCAAGATGTACTATTCTGCGGGGTATAACACTTGGACCCAACCGGCATCCCACATGCCGGATTCACAACCCTACAGTCTGACGTGGAAACAAATTCAAACCATTCACAACATTCCTGTCACAGATCGATAATGATGTGTAGGATCAAAATTTGCTCCATAAGTTAGAATCAGGAGTCTTTGAATGGACATCGAATGCCAAGGATTGCGATCGAATGAGATTGTAATTTCAAGGCTTTGGGAATGCTCTGCTGCTGACTACTCAAACTTTCAGGTATATTGACTAGTATTGCATAAGCTGAATTTCTTGTTCTATGATCTACTGATGAGTCTCCTTCTCGGTGTGGGGTTTTATCCTAGAGGAGATTGAGGAAGTGACTTAATCGGCTTCATTGAGCTGTCATTGCAGCATGCACTTTCCTTATGGACAATGCCGTCATATCGCAGTGAGCAATTGAACGAGACCTCTCGTGTGGGATTATCCCATAGGTATCCACGAGCCAGAGCGATTAGGGCTTGTACAAGATCATGAGCTGCAATCTTCGAATTCCCTTTCCTGGGCGGGGTGTATCCATTATCCATAAGGTGGATGCCCCAGAGGAGTCTGTCCCATTGCACTTCGGGCCTGGTGACTTTAGTATCTTTCTACGGGAGGCGTAGACGTTATAGTTTGTGGCAGCGGGAGCTCGCGTTCGCGCGGTCCCCTCAAACAACTCTAAGCCGGAAAGAAATAGGTGTTTCCATCCATGGTGTGAGAAGCCGCTTGATGTTATAAATAGTGTATTACATTGCCTCGTATTACATTACACATAACTTGCACAGGCGAGATAGATTTGTTTGAATGTCTGGTGGACATAGTCTTTTCTCGATAGAAATTGCAGGTTCTTGTAAACTTGTCTGCGTTGACTGTAGTGGCGGTTAGGAGAAGAATAGAAAAAACCATCATCGACTCTATATGAGAGGAACGAAAGGCTTCAGTTCTCTGGTCCGTCGCTTATGATAGAACGTGCACGCAACACAGAATTTTTTTTCACAGAAATCAGATAAAGATACTGCAAGGGCAGAGTTCGTAGCATGTATACAAAAGGCAGGAAGATAGGAGACTTATCATTTTGTTGCTAAGAAGGTTACTCTAGATTGTGCAATTCTTTGCAGTTGGATGGAAGGGGGAAAGTGAAAAATGTGTCAAATCTTTTAACTATCATTAGTTAGAACTCTTCCCTTCCAGTCTTTCTTGTGGAGCCTGAAGAGTACCTCTCGATCACAAATTCTTTGAACACTTCTGATTCTTTGAACACTTCTGATTCTTTGACCCTAAATCAAGGACTAGGATGGACAGCCTCCACCAAAAAGAAGAGAATGACAGTGTCACAAAAGTTCACCATCCCAAGCTACAGAGCTTCCGAATTTGCTCAACATGCCCAGGATACCTCGGCATTCACATTTTGGATAACCCAGCACAGTGCGTTGGCAACATAAGACTGACAGACTATGAGCATCCAAAACAACAGACATGACATATTATCAACCATTGAAAACTTGGGAATACACATCCGTCACACAAAAAATTGATGCTCTATTAATGTTTCCAAGGATTGACATGGCTTGATTTGCAACTGCGTCTCCAAAATCTTAAGGTTGGAAAGCACTTAAAATCTAGAACACTTGTTGAGGATAGTCGTCACTCAGGCATGCCTAGTACAACTATTTTCAAGAAAATGAAATGATACAATGAGTGCTCACATCGCACAACACTACAAGTTTTATCTACAAATTTTAACTGTATTGCAAAATTAAACAATTGTTCAACAACACGGAGACTCACTCTGAACAAACAAGTTAGTAGAAACAAATGCAGTACATGTGTCCATAGAAACAACCTCCAGTATATACAATTAGTGACACAAGCTACTTTCTGCATTTCTTCTTGTACAAACTTCTAGCTGGCTTATGCATCACCACCGCTACCGCCAACATTGATAACATCATTGTACCTCAAACCTCTGCTTGTGTGCCACCTGATTTATGACAATCGTTACAGATGACTGAACTAACAGAGTGTCAATTGGTCTTAAAATAGACTATCATTAACAATTCAGACTCAGTACCTACCAGCTATTCCCTGCAAAATGGGTACCCAAGGCTCTCCTCTCAGTGCATTTGAAGGGCCAATGTACATCAGATGCTCCACGTATCTGCCAGTGTTTTAAAACAGGGTAAGCAATTACAATAATGTACAACTGGATAAGCTTGGAGGCTCCTCCTAACTTTTATATCTGTAGCAACCTCATTGCACCCAGGTTATCTCACAACCCTGATCATCCAAGCATAGAAGGATTATTTGCTAATTGAGAAAATTCACGTGCCAGTATGGAACATCCATTAACAGCTTATGATACTCACAAGCTTGAAACTCTCAAATTCGCAGTCAACTTTCCTGCCCCTATCACCTAGTCTGCATTGACTAATTAATAATCAGCTGAACCTCACATCGCTCTCAGGCAAATCACTGCATTGAGCCAATCCCAGACAGTAACTTGGTGAACCTACAACAAAAGTGAGCCTTATTAGTGAGCTTGCTTCTAGTTACTCATGGAGAACATATTGCTGCCACCCTGAATTCACCTCATCCTCGGCAGAATTGGGAGTAACAACACTCTTGAGGCTGTCTGTGGTTTCATTTGTAATATCCTTCAGAGCAATCTCCCTCAAGACAGGTAGATCTTTCAAGTCTGCAAGCAGACGCGGCACTTTGCGAGGTCTATCTTCAAAGCTTGAGGTCTCCAACACACTGTAATTACTAGTTAGGGTCCTTGACTCTGCTTGCAGCTGCAGCGCAGGGAATCCAAACGCTAAGGGGCTCGATCGTAATAACCTTGAAATGGAGCCAATTGTCCCCCTTCTCTCAATCTCTCTGCCAGGCACTGTCCAAAATGTGAAAAGTGAGGAATAATCACTGTTTTAGGTACACTGACTCTAGCAGGTTTTTTTCACCACAAAACAAACTAGACCCATTGACAGGAAAGAGTTTCGCATGCAAATCTTCCAAGATTGGCTGCCTTGGTGACACTGTTACTAGTCCACGCAACCACATGTCAAATTGAGCTAATGAAAGTGATCTACAAATGTTGGAGGGTGACTGTTACTACAGAGCCCCCATCCTCACTACGAAACAACCCTCAACTGGCTACGTTATCTCAGACATCTCCTCGACTGGATTCCCTATCTGCCCAATCTTCTTAATCAATTGAAAAATAGTGAGAGGAAGAACTGCTGTGGCAAGGCCACTCCAGAGACATAAAGACTTGTTTGGATCCTAAGAGTTGATACTGTAGAACACTTTTTATGCATAAGAAGGTCAACTGCTTGTGAATATGCTCTAATAGCAACGGTTCAAATGTCCCATTTGTTTCGTCCACACTTAAGTTTTACAAACAGAGAACTTGTCAAACTCCAATCCTCTTATGATATTTACACAAGTTCAGTGATGATACGCTGAAGGAAGCTACACAAGCAGAAAGGTCATATCTAAAGTAGTCAGAATTGTACACACACGAGCCAGAACTCATTTATGTGCTCTACTGCACCAGGTTCGCTGAGAAAGAATGAAGACAAACGGCAGAGGAAACGTAGAAAATGGTTGAGAAAAGCCAATGTCAAAATGACAAAGGACCAGAAGTAGACCAACTCGTTAATAAAAGATGTCCAGGCCAGACTTACTAAACATAAAATGGTGTGGGCCTGGCATGGGCATTCTGGACGTTCACACACTCTAGCGTAAGAGAGAAAAAGGAAAAGCTGTCTTTACCATCCCTTTGCTTGCCACAGACACTATATGTGGTAAAAGAGCAAATTGAGAGCTCTCGGCCACGAGCAGCACAGCTGCCAAATTGATTTCAAAATGGAAGATGATCTCCTGGCCTCATCTTTTTATAAATCATCTACTCTGAGATTCAGTACCCCAGCAAGCTGTGTCCACGACTTACCTTTCCCTTGTGGGGTGCCTTGAGAGAGAAAGGCATAGTCGGTGTTGCTAAAAACTCCATGAGGTGAAGACCCCATCATTCTACTCATTGATGGAAAATTATCACCATCTTCTTGTATCAACATACTACTCCCATGATCTGTTAAAATGGATGCCGGGCTCTCCACTTTTGTACAATGTTTTATATGCATGGGAGGCAGCGCTGCAGTTGCTGTGTCTAAACGGTCTGAGCACATCCTTAGCCTACTCTGGTCACTCTTTGTATTGTACCCTCCTGCATTAAGAACATTTTCAAGTCGACATCGCACTATGTCCATTGCAGTTGCACCTGTTGCTGCCTGCATGCGCGGATCCGCACGATGATCCAACAACAATGCAATCTTTTCTGGGTCTCCCTTCTCAGCTGCAATATGCAGGGGTGTTCGACCATCATTCCCATGCAAATTCACATTTGCTGCTCCCAGATCCAACAGTGTCTTTACAACTTTCCTAAATTCACAGCACAAGATTCACACCAGTTAGGCAGGTTAAATTGAAAGTACATTCACTCCATTCTAACCGTACAGCAATTTCCCTACTCAACTCTCCTCAAAACCCTACTTGAAGAATTCTCCAAGCCACTAACAAAAGATTGATGGTAAACTACTACAAAAAGGTTATAGAACAGATCAACTTGAAGAATTCTGCAAGCCACTTACTTACAAGAGATTGATGGTAAACTACTACAAGAGAGGTTATAGTTCTAACAGATTAAAGGGTTCAGAGTAATGTGCTTACATGCTGCACTTCTCAACAGCATAGTGGAGGCCAAAGGCTGTATCTAGGTCCAACCCCTCTCCCATCACCATCAACTTCACCAACTCCACATCAGACGAATCTAGAGCTTTTTGCATACGACTGGTCCGATTTTCTGTGATTGCACCTGTAGACAAGGAACCTCCATACCCAAAACCAGTTTTTTGTCGGACCTGCTCAATCATGGATACCACTTCACCTGGCAGATGTTTGCTCAGGGTTTCTCGACTAAGCCCTGACTTCCCAACTAGGTTTAAGCAAAGCGTCCATAGATGTGTTTCTTCTTGTTTGTGTGAAGCTGCTAGCATACGCATCACGTCTTCAATCAATGCCTGGCCAGCAATGTCGCCTAAGTGCTTCTGCAAGTCATAATACAGACATCTCTTTAGACAAAGTCGTGTAATTCTTGCTTCAAGGAAATGTATTAGGCACTGACTTGCTTGCTTGCTTCAGAACATATGAAAAGCATGTGAGACACCAAAATAGGTCCAAATTCCCCTGGAATTTCTCATTGCCCGTATAATGTAGGGCATGATGAACCCCATGTCAGTATCATACGCCAAGAGAAAAATAAGGAGAGAAACTTGAAAATGCTGACGAAAAACTATAAACACCGACTTAAAACACTTTGCATCTGACAAAAATCTCTCATTTAGATTACAGTCCTATGTCACATAATGTGAACAAGGAGGATAACCAGTAGAAGAGAGGTGTGATCCCAGTTCACACATGAGAAGGAGAAACGAAGTAGTTGCAACAGGAAATACAAGTCAACAGCTTGATAGGATTGACTTGAGGCGATGATGCTTGCACTCACAGAAACTCAAGTCAGGGCACCATCTCCGAAAAATCTTGAAGCAAAATATATCTAGGAATTCCTGTGAGTTCCAATGGACGCACTCGCAAAGGTTAGGATGGCCACAAGTAGTAGTAGTAGAAGTAGTAAGGAATTGCACTGACCTGAGTGATGGTGGTGAGCTCATCAACACCAAAGAAGTTTGCAGCATTTAAAGTTTCCAACCCAAATTCTACTGCTGAGGTGCAATGGGTATGGCGACAGAGCTTCTCCCTACACGCATTAGCAATACTCGGGGAGGAAAAGGAGAACTTTCCACCATACAGGAACTGAAGCAACAACTTGAATACTTCGAAGCCAACAATGCCCACAGGAATGATCTGTGGTGTGCCAGGCCTGGGCTGTGCATCATTGTGCAGTTGGGCATCTCCACAAAATATCATACGGAAAAAGGGACTCCGAGCCGCAAGCACACATCTGTGGGCATACACATGCTGACCCTCCACCTCAAATGTTACATCACTGAAAAATCGGCCATTCGTAAGAAGGCCAAGCAAATCCGTGGAGAGAGACTTGATTGGGGAGTCCTCCGAAGCCATTGAGCTCAGCTGGGATGTCTGCATACTTTGCTGGCTGGCTGGCTGGCAATCTGAGCAGATTTCCTTATTGCATATTCCTGAGCTGGGAAAGGTTTCAAGGAAGGAAGGAAGGTAATTAAAAACCTAGGTAAGCAGAAATCTGTAATAACGAACACTAGTAGGTGTAGAATATCGTCTCTTCACAACTCATTTCTAGTTGTCCGCTCCGAGGAACAGGATTATTCGGTAAGGGCGGCGTCCCAACGTAGTCCAGAGGCCATCATATCCAACTCCTAATGTGTCAAGAGCGAGCCCATGACTCCATCCGAGGTTGCTTAGTCTTTGATACCCTCCACTTGTATGTAGATAAATCCGTTCGAAGCAAACCCAAGACTTACAGGTTAGGTACCATATTCAGCTGTCAGAGACACCAGTGATAAAGTCCACGCTTCCTCCGGACTTCCCGAAAAAGGTATACTCTGTTCCGCAAGTCGAAGAAAAACAATTTTAGAACACGATCATTTTGTTGACCGGGCTGCTTCTCATCTTCAAGCTATAGAGCTGCGAAAAGCTCGACTTTCACTTCCCAAGTTTTGTTCTGTCTGTCTGCGGAGAAGAGGGGAGGGCATCCATACAAAAGTTGGGCTTACCAGTGGAAATTCCCTTGACCACGAAGCTAGCAGCTTGAGTTGCAAAACAGGTGGGAGTGAGTGAGTGAGTATTGAAATCGGACAGAACCTGGAACTAACAAAAGCTTATTATGTCACCTGAGGTTGTCACGTGGTGGCTATGGAGTATCATTTTTTGAGCAGCTGCATTTGTTGATGGTTTCAAGAATCTTGGGTCATAAAGCTTCATATCTTGGGTCAACAATCTCCACTACTTAGGGACATGTGAGATTTTCCCCTCCGAACAACTTCTACCTCTATCTCTCTAAACTTGTACAAAAACGCCCTCTTTTGTCAAAATCCAAAGGGGACCCACCCCTCAAGAAACCCTCAGTTTCTGCCGAAAGGACCACTGATAGATAGCCGGACTAGAAGAAGGCAGATCTACCAAATTCTCTCACCAACAAGCCTAATCGCCCGAAAAGAAAGCTCCCCATCCCTCAACCCTCCCTGCAACCAACTCTGGCTGCACATGATGATGATGACAATGAGCGCCGCCCCCTCTGCCACACTCCATCGTCAAACGGTGCAATTCCTAGTATGGTTGCGACAGACAAACAAATTTGTGTGATCCGTCACTTGCGCTTCAACACCACCACCCGCCGAGGTTACAGACACATAGAGATCACACTACCTAACTTAAGTAACTCATCCCATCATCGTCAAAACCTAGCCTTCACCACGTCCACATAGCACCGACATCCTCCTCCTCGTCACGATAAGGATCCCCCCCAGTTGACCCTACACGAAACTGTCTGCAACAGGCGTGAACTTTGTACAAGAATGTAATAATAAGAATAAATTATGACCTTATGCTTTCATCTCTCTGAGTCGTCCCCGAGTACCTACTTGCCTCGCTTCCCTCATGGCAAATGCAAACTGAGGATCCATCCCCCTCTGACATCCGCAAACCCCGAAGCCCTGAAACTCCTACCGATGTGCAGTACTACTTACTCATGATCCAGGAGGGACAGATGTAAGACTAAATCAAACCACCTGGCATGCCACCCACCCTCGATCCAACAAACAAATAAAACTCTTCCTCGCCTAAGTTCCCGGAGTGACTGGATTCTTATGCAGCCCTACCCTGCCTAATGTTAGGGTTAAGTATGGATATTTATATGATGCAAGTACATAAGTAAGTATGATTCGGATGTTTGTGCACACTGAGTGAGTCAGGCTAACTTTTATATTTCTCGTCCAGCTTGAATTCCTGAGCCACCTCGCGGGAGCTAAATGCTACAAACTCATCACAGAGATTAGAAGAAGAAGAAGAATCATCGGTATGTAACTTAAGTAGTACTAACTCGGCGCCGTAACAATAAACATCTTGCCCATCCTGCACTACCTAACTTATCTTAAGTTATCTCTGCGACACCTCCTGCAACAATTTTAGCCCAAGTACCCACACATGATAATTCCTTCAACGGAGCAGGTTAGGCATGGACTAATTACATACCACTACTTTTTAGCACAGACTCTACTGTAGATCAGTGAGATGTGTGTGAGATCAGGGTTAAGTTTATTATGATACAATAGATGATGGCATCTATATTGTAGATGTAAGCGGGGCTGCTCCAGGAAATGAGGCCATGGCTTTAAAGGGAATCATCCTCCGAGTGGTGCGCTCCAGTACAATCTGGAAGCTGGAACTTTGGCCCCCTGCGGCCATCAAGTTGGCAAGCTTCTTCCCTGTCTGCTTCCTCCAGCTACTTAAGCTTACAAGGTCGTCTTCCGGCCTACTAATTGTTAACCCCAATGACTCGCATTCTTTACCATTTTCTGCACATTGGAGGTTCTCATCCGGTGAGTGCCGTTCTGCACGAAACTCCTTGATCCATATCATGCCAAGCGAGGGGAGGTCAGGCTCTCCGTCTCTCTGCAACTAAGATCATCATCATAACTTCGAACATCATACACTAAACAGTCCTATTAGTGTGGGTGCAAAATTAGCGTGGGCCACACTACTTTGCTACATTGTTTTGTCTAATTAGTGTGGGTTGCTATTGGGAGCTACACATTGCTGTAATGTTTTAATTACCGACATTACCATTTTTTACCCACTAAGTTATATCATATTCTTCGGTGTGCATACTAACTACACTCAAATATGATGTTTAGTGTCATATGGTATTTTATGTCACTATGGTAACTTGTCGGATGACACTTCTTATGAATGAGTGAACAAATATTGTCGTGGATGATGGATGAGTTCATCCATTGGCCAAAAACCCTACCTTCTCTTGTCAGCAACTTGGGATGAAATATTGTAATTTGGATGAAAAATCACTTGGTAAGTGACAGTAATTGCAACACTGTAAATCTATAATCCCCCCAAAAAAATTACAAGGAATGACAAATACTGTTGAGTTAACATTTAGTGTTGGTGACACTATACCGTGGTTTACAATCAGTATTGAGCAAGACAATTAGAATTGGTGACACTAAATATGATATTTAGTGTACTTATGTTAGTTGGGCAAAGAGTGATACTCTTTGTAAGAAGTTATAAGAACACATAACTCCAAATGGTAACCCACCACTCATTAGACAAAATAGTGTAATCAAGGTGAAATTAGCATGGGTCCAAGACCCTAGGTCTTGCTCTAGGTCTCAATAAAGACTTCCAACCAACACATTAAATATCAGTTATAGGGAAAAAGCAATGCAAAATGAAGTAATCACATTTATTGATTCTTTTTTCATAAAAACGATTAATGTGGCTCCTGTTAATTTTCTACTATAAATTTAGCTTGGGTTGAAAATTAATGTGGCCCATATTAGTTGTCATTATGATATTGAAGCACAATAAAACTAGAGATCAAATTGCACAAGCAAATACACATACACAAAGACATATGAACAATATTTGGAGTGAGATGGTCACTCTCACCCCTTGCCTTGCCCTTTATTGCATTTTTTGTCCTTGGTTCATACAATGCATATGGGACATCTCAACTCCTATTTTCCACAAACCGTATGAATTTATTCAAACCTTATTCATTTTTATACCTCTGACAATTACAATCCTATGACTACGAGCAACCTAATGCTCAATCTTCAACACAATCTAAACCTCTAACTTCAACACTCTCACTTTGCGAGTAGTCAAAGGATTGCATTAACTTCCTTTAATAATGATTGTTACCTCTATGATACTAGTATCATATTTTCAAACGACATAGTTTTATACAATTTCAAAAAATTAACAAAATATGCCACATTGGCATTTTCTTCACCGTGTTGGCGCAATATGTGGTTCTTCTACTATTCTTCAAACACCCGGTGCACCCTTGTGAGGTACCTCGGCTCCTCTAAAGGTTGTCCCTTTCCATCAACACCTAAACTTGGTTGCATTCCCTCAATACAATTGTTGTGGGACGAAGGTGTTGAAGAATATCATTTTTGTGTTGGTCCTCCTCTTGGTTCTTGAAATGCAACTAGGTTATCTCCCACTTAATCCTCAAGTTCCTCAATATCCTCACCAAGATCAAACAAAGATTATTTTGAAGATTCGTCCATTCCAACCACCATGGGAGCCTCATTTCTCCCACTTGGACGCATTTTCAAATCATTGTCAATCCTCGTACTGCCATCTACAAACACAACATCTCTCATGCAGCCAAATACATCCAAATGTGTTATATCCAATGGCTTAGTTGTTGGCCTTCTCCTATTGTTGGAAAATGCCGCCTTAAGTTGTTGCCCCTCAATGCATCCTTCACAAATCGACGAAGATGTGGGACAAAGAATTTCACCAAGTTTCATGTCACTCACCAAGCTTTAAAGTGCATAAACTCTCTTCACATCCAAATGTCCAAGCTAACAATGCCAAAGTTCAAATGCATCGTCTTTCTTCAATAATTGTACCAAATCAGCTGTATATGCTATATGCACCTTGGTAAAGTTCATTTCGTACAAATTTCCTTTACGTAATTCTATTACATGCACTTCTCCAACGGGACCTCTCACAACATATTTAATTAGGTAGAATTGCACTTTCAACCCATTCGACAAAAGTTTACTCACCGAGAGCAAATTTGTTTGTAATATGAATTCTCTTGATTTTATCTTTTGCCATCACCTCCATTGCAATGGAACATATTCCAATTGCTTCCACAACGCTATCTTCGCCCAAATAGACATTGCATGGAGCAATTTCCTCATATATGTCAAATCGGCCTGACAGAAAATCATGCGGTTTGTTGCTTTTGAATTCATAGTCCACTTATATATAGTATATGAATATACTCCATATTTTGTTGCAAATACGTAATCATCATCCTCCTTGGTGTCATTAGCATTCTCTTTATTGTTGTTCTTTGTCTTGTAGTAAAAATGCGCAATGTAGCCCGATTTATCACAATAGTAGCATGTATTGACATTTTTATGCCAAGATGGATTGCTCACTTTGGCTTGATGCAATATCATTGTGGCATCGTCACCTTGGGATTCATTTTCTTTCCTCCTCGACATCTCGCCATGATGTCACGTATTCCATAGTCAGCTCCTTTATTAGCATCATCATTAAAGTAGTGATCAAATATTTGTACAAAGGTGGCAAACTCTCGAACAAAATCGTGATAACGTCTTTGTTTCTCACAGGCACTTCCAAGCAAGCAAGTTGATCCAGAAGTGCCTTGACCTTGTTGATGTGGTCCAACAAGTCATCACCTTGTTCCATATTGCATGTGAAGAACTTACAACAAATGAAAAAAATGTTCGACAAAGTTCTCGTCTCGTGGATGTTGCAATGGGCCTTCATGCTTCCACTGGTCATTTGCAAAACCTAATATGCGTAAGTTGATTGTTTGCCAAGTTAAGCGTAATGATGGACATTGTTTTCTTGACACGACTTTGTTAGTATTTCCTCACTTTGGGATCAACGTTGGAAGATGGAACTACCTGGGATTCGTCCATAATGCCCCAAAGGTCCATGAAAGCCAACCCCGTCTTTAATTTGAACTTCCAAAATTGCAATTTTCTTCATTGAACTTATCAATGACTCTAGCATCCTTACCCTCAAGTGATGTCATGTTACACTCATTAAATATGTGCATTCAAAGGCTTCACAACATTTAATCAATCCCTCTTAAGCTAAAAGAGCCCTCGCACCTCAATCTACTCAAGTCAAATCCTCTTGCTCTCAATCCATTCAATTTGGATCCTCTTTGATTCAAACGAGCCTTTGAACATTTAATCCACTCAACCCAATTTCTTTTGCTTTGAAATGTGCCTTTGCACACTTAATCCAATGTAGTCATATGCTTTGGACCTAAAATTGGCCCTTTTGTTCTAAAAAAATCCATTTGCACCCTTGATCCTCTAAAGTCGTATCATTTTGAACTCAAATAAGCCCTCTTGATGTCAAATATGCCTTTGCATTCTTAATCAATTCAACTAAGCCCTTTTGATCTCAAACACATGTGTCTTTACACCTTCGATCCACTCATGTCAAAAAAAATTGAACTCAAATGAATCCTCTTGGTCTCGAATATGCATTTGCATTCTTAATCAACTCAACTAAACCCTCTTAATCTCAAATATGCCTTTGCATCCTCACTCCACTCATTTCATATATTTTTGAAGAAAAATGAATATTTTTCTTTCAAACATGCCTCTGCACCTCCAAATCAAGTCATATCCAACTAATATGAATTTTCCCACTCAAATCAAGGTCTCTTCAACTCCAATGTGCCTATGCACCCTCAAACTACTCAAGTGAAGTCCTCTTCAACTCTAACATGCCTATGCACCCTCAAGTCACTCAAATGAAGTCCTCTTCAACTCTAACATGCCTATGCACCCTCTAGTCACACAAATGAAGTCCTCTTCAACTCTAATGTGCCTATGCACCCTCAAGTCACTTAAATCAAGTCCTCTTCAAATCTATGTGCCTTTTGCACTCACAATACACTCAAATTCCGGCCCTCTACAACTCAACTGACCTTAATACTCTCAATGTGCATAATTACACTTGACAACCTCAAATCATCTCCTCAATACCCTCATCATGGTTGATCATTACAATGAGCAATGGGCAACATCCACATGCAAGAAAATATGCATCATCATTTAAGTCTTGGTGCCCTTCTCTAACCTTCAAAACATAAAGAAGTTCCATCTTGAGCAAGGTGTCCAGGGAGTTCAGTAAAACCTACCTTATGTAGATTCGTTACAAATTAATCTCACCACTGTAGATGATCCAAGTCAATATTTTTTTTGGGGGGGGGTGTCAAATATGCTTTATTGATCAGTTTTTGACTTGTAAGGGGCTCCCATTGTTGTCACCTTCAACTTCACGAACATCACAAATCCTTGACCCTTGAAGGCTCCGGTACGCACTCTATGGCTTGCTCTCTACGTTGAATATGGTAAAAATTGTAGGATATACTAAAACATCGGGGACAATATAATGGCCCATGCACATAATCTACCAACCCACGTTGCTTAACATCATAGGTTCACGCTGTAATTTGCAACATTACTACTGGATTGAGATATTGTGCATTTAAAAGACATTCCAACCTAAGGGAATCAAATTCATATGTGTACAAATTGATGTTAAAATTTTGTGGCAACTGTAACCATAACACGACGAGCACCCGCCCTCGAACAAAGCTACACAACAACAAACAATTCTACATGTTCCTCGTAAAGTGAGGTACAACTCCGCATCAAAGCATTGATAGAGATAGTCCCACACAACACATCAAGTGGAAGGAGGTGGTTATATAATGGGTGCATGAGAAGTGGAACTAAGGTTGTACACTATTGTTGTATGGGATGGTATATATTGGGGGCCACACTAGAACGGTTTGCTCAAGGCAGTGAACTTGTAAGTTGTATTAAACTCAATCCACATTGTGTACCATAATCAATATATCGTATACTAAGTCTCATTCACAATTACACTTGGTTTATGAGATTGAAACCATTTTTAACAAACCCCACCATAAAGAGGAAATGTAATATAGGCACATGTAACAATGATGATAAGATGTACACCATGGTGTGTATTCAAGTGCAGGTTGTGTAAGTGAGCATGTGAACTCTAATTGTGTTATGTTTTGCATAATGTTTTTTTTGTCGATGTGTGTATATTCAATTAAATATATGTTGAAGTGATGGTCATAGTTATCAATATAGGAGTAGGAAATTTGGACAAACTCTATAACTCATTTGAAAACATGTGCTTTTGTAAAAAAATATGAGCAACATCATCTTGGATTGTGATTCAAGTTGGAGAATAAATGGCAAAAAAAAGCATGTGATTTTTTTATGGGATATTCTCAATTTAATATTTGAAGTAAGGATTGCCATAAATATGTCAAGTTCATTCACATTATTTTGCACCCATCATATGCAAAATCGAATGTCAAAGAATGCACATATACATGCATGCATACATACATACGTGTATGTGTATGTGTATGTATAGTTATACTTATATGTACACATGTATGTGTGTGTGCGTGGGGGGGATGGTTTCATGGTGTCTACGTAAACTCATCCGTTATTTTGTACCCATCATATGCAAAATTGAATGTCAAAGAATACATACGTACATACGTATGTACATACGTGGCTGGGGATTTGTGGCACTCACTTAAAATCATCCATCCTAGATATCATGGATGAAGTGGCTCCAATAAAAAAAGCGCCCCTATGGGGTTGAGGGCCGATTCATTCGAATGTGACATCACTAGACTAATTCGGGGCCTTTGACTCCATTTTCGGAATCAAATTGCCTTAAAAAGTCATTTAGATGATTTTGTGTTTTTTCATCCACATGGATGATTTTAAGTGAGTGCCACGAATCCTTGGCCTACGTACGTGTATGTATATGTATACTTATATTTATATGTACACATGTATGTGTGTGGGGGGGGATGGGTTCATGGTGTCTACATAAACTCATCCGTTGTGAAGGTCAAAACTCATTGAACATATTATAATTTGTGTATGTTAATTTTTAGATGTGTTGGCTCTACAAATAGAGTCAGAGACCTCAAATTTCTTCAATGATGTCAAATTGGAATGAATCAGCCCTTAATCTTGTAAGGAACTTTTTATTTTACTAGAGCCCCTTCATCCACAATGAATGAGTTTACACGACACCACAAATCCCAAGCTGGTCACAATGGAGATCAAGTGGAAAAGATAACCTTCACATAACTAGGTGGCTTTCATTTCATGTAGCTAATTATCACACAACAAAGGTTGATTATCTATCTATCCATAAAACTTGTCTATGATTTGGTGAATCAGATTCCAACATGTAATGTTCGAAATATAATAAATAAATGAATAAATAAAACATGCACCCCAAGTTGCTCTATATTTTGCACACTTCAATGCCAGTCGCGTGCTCCATCATGTGCAAGTATAGATTGTCAAATAAGGGCCACTTCACACACGAGACTGAGAGCCCGTGACCACTCACTTCAAGCATTTTCATTGGTGGAAAAGGTGGAGCCGGGCCAAGTTTGCTTCATACTACGCTTGAGGGACCAACAGAGTATGTGAATGCAAGATGGATGTAAAGTCTACATGGATTCCTACATGGCATCAAATGAATCATGTTTCATGGTCACTTGGACTATTTTCAAAACCCACCTCTTGAAGGTAGGCCTAACACAAAACCAGGAGACCATGGCACTCCGAACGCTCACAACCGTTGATTTATTCTATTTTATCATGTGTGAGGACCTTGCATGAATAGAAATTCATTGAAATAGCATTTGGTTGAGGGCGCGGTCACATATGACTTCACACTACACTTGAGGGTCCGTGACCACACTACATGATTTTGGAGGTGTCTTGGGACGGCCTTTGGACACTTTCTTTTTGGGCTCTCACAATTTCATGGTCACAGCTCTTGGCTCACGTGTGAAGTGGCTTATATGTGCATGCAACAAGCCTATTATAGTAAGATTATGTGAAACCCTTCACACACCTATGCACACTGATACAAGCAATTAGGTTGATCCATGTTAATTTATCAAAATTACACACTATTTTAAGCAGTTACTACTATAATAATAATAATAATCTGACAATTTATTATTATAAAAGTACGTGATTACTATATGGATGAGTGAACAAAGTTATAAGTTTTTTGTCATTTGGTTTTGGTTTTGACCCAAGGTAATTTGCGTGGGTAAGAAGTCAACTTAATTGCAAAGGCAACATGTTTGTGGAGCTTTCATTCAAAGTATGGTGAATTCTCACATTGCACAAGTTAACTATTCACATAGCTATAATATAAAAGTTGTCCCTAATTTGGGATATTCAAATTCCAACTTATCTAACCCCATAAGAATTTCAACATGTGTTCCAATATTACAATCGTTGTGAACCGTTCTACGATTATGATATGTCCAAACTTTGTGCACCATTAAGGACTTACATACTCAATATTATAGAGTTATCCGTAAAGTCCCTCAAATGGGACGAAATTGTGCGTTTGATCCTTCTTTGAGAAAACTTTCTAGTAAGAGCTCGTTAATTCATTGCACATCATGGCCTATTTTGAAAGTTGGGTGAAACTTTTGGGACCTCGTCATTCTAGCTCTCAAACTTTGAGAGACTTTTAGGATTCAAAATAGGGTTTGCGCATAAGACCATTGTCCCACATCCCAGATCGACCTATGCAAGGCTAGCTTGGCCCACTTATCCTAGTAGGACACACTAGAATGCCACTTTCTAATAGCCCGACATCATTCGTTGTGTATGGTAATTAAAGCATCGAGAAAACTTGGATGACTTTGTGTTAATTCTCATAAACTCAGGGTTTGGGACTAAACCCGTGGTCTCATTTGCTTTAACTTTACAAATCACTCTTATATGTACGCATACTTTTATAATCTCGTTGAGTCAAAGGCTCTCGCACCTAACAAAGTTCTCCCAAATTCTAAGGAAGGACAAAATCTAAATTTGACAATTTGACAAGTGGCCATACTTGTGCATGTATCTTTGTGCAGCCTTGAAGTTGTCTATGCACATGGCCTATGGAGTGAACGACTAATTTTGAGGAGTCTTGGAAAACAACCAAGAATTGCATGCCCTTATCTATGGACATGGACTATGTCAAGTTTGAGTAAAGTGTTCCCTTTCAAACTCAAATATTCGTTCAAAAGTACGACGTAATATCATTCAATCAATAGGGTGTTACATCCTTGGTGCCGAGAATCTTGAGGGAATCATACCCCTCTTGTGTTGGGCTACCCTTACAAAAGTGAACAATACTTAGCTTGAGTATTGCTCATTTTACAAGAGTGAACTGGCAATCGGGCTACTCTCCTACCTTGGTTACCAAACAAATATACTCTAATCTCCGTAGTATCACACCTGTGGCAACCAAAGTGCACGTGATATTATAGAGTTTTGTATTGTTAACATGGGTGCATGATACTAGTGAATTAGTGTAGCATGTGACAATATGGAATAACACAAAGTGCAACATTTTAAATGTTGTGGTGTGGTCCACTCCACTTGGCCTTCCCAGACGATGTGGCATATGCATGCACCAACACACTACAAGGAAACAATGTCCTAATTGACAGAAGCATGCCCGGAATCAACACATCCTTAAGACAAATTTTTGACAGAAAATGTCCGAATTGACACAATTCAATTAGGACATTGTTTCCTTGTAGTGTAACATTCAACAGGTGGCATACGAAGAAGAAGAACGAGAAGAAGAAGGTGACACTCCACATATTGACACATGGCGCAATGCAAGGGTGTGGGTTGACTTCTTTGGTGGTTTGCATTGATGACAAAATTCATGATATAAGGGAGAGAAAGGTGACAATAAGGAGTGGATTTGAACTACGAACATATGTTCCCTAGGGTCGCGGGATATTAGAGAGTGAGTGACATTATGGAGGTTGATATTACGGAGTTTAGGGTGTAGTAATATTTCTAATCAAATACAAAGCAAGCAAGCAAGCGCAAGCTTGCCGGCGGGGCCAACACATGTTGCTCATGACAACTACACTAAATAAGATATTTAGTGTCACCGATTCTAATTGTCTTTGCTCAATACTAATGGTAACCCGCGGTATAGTGTCACCAACACTAAATGTTAACCCAACATTATTTGTCATTCCTTGTCATTTTGGGGGGGGATTATGGATTTACAGTGTTGCAATTACTGTCACTTACTGAGTGATTTTCCATCCAAATTACAATATTTCATCACAAGTTGCTGAGAAGAGAAGGTAGGGTTTTGGTCAATCCATCATATTTGTTCACTTATTCATAAGAAGTGTCATCCAAAAAGTTACCATAGTGACATAAAATACCATATGACACTAAATATCATATTTGAGTGTACGACTTATAATTACCAACTCAACGAATCTAACCTTGGGGGATTTTCATCAGATCTAGTAGCCTTCCCCGGATAGGATCTCATGCTATAGCATGGGTAATGTTATGAAGGAACTACAAAATGAGTTAAGGAAGAACATTCACATTGAATGGTTACAATTAGGTTATGTGAAGTAACATATGTTGGTGCACTTTGATTCAGAACGCATGTGAGGACTTCAACCTTAAACATTGATCAAAGTATGTGGTGGTTTGTTCCAATTGGCTTCAATGCATATTAAAGCCACGATATTAAGTAGTGTACGTTCATTCATGTGGGCCCCAAGTATACAACCATGGGATGTCATAGCTAGTGTATATCCAATATGAATATGCACAATTTGCGGCATCCCATGGTTATATTCTTGAGGCCCGCATGAACGAACACACACTGCTTAATAATGTTGTGTGAATTCAAACAGACTTTTTGATGTTATACTTTGTGTCACACCAATTGATAAGGTGCATGATTTCCACACATTTCTCCGCCTAAGATGGTATATATTGTTTTTAGAGTGTTAGTGTTAGTGTTAGTGTCAGGGTCAGTCCACACTAGGTCCCAAGTCCTAAGTCTCAAATCATTGGAGGTCAATCCATGCAATCTCAACCGTTGAGAGCATGGAAGTTGGGATATACCACTTCACATGGGGTTCCCAAGTCCTAAGTTCAAGTATGACATGGATGCCTACACGGCAACAGTTTTTGGAAGTGAGGCTTGGGACTTGTGTTGAGAGTTGGGGTGAGCAAAAAGCTAGACACAACTCTCAACACAAGTCCCACAATTCTTTTGCATAAAATAATGAAGGTATGACTGTAATGAAGATAGACCATTTCTTAATGATTTCTTGAGACTCAAAAGCTGGGACTTGTTGACATGAGTGGGATTGGGGACTTGGGACTCCATGTGAACCAACCCTTAGTATCAAAATCATCATCTTCTTAGTAGGTGTTTGTTTCTATAAGCTTGTTGCCAACATACTAATTTTTTTAGCCAATTTAATCTACATGAACATGCTCCAATTATTTGAACCACTAGTTGCAAGATGTCAACATCTCTCACACTTTCGTTAATTTGCATTTGAAGTGTGCAAGGAGAAAGGAAGTAAGATATATTGAGTATAGGAAGATAACATGTATGGTTGGGTCCCGATTGGTTGAATATTGTTGTGAGTTTGTCCAAGTACAAGTATTCATCCCAAGGCAAAGAAGTACAGGCAAATGCCACATGTCGAGATCTCTCCATCATAGGGAATCACAAGAGTCCTATATAATGTTGAGATTTGTATAATAAATATAAGAACAAAGAAGTCTCCAAGGGTTAATTTTCATTTGGCACCTTACTCCTTACACAAAATGTCACGATACTAAAAAGACTCACTAAGTGATGTGGTTGACAAATAGTGTCATATTGACAATCAATGGATCTAACAACTCTAGAGTTTTAGAGAACTTAGTGTCACCTCTCACAAACTTTTGACATTAAATACCATAAACACATCAATATGTGCATGATATTTTCAAACAATACCTATAGTGTAAGATAATGTGAATGTTTTGTCTATTTATAGTGTCAAATGAAACTATTAACTAACATGATTTCATTGAAAGATAACCTAAAGTCAATTCAAAGAGAAAGGATCTCTTTTGCATTACATGTTTCATATAATTTGTACAAAATATGGATTATATTACTAAAATTGTCCGAGCAACTCTTGGCCCACCTCTACTAGGTTTCTTGCTATGATGAAGTTCAAAACTCCATATGATGGAGATGTCTCCTTCCACATAAAAACTAACCAACTATATCAAAACACGTGGTTGCAACATCTAGTCAAACACATCTACCATTTTAGATCGATCATTCATTTTCTAGTAATGCTTTTGGTAGACTTGGAAGTTTTCAATGTGTATTATGTCGGATTGGTGTTTGAGAAGATCATTTATGAAACCATGAGTCACACAAGCACTACCAAGGCAATGAAAGGGTGAGATGTATCGAACCAAGTAGGAAGAAAAATATATCATGACAATTGATTTGGGTGAACCATTGATGAAATAAACTTCAAATTCTTCATACGTGTTTGTTAATATACAAGAAACAAGATGACACCCAAAAAGAAACATTTTCAATCATAATTTACATTACATTCAATTCAAATTTGGCACATAGATGAGAAATCACTTAAAGAACAAAACCATTTTACCACATAGTTGGTAATTTTTTTGTGATTTTCATAATTTATATAATCTAGTATCAATTTCATTTTTCATTTTTTTCATGATTTTCATATTCTTTATAGAATTTAATTAATTTTTTAATTTTTAATGTTTTTCCCCTAAATGATGTATGTATTATGTAAAATCACCATGATCCATATTCAACGCTATATATGCCACTTATAATTATCTACCATGAGGTTGAGTTATATGAAGCCACATCAATAGCTTGGGAAGATGGCTCATCTAAATGGATAGATAAGGTGGACAAGATGTGGGTGATTCATGATGTTGGAAGAGGAAAACTACATAAGATAATCTCTAAAGTGGAAAGATATAACATACTCTAGTGGACATTGAACGATAACTGGAAGAGGACATGGCATGGGTCACAGGTCCATTGACAAAGCATAGTTGTGTTGATCCCTTTTACACAAACATTGCTTGCCAGTTATTTTTAAAGTGTGCAATGGATCTCTCTCTCCCCCCCCCCCTCCACCCTCATATTTACTAGTAGTGAACGCACCTTTGAAATGTAGTGAATCGACTTGATGATACTTATAGTGTTGGTTGATGTAATAAAGTGTATATGTCAAGTTTATGATGAGTTTATTTAACTATGTCCCACTAGACCAGAGTGAACACTTTGATGTTATTTGTAGTGTTATATCATATAATGAAACACACTTTAATAATTGACCTCATGTGGTTCAATGTGTGCTAAGGATGATTAACATGTGGACCGCAATTGTGACCACAAGACTTCCTTACACTTATGAAGATTGAGAAAGTCGTTGTGGTCTCAATCAATTCACTTTGAAATGGTTGTAGGCAATAGTTATGTCACTCTCCTTGAAATCCAACGTGGCAAAAGTAGGCAATGTGTTTAAGGTTTCTAGAAGCAATATTCCTTCCCGACTCTTCAAGGCATGTATAGTAGAGAATTTAGGAGACTGAAATGACTTAAATCTTATAACCATAAATTAAATATACTTAATACACAGTGCAATACATATTGTTGTACCTAAAATAATAGATATGGTGCCCAACTTTGATCTCATTTAGTTTACACTCAAGAGAAAGCAAGTGCTTAGACACCCCCTCAACAAACTTTTAAGGGGAGGGCACTAGAAGAAAAAAAAGGAGACTGCCTCTAGCCATCGAGACAAATAATACCATGCCATTGCCTTGTTGGCAAGCTCTTCCTCCATGTTTTGATTTCTTTGTTGCAACCAGGGGAGTGCTATCTTGTGAGCGGTGAGCAATGAGCGGTGAGCGGTGAGCGGTGAGCGGTGAGCGGTGAGCGGTAACACGTGAGCGGTGAGGAAGGAGAAATCTTTGGTAATAGGCCCACTGGTATCCTATAACCGTGGTATTTTGGCACAATTGTAGGGTTAAAAATAAGAAAGGTGGGGAAAATAAACAACAAAATTCTAGATTATGAGTAATGAGAAATGAACATTGAGAAGTGAAAACGACAATGGGCATATATATGTATCATATAGAAATTTTAATAGTTGTATTGCATCCCTTATGACATGATAATAATTAATATCATTGACATTTATAATAAGACCAACTTAAAAAATGAAACACGACATATTACAAGAAATACTTGATTTTGCAATAAATCAATAATACAATACAAACATAGAAAATGCAAGTAAGATAAAAGTGGATAGAAAACATATGTAACTCCGATATATAAATGAAAGTATATTAAAAAAAAGACGACAAAAAAAGCCTTAGTTATGGTACTTGAATAAGTCTACCAAAGAACTAACCATCATTAGAACTTGTTATGATGGATCCTGAACATGAATCGGCCTCTAAATCTATGAAATCCAAAATCCGTCGATCATAATGTTTAGTGTTTCTATGCATGAAAGGGAAAGGTTGAGCAGCAAGAAAGGAAGTCATGTTCTCAGCATAGACATCATATGATAGCATATGAAGTAATTGCAAGCCTTCAACATTAGGAGATGACAATGAATCGCATAAAGGAGCCAATATTGGATTGGAAATTGTAGAGTTTTTTTCGAATGCAACAAGGTGTCGATCACTATGACGATAAGCATGAATGGATGCACCTGCAACAAATACAACCATGCATATCATAATATATTTGTCATGCACAAAAGATTCAATTCAAACTTAGAAAACCAAAAATTGTTTCTTACTTGAAGATGCATAAGCATCCAGGATAACATCTTCTGGTTTAGTCAGCGTTTCAATAAAAAAAATTCAAGAACTCATGATTTTTCTCACGTACTCCTCTCCATGGGATATCTCTGTGCATCAATTGTGACTTAGATGTTATACGATTGAAGAAGACATCTAGGGCTCCCACTTCCACTAGAGGTAAACTACTTGTTTTGTCGAAACTAAAATGTGGACGGGGCTTCAAATGAAAGAACATCATGAATCAAAACCGTCGAGTTTACATACAATGTTGTGTCCTCATTAAGATATAGTTATTTGTCATGCCATAAAATAACAAATAAAATGCACATAAATTTGAAAAAAAATATTTTAAAATTAAAAATAGGAATGTGCCGTAAGTTTTATATCCATTACCAAATACAATGGCAATTTTTTTATTGCATATGAGCCACTCAAACCACTCACGGTTTGAATTAAGGTTCACTGCCTACAAAAACAAACAAGTTAGTTAATAGGAATAGTTAATATATTGGTTGTTACTACATTTTAAGACATCCGCCTGTGCATGCGAGTTGTCTAAGAGACTCACCTTAGGTCCGAACCAAGCCAGGTTTGAATCCGGTTAGTTACATTGACTGGTGTTATCCAAGTTGAGCTAGTGTTAAAACATGAATAATTTATAGGCGGGTATAGAAAAGATGTTACTACATGTGTGTGCGTAGAACCTTCTCAATTATATTATTTTTTGAAACATTTTATGATTTATCCGCGTGAATTAACCAAACCTCTCACGGTTGGGTTAAGAAAATTAATAGCCATCCACCGGAGTTGTTACAATTTTTTGTATTTTTTTCAATATCATTTTTGCTTTATGATTAGAGCTTCATTGCACATTTATCTGAGACAAATAATTTAATATTAAATTTATAACATAAATTTTTGTGAATACAAAAATGAATGGATTCAAGAAAAAAAAAATCAATGAATTAATGGATTTGAAACCTCACCTATTGATGTTATTCATGACATCCAAAAGAATGCCAGTCGCATCCTTTGTATCAAGACATATACAATCCACACTATAATACCAATTCTTCTTATTAGCCTGAATATTATCTATGTAATGTCTCTATGCTGTAACTCGGTGGTTACCCTCTGATATCTAAAATATTCTACCTTTAAAAATCTTAAAATCATCATCTTAAGAAATGAATTGCTCAAAAATATCATTCGTTTGTTGTCAAAGTAGATCCCAAGAATTTGACTTGTCATCTGTTACAAATAAACTCTCTCCACAATCGTTGATAATGAAAACATATAAGACACGATCACTCTCTCTATATCCATTGAAAAATTCATTCTCCAACAATTGAACATCAAATTCTAGAATTGGTCTAACCAAAGGTAGTGGCTCCAAGCGGCATATAGCAATGGATAAACAAAATTTTGAGAGGGGCCGAATTCGGAAGTTATTGACGATGAAATTAAAATAGGTTTTCCCCAACTTCTTTTTTGAGGCTTCTTCAATGTCAGCGTCCGCTAAAACGTCATCCTATATGTTAACAACCAAATCATAATCTATGATAAATGAAAAAAAATTATGCCACAAAATAACTATTTATTGCACAACAAAATGTTAACTACATACTCATAATGAACTTCACATCAAAACACAAATTATTTTACAAGATGAAATTTAATTGACATTCATAGTACAATATGAAAATTAATGAATACCACCTAATAGACATAACAATCAACATTTTGATAGTACACAAAACATACATATAGACATTAGAAAATATAAGAAGCGAGACTATGGTGTTCACATGAATTTGGTACATCTAATGTTTTCTTTCAATGAAAGGTTAGGCATAACGGTTTTGATACCAAAATCCTTATTCCATAATTTAAAAAATGAAGATGTGGAATAGGGGTTTCGATACTGAAACCCCTATTCCAAAACTTTCATTCAAAGAAATTAAAGATGTGAATTAGGGATTTCGGTACCGAAACCCTTATTCTAGAACTTTGTTTCAAAGAGAGCAAAGGTATGGAATAAGGGTTTCGGTACTGAAACCCTTATTTCAGAACTTTGTTTCCAAGAGAGCAAAGGTGTGGAATAGGGTTTCAGTACCGAAACCCTTATTTCAGAACTTTGTTTCAAAGAGAGCAAAGGTATGGAATAGGGGTTTCGGTACCGAAACCTTTATTTCAGAACTTTGTTTCAAAGATAGCAAAGGTATGGAATAGGGGTTTCGGTACCGAAACCCTTATTCTAGAACTTTGTTTCAAAGAGAGCAAAGGTATGGAATGGGGGTTTCGGTACCGAAACCCCTATTTCAGAACTTTGTTCAAAGATAGCAAAGGTATGGAATAAGGGTTTCGGTACCGAAACCCCTATTTCAAAACTTTGTTAAGAGATAGCAAAGGTATGGAATAGGGGTTTCGGTACCGAAACCCTCATTCCCGAAAATTGTTTCAAAAAGAGCAAAGGTATGGAATAAGGGTTTCGGTACCGAAACCCTTATTCCATACCTTTGTTTCAAAGAGAGTAAAGGTATGGAATAGGGGTTTCGGTACCGAAACCCTCATTCCAAAAATTTGTTCAAAAATCACAAATGTGTGGAATAAATGACCAAATTCGTTATATGGGAAGACTACATTTGGAAAGATTATCCTCGAGTATAGGATAGTCTATAATTAGAAAGTCAAGAAAATATGAAAGAGAATAAAGGTGTGAAATAGGGGTTTCGGTACCGAAACCCTTATTCTAAACTTTTTCTCAAAGAGAGCAAAGGTGTGGAATAGGGGTTTCGGTACCGAAACCCCTATTCCAGAAAAAAATTTGAAAAAAGTTTTTTTTTTTTTTTTTTTTTTTTTTTTTTTTTTTTTTCTGGAATTGAGGTTTGAGCAAAAGTCTGGAATAGGGGTTTCGGTACCGAAACCCCTATTCCACACTTTTGCGCTCTTTGAGCACAAGTCTGGAATAAGGGCTTCGGTACCGAAACCCCTATTCCACACCTTTGTTTTTTTTCATATTTTTTTGACTTTCTAATTATAGACTATCCCCGACTCGAGGATATTCTTTCCATATGTAGTCTTCCCACATAACGAATTTGGTCATTTATTCCACACATTTGTTCTCTTTGAACAAATTTTTGGAATAAGGGTTTCGGTATTGAAACCCCTATTCCACACCTTTGCTCTTTTTGAAGCAAATTTCTGGAATAAGGGTTTCGGTACCGAAACCCCTATTCCATACATTTGCTCTCTTTGAGACAAAGTTCTGGAATAAAGGTTTCGGTACCGAAACGCCTATTCCATACCTTTGCTCTCTTTGAGACAAAGTTCTTGAATAAGGGTTTCGGTACCGAAACGCCTATTCCATACCTTTGCTCTCTTTGAAACAAAGTTCTGGAATAAGGGTTTCGGTACCGAAACGCCTATTCCATACCTTTGCTTTCTTTGAAACAAAGTTCTGGAATAAGGGTTTCGGTACCAAAACCCCTATTCCATACCTTTGCTTTCTTTGAAACAAAATTATAGAATAAGGGTTTGGGTACCGAAACCCCTATTCCATACCTTTGCTCTCTTTGAGACAAAGTTCTGGAATAAGGGTTTCGGTGCCGATCGCCTATTCCATACCTTTGCTCTCTTTGAAACAAAGTTCTGGAATAAGGGTTTCGGTACCGAAAGTCCTATTTCATACCTTTGCTTTCTTTGAAACAAAATTCTAGAATAAGGGTTGTGGTACTGAAACCCCTATTCCACACCTTTGCTCTCTTTGAACAAAGTTCTGGAAGAATGGTTTCGGTATCGAAACTCCTTTTCCAACCCTTTCTTTCAAAGGTTTTGTTTCCACTCAATTGTCATTTGATGATATAGTTGTTGTTGTACAAATATTCCCACATGTGTTGATCCTCATGGAAAGGGCTAGAATAGGGGTTTCAATACCGAAACTTTTATTCCAGAAAATAATAATAATAAAATAATAATAAATAAAATGTCTGGAATAAGGGTTTTGGTACCGAAACCCTTATTTCAGACCCGTGAATGAGCATGGAGGCAAGGGGAAAGATGAGAATAATAGCGAAGGTCGAGATAAATGAATGATGAAGGGAAAAAATGTTTTTGATAGAAAGGGTTGGAATAGGGGTTTCGGTACCGAAACCCTTATTCCAACCCTTTACATGAAGAACTAATGATGTGTGATAAAATGGCCCAGTAGCTTTGCAATGGAGGTATACGCAACAACACCGAATGGGCCGGTTCAACTGCTCTCCCTTTTGATGTGGATAATATTATTCCTCTTTGATCCACTCTTCTTTGTAAGGTTTGTCATTCACCACCTGTATACATTGCTCCATGTTACGTTTGCATCTTATATACCCATTCCAGATCTGTTGAGATGTCTAGGGCTTGTATTCATCTTGGTGTACATGACCACCCTGTGTCCAATGGTACATGCCGCAAATCTTTGGACATAGCATATCAATGCGTTGCGAATGAAGTGTTGAAAACTCCAACTGTAAATTTTTTTGCTATAATTATGACTGCGAGCAAACAATTCCTGGTCGATTACCTTCTTAAATCTCCCATAATTGGCGAAAACCATTACTTGGTCGATTCATCCTTGGAGGTGGTTATGGACAAATTCCCTTGCATCCCCGAATTGTTGTAACTTTGTATCCAGATCAAAACGCTTCATGCGTAGTGGGATGAAAACTATGGATAGTATTATGGCCCTTAAAGACCATTATGCTTTTAAATTTGGTCATAGCAGTCGGTTCCCAGGTCAATCCAAGGACAAAATGTTCGTCTTCAAAATGTCCGTAGACCTTCCAGGCAGTGATGATGAGCTTGTAAAAATGATGTAAGTCGGTGGAAACATAGAGAACTCATGGATTATGTTTGACCATGTCAAACGTTTGAAGGATTTGACAACAATGATTTGTCATATGTCCGATAGTTGATGCTGTAAAGTATTAACCATTGCGTGTTGCGACATGCAATCTGAAGATGGTATAGCACAAACTCTCTTTTGGAAAAATTGGAATGTTATAATGACCTAGAATGGTGTGCCAAATGTAAACTTCAAAGGGTTCATGGCAAATAGTGTCCAAGCTAATTGGAATATAGTGAGGATGGTTTACGGGGATGGCGATCCAAGTCTTCCCATGGTCAACCGTAAACGTACATGTTTTTTTTTCCATTGGTCTACGATCTTGGATAAGATGACACAAAAGTTTATCAAACCATCATTGCAGTTTCAATACAAGCAAATATGTATGGATTACAAGGATGCCACAACAATGGATGATGTCGAGACTAAGTACCATGTGATTCGTTCTTGGTAGTTGTCATCACGGGTTGCCACCGAAAAAAACATCATTGGCCTTGTTGAATGGTTGGGACTTTGGCACTTTCGTTACAAACAATGGGGCAGTCATATGTTACTTGAAAGTACATACATATTTGCATTATTCAATGTCATTCAACTTCTTCAATGTATTTCTATTCTTATATATCAATGTCATGTTTTTTTAACCCTATACTTGTATATTATTCATAGGATATGACAATAGAAGAACGTGTGGAAATGCCTACATGCAACCTTGCAGAGATTGTACACAACAAATGATTCCAACAGTCCGGCAATAAAATGACATGCTTATATGAAGCTATAGTAGATGACATGATTTGTGTTTTCATGCAAATCGTGAATTATCGGACATGGTTGAAAGGGGTGTCCGATGGTAAGGGTCTTGATTCGGCATCCTTAAAATTCAAAGCACTACAAGATGTAGAGATCCAAAATTGTTGGTGGATGCCATGAAGTCGTTCCCAGATACAGAAGGTGTAAATACTAGAGATTGTGCATTGGAAAGGTCTAAGCTATTTGGATCCACCAAACGAAAAATCGACTTGCCCCCAGGTGTTGATTGCGATTCTCATCGACCCGATAAAGTGAACTATTTCATTCCTCACCCCAACACCCGGGCAACTCGTCAACGAATAGAGAAATTCTTGAGTTCTATAGAGCATGGTGTGGCTCATACTACATCCGTGTTAAAGACCGATTGTCTTGCTTCCAATTGGCACATTGCAAGATTGCCACCCAACTCAGCCAAACGATGTTGGGCGCTGCAGGCCATTATAGGACCTATGTGCAATGCTAAAGTTGGGACAGATAGACATGGCACACCCGCTCCAACATACAATGGCCTCAAAAAGGAATTTCGCTCCGCCAATACTGTGGAGTATGAATTTTGGTTTTAATTTGCTCTGATGACATCAAACGTTGTGTGAGTGGTAGTAAGAAGAAATACGTGTTGGATTGGCCAATACTGCCCAATATTTGGTTGGTGAAGGTGGGTACTAATATATCAAGAGAGGAGGTGTTGGCGCTTGAGGACGCTGGCTTTCAACTACAATAAAGGGAGGCATTGTCCCCTCGTTGTAGGTTGTCAACAATTAAGACCCTCCCCATTTTTCGATCGCATTTTCGTATGCCACTAAGCCCAGACGCCCACCCTACACTCAGGTTTGGGAAGACCGTGCATCTCAATCCATCAGCACCAACGGCTAATCACAAAAACAAATGAGAGCACCGATCTCATGAACGGTAACTTTATGGTTGCAGTCACTGCCATTCCATATCCAAGCTTTGGAGTGATAATCAACATTGTTTCCAATGAAGATATCACATACCGTGTTACAATTGGCGACATCCCACATTGTGACATTGCACATGCCCAGATTTCACGAAAATGTCCTCTCATGCATTGGGAAAGAAAGGGAAATGGATGTTTTGCAAACATCTCTATTATGTATTTAGGTTTTTGTGCAAGGTAGATTACGAGAGTGATAAGTTCATTCATGCACCTACATATACCTACAATGAGGTCATGTACCTATTTAAACTTGGTGGTGCTGTAGAATGTGAGTAGTGGTGCAAGTGTTGTCTTTAACCACATGTATAAAATTGTCAATAAATGACATGTGGTGGTTTGGATTTTTATAATAAAAATCAACAATGGACTGAAAATATTTATATGATCCATGGTAATAGGCCCCTTTCATTCTTGCTTCATCTTAAAGGTTGGCAACTTAGGATTTAAAATATATAATTTTTGTGTGGAAAATTGCAATTGTGTGCCCTAATTCCGTGCATCTTTACTAAATTTGGACACATTTTTTTATGTGTTACCGCTCACTGCTCATAGGTTTTTGCTCACCGCTCACCGCTCACTGCTTATCGCTCATGAGATAGCTTCCCTCGTTGCAACCATGTGGTGTAGGCCAATGGTATTGCCATGTCATTCACGCATGGGCAATATGCAAAAAAACTAAATATGCGACCATTTCTGGATAGGGAACTAGTTGTACAAACATATGTTGACTCAAGGACAACCATGTTATCTGGGATGATCATGGTGGTTGCAGTCTCCACTGCTATGTGTAATGGTACGATTTTTTTGCAAGATCATGGTGACGTTGCCTTCAATCCAACTTCCATCTTTGATCGCTCCAAGCTCTCTCTCATCGTGCAATCTCAACATCTTGTAGGTAGATTCTTGTAGGTATTCTTTATACCCTTTTCTTGCCATGCTTTTTTCCACCACTTTGGCATTGCATGCATTTTTATATTAATTTTTTTAATTAAAAGGAATGTAGACTACAAAAAATTGCAATGACATGGGCATTATAAGTAATGGTAGGGTGCAAAAAAATAGGCCATTTTAGAAAATGAAGTAATTATAGGGAGCTTTTAATTCATGCCTTGGAGGTAAATAGCCCCTAAACAAATGCCCCTCCGCCGCACGTGGAGCACAAAAATCCTATAGAGTGACCCCCCCGTGGGTGAGGCTTGGGACTTGTGTTGAGAGTTGGGTTGAGCAAAAAGCTAGACACAACTCTCAACACAAGTCCCACAATTCTTTTGCATTAAATAATCAAGATATGACTATAATGAAGATAGACCATTTCTTAATGATTTCTTGAGACTCAAAAGCTGGGACTTGCTGACATGAGTGGGACTTGGGACTTGGGACTCCATGTGAACGAACCCTTAGTATCAAAATCATTATCTTCGTAGTAGGTGTTTGTTTCTATAAGCTTGTTGCCAACATAATAGTTTTTAGCCAATTCAATCTACACAAACATGCTCCAATTATTTGAACTGCTAGTTGCTAGAATCAAAGTGGAAGATTGCCAACATCTCTCACACTTTCATTAATTTGCATTTGAAGAGTGCAAAGGAGAAAGGAAGTAAGATATATTAAGTATGGAAAGATAACATGAATGGTTGGCTCCCGATTGGTTGAATATTGTTGTGAGTTTGTCCAAGTACAAGTATTCATCCCAAGGCAAAGAAGTAGAGGCAAATGCCACATGTTGAGATCTCTCCATTATAGGGAATCACAAGAGTCCTATATAATGTTGAGATTTGTATAATAAATATAAGAACGAAGAGGTCTTCAAGGCTTAATTTTCATTTGGCACCTTACTCCTTACACAAAATGTCACGATACTAAAAAGACCCAATAAGTGATGTGTGTTGACAAATAGTGTCATCTTGACAATCAATGGATCTAACAACTCTAGAGTTTTAGAGAACTTAGTGTCACCTCTCACAAACATTTGACATTAAATACCATAAACGAATCAATATGAGCATGATATTTTCAAACAATACCTATATTGTAAGACAATGTGAATGTTTTGTCTATTTATAGTGTCAAATCAACTATTAACTAACATGATTTCATTGAAAGATAACCTAAAGTTAATTCAAAGAGAATGGATCTCTTTTGCATTACATGTTTCATATAAATTGTACAAAATATGGATTATATTACTAAAATTGTCCGAGCAACTCTTTGGCCCACCTCTACTAGGTTTCTTGCTATGATGAAGTTCAAAGCTCCATATGATGAAGATGTCTCCTTCCACATAAATACAAACCAACTATATCAAACACACGTGATTGCAACATCTAGTCATACGCATCTACCATTTTAGATCGATCATTCATTTTCTAGTAATGCTTTTTGGTAGACTTGGAAGTTTTCAATGTGTATTATGTCGGATTGGTGTTTGAGAAGATCGTTTATGAAACCATGAGTCACACAAGCATTACCAAGGCAATGAAAGGGTGAGATGTATCGAACCAACTAGGAAGAAAAACATATCATGACAATTGATTTGGGTGAACCAATGATGAAACAGACTTCAAATTCTTCATACGTGTTTGTTAATATACAAGAAACAAGATGACACCCAAAAAGAAACAATGTCAATCATTATTTACATTACATTCAATTCGAATCTGGCACATAGATGAGAAATCACTTAAAGAACAAGACCATTTTAACACATAGTTGGTAGATTTTCATGATTTTCATAATTTATATGATCTAGTATCAGTTTCATATTTTCATAATTTTCATATTCTTATATAATTTAATAAGATATTCATATTTTCTTGTTTTTTCTTAAATGATGTATGTAAAATCACCATGATCCATATTCATCGCTATATATACCACTTATAATTATCTACCATGAGGTTGAGTTATATGAAGCCACATCAATAGCTTGGGAAGGTGACTCATCTGGATAAATAGATAAGATGTGGGTGATTCGTGATGTTGGAAGAAGAAAACTACATAAGATAATCTCTAAAGTGGAAAGATATAACATACTATAGTGGACATTGCACGATAACAAGAAGAGGACATGGCATGGGTCATAGGTCCATTGACATTGATTCCTTTTACACAAACATTGTTTGCCGGTTATTTTTAAAGTGTGCAATGCATCTCCCTCCCCCCCCCTCCACCCTCATATTTACTAGTAGTGATGACACCTTTGAAATATAGTGAATTGACTTGATGATACTTATAGTGTTGGTTGATGTAATAAAGTGTATATGCCAAGTTTATGATGAGTTCATTTAACTATGTCCACTAGACCGGAGTGAACACTTTGATGTTATTTGTAGTGTTATATCATATAATGAAACACACTTCAATAATTGACCTTCATTGTGCTAAGGATGGTTAGCACGTGGACCACAATTGTGACCACAAGACTTCCTTACACTTATGAAGGTTGAGAAAGTCATTGTGGTCTCAATCAATTCACTTTGAAATGGTTGTAGGCAATAGTTACGTCACCCTCCTTGAAATCCAACATGGCAAAAGCAGGCAATGTGTTTAAGGTTGCTAGAAGCAATATTCCTTCCTGACTCTTCAAGGCATGTACAGTAGAGAATTTAGGAGACTGAAATGATTTAAATCTTATAACCATAAATTAAATATACTTAATACATAGTGCAATCCATATTGTTGTACCTAAAACAATAGATATGGTCCCCAACTTTGATCTCATTTAGTTTACACTCAAGAGAAGGCAAGTGCTTAGACACCCCCCAACAAACTTTTAAGGGGAGGGCACTAGAAGAGAAAAAGGAGATAGCCTTTAGCCATCGCGACAAAAAATACATGCCATTGCCTCGTTGGCAAGGGATTCCTCCATGTTTTGTTTTCTTTGCTGCAGCCATGTGGTGTAGGCCAGTGGTATTGCCATGTCATTCACGCCTGGGCAATATGCAAAAAAAACTAAAATATGCGACCATTTATGGATAGGGAACTAGTTGTACAAACATATGTTGACTCATGGATGGTCATGTTACCCGGGATGATCATGGTGGTTGCAGTCTCCGCCACTATGTGTAATGGGGTGCCATTCCTTCTTAGTTGCCCATCAACAAGGTAGACACATGTTTCACAATCCATGGGCCACCCCTATTACAAATCTTGCAGCAATGACGTTTTCACATTGGCCGCCATACACTTTGTAGTGGTTGCCATCCACTTGTGGTTTCATATGCATTGCCAAATATTGATCGTTGCAATCATGTGTGCGGTTGGAATGCTAAGAATTGGGTGGAGGTCAATGACAACAATTAGGACATGTTTGTGGCTACCATGTGTGGCCAGCCGGTAGTTACAATGGCCGTGATTATGCGCCATGAACGTGTGCCGCGATAGGTGGACTACATGTATGTATATACATACCAATTATTGGCATACTATTTGTTGTTTGTATGGTGTATGATGTATTTAGTATTGCATGTATTTGTCATCATTGTGTATCGATTTGGCCTATATGATATATTATTGGATCACTTATTTTCAATTTATGAACCATATCTATTAATGTTTTTTGAAATCGCATGGATATTAGGGTATGTACATGATTTTTTTATATCATATATAACAATTTATGATCCATTGTTTTCAATTCATTTGTAATCATAACATTAAATCAATAACAACTTCATAGTGTGAGAAAAATATCTTCACAAACTTACATAATATGAGTTACTATTGACCCTAAGAGTTTCCATTGCAATCATGTCCAATATATTGGGAATTGCATGCAACAAGTTTGCAATTTCATTATGTCCCCCCATATTCCACTACCTATTCTAAAGAAATTTTACGCAATGTACTTGCCACCCTACTCGTATGTTGTTTTTCTTTCTCTTCAACCTATGCACGCACCACCACATCTTCCATAGAGTTGATAAACTCTGAGCCCAACAAAATATTCGTGTTTATGACCTAGGAAAGTTTATATATGGACTCTAGTTCGTTAAGTTAGTACATTAGTGTTTGTAGATAGTAAGTGTGAGGTAAAGTTCGTACCCTTTGGCTTGGAAACCCCAAGGTGGATTTTATATGTATTTTTTAATCACAGATAACTAGATTAAGGTTTGGAAGTCTTTGTGAGTGAAACGGATCTAGTTGGTTTAATAAATATTTCAAAATCCAATTCAACCTTCGTTGTTGTGAAATAAAAAATTTAGATCCTTCTAATGTATTCTAGTAACTACAATGTATTTCAATGTGGCCTAAAATCTACCATGATTATTTATAAGTAGTAGAAGATTTTATTGAAAATAAAAACTACGATATTGGAGTTACTTCACATAAAATTCTATAACTTCCATCTCTAAATTTTAGAATAAAATGAAACTACTTGGAATAGAAAGAAAAATTGAAGACCTACCTATGAACATAAGATTTGCAGAAAACAACACCTATAGAAAACCATTATGCATATTTAAAGTCATTTAATCTAAATGAAAAAATGTCTTATAGAAACACCTATAACTTCTAGAAAAAATTAGATTCTTACAAAATACCTTGGATTAGAAAGAAGACTTCAAAACCTATTCATTGACATAAATGTTTGTAAGAAATGGACGTTGTGATAAGCCATGCTGAGCATTTGAAATCAGTTGTCTTTAATAAACCATGGGGCTTCAAACTACTCAATTGTAATCTAGTAAGATAATCTATCACTTTTCTACTAATTCAAGATTTTTTATTATTCAACTATCTTTTAAAACTAATTATCATCTCACAACTAAAGAAGATGGTTGCTAAGATAAACTTAATTTTAACAAGCAAAAATCAATATAACCAAATGAATATTTATTTAATGTATAGAATTCACAACACCGTCTCTCATAGTACTATGCTACTACCCAAAGTCTTATCACCAACTATATCTAGAAGTAATAGATATATCAGCACTCAATATTATTATATTATTTTAAAGATAACTAAATTCAACGCTTAAGGTTGAAAGTTAGCTAGAGGTGAGATGAGGTTGATAGAGGGAAGGTCCAAATCTTCCAGAGATGGAAGTCAAAAATAAGAGATGATTGAAGGTGAATTTTTTTTAAAGGGGTCGCCTCAAGTAGTGGGAGTGAGTCTCTTCCTTGACTTGCGCATCACCATCTATACGGTTAACTCGATATAGTATTCTTCACCGTTCATTTGCTTTGGATATTTATTTCAAAGACTTAGTTTCGTCATCTTTCATCTTATAATTCTTCATCTATTGTTGAGTTAATAATATCAAAAGACATTCGTCACGTGAAATTTTACATCGTCGAGGTAAATTCTACTAACTTAAAAATGAAATTCAATAAAAAAACTTGTGAATTCAACTTGCCTCCACCCGTTCGATTGTCTTGGCATTTTCTCACCTTGCATTTTCTAGAGTTTCCTTTTGAATTTTATGTCATTATCCTTGAATCAAATCACTCTCTTTTCCATTTATTTTAGTATTTCTATGATATATATTTACTTTAGTTTAGCCTTCTTTAAACAACGGACCAATAATTCTTTCGTATCCATTGTTTAGGCTCTTATTGATCTAGGCCAATTTTTATACCTAAAATTATCATAACTACTATTATACCTCATTCTTTACCCTTAATTCTTATAATAAAAAACTTAATCGACCAAACATTCAAATAAACCCTTCATAGAAAGGTGCCTCACTTTCAGGAACAAATTGCTTTATATTGGTAGAAAAGACTTCAAGATCAACTATAATGGATAACAGTGATGATAAGAACCCTCCTATGATAAAAATATTAAAATTTGTCAAGAAAATCATTTGACTATATTTTGTGGGTCATTTGTTTATATTCCTATAATTTGATTGTATGGCAAATGGATAATTGTTTGCTTTTAATGTTAAGTTTAGTTGTTGTTCTCATGTGAGTTTAGGATGGAAGAGAAAGGTGTCTTTAGAGGCTTTGATTTAGTTATAGCATATTAACCAAAAGATCTTCTAGTATACTATGTTTCCTCTCCACCTAATAACAACTTTTTTTGGTACATCCATAAGAGAAGAACATTGAGGCTCTCTTTGAGTTTGTTTGTGCATGTTCCACTAATGGCAATCTTTTGTTTCTCATTGTCTCCAAGAAAAAAAAGAGTTTGGGACAATGTGAAAACATTTGCAACCTCTTATACTTTGAGTTGCGAAAGGATTGGTGGGGTTCTAGCGATTTGGTGGATATAGAGGCATTGGACGTATACTTTAATCTCACTTTCGTGAGCATGCAACTCATAAACATGAAGGTGCCTTAGAGAGGAGGTTAAGAAAAGGACTCAGATTCAATGTAAATAATAATTGAGGCTTTAATAATTTATTTATTTTTTTGTCCTTGATGCTTTTGAATCTACAAGTTGGTTATTTTTTGAAATTTTCAGGCCTTGTGTTAATCGTTTTTGGATATGTTGGTGACTTGTACCAAAAATTTGACTTCTTATTATTTCATGTGTAGGTGCGTTTATCCATGCATGCAGATGTTGTGGCCACCATCTTGTCACATATAAGGAAGACTTGGCATTGTTTGATGTCGTCTTATCCCCATTACACAATACAATGCTTATATCTATGCAAATGGGATCATAGCCCCAAATTGTCTCCCTGGATTTTGACAAAGAACTTATAAAGAAGGTTGCTCACAAAAATTGTTTGAGTATGTAAGTTCGTAATTTATTCTTATTTTGTGCTCACCATAACTCCAATGCGTTATATGTGTATACTTAAATTCTAACAATCATTGTCTTGTTTTGCAAAAAGAGGAAAAGCAAGAGTCTCATTCAAGTTCCAAGATGTTGCTTCTCCTATGCGAAGAGCATTGCTCAACTAATGGCACAAATTCGCCATCAGTTTGCATGAATTGCTCGTAATCCGTATGTAGATGATGAGGAGCTTGAATGTGATGATCTTGATGGTTAGGCTAATATAGTGTAGGAACATTTAGATAGTTGTCAATACCATCCACTACATGTTTGATTGGATTGGATATTTTTCAGGTGGAGGCGAGACAATGGACATTTGGGACATTTTGTGTAGAATATTATCAATACTTGGCATGTGATCATATCCTTATGTTGATTTTGACATCATTTCTAGTACTATTCCAAACACTCATGCCACCTTCCAGTTGTTGAATTTTAAAGTATAGTTAGGCATTCATTTGGACCATTGCAATATGTTGAAACTCCCCATTTATAGTGTTATGACATAAAGGGCATGGTCATATGGATTCCGTCGCCTTGGGGCTAAATAAGTTGGTTGGTGGGTGTTGTGTTGTAACGTTGTGAAGGCCCGAGTTTGAAACCTTGTGAGATCCCTTAGAAAGCCATTGTCATAGGGAAGTGCTATCCCTTAACTGAGTCTAAATGGTAGCATCCACCAACTACTTTTGCAATTCCCACCAACTACTTTTGTTGGGGATTATTATGGAAAAAATGTAATTTGTTATCCTAAAATACCACAAATATAGGATACTAGTGGTTGTTTTTCCAAATATTTTCATGCCTCACTGCTCATGTGTTACCGCTCACATGATTGCACTCCCCACATTTGGGGTCCATTCATGGCTCGAAAGACACCCATTCAACCATCTTGAGGCAGCCCCTTACATGATGTTAGGATGCTCAAATGGGCAAGGGGGGATTGCAACGATGAGAGGGAGTCACCTGGGCCAACCCCCTCAACCACTTAAGTCAAAAAAATCAAACCCCAAGGGCACTTGATTTTTTTTAAGGGCCCTTGAAAGGGCTTGAATGGGTGAAAAAAAACACAAAATCTAAAACTCTAGAAATTGTCATATTGGCACCAAGATGCAATTTCCAAAATATTGGATACTTTATTTTTGGTTAATTGTTCACATTATGGCCCATTCAAAGGCCCTATAAAAAAATGTTTTGGATGGAGGAATTTGTCATCAACTCATGGCCCCCCTCCACACAACAAGAGGCTCATACTTGGCATTTGGGTCCCCATTGAGTTCTTTTAAGGTCCTTGAAAGGGCTTGAGTGTGAAAAGAATAAGGATGTTTTTTTGTGGAGAAAATCATCCCAAATCATGGAAATTGTTGTCATAGTGCCGGGATGACAATTTCCAAAATATTGGATATTTTGTTTGGGTTATTTTTCCACAATCTAACCCTTTTGAAGACCCTTCAAAAATTTAGACGTAGGAGTTTGGGATCTCCTTACACCTCGGGTGGGCACTTGGTGCATTTTACAAATGACATGCAACATAATATAAGGAGGATTAAATTCGTTTGAAATAAAAGTTATAGAGGAATTCTAAATAATGAAGGGTCCATCAAAAGTAAACAATCCTATTACAAATAGAGTATATAGGTTTAAAATCGATCCATTCCAGCTAGACTCTATTATACTAATTTGGGGTCTCTGATGCTATTTTTGATGTCAAATCATAATAAAAATTTATTTACATGATAGAATATACTTCACTGCATTTTCATGTATGCAATGGATGAATTTACATAGACACCACCCCGGGGAGGTCACTCCATTGTCAAGTTGAACACCACGTGCATTAAGACAAAATCTACTTTTTCTAAAGGGCATCACCAAAATGGGTCAAAACTTTATCAAATTTTTTCGTGAGTAGATATACACGGTATCTATCACATAGTAAAAAATGGTAACCAAATTTGATGATTTTTTTTATAAAACATACCGTTTCTAACTAGAATGACGCATAATTGAACTAAAAAAATTACTACAAAAATGAAGATGACTAAACATTTCAGAAAAATATACAAAAGATAATATCATTGTATCAATGGTTATGTATATGTAGAAAAAATATCATAATTTTTAAAATTATTTATGACATGTAATATAGGGGTAGCAAACTTTTAACGCACGTGGTGTTCAACTTGACAATGGAGTGACCTCCCCGAGGACACCACAAAGCTCAAGCCACCATTTTGGGCTCCAAAAAATTAAAGAGTTAAACCACTAAATGTACACATAGAGCTATTGATTGGAAACATGTTGATAGATAAGGTCCTAGTGCCCCTTACCCACTAGATATATAGGTGGGTCATGACTACATATTGGGACAATTGGTACACTGATTATCCCAATTAGTACGTGTTACTCTTGAGAGCTACACAATGCAATAATGTCTTACTTAGAAGCTCAATTTTTACTAACAAAGGTTTAATAAGTTGTTTGGACATTATAGAACATAAATGACTTTGCTTGGTGAAATTCTACATCCTCATTAATAATTATAGCAATGCGTAACTCCTAATAGTATCACGCACTAATTGGGATAATCAGTTGCAGTGTACCTTTGTGTTTGTCCTTGTGGCTACTAAGGATTGCTCGAACCTTTAAAGTACAAACCACGGTGGGTGGATTCATCCTTACATAGTACATACTAGGATGGCAACCACCTAGTTTTATTAAGGTAGATGTGCCTAATTCGGTTACTTATCTTAATTGTACACCTACATTTGAGTGGTAAGTGGGTTGGTGTGGCTCCAAGAACGGATATGAAAAAGAGATGTGTTTGAAAGAGATTCGATTGCGTCCTCAAAATATGATAACCATTCCAGGCTCAATAATCCACATAATTATTTATTTATTTATTTATATTTTTTTGGGGGAAGAAACCTATATGATTGGTCACTTTGACAATGAACAAAGTATTCTTATGAGCTTTGAAAATCATGAGGAACGTGGCTACGGCCTCGATTTGGATTTTCTACCCATCTCGGAATAATTGCGTGTTTCATGTCCTAGGAGAAGTGCGCTATTCGGAACATGTAATCATTTCAAGACCCATCCACATTTTAGAGGAAGAGAGTGAAATTTTGGGGATCGAAGACATATATGGCAAAGATACAAGAAACCGATCCCAACCCCGGTATGAGGTTAGTGATTTAGGGTTACCATGTACACTTACATCGACCGAGGTAACGACTATGTCTATGCCATACATCATTCTACAATAATGTATAAAAGATGTAAGGTATGTGGGTACTATTTGAGTTGTTTTTCATGTTCTCCAACTTCTATCGTTTAGATTTACACAACAAAACTTGTGGTGCAATAGTAGATCTACGATGAAACATATGCCAAAATCGAATTCAAAATCGAACCTCCCCTGATTTAGTTAGGGTTATTGGAAGTGCATGTTTGTTGAATTCTTTACTGGATACATGGGTCCTCTTGATTGTGTTCACTATTGAGTGTAGAGTAGTTATTTATAATTGAAGACGTAGTCCACTCTCTTTTAAGCATGTGTCTTTATGATTTTTTGCTCTTTGATCCTCACCGAACCACATGCCAACCAAATACAGGGGTCCGATTAAGGGAAAAAACCACTTAAGATTCATCTATCTTATGTTGAGATAACTTAAGTATATTTACAAGTCCCTTTTGAGGGAAAAAAATTACAAATTGCTTCAGGGTATAAACAAATCTATATATATATAATGGACAACATGGTGGTGGTACTGGCCGTAGCTCCACCATTCCTCACCATTCTGGAAAGACAAGGGGATTACATGGCCTTAATGTATAATGTTAAAGTGATGTATTATTATGCACGGGTGCAAAGAATTAGAACAGCACGTACCCATATAAGGTATGTTTACAAGCATAGTTAAGAAGTAGAGACAAATCAATCATATGTTCCATCCCATAGACAAGGATGAAAAATTATTGAGTGTTGCAAGTGATATTGAAGTGTTGAATGCCAAAATTAAGAAAGATGGCACCAAATTTCCTAAAATGTAGATGTCACATTTTATAAGAGAAGCCATATTCTCATAATTGGAGATGCCTAAATGATATTTGTTTTAACTTAGAGAATATTCATTTTGATAGTAAATAGAATATTCATATGAGCTCCTCAAGTTATGAGGGAAGTGACTACATGCACAAATTGGATTTGCTAATCATCTCGCACTAATTGCATGTTTGGCATCCTAGTATCCTAGTACAAGAAGTGGGTGCAAAAAGAAAATATCCGTTTAAGACCCGGTTACCTTACAATGTTGGGGCGAAGTTGGAAGTGCCCACATTGCTTTCAAGTTGTAATTCCATGTGTGAGTACGTAAAAGAATTGACCCAGCCTTAGTCGACCTTTGCCACTTAGTAAGTAAGCCTAACCAACTACCGTAGTTCTTTAGTAGTAAGTAAGCCTAACCAACTAGTTATTTAGTAAGTGGACCTAGCCACCTAGTAAGTAAGCCTAACCAACTAGTTATTTAGTAAGTGGGCCTAGCCACCTAGTAAGTAAGCCTAACCAACTAGTTATTTAGTAAGTGGGCCTAGCCACTTAGAAAATAAACCTACCTAGCTGCCTAGTCCGCCTAGCCACCGAGCCCGCTTAGCCACCTAGCCCCGACAAGAACCTAAAGCTGGCCTCCCCGAAAAAAGACATGAGGCCCACGGCCCCACCCCGCCTTGGTGGCAAACACCACCCCCGCCCCCACCCACCTTGGTGGCAAGCACCACCCCCCGCCCCCCCCCCCGCCACCTAGGACCACTAAGGCCCTTGGATGGGCCTTGGTGGATCAACGGCCCGGATCCACCATGCCCACGACCACACAAGGCCCGTTCACAGCACCTCAGTGACGCGGGCCGGCACCCCATAATTTAGAACCGGCCCGGGTATAGTAAAGACCTTCCCCCGCCATAAATGGGTCATATAACGGACCTCCTCCGGCCCGCCAAGAGATTATTTTAATAACAGATACTCCAATATCCTACTTTATCCCGTGTCAGATAATAGGTGTCGTTGTCTTATTGATTTCTTACTAATTATGGCGGAGGCATGCCTAGGCTTTGGTGGGCCTGACTCAAGATGAGCTGCCCCGCCCAAGATGGAGGGCTCGCCAAAGGTATAAAATATTATATAATCTATTTGGCGTATACCCGATCTGGTGGGGATGCTCTTACAAGCTTGGCAAGTTCATTCTATGCTATTGTTGTCTATGACATATGTTAACCATGTATTTTTATGAGGGGTGTCAGCTAATATGGATTTTTTGGGACCTCCTATGTAACATAGGAATATTCCACAAAGTGAAAGATGTTTATATGAGTATTATTAGAATATTATATAAATTGGACTTTTTCCCAACCCTACGATAGTGCTAATTTTTTGTAATGCATTAGAGATTCAGTGTAAATAAATAATGGGGCCTACATCTAATATTTCCGCTTAGTGCATCCCCCAAGTTCCAAAGCTAGAAAGAAAGAAATTTGTGAAACAAACCTGTTGATACTGGTTTGAAGATCACATGCATTCCAATTGGTCTTTGAATAACTTCAGACCTTGGACAATTGTCAAAATAACTATAGTTAACTAGAAAAATTTAAGACTAGATTCAAGAACAACTATGGTTAACTAGAAATTTTCAAGTATTATTATATATTCGAAGAAGTTCACCTCTTGATTTGCTTCAGTTGAGGGTCTTTAATATGCTCGGGCCACTAAGGATCATCAATAAATGCCTTTATACGATTCCTCACAATGTTGGGCTCCGAAACAACCTCCATGTACACCACCAATACAAATAACACGCTAGACCCCACACAAGAATGGCCAAGATACCTACATCAATTAGAAAACCAATACACCACCATCATAAGAATCCATAAACAAGGCACCCAACCAGAAAACCATCAACCACCCGATGCAATCACATCTAACATATGGGGGCTCTATAATATAAAAACTAACAATAAACCAACCCCAACTATCCCCCATATAAAAAACAATATCAAATATTCCAGCGCATGGCACCTAGCCCCACAATACAATCACTCAACAATCAACCACCTAATACATCCCCTACCAACAGAACTATACAATATCCACCCCCTTAAATTCAAGCCCCAACAATGCATCTACACTGATGGGTCATTTATACCCCCCGACGAACATGGCATAGGCAACACAGCCGGATCCGGTGTTTACTCCCCCGCCAACAACGTTAGGATTGCGGAAAGACTCCCAGGCCTTCAAAACATCCTCAGAGCCGAACTAAACGCCATCATAATAGCAATCCAAAATACACAACATCACACGCGAGATTTCTACATTTTTACAGATAGCCTCAATAGTATATACCTGATAAACAACCACATAAGACACCCATCATCTCAACACAACCACCCAGACAAATTACTCATAGCCGCCATAGTCAATCACATAACTTGGTCCACGCATAAAATCACAAATAGGCAACGAAATAGCAGATAAACTAGCAAATGAGGGAGCCCTCCTACACAAACCCACCTATATACCCAGAATACATACGGCCCATACCATGCCATACTGGCTCAATGGAGTGCCAACAGGTACACACTTGGGTGCCATACGAAATCTACAAACATACATCAACAAAGAACATAGAGACCAAGAATTGAGAGTAGCACAATCCAAATTTACATACATAGACAAATGGACATCCAATGACCAAATAAACCATAAACTCTCCAATCAATTCTGGAAAAACCCCGGGATCACGGACGCCCAAATCACACAAACTCTAAAATTTCGCTATGCCCAATACATGGGTGACCACCAAAAACATATATTATGGCCCAACCTTTACCCAAACCCAAATTGCACGCTATGCCCCAACAACACCATGGATACATGGCCACATCTACTATCCACATGTTCAAACCCACACATAAAAGGACTACGTATAGCGCGTCACAACAAAGCAGTCCACCAAATTGTACATACGCTCCAATCAAATAAACATACAAGGTGTTACACACTCATAAATGCGGGACACCAAGACTCCAGACCACAAGACAACACAATCCCACAATGGTTACTCCAATGTCCAGCTACATCATGCACATGTCCAGCTAAACTGAGGCCAAACATACTATGATAATTGGTGCCCCCACAGATAGCCAACCTCCCCTAAGGCCCACCCCATCACATACCATACAATTCATTGAATTTACCTACTGCCACGACAAATTTCCAAGTAATGCACGCAACGAAAAAACCACTAAATACAACACACTAATACAAACAATTAGAAGAGCTGGCTGGCAAGTTAACCCCCTCGTCACCATCACGGCAGGTGTCAGAGGAGCTATTCATGAACAACCAATTAAAGAACTAGAAGAACTAAAAATACCTAAAACCGAGATTAAAACACTTATGAAACACCTACATCAAATTGCCATCAAATACCTTACATACTTAATACTTAACAAACGCAAGCTAGACAAAAAACAACCCCCAGTAGACCCCCCCATGGACCTCAGTCAGATCTTTATACCCTCACATACCCTGTTAGACGGTAGATACTACACTATTCGGAAACTATCGGAGCCCACCTCCTGAGAGGGAGGAAGTACTCCTACGGTGAAGCTTGGTTAAACATGAACACGGTAGTGAGAAACGGACTCCCATTCACGTCGGAGTAAAAGTGAAACTTTGATGTTTATTTTATTTTATTTATAACACGCTAGTGACACTACAACACTACAACAAAATTCCATGAACATGCTATGCTCAACTTTAGTTAACTAGATCGCGAACAACTATAGTTATGAAAGGCAACTAGTTAACTAATAGTTGAATTAGTTGGTTAGTTGTCCAAGGTCTGAATAACTTGACAAACTCCATGGAGGCATATTTAAAGTTTTGAAGTAAATGAAGTCCCTCCCATAAAAAAATTACGTAGATTTAGCTCAAAATAATTTAAAGTTTTTCAAGCACATGAAGTTGCATGATGTATCAAGAGTTGTATAATGGGTGTTTCTTATGTATAGACAATCCAAGCAATGGGTTGAATGGAAAATGATACTAATTTGAGATGATTAGGAGCAAATATATTTGTGCTAAGGCTTATTGATCGCAAGTTTCTATGTGTCAAGTTTCACTCAATCCTGATCTGATGTGTATTTCTTATGAATAATTAGACTAGTTTATATCTATGTGGGTCCTTGGGAGAATGGAGGGTTCAAGCCATGTATAAATTGCATGAATGTCTTCTACAACAACCTTTACTTGCTTCTTTGTTTTGAGAAGTGACATTTGGACATGTGAACCTCTTTTTGTCAACGATTTTGTGTATATGTTGCTTTCAACCAAAAAATGTTCGTTGGTTCCATGTAGATTTTAGCATATGTATGATAGAATAAAATAGCTCCTTATGAGATATTTGATCCAATACTTATTTATTTGCCACATATAACTTATTTATTTATGTAAGAATGGTACATATGCCATCCATGTCCACAATAACGTTTGAGCAGTCATGATTTCACTGGCATCCCCATCCACCCTCTAAAAAGTATTCGTTTGGACAAAATGTGTACATGGGACATTGTGGGTTAAGGTATTCAATTGGTTCGAAAAGTGCACTTGAAGAATGCATAAATTTTGTATAGGGTCAGCTTTGCCACAATGAGGTTCGAGCCGCACCACCTAGTTCAGAGAATTAGCTAACTTACAAGTTACGTGGTGAAGATTAGTCAACCCAAAAGCTCCTTTCGATTTACCATAAGCAAAAGTTGAATTCGTAGCGGGCTATAATGTAGAATATTCCTCAATAATGGGTCAAGTTCAAACTAAGCAACTTAAACTTGGGCGGACCACTTGAGACCCAACATCTTTTGCGAATATATAACTAAATATTTATTTTTTGCTTTACATTTTATGGGTGCAAAATGTGCTCAATTGACTCTATGTTTTCTTGCGCGTAGCGCAACAAGTTCTAGCTGACTAAAATCTTGGCCGTGCCACCTAGTTAGGAGAGTTAGCTAACAACATGAGTTAGTGAAATCAAGTAGCTCATATGCTAGCTAACCGATTGCACAACCGCACATCCTGGTTACCACTAACCAAAGGTTCACCAATTTGAGAGAGGAGTTAGGTTCACCGACCAAAGTTTTCTTCAAGTTGCCCAAGTTTTTGAACATGACACTAATTATGATACACTATAATTTTGTGACCCACACCATTTGTATTTCATTACGAGTAAATAAATATATAAATAATAAATTTGGGCATAGAAATTTATGTTATAATCAAAATATATTGTTAAATAATAATAATTAATTGTTATATATATAATAATAATTTTGGACGATGTAAGAAATAATGTGGTCCACCTTGCTGCGGAACGGAGAAAAGATGGAGAAAATGAAAGGCATGTCTTCAAGAAAAAAAACTTGGGCTACTCATTTGAAAAAGTTAGTTATCATTATGGGTATGGATGAGTTAAGATTTCTTCGCAAAAGCAATGTCCCAAAAGTCACCTAATTTCTAGTTTGATAATTTTTATTTAAACCTTAATTTTAACTAGTTGGTGCAGCTGTGAGGTAGGTTAGCTACTTCTTATGTTAGCTAACTCTCTTAACCAAGTAGTGTGGGCACAATATAGCTAATTTGAGTATTTACTTAGTCTAACGGGAGCCTTAACCAGGATGTGCGGATGGTCTCTAATTAACTTTTGATCCAATTAACTTTTTTTTTACCTCTAAGCGCATGAAAGGCTCAATTTGAGCACTCCGTGGATAAAAAGAATGTGAACTTGGGCTACAAAGTTGAGGGTTCAATTGCACATCAAAGTTAAGGCTCCGGTTAGACTAAGCAACCACTCAAATTAGTTATATTGTGCCTGCTCTACCCGGTTAAGAGAGTTAGCTACATATGATGCTAACCAAGTTTTTCAAACGAGTAGCCCAATTTTTTTTTCTTGATTGCTCTCCTTTCATTTCCCCATCGCTTCTCCGTTCCGCTACAAGGTGGACCACACTATTTCTTACATTGTCCAAAATCAACACCTTGGGTCAATGATCAATTGAACTTTCTCTTTTCGCTTTGCAATCTGCATTACATGATGAGATAGGTGGAAATATATCCATCTTTCTTCAAGATTTTTTTTTAATTTTTTTAATTTTATTTTACCATAGATTCTTGGTGACTGTGATGATAGGTTTCTTATTCGCTATGAAAATGCGTCCATAGGACACACTTCCACATGTTTTCTCAAGTTGACAAAATTTTGACCCCCCCCCACCAACCACATGGTGGTGTGCATGAACTCTATTCGGAAAACAAAATTTATCGAGCACCACAATTGCATTTAGGAAGTTGAAGTTCGAGTAGGGAGAACTTAACTAATGCCCCCTCCCCACTTGACTTTACCAAATAACCAAAGTTTTTCTTAAAAACCGGGTAAAGCTCCCTCGGTTATAGCAGAGGCATCCGGCTATCCCAATGCACCTACAAGAACTTGCTCCGGAGATTTTTGAGTAGGTTTTAGTTAAGTAGTTTTCACACATGTTCATGGTTTTATCTACCAAGCAATGAATGTTGGATAGTTTTTGTCCCATCCCCAAATGCCTTACTACTCATCTATCTTATTGTCGGTTTTTGTTAATGAAGCTCCTCGTGCCCTCATAGCTAAGACTAAAAGCAACCAATCACAAGGGCGGGAGGTGACACTTTTAAAGGTCCTACATTCTTGCCTCATGTCTAGGTACCGATGGGAGGGTCGGTGATGGAGGCTTAGAACCTCCACTTTTAAAACCATGCCACATCATTTGCCAACTAGGCTCGGCACTAGATAATGTTGATAGTGTGAAGGCCGTGTTTTTAGAACCAACTTTTAGGCTTAGCTAAAGTCAGGCGGGGAGGGGGCATAAGTTAGCTAAACTTGAATTTCCACCCACACTAGGCGAATAGGACTATTTAAAGTAGTCTACTCTTAAGAGATGACTCGTTCCGCCAAAGATTGACACGGAAGAAAGTAAAGTCACGGGCTCGTCAGATTTTTTGAAGGTCCAAATTTGAGTCTTCGAGCAGCCTACAATACCTTGGGGGATTTTAAACCTCCCCCTCTGAGCTTTTCGGGGAGGTAGATACGGGCAGGGGCAGCCCCCATAAAGAAATTAAGATTATATGGACTCGACTGAAAACTTATGTTTGTCCCACCTGACTTCGGAAAAACCATTGCTCTTGCATTTTCGAAGGCCACTTATCCACAAATCCCATATTGAGTGCACTTCACCTTCAAGGTCCAAAATCCAATATATATGTGTGTACTTCTGGACACTTAGTAAAGAAGTGATTGACTGGGATTTCATTCCGGAAGTGAAAGTGTCAATAAAGCATGTAATTAGCTCGGAAATCAAAAACATTACAAAATCCTCATTAGCATTGATGTTATAACTTTTGTGACTTACCATTTGAAGGGGTTTTTGTCATTCTACAATGAGTGTGTTGATTTTAGTATGTATATTTTATAATAGTTTAGGTAATAATGCCTTCTATTTTCACAAGTATTCATACGCATTCAAACTAATTAAGCATGATTAAATGTCACGTACCATTTAAATCTTCAAATGGTAAGCCACAAAAGTTATAACATCAATGCTAATGAGGGTTTTGTAATGTTTTTGACTTCCGAGCTAATTACATGCTTTATTGACACTTTCACTTCCGGAATGAAATCCCAGTCAATCGCTTCTTCACTAAGTGGAAGTACACATATGTATATATTGGATTTTGGACCTTGAAGGTGAAGTGCACTCAATACGAGATGTGTGGATAAGTGGCCTTCAAGAATGCAAGGGCAATGGTTTTTTCAAAGTCGGGCGGGGCGGGCAGAAATTTTCGGTCAGGTCCAAAAAATCTCAATTTCTTTCTAGGGGGCTACCCCTTCCCATATCTACCTCCCCCAAAAAGCTCATAGGGAGAGGTTTACCGTCCCCCCAATACCTTTTTGCGTGGCAAGGATGTAGGCTTTTGATAACTAACCTAGGGCTAGAATGCCAAGTGGCAAAGTCGAGGTGTGAGTGAGGTACGTATTGGGATTGGTTTGTGTCGCTTGATCTCACTTCATATCTACAACCACTTAACCCTTTTGTATGAATGTAATCCCTCACAATGGCCCCCAATTTCCCCCCCCTTGTTATGTAACCAATTGTATAGAGAAAACGATAAGTTTTTGGAGGTGATAAATGTCAAGTAGGTTATGTAGCTTAGGTATTTTTGTCTAATCAAATCAAAGTTTGAGCGAGTTCATTACACACGTGACTCACATATAGGTGTATGGTTAAGACAAGTGACCGAACTAGGCTTGCTCATCTTATTACCTTTTCGAGTTCAAACGGTCATGGTCAAACTTACATGCATTATAGGTGCATCTCTTTTCATATCACTCACTCAAACAATCATATGGTTACACCCGATATGAAAGGTAGATTGATATTAAATGGGCCCCCCCCAAACTATCCCACTTTTCCTAGGATATGATTCATGTGATCGGTACCTTAGCCACTTTCTTTGTAGTTGTTGGAGCTCATACCACTTATTCAAACCCGGGGAGGTCACTCCATTGTCAAGTTGAACACCACGTGCGTTAAAAGTTTGTTACCCTTATATTATATGTCATAGATAATTTTAAAAATTATGATATTTTTTCTACATATACATAACTATTAATAATATATTTTGTATATTTTTTGAAATTTTTATTCATCTTCATTTTTTATTAATTGTTTTAGTTCAATTCTGCGTCATTCTAGTTAGAAACGGTATGTTTTATAAGAAAAAAAAGATCATCAAATTTGGTTACTATTTTTTACTATGTGATAGATACCATGTATGTCTACTCATGGAGAAAAATGATAAAATTTTGACCCATTTTGGTGATGCAACTCAGAAAAAATAGATTTTGTTTTAACGCACGTGGTGTTCAACTTGACAATGCAGTGACCTCCCCGAGTATTCAAATGATCAAAAGTGGAGATTCTCATGCTTCTTAAATGACCTCATAGATAGCTCCCATGTAAGTCGATTGTTGAGCTTGAATTGATAACCATATTTTGAGCACACAATCTAATCTTTTCTAAATACATGTCAATTTAATATCCGTTCATGGAGCCAACCGTTAGAAACCACATATGTACCACTCAAATATAGGTGTGACCTTCATAATAACCTAACAAGCTCCTTTCAACTTCATACAAATAAATTGCATGTGCACACGGTGAGATTGCATCAAATATCACCAAGGGAGTACAAAAGCATATTTCCGCATGTCACTTTTATGCGTCACGGCAAAGTTGACTTATGACAATAGTACATTTTGCACTCAGTTCGAACTACTTGAGAGTGCAATCATGTGAGCGGCGAGCAATGAGCATCGAGCAATTAATGAGTGGGTAACTTGTGACTGGTGAGGGTAGAGAAGCGTTTGGAAATACACTCACTAGTATCCTATACCTATGGTGTTTTGGCATAAATAGTAACATCTTCGTTTGTTATAATTTGAGTGAGGAGTTCACACAAAGTGCATTTAACCTAATGAATGACCTACTTAACTTTTGAAATCAACAACTGCACCCTTGCCATGAGGATTTGGAGACGATTTTGAATATTGTCGTTAGATTCAACATCCTATTACTTAAATATACAACTAAAAAGAGACAACATTCATTATCGGAGACTAACATGTTGAATGACTTCAAAATCAAACAAACATGGAACAAATGGCGAACTTACATACTTCATCAAAATCTTGTGAAAACTTTCTTGAGAGGTTCCTCCTCATCATCAAGAGAGATTATCTTCGCCTCTGAGCCACCACCATGAGTTGAGGGCGTAGTATTGTGTGATGGTGCCAAGACGTTGATTATAGCAGAGTCTCCCTCAAAGGCGGTGAAGTACTACACCGGCAAGCATGAATAGATGCAATCCACATAGACAATAGATTATAAATCCACAATAACTTAAAAAAAACGTTTCACATGTAGATGCATGAGCATCAATAATAGATCCCGGTTTAGTCAACACCTCTATTAGAAATTGTGAAGATTTTGGGGTTTTTTTCTCGTCCACCTCTCGTGGTGCATTTACATCATGAGTTGCATTTAAGGTGTGCAAGTGTTATTTGGTTCATCTGCCTTTTTCTCCAACTTCTACCGATTAGATTTACACAACAAAAATCGTGTTGATTAGCAAATCTACAATGAAACATATGCAAGTTGGATATGAAAATTGGACATGCTCTGATTTAGTTATGGCTATCAAAAATGCATTTTGTTGATTTCTTAATTGGATACACATGTCCTCCAAATTGTGTTCAATATTGAGTGTAGAGTAGTTATTAATATTTGAAGGCTACACAACAACACTTTTGTTGTGCAAATAGGAAAATATGAGAAGAAAAACGCCTAACAAAATTCAGAATTGGCAAACTCCTCTAGCCTCTGACCAACTAGCATAGGGACGACATTGGGAGCGCTCCCGGTGGTTTTCCATATAAAATTTCCTGCTGAACTTCACGGAGCCATTTAGATTACCTTTTCATGTAAGTTTCATAAGTCTTTGGGCTTACTAATATATGGTAATCATTTGACAATCATAAACTTATGTTTAAGGTATCAATATTTTTTTTTTTCATTTTAATGTGCTATGTTATGGTTAGTTTTAAAAAGCAACAATGCATTCGTTCCGATCATACATTGGGAGTGCTCTCGATATGTTATTGTCCACATGTAAACTTTTTCCCCCAAGTCATGTTGTTGCCCACATTAACTCTCATGTCTTATGTCTTGACCCTTAGAGTCTTATGTTCAAAGACTTTTGTCTTGAACTCTCCTGAAGTATATCGTATAGTTTGATTGTTAAATCCTTCAACTTCAAGTGTTTACCTCTTTTGATATATGTCTAAAATTGTTGTCTAAATACTTATAGCCTGTGTCTTAAAGGCCACATCAAGGGAGATAGTTGTTCTTCTTGTAAATGATCTCATAGTTTTATTTATTTGAATTTTCATTGGGTATGATAACGGGTAATCTCCCGACGTGGCTCTAAAGGTGATATTAGTGGATTCTCCAATATTGACCTTTGGAGCCACATTTGGGAGATCTCCCCAAGATGCTGTGAAATATGCTCACCCTAAACCCTTCAAACTGCCTTTTTATGTGTGAACTAGGAGGTCTCCCCATTCTATTATTAAGTATGTTTAAAATATTATGTACTAACATGGGAAGATCTCCCGGTCTACAAGGCATCGGGAAATCTCCACATTTTATATGGGTTTTGTCCCCTTACTATATAATATAATTATTGGTAATTCTCTTTGTTAATTAAATTTAATGCTGAAGTAAGGGTATTCATTTATTATTTTAAAACTTGTTTAAAAATAATTTCTTGCAAATTGATTCCACTTTTAATTCAAAAGTCCGCTTTTAGTTAAATATATGTTCTCTTCTCTTAGATACTCTCCTAGATCTAATCCAAGTCTTTGAATCCTACCATGTACTTCTATTCACTCCTTAAAACAATGACTCCTCTTCGACACACTCTCTTTTAAACACGTGTCTTTATGATACTTGCACTTTGGTCCTCACCGAATTACATACCAATCAAATACAGGGGTCCAAATAAGAAAACAAACCACTTAAGACCCATCTACCTTATGCAACAGTGTGATTGAAGAAGGTTGATAGCTCTACTGGAACTCTTTCTACTACCCATGTTAGCTACCTCGTCTAATCTACGTGATCTATTTACCTAGGCCTTATGTACATGTCAATATATCAAATTCAAGTCCATCACAACCACTTCCAAATGTAAGGAACCATTTCAAACATCTTATGTTAGATGGTTTTCAACTCATATTTGGAGGTGGGTTTTATATAGGCATTAGAGTTATTTGTTAATTGTTGGGTTAGGAGCTAGGTCACCCTCACTTAGAGCAGACAAGGGCCCGGATGGTGCCACTGAGGTTTGTCGGGTCAACCTAACATTAGACGCCCTCTCAAACTACACCAAATATGATATTTAGTGTGACTTACTATTTGGATTTACACGGTGCTATATCTTTTTACTATTGAAATAATTTTTTACCAAGTAAAGTTGTCAATGTTCTATAATGTCCAAACTACCAATTTAATATTTGTTGGTAAAATATGAGATGTCCAGTAAATAGATATAGCATTGCATAATTCCAAATAGTAAGTCACACTAAACATCATATTTAGTGTAGTTTTCCTTCATGGGGCTCGGGGAAACCGAGTTTGGGCCTCTCTCATCACTTCTCAAGTGGGTGTCAACTCCATAATCGTTGGACTCGGCTAGACCCATCCCCGACTCGGCTTGGGAACATTGTCTCGAGGCCGCCTGGTACCGATGCTCATTTAGGGGTTTGGGATTGAGTGCTGCAGATGAGGTTTGGTGTTGTGGGAAAAAAGCTTAGCATTGTGGGAGGAGGCTGAGTGCAACAAGAGGAGAATCACTCTCCGTCCAACAAAACCGCCAGCCTTCACAAAACCCAAATACCCCACAATCATGGGTTTTGAATAACCACAAAACCCAAATACCCCAAGTAGGTTTTGTACCTTCATTTAATAGGGAGCGGTCAACAAGCCCAACCTTTTGAGATGTGTTGTGAGTTCACTTTCTCATATGGCTTGCAGTATGAGTAGCAACTTCTGCCCAATTGACATGTATATCTTTCTATTGGTCTATCCAACCCTTCACTACCCAACTGCTATAATCATTATTTGGGACATGACCAAGGCCATAAATTCTCCAAAACGATTTTGCTAGACCTTTGCTAGCACCTACATGCAATTGAGGGTAGTTGGCCTTGAACTTGGTTGCACTATCAAACAACTTAATCTTATTAGCAGAGGTAACATGCTCATATATGAGCTTACCCTTTGGATCCAATCCACTTCTTGAAAGTTAGAAGGGAGTATTAAATTCGTCTGACATAAAATTTATAAAAGAATTCCAAATAATGAAGGGTCCATTAAAAGTAGACAATCCCATTACAGGTAAGGTAGATAGGTTTAAAAATGTGGGCCATTCCTTTTTTGTGAAAATAATATAGGGGTTGAAAATAAGGATCCTAGGATGTATGTTTAGTAGGATCAATTTTGTATGCATGCCTCACAAGAGATGGATGAAAAATGGCTCATTGTTTGCCCATGAATGAAAATCACAGCGCCCGTTATTGGTCGTCTTCTTGCACTATCGTTTGTAAAAACACCTAGAGTTTTGTTTCTTCCTCGAGTCCGCTGTGTTTTGGGGTTTTTTTTTTTTTTTTTTTTTTTGGGTTGAAGCTCCTCCTTGTTGAAGCTTATGGTAATAAAGTCCAACAAGTATGTCTTCAAACTCCTCTACGGGAATGCCCGGACCTTCCCACTCTCCTACATCACCACCCTCTAAATCATGGATGACATTAGACCTCTCCCTCTCATTGGCAATTTCATTTTCTCTCTCTAATGCCTTAGTGGCCTTCCTAGCCTCTCTAGTTACATTCTCCAAATCCGAAAAATAAGGAATTTCCCCCAATGGATTTTCCTCTTCTTCCTCCTCCTCCTCTACTTCTAATGGTGCATTACCCCTCATTGCTCTAGTGGTAACGGCTAATGCCGGAGCCTTATGCACAATTTCCTCCTTAAGACTTTTTAACTCGTATGAAATGGAGTTAGCATGTGGAAGACATGAACCTTGACCATTTGTGGACATTTCTAAATTTACCGGAACGGTAGAAGAATCCATAAATCGGACATCTTGAGATGTAGACGGTCCCATTTGTTTAGGTGATTGTGTAATTTGCCCCGAAAGATTCGTATTCCCATCATAATAGAAGTTAGAAGGTTTAAGGGTATTATTACCTTCATTTTGTGAACCCCTCGTATTCTCTTGATCCGGTTGGGTTGGGTTAGTTGGAGGGTTCGGTGCTCCACTTACCTTGTCCGGACGACGACATTGGTTAGAAGCGTGTGGCCCCCCACAATTATTACACACTTGACCTTGGTTTTCGGACCAACATTGCCCTATGACGTGGTATCTACCGCAAAGATGGTGAAAATCCTTTTTTTCGGTACTTTGGTTAGTTTGTCCACGTGACGGAGGGCCCCGATTATTCCCTTGGTTTTGACTCGGACCCCTTAAGTTTTGTTGATGCCCATTATTGTTCGTTCGTTGATTGTGGTTCGGCCCGTTTCTACAAAATTGTAGTGTATGACCGTGTTGTTGACAATTAGTGCACCAAAATCCCGATGTGTGGTTTCCCGACTCTATTTGAGGCGGAGGACCGGGTTGTTGATTTTCGATCAACAATGCCATTTGGTCCGTTAGATTTTGAAATTGTTTTAACATTGTCTCTTGGAACCCTAGTTGAGTAGCACCTAGTCGTTGCTCTATCTCTTCAATTTGAGGGTCTACCCTAGGGGCCGGTAATGCTAACATGGTTGGGGGGGCCGTTACCGCTAAGGGAATTGAGGCCGCTTCAATGGCGACATATGGAGGGCGATTATGCGGCCTAATCGGGTCCATTCCCGTCTTAGGTAGGAGAGGGATGAATTGAGGGATCAACTCATCCTCTTTCCTCCATAGCCGCTCATAATCCCTCTCAATATGTTCCATATCCCTAGCGGCTACCTTAGCCTCGGCTAGGGTGCGAGGGTTCCTTTGTAATACACCCCTAATTGTAGTCGCTTTAACAAACCCTCTCATGAAAAATTGCATTAAAGTATCATCGTTGAGTAAATCACCTACCCACCTTGCGCATACCCAATCAAATCTTCTAATGTATGCGGAAATCTCTTCATCTTTTCCTTGCCTCATTGTCATTAAGGCTCTAAAAGCCATACTTTGACCGACTTCGGGTCGAAACTCATTAAGGAACTCCCGTTGTAATTGGTCCCACGTTTGGAAGTGGCCCTCATCGTGGTCTCTATACCACTCATAGGCTTCCCCCTCTAAAGTCGTAGGGAACCAAACTAGCCAATATTGTTGGTTTGTAATTAGTGAGCTAATTACCCTCTCAACGAACCTCTCCATATGTCTAGACGGGTCTTCATCTTTAGTCCCGTAGAACTTCGGGAGGTTCGAAGGTATGTCTAACGAAGGTAACCCTTGAGGTACGATTATTGGTAGGCCTCGCGGCCTAACCAATGGATCGATGGGGGGATTGGTAATATGGGAGGTGGAATTCCACCTCCCCCTAAATCATCCATGGTGTTTCGTGGTCCTCCTTCACTAGATTCTCTAGAGCTTACACTACTCTCTTCTCTAGTCCTATTAGGTTCTTCCACTAATTCTTCACTCAATAGGGTTTAGGATCTCGTTTGTAGAGTCTTCTTTGTAGTTGCTTAAGGATTAGGGACGGCAGTGAAGTTCCATATAGGGTTTCGATTTTCTTGGCTGAAGGTCTTACGTTTGTTTTGGAGGCAAGAAGGCTTGTGTTTTGAAGGATTTGTGGGCAACATAATGGAATTTGGTGCGTTTTCTCCATGCTGGCGTGCACTTCGAGGGTTGGCAATAGTCGAGCGCCTTGATGCCGACATGGAGCTACTGCGTAAGTCATGGGTTTTGAATAACCCGATGTCCAACCACCTTCACACAAGCTCTTTTGCACGCCTTGACGTAACAAACCTCTATGCAATCCGTATGCACCTCAAGTTAGGCTGACCGTGAGAATACTTTGTCCATCATGGTGATGATTCGGTTGACAATGTGGGAGTCTAGGTAATTCCTACTCTTAGATCTTGACGTTTGTATGTGTTTTTGTTTTTTTTGGGTCATAAATCACTTGTTTCTTCAGTGTATAATTGGACACTAAGGTATGGGACATGGTTACATAGGTTTGTTTTGTTTTGCATACCCTAAACCCACCTGCACATACTTGTAGAGAACCACATGACTTCTGCGTAGCTGCAATGGTTGCGGTTTTTTTGTGTTTGGGTTAGATTTTTACGGAGCGGGTGTTGTGTTTGTGAACACACGCTCACTCTTGTTGTGTTTCCATCCTAAGCCTTCTTTTTTGATGCATGAAGGTTATGTTCTATGGGCTATAAAACTGCAAATTTTAGAGCAAATTTTAAACTGCATTATGCTTAAGTATCCTTGTGTTCTTCATCACTTGCAATTGTATGATATCATTCAGGTTATGGTCTTGAAATGATATGCATCATGTTATCACACTTGTTCTTCTGTGATGTGGTTAATGATACACATATTTTGCACAAATTAAGATTTATTTTGATAAGTGCAAGTCTTTAAATGTATGATAATTTTTTGCACTTAGTTTTTGCAAAAGCATGTATCCATTATGCCTTTTTGTTGCCATGCTTTCTCCCACCACTTTTGCATTGCATACACTTTTAAATTAACTTTTTTTATTAAAAGGAATGTAGACTACAAAAATTGCAATGACATGGGCAATATAAGTAATGGTAGTGTGAAAAAGGCCATTTTAGAGAATTAAGTAATTATAGGGAGCTTTTAATTTGTGCCTTGGAGGTAAATAGCCTTTAAACAAATACCCCTCTGCCGCACGTGGTGTACAAAAATCCTATAGAGTGACCTACCCGAGCACGATAAGCATGTTTAACGATACCAAATGATGAATTCAAAGATCCCTCATGTGGAATTGCAGGCAACAAACCTAGAGAATCCTACAAGTCAAAAAAGAAAAAGAAAAGAAAAGGCGACCACTTTGAAAAATATGATAAAATATTCATATCCGCCCCAAAAATTATGCAGGATGTGGTTACGGTCGTGATGTGGACTTGCAATCATATTGCTCTAATTTTTTTTTCATATCATACATAGAGCTAAAAAATAATATTTAAAGGCCATTTACTTTATGTAAGGAGCATGGCTTTTAAGCAATGTTTTTTACTCTCTTCAAATTTTCAAGAAAACCAAACTGGCAACAATCATTGGAGTGATAAAGCCACATATGAATGACGTTAAAAATATAATCCAATACGGACACTTTCATCCCAAAAACTAATGATTTCAAACAAGGTTTATGATTTTGGGGATGTTTATGATGATTTCATCCATGAAAATATAGAAGATTCAATCCGAGATGATCCTGAACTACTGGATGATAGTGGAGAGGTACCCAAACCGAATGGAGTGGTTGGCGGTTTGATTTCCGGCTTTGAAATCTTCTCTCTACTTGATGGGAAAACTAGCTTGGTGGCCACATGCCTCTTGTGCTCCATTTTTTTTTAAAAAATACATAAGATTGGATCTCTATTTTTACATCTAAAATTTTGACCCGTTTCCCCAAAAAATAGGACTCCATATGGGGGTGAACTTTGAAGTCCAAGGGAAAGTTTGATTTGTACTCCATTTATTAATTTATTTATGGACTATCTTTTGATTTATAAATTGAATAGATTCAATTACGAAAAGGTAACTATACATAACATTACTCAACTGATGAGTTGTATTCAATTGCCTTGACTTCAAATTCAGTCTGAAGCACTGGGATTCTAGCATGCAGAGGCTTTTATTCTTGAATCTATTGCAGGGCCCATGAACATAGCTCATCAGGTGAGTAATGTTATAACAACCACCACGGGAAAAAAAATTGGCTTTTCATTATCATTTTCTTAGATCTTTGAACTTTCCCCCGGGTGTGTGCCTTGTTTGCAGCAATTGAATAGAAGTTAAGTTAGAAGATGTACCTGTGAAGATCTTGAAAGTTCTTACACATTCCAATATTTGGAAGTACGAGAATTTGACCCTTTATGACTGAAATTCATAAATCGTTACAGTACCGGCTTTGGCATTGCTTCCGTTAAAAAATTCATGGACCATTCACAAATTTCATAATATTTTGTGATGCTATCACAATTTGCTTAGGGCGGGTGCATCTCCATTTGCCATAAAGGCCTTACTAGGATCAAAGATATCATCTACAAAAGCGGTTTAACCATTAACCCCTAAATGGCCCGAGATGCCATCTTCTTCTTCTTCTTCATCATGATAGTTTATTATTATCTGTATTGACTTTGGGATTAGCTTGGGAGGGTCCACTAGAAGAAATCTTGTCCATTTCAACCCTCCTTGCGACTAGGCCATCAAGACTAAACCAAGAAAATGCATAAACAATCAAATCAGTTGGGAATCGGGTGGCACCTTCCACTAAGAAAATGCATAAACAAATCAATTCGGTTGGGAATCGGGGGGCACCTTCCATGGGTACACCACGGGTACCTTCTGGTTGCCTACCAATTGAATTGTTTATGCATTTTCTTGGTGGCAGTCTTGATGGCCTAGTCGCAAGGAGGGTTGAAATGGACAAGATTTCTTCCAGTGGTCACCTTTGAGTGAAAATCGAGACAAAACTTGGACCATGTATGGAGAAAGACTTCTTTAACATATTAAAATATTTTAAATATAATAAAATTATGTCATATATATATATAATAAATTATGATGTATGTCTCTTTGTTCGTTTTCTTATTAAGAAAACATGTTTTTGGCTATAACTTATTTTTCTTAGATAAGTTTCATATTTTGAAAGCACATAGGTTTGTGATATCTATCACAAAATATGAGTTCTCCATTATATTATGTCATTGTCAAATAAAAATTTGAAATCAAATTCTTCAAGAATTTAAGCATTGTGAAGCTTGGATCTATGAAGCTTGTGAGTTTTTTTAAGCATTATAATTGTATGAATGTGATTTAAAGATAATCGATCACAACTCTGTAGAAGCATGAAATGTAATCTGATATCAAAGAATTTTTTCAAAAATCAATCTATGAAAGTGAAAAACTACTCGTGACATTGTATTTTCAAAAACTACACATGTTGATTAGAATAGCGCACTTGGATGCCCATCAACATGAAGACAAATGTTTGACCATGTCAACCCGATTTGGTATCTTAACAAATGGTATTCAAGGTCTAGTCATAATTTTTTTGTATCCATTGGTCCACAATCTTGGAACATTCATGTCACCCAATTTGATTTATCAGCATATGATACCAAAGATAAAATACACCCGACACACAACTCCCACGAGTGATTCAGCTTGGTGTGGCAAGTGTCAATTGTTCGAGTGATTGAAAGGCAAGCAGGGTGATTGTAGTAGTTTGTTGATTATCTCGTGTAACTACTGCATTTGATCCAAAGTGTTGATGAGTCCCTGATTGAAAAGTACATTGGAATTTGTCTTGTATGGAAAGTATGTTTTGGAATTGTTGCACAATCAATCAATGGTCTCTGTCGAGCCAGGACTGATTTGAGATTCCTCCTACTAAGTCAGTATATTGCATGCAAATTCGCAGTCGTGTACTGTGTAGCACCGTGATGATTGAAACTGGTTGCAAGTTAATTGAGAACTAAGTTGAGGTGAAAGCCCTCGAATTCTGTCGTTTGTGTGTATACTCAGACTTGTGTGAAGTTTGAAACGGAAGTGTGTCAATTGATTCTTAAATTTGTGAGCAAAATGCTAATTGGGAACTGAGAGGATGAATTCCTTCTTCAAGGCCTATCGATTGCGAGAGATGTAAGTAAGTATGAGAGAAGAAATCGATAAAGATAGTCATCCATGTTGTCTGTGATGTGTAAGTGAATCGATAACATTCAAGAGAAGTGAACACGAAGTTGGTAATGTTTCTGAGAGAATATGAGGAAGCCACTGATGGAGTGAACATTGTCCGTTGTCGTGTTTGTTTGTAATCCTCCCAAGAGAGTTTGGCTCTTATGAAGAAGTTGGAAAGGCAAAAAGGGAGATTCCACATATCAAACTATGTCTCTCTGTTGAGGCATCTTACTTGATGTGAAGTCAATAGGTTTAGAAGTTATGTATCTAACATGCAAATTGAGAAACTCAAGCCATTGACTGCAACGGTCGCCGCTACTTGAGGTGTGAACATAACATTGTCCAGCTGATGAGTTGTGTTTAGTTGTCCACACTTCAGATTTTGTTTGAAGCGTGGGCTTTTGACATCCGGAGTCTTATTATCAAATTTATTGTTGGGTCCATGAACACAACTCATCATCTGAGTAATGTTATGAAATAGCGAGGTAAGATAAATACTAGTATATGCTTAAAGGTGGATGAGTCTTAATTTAGACGTTAGGCAAGTGTTTGAACTGCCTTGACTCTTAGGGCTGCTTCACACTATGGCCGAAGGTCGAGAGGCCATCGATTTCCACCAATCAGATTGCAAGAATTTAGCCTCTCGACCCTTCACACTAGAGGCCAAAGTCCAAAGGCTGTCGCTCTCCAAAATGCCTACATGGCAGTACTTTTTGACCAAGACAACGGACTCTCGAAGGAAGTTTGGGTCGGACAGGTATGGAAACCCAAACTATCGTCGAGGGGCCGTCGATCTTTTTTCATAACAAAAATAAAATCAAAAACTGACAAGATCTTGGCCATTAGATTGGAGGGGTTGTTTTGGGCAGGGAATAAAGTAGGATGCTCCTTTTTCCTTTGGACTTTGGACTTGGCCTTTGGAGGCTTCACACTATGGTTGTCCAAGTCAAGAGGCCATGAGAGTTCATGGCCAAAGGTTTGGACTTTGGGTTCGGCCTTTGGAGGCTTCACTCTATGCCCAGCCGAAGGCTCCAATTCCTATATTTTATTGGCTATTATTTTCAGCCCATTTCTTTGGACTCTCAACAAAGTTTGACCATTCAATCCCACATCCTCTCGACTTGGATGGCCATAGTGTGAAGCGGCCGTCAAAAAGCCATGCCAGGAGGTGAACAGTCAACAGTCATGCTTGCAGTTTCTGAGCATTGCTTTTTGTAAGTAAGCAGAGACGCGGAGTAATTTGGAGAAGATGACTGACTGACTGACTGCTACAGACAAGTGGTGCTTTTGTTGTTGTAGTAACTGTGATTATTTCTACTTTAGTCCACTTGTGACACTGGCTACATATGAAGGGTCACTTGAGTAGATAATAGACTAGCAATTGGAAATCAAACAGCCCTTGCCTTTCAACTGCCAAACCTTCATAGTTTCCAAGGCATCAAAGAGAAAGTCCATGGTCTATTGTGAGAATGTAATTTGGTAAGAGACCCATATATGATGGGATCCATGTATGTATTTTGCTCGTGTTGTTGGATGAATCTATTCTTAGTTGTAATTTTTTGCTCTGGATTTTACCATCAAAGATGTAAAGGATAAATCAAGTAACTAGGCCATGGTCTTTCAACTTAAATATGTGATTTGCACTATAGTCTTAGTTTTTGGACACTTTATTACTTTGGCTGAAGCCAAGTCAAAGACAATAGTTTGACAATATGACTAAAATAAGAACCAATGAAAGAAAATTGATATCCATGTAAGGGAGATTGCACTAAACTTCCAAGTTCATTCAATGTATTTAATTAATATGAGACTATTGACTCTACCAAAGTGCCCTTGACTTTGGTAGAGAGACTAAAATGGGATACTACAATGCAAGACAATTGACGATGGTTGTACTCATGAATGCACACTACATAAGGTCCAAACAAAAGGAACTCACTGCCAAACTATTGTCATAATGAATAGAGTGAGTATGAGTGACAACCACAAATGCATGTATTGTTGTATGAGAGATCTCGGACCTTGATTTAAGAAATAGCCTTCATTATTGTCAATTCAAACCCTAAATAACCTAAAATAGCCATGATCTACCCAATCAAACCTCCATGAGACACCTGCATTTATGAAATCATCTTTTAAGTCTTCCTTGAGTATTTCCCTAGGTTTTTTTCCAACCAAAACCTAGACTACATTTTGGCGCCACTAAGATATTAAATTTTTAATGATAAGCTTTCCTTTCTTTTCATTCCTTAGATATTTATTGGAGGATTTGTCGTACTGATACTAAACCCACTACAATAAAATATGTAATCAATGGGGATGACAAAAAATAATGTGAATTACATGGGATATATTTCAATGAAATTAGAGTAGATGAGGAGTGAAAACATGACTTATATCCACACTTCTTCAAGGCCCCATTGCCATGGAATACACAAATTTGTTCATGCTAATTCTAAAAGTGGTCTATACTTGCTCAAAGTTCAAAATTATTGTGGATTCTTGAAATTTAAAGAAAGGCAGACGTGCCTGATTTGGTTGCTTATCTTATCGAGCATCCATATTTGAGTGGTATGTGATTAGGTGTGGCTCCATGAATGAATACCAAAAAGATACATGTTCAAAAGTGACTACAACCTCGATTTAAATTTGCTAACCATCTTGTACTAATGATGTGTTTCACATCCTAGGAGAAGTGGAGCAGTGAAAAAAAGGAATCATTCAAGATCCATCTACCTTATGCCCAAAAATGACACATTTTAGTGTAATGAAATAAGGACAAGCCAAAAAACATATAGGGCAAAAACGTTTATTCACAAATCAAATTTCACAAGTGGTGGGAATACTCCCCTATTTTTGTACAAGATGCTAGGCTGTGAGGCCAAAAATTGTCTTTTGTTTGCTACTCATGGGCTCTAGCACATAACTTTATTAAGCAGTACGTGTTCGTTCATATGGGCCCCGAGAATATAACCATGGGATGCCGTAGCTAGTGCAAATTGAGCTATATTGATTCTTAGATAACATTCTCATAATTTTTCAAAATCATTTATTACATAAAATTTGACTACTGCCCTCGTGAACTAATTATGGTAAATGTTATAGGCACATGTATAGTGTGACTTGCACTTTGTAATCATGTAGTGTAGTCCACAATTTACACCATCACATATGAAAATTACATGCAACGCTACACTAAACATTGTATTTAGTGTCACCAATTTTGTTGGTCTTGCTCAATACTAATTATTAAACTTGCCACCACTAAATGTAAATCTAACACTATTTGTCGTTCCTTGTAAAAAATTGGGCATTCTAGATTTACAAGGTTGCAATTACTGTTATTTACTGAATGGATTTTCATCCAAATTTCAATCATTCATAACAATTATGATTCATTACATAATTGTTAGGATGCACAATATACTAAACTTTGTATCAATAAATTGGCATGAATTTCAACCAAATTTTGAACATCCATGATAATACTTGTAAATCTATTCATAAGAAGTGTCATTTTAAAAGTTGTCGCAGTGATATAAAATATCATATGATACTAAATACAATATATATAGTGTAGTTAAGTTACACTCAAATCTTCAACCATTCACTATGTTCTCATTTATTCAATTTCAATTTTGTACAAGGCATTAATTGAAAGCAATTGAGGATGTGAATCCAAGAATCGAGGGTGAAAACATCAAAAATCGACATGTATATGTTTCTTGAAGGTACATACTACTACAATGTAGCATTTGACATTTGAATGGTCAATGCAATCAAACAGCTAAGTGTTGGAGAGTGACCTTGGTGTCTTTAGAAAGCAACCAAAAAGCTCTACAATATGTTGTTACAAAAAACGAGCAAAATTGGAAAGAGGTATCATCATTTGCTTCTTGGAATTTTGATGCTATATAGTGAGGATGAGTAAATAACGTGCACCTACAACATTATCTTCAATGTTTTTTAGCATGGATTCCTTGCTATTAATGTGGGCCACACTGTTTATTATAATCAATGTAGCTTGATCTTAAATAAGTGGTGGAATGGAGAGAGAGGTGTAATTTATTGCTCTTTTTCTCAACGAAATATATTTCTAAGCATGCAAATGGCCCCAAAAGCTTAATTATGTTGATTTGATTGTGGTGGTCTTGTGCTACTCTCAGGTAGGTCACTCTATAGGATTTTTGTGCACCACGTGCAACTAAGAGGTATTTGTGCGAGGGCTATTTACCTCCATGACATGATTTAACAGCTCCCTATCATTACCTAATACTCTAGAATTACCTATTTGATTCCACCCTATCAGTAGTCATATTGCCAATGTCATTGCATTTTTTGGTAGTCTAAATTCCTTATATTTCAAAAACTATAATTCCAAAGTCTACACATTGGAAAAGTGGCCCAAAAAAGCATGGCAACAAAAAAGCATGATTCATACTTACCATTGCAAAGTCATACAAGTGCAACACTTCATAAAGACACAACAAACGACTACAACAACATGAAGCAAATCATTCCAAGAGTATAACATGAATGGAAATTGCAACAAGAAAATCAAGCACAATCTAAAAACTACTTACAAATATGCAAATTTAGGGTTTAATATTACATGACCATTATGCATCACAAAAGAAGACTTAGGGTGGAAACACAACAATAGTGAACATGTGTTCATAAACACAACACCCACTCCATGGCAGTCTAACTCCAACCCACAATGCATTGTCAACCTATACATTGTGTTCGGTAACAAACTTGGATGATTGTCTTGCATCATTCCTATCTAAGGTATGTGCAACATTTGTAGAATTTCCACTCATAGTTTCAGTGGATATAACACAATCTATGTCAATCCATTTGCTATCTGTCTATTCAAGAGCATGTTGTTGCATGCATGTCCAAGATATTTGCTTCCCTAACTCTGCTCTCCACTCCCTGCTTCCCTTGTTTCGTAAATTCAAAATAAAAACCAAAAACCACTAGTCTCAACAAAATGGAACTGATACTAGGTGTTGGCAAATGAGAGTGCGGGAGTGCAGGATGAGGAGGACGATCAACAACAAACATTAGGAATTTCCATCCTTTTTGGGCATACGATGCTACAATTTTCTTTCAAATATTGTGAAGCATGCGTGCAAAACTAAGCCTGCTCAACATAAATCCTAAGGTCCTTATCTTGAACCCCTATATTATTAATATTATTTCTTAACATTTACATTTGAAGTCTATCTACCCTACTTGTAACGGGGTTATACACTTTCTACGGTGCCAAAATTATGTGGAAGTTTTAAATAAATTTTATGTCAAATAAATTTATTCCTCCCTATATTAGGCCGCATGTCATTTTTTAAATGCACTCAAGGACCTACCCAAAGTGCTACTTTACAACTACATTGTTTATGGTATTTAGTGTCACTTACTATTTGGATATATGCAATGCTATACAGTTTAAACGGTTAATGTAAATTTCTATTAACTATAGATATTAATGTTTTCTAATATCCAAACAACCAATTTGACCTTTGTTGGTAAAACTAAAGATTTATAGTAGGTAGTTATGACACTACGTAATTCCAAATAGCAAGTAACACCAAATACCATAAATGGTGTAGTAATTGGAAGTTAATCTACACTAAAGTTTATGATAATTTTGTGGTAGTAGATTGATTGATCCTTGACTGGAAAGTTTTTAGTTTAACACTTAACATTAATGGCCTAAACATCCCAAAGTGGAGCTCCCCATTTCAATTAATTGCATCTTAAAAGATGAGTATTTCGTAGATGCCCCCCCCCCAAAAAATGCAGCTAAATTTGTTTGTTTCCACTCTTAAAATTTGGTTTATAAACTATTCATGAATGGCCATCCTCTATACCTCATAAAGTGTTTCACATCTTAAGATGTTTTGACTGTTTGATCATTTGAAGATCATGTTATGATTGTTTCATAGCTTGTTGTGATCTTCCGCCAATCTGTAATTTTGTAATTTTTGTAATTTTTGCCAATCACAACAAGTTCCTCTTTATATAATCATGATGGATTTGCAAACTTTCTACTTATAGAATATTTAGGAGCATGACCCAATGTTTTTTGGAATCTTTAACCGTATGGATGTGTTCATTTAATGGTGACTCACAACTTCTCTTGAATCTGCTCGGAGATTGTTGCATCTTGTTGGCATCTTGTTGCATCTAGTTGGCGAATCATGAAAATTATCATTTCAACTCTCAAATATCGGAGTTGAGATGCAACATGTGTAGGAGATTAAAGTGAGGATAAAGTTTTCTTAAAGTAATTACATGGACCCTCCCAATTGCGTGAAAAATTGAACCTAGGACAGTGTCTATATTTTGAGCACATAGTTCAATCCCATTATAGCACATGTCTTTTTGGTGTGCATGCTTACCCGCAATCCTTGCTAAGTACCCAGAAATAGAGGTGTCCAGTAACGGCGTGGTGAGCACGTAAGGCCCAAGCACATAAATATTGGATGCCTAAATTGTTGTTTATGCAATGACTTGTTTATGCAAAAACTGCATAGTCAATACAAGAATACCAAACCTTGGACAACTAACCAACTAATTCAACTATTAGTTAACTAGTTGCCTTTCATAACTATAGTTGTTCACGATTTGACCTGTCAAAAAATGTAGTTAACTAAAGTTGAGTGCATCATGTTCACGGAATTTTGTTGTAGTGTTGTAGTGTCACTAGTGTGCTATTTGTGTTGGTGTACATGGAGGTTGTTCCGGAGCCCAACATTGTGAGTGATCATATAAAGGCGTTTCTTGATGATCCTTAGTGGCCCAAGCATATTAAAGACCCTCAACTGAAGCAAATCAAGAGGCGAACTTCTTTGAATATATAATAATACTTGGAATTTTTCTAGTTAACTATAGTTGTTCTTGAATCTAGTCTTAAATTTTTTTAGTTAACTATAGTTGTTCCCTAAAATATATTGAAATAAATCTAGTTAACTATAGTTATTTTGGTAGTTGTCCAAGGTCTGAAGAATACCACGGAATGGTAAACAACTACATTGTTTATGGCATTCAGTGTCACTTACTATTTGGAGTTACACACCGCAAAAATAACTTTTATTTTTGAATGGGAGTTTTTACAATGAAAAGATTTGGTATGTTCTATAAGTCCTATCTACTTGTTTGTGCTTTGTTGCAAAAAAGCGTATTCTATAGTAACAAGGTATAGCACTACGAAATTCAAATAGTAATTGACACTAAATGCCATAAACAAATCTACACAAAGAAGGTGAAACGTGAAAACTGAACAAGGAATAAGACATTTCCAGGAGTACCTAATTTAACTTCATCACAAGAGGAAGACTACATTAGCACATGCATTAGAAAACCCCACTATCAGAGTCATTCTACACTGGAAAAAATAAAAAAATTATAGACATTGGTGTTTTGTGCACCAACGTGAATGGGTAACTGTTCTCTCTTACACTCATCATATTTTACCCATCTTCAGGGTAAGGATATTGCTTTCCTTTCAGGAGGGGGATGCTACAGCGGGTCCAGAAGGGGCTAATTTATTGTCAATTTCTACTCGTTTAGGGTTAGGTAGGTGAGGTATTTTGATAGATATTTGGTGTATTTGTTTCATTAACCTTTTGACTTCTTGTGGTGGTATATTGATGTGTTCTGATTCATTGACGGAGTGCACATGAATCGCCCCTCTAAAGTAATTTTACACAACCTATCCAATGTTCAAACTAGGGTTTGATGTATCCAGAAACTTGAGGAAGCTCTGGAAGGCCAAAAAGATTGAGGACATGTGCACACATTAAAACGTAATTTGCAACCTTCTGCAATGATTTTACAACCCAACTTACAAGGTTTATGATTCATGACATTCACAAACACTGACCATTTGATAATATTATCTACATGTTGCTCCTGAGGCACCACATTTAGAGAACCCAAATCTAGTTGCATCATGACTTGGGGTGGAATCCGCAACCTATTTATTTGTTCTTTGCTAGCCACTCCACAATAGCTTTCTCTGCTGCAGTCATTTCCTCCTTGTTCCTTACTGAACCCTGCAATTCAACAAGAAGCATGTCATCTCAAATCTCTGTGACAGTATCTTCCCCTCAACGACAGAGTTAGCTCTATGCCACCAATTCGAGTATAATAAATTGCACATTAGAATTTTAATAGATTCATGTCATAGTTAACCCTGAATCGGAGCATATTTAGAAGTTCTGATATGACGAACACAGTCTTAGAGGAAGAGATCCCTTTCAATGACATCATGTCGAATCTCTGTGAAAGCAGTCCAATGGCATGCATCCTCCCCTCAACGACAGAGTTAGCCTTGTGCGAACAATTCAAGGAGTATGAATTATTGCACAAGAGAAATTTGATGGGATTCATGTCATAGTTAACCCTGAATTGAGGAGCTGTTGTATCAAATTTTCAGGGCAAAGAGTTGAGTCAAAGTCCAGATGCAGTAACTTAAAGGATGTGGGAAGTAAGTACCTCCACAAATTCAAAGTAGTCTGTGAAGTTGCGTTTGTAGTAATCGTCCAGCCGCTATTCATCACGAGACAGCAAGTTACACAGATGTCAAGGTTTCCAGAATCCTCAAACTCTTGTTTGAGACACAAGAAGATTAGGGATTCTGTCACCTACTATTGCCTTAAAAAAGAAACTCGCTTGCGTCACCGCCATTTAAAAACAAAAAGCAATTGAATTTAATGTCCAGGAAGCAAAAATACTTATGGGACTAGAAGAACATCAAGGTAGGGTCGAAAGCGCTAATTCCCTATAGTAACGGAGTGCAGTGGCCTCTGAGATCACGGCTAATATATCAACCTGATGATCCAGTTCGTAGAAAGACTTGGAACAAGGCGATGATACGTTTCACCAGAAGCTCAATTAGGTTAAAAAGGGGAATCAAGTGGCAAAATCTTTAACAATAGGAGATATGGATGAGATCAATGAGTACCTCCTTATCATATTGGGCTTTGTTAGCTCGAGACCGCTCGAGAAGTTCTGCTCCCCACACCAAGCACACATTTACTAGTCAGCATTGGCATTCGCCCTACTTATACATTTTGCTACAGTCAGTCAATACTTGTCTCTCATGGGGTTGCCCCACACAACTTGAACTCAAGCTCGCAAGTTTGGTGACCCGAGGTAAAAGAATTTCAAGAGCCCTTACATATGCCTAAGATGGTAGAGCTATATTGTCTCAAGATTGGCCCCCACTTTGTTTGGATCGGTTTTCAACTTGTAGTCATGTCAAGTCCGATAACTACTGCAGGTTCAAGTTTGGGCTTGAACTTGAACTTGAACTTGAAAATCAATCCAAAATAAGGAGCAACTGAAGCTCCACCATTTTTGGCACACATAAGGGTCCGAGTTCTTTTACCTTTGACCACCAATTTTCAACCTATGTTCAACCTCATTCAACCTCATCGGAGGAAAGTGATCCACCATAGTAATGCCATAGCCATAAGGATGCACATAAGGAAGCATTTACACATATACACATAATTAGTGAAACCTCCTTGCGAAAGCCAACAATTCTTCAATAGGAAAGGGAATTAGGGTACATACGCTGGATAAAAGGACTGGAAGCAATTTGCTCAGGTGTTTCCACCTCGCCATGGCGAGCAGCAGCATGGGCATCAGATGTCTTGGCCAAATTGAGCACCGCTGCACCTGACACCATCACCATCATCTTCATCAAATCTCGTCTCTCAATACATGATCCACTGGTACTCAAAGGAGGAGCGCCACGAACTGACACTCGAGGTGGGGGCAATTCCTGTGCTCTACATTGCCTCAGATTCAGATTCAAAACACCTAATTCACTGTGACTTCGCACACCGCAGGGTGGGAGCTGAGTAATTAGAGAAGACATCATGCTATCTAAATGCGATATTATCCCCGAGATGCCAAACAAGTGATAGCTACGACCCCAACTCTTGAATGATGTGGTGGGTTATGCTGGTCAGGCCAGAAATAACTTAAACAGACAGCAATCCAGCTCCAACTACCGAGAGGAGAGATGGATACCTTACAACATGATGGAGGTGATATTTTTTGTAAGTTAATGCTTTCCGAGTTCGGAGGTTTGCATTCATCACCAATTGGGTGCGTGGAGAGGATAATGCATGGCAACAAGACGTCCACGGCTGCAGGGGAAGTAGGCGGCGACCGAAGGTAGGAGAGATCGATCCCAAAGCGGGTGGTGGACAGAGAGCGGTCGTGAGGAGTTGAGCTTGCGACCAGCGGTAGGACAATGCCAAGAGTCTCTTCTTTACCAAATTATGGGGCTGTAACTGCTTGGAACCCCGTTGATACAATCAAAAGATGATCTCTGTAGGTGGACATCTTGGGAAGAAAATCTAATTCCTTAACTCACGGGAAACCAGCGTCCAAGATTTGGAGGAACAATGTTGACGATGCAGGAAGAGGATTTTGAAAGTAAGTATTAATCGGTATCCTTTAAAAACATGTGGATATGCCCAATCCTTAAATTAATGTGGTTCTATAGCTCTCTCTAGAACCGATTCACCAGAATTTGATGTCACTGAACAAGATGCTAAGAAGATTTAGTCGATTTGCAGACACCATATTGAGCCACAGGAATTAGGTTATGAATGTTCACATACACAAAAGATACATGGAGGGAATGTCACTCTTAATACTGACATCAATGACATTATGATAAGAGTAAGGTATCGTGTTTGACGTTGAAGCTCTTGTCGAATTCTCTTCTTTGTATTGTTGTACATAGTGTAGGTTGTTATGGCCTAAGGAAAACTATGTGCTGAAAGATCTGAAAAATGTGGCAGGGGAGGTGAAGGTGGTTGTAGTCGGCAATGGGAGTGTGGGTAAAACCAGCATGATTCGCCAATTTGCCAAAGGCCAATACTGCAATGAGTACAAGAAGACTATCGGTGTCGATTTTCTGGAGAAGCACCAGTAAGTACATTCTTCCACCTTCAGTATAGAGAACTTCAACCTCTATGGTTATTATTAGACCCGGAAAAGGTAGAATTTGATGGAATTTGATCCTAGATTGCCAGAAACATGCTTATGCATCGAGCAGAATGATCTGTGATTTCTGCATTGTCATTTGATCTCTCATCAAAAGCTTCTGCCATTGAAGGACCTAATGGACTACAAAACCTAAACCCTAAAATCACGATGGATTTGTTAGGCTCACATGTGCAGTTTAGAAGTGTGGGCCAAATGTCCTCTACTCTCAGACCCTGTACCTTCTTCAGCTCATCAAATGATCAACCTTCACCTGAAAGAAAGTTGATCGTTCTTGCTGGGTATCATGTTCAGGAAACAAGAAGGATAGTTTCATTTCTAATTATGTGCAAAGTTTATCATGCATTTGCTATTATGATATATCAAGATTTATCCACTTGACTGATAGAACAAAAGTCATCTACAAAGAGGGATTGATACCCTAAAATAGTTTTGCAGGTATGTCAAAAAGTTGGAGGAGGATGTGAAGCTAATGTTGTGGGACACAGCTGGTCAAGAGCAGTTCCATTCCATGACGCGTGCTTATTATCGAGGTTCCTCTACCGACTGACTGACTGCCACAATTCTGACAACTCCTATTAATTATAATGCATTGTCATGCACTCATGCGAATGAGCCTTTGGAGTAAGTAGCTTACCCACCTTGATCATTTTTGATGTGGCACTCAATGGCAATCCTACAACAGGTCTTAGAAATGTGTGTTGCTACTTCTTATCTTTGCCATATTGCACGAGGGAGGTTATATTCTATGTTCCTTTGGAATGAGCTCTGCCCTAACAAAATCAAGGGAGGTTTGCAGGCGCCAAGGCAGCAGTACTTGCCTTCTCAACCACTGACAGGGCATCCTTTGAAGCCATCCCAATTTGGAAGCAGAAGGTTGCTTCTAGCCTCCATCCAAGTTCATCATGTTCAATACATGGGGAGGGATCCAATACAAAATACAATTTTGTGTATTTAAATTCTGTCAAGACAAATCTCTACCTCGTTGTCTTTTACTCTTGTCTTGTCTTGATTGGTAGTCCATTGGCCTGTGAAACAAGGTGGAGGAGGAGTGCGGGTCCATACCGATGGTTTTGGTGCAAAATAAAGTTGATCTTCTGGAGCATGCTGCTATAACAAGGTGGAAATCAAAAGTTGATCTTTCTGGTGTCTTGCATAGCTAGCTAATTTCAATCAGTAAAGTGCTCACGAAATGGGCAGCCTGCCTTTGCTTTGCAATGAATGTAGTCAGGTTCCGTAGATAAATTAAAACAGGAAACATCATTTTCCCATGACAACTGATGTGAGTCCTGATGTCAATTATTTGGTTTGGATATGTAGATCAATAGATGAACAGTGAGTTATGCATTATCTCTGACAACACCCATTTTGATATGTTACAAAACACTTTGGAAGCTGACACAGACCATAGAGGGAAAATATGAAGGCCCTAAAAATGAGGTAAACAGTTAATGTTCCTGAGATTTCCTTTGATGGGACAGACAAGAAGCGGAAGCTATGGCTAGTGCTCTCGGACTACGATTCTACCGCATTTGTGTGAAGCAAAACCTTTATGTTTCTGATGGTTGAGCATCTCTTCTCGCCATGCTACGTTATTGGTTTTTTTAGACACTAATGAAACTGAAAACCCTAGTCCAACTTGACATTGCTGATGTTCTTCGATGGAGGATGTTTCCTGAGAAAAGTATCTTCATTGCTTGGATTGCAGTTTTTGAGTATCTGGCAGAGATGTATCTACAGAGGGATGCAGAGAACTTGCAAACACCACGAGTCACTGTTAATGGTATGCCCTTACTTTCCATTTATCCTTAAACCTAATTCATGACAGTAGTCTTGATTGCATAATTGAGCAAATACCTGCCCTTCGTTAGCACTGTATGAATTGCATCCAACGTTAGTTAAGGATGTTAGGCTGAATATCAGATGTGTCTCAGAATCGTCATAGATCAAATCATTTGGTCTGCATAAATTCCAGAGATTTGCATATGTTTACATGTACACGTTGAATACACTTTGAATAACACACTGACAAATTTAGGCCGGAAATCTCTCAGGGAAGACAACTTCTCTAGCAAGCATGGTACAATCTCAAAGGGTCGAGCTGGCAGAGATTGTGGATCCTTTGTATTGTAGGAAATCAACAAAAGTGACAAATATACGGAAACATCGATGTCGCAGTAGAATTCTTGCTGACTGCTCAATTCTTTAACATGCATGTTGCTATTTTTGCTTTCACTAAAGTTCTCTTATCATTTTCAACTTTCAACTCTCTCCTACGTTTGTGATTCCTGCTGAATCTTTTGTGTTACATCAGCACGAATGCTACATTTTCTACTTGAATGATTAGACACTTGTTAGAAAGTGAAGGATTGCAACTGGACAGTAGATAACCTCGCCTCAGTGGATTCTGTTTTTTTTATTCGTTTTTCTTTTTTTTTGAAATTGAAGGCTAGGACACTAGAATCAGGCTGAAGTGGCTACCTGGAAGTTCTCTATATCACCAATTCACACCTTGGGCTACAAATGGGCTACACCACCACATGTTCAAGTAAACAGTAGCATTGAGCGTGACTGGCAATCATATATAGACCAGCAGGTGGAGTTAATATAGTCAGCATTAACATCCCAATGGCGATTAGTTTCAACAGATTATGGGTAAACCTGTGTCAAATGACCGCAAGTCATGGCCACCTTCTGGATCCTCAAGTTTTCATTAAGTGGAAATTTGGCAACAAAGCATCTCATATTTCAGTGATGTATATCTAAATGAGTAACAGTTGGTTGCAAGTAAGACTTTGACATAAGGTAGATGAGTGTAATTCGGTTAGCTTCCTTAATCAGACACCTATTTTTGGTTCTTAATCGGCAGTATACAAAAGTCAAACTACACCCACCACTCTCCGTAATAAGGAGTGCTATCCACCGAGCTATGACACGCTTGATTTTTGTGGACGAGGTGGGCAAATTATGTAGCGGCATGTGGTTGTGAGGTGCCGACCAATTTGTATTGTGCATATTCCATAATGAAAACCCAATCCAACAACATTTCATATTATCCATGATTACTTTAGAGACATGACATAGCCAATATTGACAGTAAACTAGGGACTTCTCCGCTCAATACAACTTCAACCCACAACTTGTTGGACAACCCCCATTCTTGCAAACCTGCATCGGACTATTGTAACTTTCTCCGAAGGCCCCTCCCGCCTGACATCAACTCCCACTAATGAAGTCTCACAACTAGCAGGAGACCGGTACTTATCCATCGGGTCCCTCACAGCCACGACCACGATAGTCAGTATTAGCAACCCTAATAGACAGCGCACAAGAAGACTTGCACCTGCATCCACCATCATCAAAAGAGACCCCGCAACATAAAATGGCCAACAGAAACACGATCAACAAGACTTATGAGAGAAAAATACAGAGTGGTCATACCAAAGAAGCAGAGTCCCAACAACCCAGAGCAACCAACAACAACACAATGTCGAACATGCAGAAAAAACAAGTAGGTACCGCCGGCCCAACCCCAAGATGAAGACATCGACATGCAATTGGAAGCAGTCAAACCTAAACATGGTGGTAGCTCACTACAACTATCCGCTTCTCAAGAATGTCCAACATGAAATCAACTTCAAGCCGCCAACAAGGAAAGAAGAGTAATCCATTTGGCAGAAACCCCCCGTTCCTACCTATCCCACAAAAGCCTAGGAATGGGATATACACAAGCCATACCCACAACGCCAAGAGAAGAAAGGTGGGAGGAAATGAAGGAACAACAACCTCACACCCCAAAAGCAACATGGAGGGCTCACAAAGTCGGACACACCACAAAATAGCAATCCCTAGCATCAAAATTGTTCCACAAATATGGTATGGACATCCCATCCATGAAGCCATGGCCATTCAATGAGGCAAACCCATCTTGAAGGAGACCCAATCGGATGAAGAGTTCTTCAACATGGGGACACCACTCACCGAAATTGAAAAATCACGAACTCTCCGCCGAGCATTCCCAAGGGTACATCAACGCCTTTACCCACATGAGAGGCCGAATGCGGTCTCAGGACACCACCTTCATTTCACACAACTTCCAAGACATGAAAAGTTGAAACAAGACCCGGGCTATCTAAGGGCTTCCACATTACTATTCGCTTCGACACCGGATTCAATAATATGAACAAAGGTAATGTCCAAAGCACATGCCTCGACCGTCTACACAAGATGAACATACTTCTTGGTACAGACTACTCAATCCCAATTGATATTGGTTTCAACCAAATCACCAACAATTAGGCGGATTTTCTCAAGCTACATTTCAAGTACCTGCTCAAAGATGGATTAACATTATTGAGAGGAGAATGTGCATTCGTGACAAAACATAAAGAGGGAGAGCAGGTCATCGGTAAAGGGCTTTGAGTTGGTCACAAGAGCATGAAACCTTTGACTCCACATCAAATGTAACACATTACGTGACCATACCGCACATAGCATCTTCAACACACTAGTATGAAAAAGCTACTACAGTGGCCAACAACTTGAGTTCTTGACCTTGACAAAACCGGAAATATCTAAGGACTACGCAGAGCGAAGAAACATTGACCTTATTGGAATCAGCATGATTGAAATGCCCGTTCGACCCACCCTTGGTATTATGTCCATTGGACATAATATCAATGGTGCAGGACTACTAACCCCTCTCGGGGTGGGCACTATAATAACCAGGGTAACCAAAGTGACTATGCGAACTGAGTGGTTGGATGATCTTTGTATTGGTGGGGTTAGTGTGGTTGTGTTGTTGTAGGGGTATATGATCATTTTTCTTCATGAGGTGGCCGCCAAGTCATGGGATTTCTCAGTGGTTCATTGTATGTGAGGGTTAACATCACATGCTTAGTGGTCCGGGTTAGATTCCTGATGGCATTGTACGAGCCTGTATTGTGATGTAAGTGATTTGGTATCTGCTATGTGAGTTACTTGGCAAGAAAGTATGGCCACCAGCCCCTACCGCAAGTTGTGACAATTCCTTAGCCAGTGTTGGCCTTTATTCTTTTGTAATACTAATTCCTTATTGGTTGGTGGGTACTTGGGGTTACCATGGTATTTGTGTGTCTATTGGTAGTGGTTCGTTGTTCTCTATCCTCCTTTTGTGTAGAATTATGGACATAGCATATTGTATGGCGATGACATTAATTTCCTCAAATGTGTATTTGATGCTTAGCTTAGGGATTTTAAATGTTGTTTCAATACTTTCCATAGAAGGGGTGTGTGTGGCTGCTCTAACACCGGCCATGATGACTATTAGTGGATCTACCTTCCATCCTCTGTTGATAATGTTGTCTACTAGTGGTTTTTATTTTTCTACTTTTTTGCCTATGGTTTCATCTAGTATTCTATCATTATAGTATGTGAATTCAATGAATTGTATTGTTAAGTTATTATTAGGTTTTGTTGGTGGTGGAGATTGGTATGGTAAACCTTTCACACATAGAAGGTTTGGTTTGAATTTGGCATTGCAGTGACATCTTTGTTGGCCACATGTGCAAGGTAGTAGCCATGGGGGAACGGGGGTCATTATTGAATGTGTTTGCATTCATGAGAACATAGCACCTTGATTTATTTGATGCCACTATAAGTTTTCTTAATTCCCATACTGCTTTATTATGTCTTTTGGTTCGGAGGGCATGTATGTGATATTGTTTGCATTTAGAAGTACATGTAGCCAGGTATCAGGGTCTGGGGAGTTACATATGGGGCATGTAATTGATGGGAAAGCCTCCCTTCCAAAGAATAGTTGTTTCCTAGCGTTCCCCATGTATTGACCGTGTCGCAGTGTTAGAAGACATGTTTTTTGAGAATCAGTTATGTTTTTGTTTGTCTAAAATTTATTTGATAGCGCATTATCTATTTTCTCATTGGCTATCCATTTATCTATGTTGGGTTGTAGTGTTAAGGACTACTGTGAGCCCAAAAGGGTGCCCACATTTAGTCTTAGACCCTTGAAACGTTAGTTGATGCACTTTGAAGTAGCATGTTACTTCACAAAAATATAAAAAGAGTGAAATGTTAGTCTTAGAAGTACCATGTTGTAAGAGGCTAGGATGTGAGTTGTTATTGTGTTTTTACCTTCGGAAGGATTTGAGTGAATGAGGATAGGTAAGGAGAACTTGGATTGAGTAGTTATAGGCTAGTACAAATGGATGGAGACAACCAAAGTGACTCAAGAGGCAAGTGCATTCGAATTGGGATGAATGGAGGATCACATGGAGCGCACAAGTGGACCACCTCATCATGGCCACTTAATGGGGAAGGTCCAAGGAAGAATGCAAGGTGGAGGATAAGCAAATTCTCAAAGCACCAATCAAATCACGAGTTAAGCATCGTGGTTTGAATTAAGTGGTGAGCAACGATTTGGGAAAGTAAGGGGAGAAAGTTATGGCGGCGGAAAGCGAAGGAGGCTAAGTTTGGGTTGAAGCATCCCAAGTTTGGTAAAGTGTGGTAGGTAGAAAGCCAAGGCTAGTTAAATGTTCGAATTAGGATCCTTGTTGATCATTTGAGGGAGGAAGGCTTAGAAGATAGGATTGGCGCCTACTAAGTAGGAGGAAATCTCAAGGGCTTATCGTGAGCCTTGAGGGTGCTCACCCCCTCAAGCTTACTATATAATCCCTCATTCTTCCCTCACTCATCCTCTCTTTCCTTTGTGCTCCAAGGCACCCCACGAGTTATAAGTGTGGGTGTGGGAAGCCATATTGGAGCACATGTGTGTGCTTAGTTTTTAGTTTGAGAGCCAAGGCTTGTTAGCCTTGAAGAGGGCTTGACCTCTTGGTAGAATTAGTGTTGACGTGAAGGATTTTAAAGTTAATTCATGATTCCAATTTGTGGTACTTGAAGTTCATGTTTTGAATACACGTGGTTGCAAGTTCCATGTTTAAGAGTTGAGCACTTGAGGTTGTGATGAGTGCAAAAATATACTTGTGTGGATTAGTTAGTCTTAGTGAAGTTAGGAAATTCTCTCTCCCCCTCTCCTCTCTAGGATTTTAGGATTTTAGGATTAGAGAAGAATTGTGTGATTAGAAAGGGGTTGTTAGTAGAATTAGGAAAATTAGGTAGGAAGATTAGTTAAGGGCTTGAATAATTAGTGAGGTAGTTGGGGATTACAACTACAAAGTTGTGGGTTCATGAAGGAGCTGGGTTTATGAAGGAGCTGGGTTTATTTAGTTAGAAGCTAAGGAGTTGGGTTCATGAAGGAATTGGGTTTATGAAGGAGCTAGTTAAATCCAAGACCACTTGAAGGGTGAACCTTGCACTATGGACTCATCCAAGTCCAAATCCAATACCGCGGAGGAATGTGAGCCCAAACCCACTACTCGGACTACGGACGCTTAAGGGTGGGGGGTTTGGCCTCACAATTACGCATTTCTTACTCTAGCCACCGAAGAAGCAAGAGACTCGATCTTAGAGCACGACCTACTTTACAACCATGAGAAACTCAAGGCTAATGTAACATATGACTGGGACGCCAACAATCTGTCCGAGCTACACATTAACACAACCTTAGTTGTCAACAACCTCCTCCAAAAGGAGTTCTAATTTGTCATAGTGAGAACCATCAAGATATTATTCGATGAAGACAACATTGTTGGAGTGAGCTTCGGACACACCCCAAGCACGAGGATGGACAAGCTGGATGGTGCCACATGCAATGTCTCAACATTGTGGTCTACTGAGTGGTTAAACAAATCCGCCTACATCCTCGGGAGGTGTGTTGACTTCATACCTCACCACAGAAGCATTGACGGTTCGGAACCAAATCAAACTACCACCCGTTTGGCCCAAGCCCCAACCTAAAAGGCGATTGCACAAAAAAAACTCAAGCAATGCATAACTTAACAGTCACCAACCCACCGATCACCGTGAAGAGCTTCAACCGCACAATGCAAGTCTGGAAAGTGGCGTTTGATGGAAAACTTGTCACGATGGTGTCTACAATCAACCTCAACACGGACAAATGCGTGGAGGCGGCAACCGACACACTCAAAGTTCAAACCGCAAGCATCAATATGGCTATGGGAGCAATGGCTATCCAACTTTCAAACCAACGCCTACAAGCTGTAGCACAATCTTTGGCCACCACCTTCCCAAACCTTCCGGCCCACAACCACTCAACCACCCACCCGCCAATGAACAATGGAGGAACACTACCTCAACTCCAAGCCCCTCCGGGCTTCCACAATCCACCACCAACCATAAATAACTCCCTCATAGGCTCACATAAATGGCCCATTCTACTTGCTTTGTGTACTATCTATATCAATATCAATAAAGAGCTCCATTTTTTTCCATGGATTCTTATTATCTTCCCAAAATGTATGCTACCAAAAAATACGAACACAATTATTCACATCTACACAAAACCACATCAATATATCAATAAAAAAACACATGCACCTAAACCCTATCCCAAACCCAATAAAGTCCTCCACAAACATATCCACCTCAAATGCATACTACACGCCCTCATACTAATTAGTCTTTGTCACACCTCACACAAACATCCATCAACCATAAAGATCCTCACACCAACACCACACAATGGGAAACACAAACCATGAAAATACCACGTATCACCAAGATCGTCCCTACACTTTCACATCTACTGGCACACCACCCAAAAGAAAACATTATATACATACAAAGTACACCCAATATACTCATTAAACACCACCCCCCACACACACACACACATACAACAACAACTTAACCACTCTCATAGTAAACACAAACTTCATAGCAACCATCCTCCACGTCTCATATACACACCTTAAAAAATCCAAATGTAAAACAATTCATTATTACATATGGAATTCCTCTACTCTCATTCATTCTACTCGTTGGAGATATCTCCCCAAACCCAAGACCTACATACCACATCCTTAAAAAAATGCCAAAAATATTCCAACGAACACACTCTCAATACTACCAAGAAAACTCCACAACACTAAAACATAAATATGCCACAATATTCATAACATTCCTTCATTTTATACAACCTCCCATACACAACACTAATTTCAATCAAGAGCTCCCTCACCTAACCAAACATGCCCAACTCCTTCGAACATACCACACCCCATACATCATGTACATCATAATATTCTTCATAAGTCCCATACCAACACAATGCAATACCACCCTCCAAAAATGGATTCCTTGCATTTAGTCTTACTATACTAAATAGATTACACAATCTCCAAGGCTGGCACCACGCGGTTTTTTACAGTTGGATTTTTCATAGTTTAAAAAAAACCCCAATCATCTGAGGTCCAACAAAATTCGGTTTTATTCGGTTTTATTGCAGATAAGCTGATATTATAGGGCAGAGGGCCCAATGTCCGCCAATGGTGGTGCCGAGTGCCGAGTGTTGAGTGCTAGAATAAAACCATGGTTTTATTCGCAGAAATTGGGTTTTTTGCATTAAAACCAAAAACCCAATGCATCGGCCAGAAAAAATTGGGTTTTTTCCACCCTTGACAATCTCCCACCCCCATTTGGCCCCTCCATTACTATTTGCCCCGTCTCCCAATCACTCACTACCACCCACGCACCAAAACAACTCACACAAAAACTATATGACCACATCAAATTCAACATCTCACACAATACCACCCCCTCACAATCATCACTCCACCAACTATTCATGTCCTATCCAGGGATGTGCAAATGGACGTGACGCGGCCTTTTTGCGTCAAGTCGCGTCACAAATGACGTGACGCCGTCACGTCGCATCACGTCGGGGCGTGACGCGCACTGACGTGGTAAAAAAAATTATTGTACCAATTTTTTGTAGCTTTTTTTAAACTTTTTTGGACGACTGCTCTAGTCAACTGCTACGAGCAGTCGACTTCAGAAGAAAAAAAAATTTAAATTTTAAAATGTATTAAAAAATCTAAACCGTTAGATCTTCTTGGATTGAAGATCTAACGGTCCATGATTTTTTTTTTTGAATTTTTTGATTTTGTTTTTTTTTAGGTTTTCCTTGAAGTCGACTGCTAAGTCGACTGCAAAATAGCAGTCGACTGCTAAGTCGACTGCAAAATAGCAGTCGACTTAGCAGTCAACTGCAAAAAAAAAACAATTAAAAAATTCTGGACCGTCAGATCTTCTTGCCAAGAAGATCTGACGGTCCAGAATTTTTTAATTGTTTTTTTTTTGCAGTTGACTGCTAAGTCGACTGCAAATAGCAGTCGAATTAACAATCGACTGCCAAATAAAATTAAAAAATTCCAAAAAAAATTCTGGACCGTCAGATCTTCTTGCCAAGAAGATCTGACGGTCCAGAATTTTTTTTGGAATTTTTTATTTTTTTATTTTTTTGCAGTCGACTGCTAGGTTGACTGCTATTTGTAGTCGTTTGCTAAGTCGACTGCTATTTTGCAGTCGACTTAGCAGTCGACCAGGGGGTTGACCAGGGGGTTGACCAGGGGGTTGACCAGGGGGTTGACCGTGTCAGTTTACCCCTGGGGTAACTGCCGGATTTACCCCCCTGCGGACGTGACGTTTTTTGGTCAGCCGTCACGTCGCTGTCACAAAATGTGACGTGACGTGACATGACGTGCAATCCCTGGTCCTATCCTATAGAACTCATAAAATAATCCCTCAAAATTCTACAATGCATACTTGTTTTCTCACATAATTCACACCAAACCCTGAGCTCAACAATAATATCAACACCAAACTAACATATAATTATATACCCAAACCCCATCACATGCCTCATATAGAATTGTAGGCACCTGAGCACAAGCCTTCAAGACATCCACCAACTCACCACCATAAATGGTATCCATTTTTACTTCTATTCATACATGAAACAAAAATCCCCAAAGATAAATCCACAAGATATATAGGTATGCAATTTCCATCATACATGATCATATACAACAACTCATTGGATGCACTCACATGTATTTGGCGCCCTTATATACAATATGCCCCAACACGAGGATGACTAATCACTATGATACATAAATTAGTTACCTTCTTCAATAAGATCACCAAAATAACAACTGAACTCGAACTCAACCCTTACCTATAAATTATTACAATAGCCAATAAACCTCTCACCCCCATTGTATTAATCCATTTATATATGCCAACGAAGAAGACATACATTACTCTTTGATATCCAACAAACAATTAAACAAACCCTAACTACCCACTCAACAAACTTCCCAATCTTCATAGGGGACTTTAACCGAAACACATCAACATTTTGGATGCCACAACCAACATTCCTTAACTCAACCAACCAATAAAGATAAAGAAGCTTACAACTTAGTACCAAATGAGGGCAACAATGGTCACTTCCCTTGTCTGTGAATCAGCAAATGCAACAATGAAGATTCTTTATGTTCAAATGGCCCAAGCGGGCATGCAAAGTTTGCGGTTTTTGGGTCGTTTGCTACATGTTTTGATGTCAACAAGGCTCACATCATGTTGGCCCTATGTTGGATCCTCATTACAAGAGCTTGCAATGCATCAGGGACTATGTGAGGATGGATGTGGAGCTTATTTATGGACAAAAACCGATGATGCCAGTAGAGGAAGATATTCCCACATGGGTATTTCTTTCATGGGAGGATGGCATTAGTAGAGAAAGATTGTTGGAGCTTCGTATGCAACAGCTTGAGAGATTGCCTGAAGACATTAGAATGGCATTGGAAAGATTGAAGGTTGCAAGGCTCAGCAACAAGGATCGGTTTGACAAGACGCACCGATTGAGGGTGAAGAAAATTGAAGAAGAAGAATGGGTACTTGTGTTTGACAGTTCCTTGGAAAACCAACATAGTACGGTGCGAAAATTTGCAAAAAGATGGTTTGGACCTTACGTGGTGATCAAGTGCATTCTAATGGCACTTATTCACTTCGAGAATTTGATGAAACTCTTCTACGAATACCTGTAGCTAGAAAAAGAGTCAAGGTTTTCAAAAGAAGAGATGGAAGATTTTACTATGAAGAGCTAGTAGAATTTATGGTTCCAAACTCTCAAATAAATGAAGATGAAACTCAAGAAGAGTATGAATCAACGGAAGATGCAGCAGACGACATCCAAGATAATGAAGAAGACTAAACTTGGCACATACCAGAGGATGTGCAGGTTTGGAGGGGGTGAAATGTCGTAATGTAAATACGTACACTATATAGATGTGTACTTATTTTGTATTGCATTGTGATTCTTTGATTTGGAGGAAAGTAAAAAGGAATAGAAATAGATTACCTTTTGTTTTATTCTTAGTTACTTTTTGTTTACCTCTTTAGTCTTACTTTTAGTTTTATCCTTAGCTTTCTTTTGGACCAATGGGTGATTAGAAGCCCATGTGAAGAGGATAAGAGGGGGACTTTGTCTCTTTTATATATAAGAGAGGAGAAGGAAAGAAGTAAAAAAAGGAAAATTTTGTTGTGAAGGAGGTTTTTATTGAAGCTCATGGTGTGAGTTGATGTTATGAAAATTTTGAAATGAAACAAGAAGAAGTTGTGTTTCATGTTGTTGTTTCTCTAGAGTGATCTCACTTGTTTAATTGGAAGTTAGCAATCAAAAGCTGTGCTAGTTTAAGTGGAGGGGGATTTGTTGGCTCTTATAAAGAAGGGCTGAGACTTCGACCGACCATAGAAGACGGACAGGTCTTTTGTTGAAGACTTCTCAAGATTCAAGTGTGTTGTGACTTGTGGTTCGTTGTTATTTCTGTGATTCCCAGCCGGATTTGGAAGCTAGTCGCATTTGATTTTATTGCATCGTAAAACTTGTTGCGGGCTTTATGGGAATCCATAAAAGCTCAATTTCGTGTTTGTGACAACGAAGTGGAATTGATTACCCACAAGGTTGTTTTATGTCGTTCCCATTGGTGAGGCGCGATTGCTGGTCACCGTGGGTTTGAAAGTTTAGAAGCCAATCTTTCGGACGTCAGCTCATGATCTGACGTCCCGTTTTACCCGTCCGAGGCCTGTGGTTTCTTATCACCCTACCCTTACCCTTAACCCATTTAGAGCCGCAACAAGATAGGTCGACGGCAAAGAGTTTGAAGATTTGAAGAAACTGCAGACCGAAACTCTTAAAGATCAGAAGATTCGACGATTCGACAAACAAATCTAATTGCAACCAAAAGCCCAGTGCTTTCCCAAGGCGGAACCCTCTCTACCCGACAACGCGACATGAGAGGGAGGCATTGAACAGACATCACATGTTAGGAAAAAGATTCTGACAAATTCTTTTTTCGTTTCTTTCTATAGATTGTTGCTTGTACACTACTTTTGTTAAGTATTTTGGTAACTTCACCACTTTCAAACCTTTGATGACACATTTCTTGGATGGGGATTATTGTGATCACTCATTTGTGATATTGCTATCAACTTCGTTCTCACAAGGGTCTCAGCTCAGTGAATAATCGGGACCTTCAATTTGCTTCCTGTGTACGAAAATCCATCTTTCCCTATCTCGGATATTACAAGCATCACTTTGCCATTTTTTCTCAACAGATGACAAACAGCTTTTTCCCTCAACAAACTGCTACACTAGAAAATATAGAGTATATTACAACATTTCACTTCACATTTTCACTCAAAACACAGTGATTATCTCTCCTCAACACAAGATATGAGGTATAATGCGTAGGCCACAAGTCATCATTCAACATACAGCTATTACATGTACAAGGCATAAGTAAACATGCCCTCGCACAGATAATCAAGATGGTAATATTCTCTTGATTTTTGACATGTACAAAAGTGACTTACAAAAGCTATTGGAAAACCAACATCCCTCTTACTGAGCTGTACACAACAATCCAAGAGTTTCTAGGTATATTTTCCGTATCTTCTAAGGCACTACTCTGGACAGTTTAACTATCTTGGGTTTCAGAGACAATACCACGCCTCCTGACCCCACCAGTGTCTGAAACAATGCCTGCGCACCCTTCCCGACTTCAATCAAATTGGGGAGGGGTTGCAATGTCAACCTACACATTAACTTGTAAATTGGGGACGGGCATGAATATTTTCTGTAAACGCAACTATGCTGCCTATGCTTCAAGATGGAAATTTAGTTATTAGTACAAGTCCAAAGCAATCTAAGCATCAAACTTGGGCAGCAACTGCTGAAACCATGGTGTTGAGACCACATTCTCCATGCCCACGGCAAATCTTGTAATAGCCTTTCTCTCCCCACATTGGTCCCCACGAGTTCTTGATAATCCAGTAAGGCTTGTAGGAGAGTCGCAGAGGAGCAAAACCACGATCACCATAACCCACCAGGAGAACTCCATGATCAAGTCTCCTCTTGTTGCAAACAATTGGGCATGACACTCCAGCCAAATAGGTTTGCATAAACTCAGCATTGATACCAACTGCAAGCAGAAAATCAGCCAGTTAGGAGTAATTCAAATCCAAGTGACCTGCGGCAATCAACCTGTACTATTTCATATATCTATCTTGATGATACCACTTCAATAACCAAAAATATATGTTTCTCTTGCATATATATAAAAACAAATTCTTTTCCATCAAACCATTTTGAACAAGTTGTATTAAATTACAATCACCTTAACTCAATGAAATTGCACTATCATCTAGCAAAGAACTATTGGGACACAAAATACCAAAGTTTTTCAGAAACACAAGGCTGAGATATATCCGGAACATACTGGCAAGGGGGCCGCTCTGAACCAGGTATGCAGCCACCTGGTCTTCGTCAATAGGTATGTTGGTGAAATTGGAGACCTTTGCTGCAACTTTATCAGCATTGAACTTGCATTTTCCATCAGTACCTTTGTAAGGGTAATCAGCTTCCAATTCCAAACCTCCAGCTTCCTCCACATACTTGTAAGCATTTGTCATTAAGCCACCACCGCAGCCCGCATCACATGCATCAGCCTCCTCAGGGTCACACTGCACCAGTAGAAGCCATTAGACAAATATACTACTTCCAAACACTATCTGACCCAAATGTTGATATTTTCCATCAGTATAAGATTCATTCAACGATTCCCTAAACAACAGTCACACTATAACACTACCAAATTCATGCAACATTTCTCACAGGACAAGGCACAAGTTGATTTCAATGTAAAAATGAGGTAACTGAAGGGTATCCCCCCCCCCCATACCCCATACATTACAAATGTAAAGACCTGAATTGCTAAAATTGGGCCTGCGTATGTAGAAGAGCAGATAATTACACACCTGATGGTCGCAGTCAACCAACTGTTGCTCGCTAAGGCTCAAGAGCTTTCCAGTAGCTAAGAAATGCGCTCCCTCTACTGCACCTGTGGTGCTGAAGGCCCAGCAAGACCCGCACATTCCCTGCAATATCCCCCCTTGTATAAGTCAGACCCTCTTAATTATAATTGCCAGAAGAGAGTGATTCTAGAGCACTCTCTCTTACTCCTAAATATAGTGATTCTAGTAGTGATTCTTTATGGATTGACCACACCAAATGATTGAATCTAATTTGAAATTACCCAACTCTCAAATTGAGAACTGTTGCACATCCAGAACTAAATAATTGACGACTATAAATCAGGGCACAAATTGCACCCCGATAAATAGGGGAAACTAACGACGGCACCATGTAACCAGGTCGTCCGGCACCGCTACTGAAAACAGCATAACATCCTCAAAACCCCAAAGCTTTCCGGAATTCCACGGCACTACATACAATTGTGGTCAAAGCCATGGAAAGGCGCATCACTGCAAATAATTGAGAACATTCGCACATCCAAAACTGAATAACTCACGACTACAGTACTAGGGTTAAGAAATATCAAATTGCAAATGGAAATAACGTCATATCAGCATAACATCCTCAAAACCTCAAAACCTTTCCGGGAGTTCCACGGCTTTAAACACAATTATGATCAAAGCCATGATAGAAAACACAGAATCACAGAGTTGAAAACTTTCCCGCATCCAAAACTGAGCAAATTTCACGACTACAGACAGTACCAGGGTAAGACATGCCAAATTGCATCATAACAGCGTAACATCCTCAATACCTCAAAAGCATCACGGGAGTTCCACGGCATTAAACACAATTATGATGAGAGCCATGATGGAGGGCACATCATCACCACACGCATGCCAGAGAGACATGACATGGTATCACCGTACCTGGTTCTTGACGGGTGTGACAGCGCCGTGGTCTCTCCAGTCGAAATTGGCAGGCAAGTCACCAGTAGGCAGGCTAGGAGCAGGTGCGGCGTTCTTCAAAGACTCAGGAGCCTTCAACCCCAGATACTGCGACGTGAACTCCTCCTCAGTCAAATCCGAGAATTGTGTGACACCATGCATGGCCGAGGGGTCCAGCGCCTGATGCTTCACGGCCTTCACCAAATTGTCCTTGAAGATGGCGAACCGGTGCTCAAACTCCTCCACGGTGTGGTACACCTTGCCGAACTTGTGCATGAAACCCTCAAATCGCTTCTCGGCTCCCATCAGGGTGGCCGCCAGGTCGTGCGCACCGCCATGGCCGGCACCGCTGCTGGCAGCTTGGTCGGTGACTTGGCGAATTGTGTCGAGAATGGGCGTGGCCGTAGCGGCTCCGAGGAGAAGGAGGAACGAGAGACAGAGCACAAGGGTTCGGGGAGACTCCATGGCTATGGATTTCAAGAACTGTGCAACAATTGCTTCCTCGTTGCAACAGCGACGGCCTTTTATGACAAAAGAGAGATGACAAGTGACGACCCTATGGCCGCGCACGGGGTGGCGTATGGGACAGATATTATTGCCACTTTCGTGAGGGTTACTTCACTTTCGTGTATCTGGGCAGATCTTTTTACAGGCCTGGTAAAGGGCTGGTTTGCACTAGTATGCTAAGCGCCTTACTAATTGTAATCCTAATGGAACATTAACCTAATTTTAAATTAACCTAAATGTCATTTCATTCACACCTCTAGGCAACTTTAGCAAAGACGTCACCTACTTAGGGTGGATTATTACTTCTAATTACACATGGCTATCATTAAACCCACCTTGCTCGCCACGTGTCATTTGATCACTAGTAGTAAGTCACTACATTAATTTATCTCATTTAGTGAGGATGGGCTAATAGTGCATGTCTCAGGACGATCACACCCCCTTACGTTTCATAACCACGTGCGATAAAAGTTTGCTACCCTATATTATATGCCATAGATAATTTTAAAAATTATGATATTTTTTCTACATATACATAACCATTGATAATATCTTTTTATATTTTTTTGAAATTTTTAGTCATCTTCATTTTTGTAGTAATTGTTTTAGTTCAATTCTGCGTCATTCTAGTTAGAAACGGTATGTTTTATATATTTTTAAATCATCAATTTGATTACCATTTTTTACTATGTAATAGATACCGTGTATATTTACTGATGAAAAAAATTGATAAAATTTTGACCCATTTTGGTGATGCTTTGTGTAAAAAGTAGATTTTTTTTTATCGCACGTGGTGTTCAACTTGACAATGGAGTGCACCCCCCGGGGTGCATGTGGGAAATTAGTGAAGGTGGTGCTAATTGTCCTTACACTATGAGATTAATGCCATTAGAAGATCTAGGGTTTTAAGAGCCCAAAGTGCCTAAGTGCCGGAAACTCTCATTGCAAGCTCTCTTTGGTGTCTTAGTGTTAGGAAATGCCTCAAGAGTGAGCGGCACCAACTGAAAAGAGGAAAAAAAATTCTCTTTGAGCTCATCGGAACAAAATTATGCACTCTAGAAACACCTTAGAAAACGCACTAATTTTCTTGAATGTATGGTAATTGAGCATGTGTTCATGAATTTACTATCACTCAATCAAAAATTCAGCCCTCACTAATTTTGAGATTTGGCGAAACAATGCGTGTTTCGAAAGTACATTATTTTGTCTAATTAGTGTGTGGGAAAATTCATGTGGGTTAGAAATTATTGTGGCCCACAATAGTGTGCATAGTAGGTATATTGAACACATAATTGCCTAAATTTTGTTTAAAATATGATAAAATTATATCAAATTGATGTCTTCCTACAAATTTTAGTAATGATGCCCTCAAGTTTATAATGAATTCAAGGAATATGAAAGAAAAAGAATCCAACTTCAAAATATTTAAGGTCATGAAATCTACGTCCAAAACTAGATTTAGCCATTACCTTTTGAGTAGTACTTTTAATGATAACTTTTAAAGATCTCATCTTGATATTCTATATTTGAGTACCTAACACAACAATAGAGAGCGCCATGAAGAAAAAAATCCTAATTAAACAACACTTTGCTATTATTTGTGGGTGTTTGACCAAAAAAATTGTGGTTTTAGTATACTGGAGCACTTTTCCATTTACTTGACCATGCTTGCTCCTAGTTGCAAAATGTATTTGGATGAATTTTTTTATTTTCATCCAAATATGCAAACGAAAAAGCCCACACTAATTTCTCACACAAGAAAATACAGTGGGCCACTTCAAATTATAATAAAAAAATAGTATGGATAATTGAGAATTGGTGTGGCCCACACTAATTAGACAAAATAGTGTAGTACCACACGCACTAAATAGATAATCAGTGTAGTTACTTACCATGGTCTTTAAATTTAGCTAACCATCCTAGTAGGCATGTGGTAGGTTAGGTTTTAATTGTGTTGTTAGGTTATAACTATGTGGTAACGTGTTTAATTCAATTTGTGTAAGAAGAAGTTTTTTTTTTCAATCCAACTCATCATGAAGATAATATCATGTAAATTGATACCATAAACAAAAGAAAACAGAAGAACTCACAAAGAAGGAAATAATGTCCACTTAATAGGACTAGAATACATTGATTGACACAAGCTCGACAAATTGCTATGTAGATTGTTTGTTGTTTGAAGAGCAAATTTGGGATTCTCCTTGTCAAACTTTATTTGCATTAGTTTGAAAAGGAGAGATTCAAGGACCTCTTCCTATTTGCATGGTGATAGCTCATATTGAAATGTTTAAGTTGCTCTAGTCCGAAGAATTTGGCAGTTCGATTCCCGGCTGTGAAATCTCCTCTCTACTTGACAGAAACTTGCTAGGTGGTCAACTGCATCCTGTGTGTTGGCGATGGCCTGTTGGCCTTCTGTCTCACCAAAACAAAACAAAAACAAACTCCAGTCTCTTGACATTGTGTGTATTATAATAAAATGGATCAACTTGTATACTTGAGGTGTGCATCAACAAAAGAGAATAGACGTTCGACCAAGGGTGAACCCAAAGCGTCATTGTTCCAAAGCTCAAAGTTATCTCCGGTGTGAACGTTGTGATGCATTTGAAAGAGTCCCTAATATGTTTGTTCTCCTGCATTCATGAATGTTATAACTCACTATAGACTAGGTGTGAGCAAATTCTTCCATGTCTTCATTTGGACAACAACGAAAATGTCATCCATAATAGAGATCATGATAGAGATGTACACTAACTATGATAAAGTGTACAAAAGCATAAAGGCTACACTGATTATCCCAATTAGTGTGTATTATTATTAAGAGTTATGCAATGCTATAACTATTTAATGAGACTATAATATTTTACCAAACAAAGATGTTACCAACCCTTTCTTTTCCGGCTACTAGTAGCCAATTTGTGATAGTGAAGTGAATTGATTTACACACATATGTTTAAAAAAAATGGAATTTTGTCTTGTAAGGTATCACCTCCACTATTTGTGGGCAAGAGGTGGTGCCAACTACATTCACATGGGTGGAGTGGAGTCATCTAAAAGTCGGGACCTGCCTCTAAGGTAGAAATACCATAACCCGTGAAAATAAGGTGATTCGCATTGAAGATATGGTCTTACAATCATGAGATAATTTTCCAAGATAGACGAGAAGGATTCATGAAGAATGCAGTTGTTTCATATTTTTTTGCCTTGTACAAAAAATTCTACAATTTTTCAAAGTGCAAAGTTGTCAAACCCCTACTCGTTCACTAGATTCTCCCTACACCGAACACAATAATCCGTATTTCCATACATAACATCACCTAAACCGGTTAACTCATGAGTACATTAAACTTGATTCCCATTGGCTACACTAAGTGTACACGCATTGAAGTTGCCGCCTCGCCATGATCGGTTTCAGAAATGGCACTTCACTATTATGACGGCGGTCTAGTGCACAGGTAGAGGGTGGTTAACTGGTTTATGGTATTTCTACCTTAAGCTCCATCATTGAGAATAGCAAGTGAGCTCCACTATGAGTTGTGGATGGAGCCATCTTCCCATCCAAGGGCTCTCGTTACCTAGGGGTTTAGTTGGGTTGGGTGAGTGGTGTCGGCACTTTCACCTCCATTCTCCACCCCTATGTCTCCACCCTCTTGCTCTCTCAGCTTATACCTTATAGCCTCTTTATTGATGTAGTGGCGATTAGTGATGCCACCTTTTGATTGTAGTGGAGTTTAAGAAATTTGGGTACCAAATTTCAAGTTTCGAAGTGGAACGCATTGGTGGTGCTTGAAGGCACCAACCTTCCTACCTACCTATTTGTACTTGTATGTGTGATTGTAAGAGTGGTCTCTTTAAGCAATGCTACTCATTTTGAGTGTATTTTTGTATTTAAGTGGGTTGGCCCAATCTTTTTGGGTGTAGAAATGCATTGGGTACTTCAAGTACATGATGTTTTAAAGCTAATCATCTTATATATGTGCAAATTGGTTTAATTTTCATGAACCTTGATATTTAAGAAGGTTGGTGCAACACTTGTTGGCCTAAGATGTTGTTAAGTGCTTTGAATGTATGAAATGTGCATGTTGATCCTCTTGTACATTTGCAAACTAGTTGAACTTGGAAGCTTCTAGAGGTTTAAGAGGCTAGTACAATTTTTTGTTTTTGTTTTTTCATGTAGCCAATTTCAATACGTAGCCAACTTCCCCCTTAGTTTATGGTGTGTTTGTGGCCACTTGTAGTCCGTGAATATACATATTCGGCCACTTATTATTTTACATGTGGGGTTATTTTTCACCTTATCAAAGCATACATGTAGTTTTGGATTTCTTCCATGTACAATCAGAAGTCGCCACCCAAATTTGACAAATAGGTTATGTGCATTCGCCAAAAACTCCGTTTGATTCATCTAAATGTAACCACTTAAACTCCACAAAAAATCTTAAGCTCGCCACCTTGACTACTTCTGAACTCATCATGTAGCCAAACCAACTACTTTCTTAAAAACAAATAATAAGGGTTGGTCTTTACTATTTTATAATGTCCAAACAACCTATTGAACTTTCATTAGTAGAAAAGAAACTCACGAGTAAAAACGTTATTACATTGCGTAACTCATAATAGTAAGACACACTAATTGGGACGATCATTGTAGTGGAGGAGGCAAAGAAGTCAATGAACGGCATTGGATTGTTGAACATAACCCAACCATCGATAAATTGAACCTAATTAGTATTTGGGGAGGGGGGATCTCCATGACCTATAAGGCAACATATTATGAAGGCCAAGCCCGTACAATTCCGGATCAAGATGTGGGCTCTAGCTAATGCCAATGTCAAGTATGTTGAAAGAGAGGTTGTTCGAAGAGGTCTTGCCCCAAAAATTACCAAAAGATTCACTTGGAAATCGTCAACCTTGCTCTTTGTCAGCAAGTTGATGATGCCGCTGCTGCTTGTGAAGTCTAGGTGCTCTTAAGTTAGCACACAAATCCCAAGTTACAAATCCCCATGAGAGACACTACACTTTCAATAAACACGGGCCCCCAAGCAAAAGTGTCGAAATTCTATAGCGTGCCTCGGGGGGTGTTTACACCATGGACCACGAAGTCGCCCCAAGGCCCTGTAAAATATGTGATTGGTTGTTGAACTCGTCCTGGGATCGCTTCGGTTTACACCGTGGAAAAAAATGTCACAGTGACCATGGAGTTCGAGGTCCCCAACAGACATGTTTTAAGGCCTACATTATCCACTAACATGGTTCAACGGGTTTTGCTGTGGGAGAGGCACAAGAAGTGCTCTAGTAGAAAAAGGCAAGGACAAAGAAATGTTGTTATAATGAATTTTTAATGAATTTTTTTGGGGGAAGAGAAGATGAAGACAAGAGAAAACAAGAGAATGGTCAAACTTGATTTTTCCTTTCAAAACTTCTTTTTTTGGGCATATATTATTCACTTTTTGGTGCATGGTCATTCCTCTTGGTCCACATTTGGTTTACACCTAGTGAGGGGCCCAAAGGCTTTGTAAATTAATCCTTTTAAGAAATTGGACCATGAAAGTTGGACCATGAAGTCGGACCATGGAAAAAGGCCATCTTCCATGGTCCGATTTCATGGTCCATGGTGTAAACCGGCCCTGAGTATGTGTGGGCCAATACACTAAGTTATGTCACCTATCATAGTGTCTAATTTTTTTCCATCAAGTTGACAATTTTCATTGAAGTTAAAGGAATAGGAAATTCTTGCATGTGAGTGTACACCTCATCCATTCATGTTAAGACCGTCTCCTCTCCCTCCTATAAGTTTGTAATTGACATGCTCAAATATTTCACTCTAGAATAAAGAAAGTGACTAATCTTTGACCAATTCACGATGTATTTGTTTGATGACTGAGATCGGTGGTTGTATGCAATACTTTCCTTTTGTAAATTATTGGTGACAAATTGGGTTCGATTCCCATGAACAACGGGGACTAGTGTATTTGACATGAGTCGTTTAATTTTGGGACATGCATCCTAACTTGGTTGTTGACAAACAACACTTTAATCACATTGATATCTTCATCATCATTTTTTATTCCCTCGTGTAATTGTGTGTTGAAAATTAAGGCAACTCATTTGTGCATATCATAGCAATTAGGGCAACTATAAGGGCAATAATTGTGGTAACGAAGGGCGACTGATGCACATGTCAATGAGATGATAGGTGCCACCATATCTTCCCATTTAAATTCGTGCATGAGGACTTTGCCACACTTGGACTCAGACCGTTGTTTTTTTGAGAATCACAAAATGTTTATTCCCAACCCTTGGACGTATATTCTCCTGCCTAGGGTGAGGGAGTATAAGGTTAAGCAGTGTTATGAGAGATGCCATCATGCCAATATATGTAAAAGCATACAATTAAGTGTGAATTGCACTTTCTTCAGATGCAATTAAGGGCAACTTTGTAAGAAGTTAGGGGCAACTTCAAAGTAAAGGGTAAAAGCATGGGTCGGCCAAGTCAAATATGGGACATATTGGTACCATCAAAGGCACGAGTCATGAGTTCAAGGACCAAGGTGAAGTTATGGGATCCTCCAAGAAGTCCCCTACTTTATGGGGCATTGTGGACATAAGGTAGGTGGACCTATATGGGTTGTGAATCATGATCTATTATGGACCACCTAAAATTAAGGGTATAGCGGACACAAAGCATATGTGACATGGTTTTATATAGGCATCATTTTCATGATTTATATGCACATATAACAAGTCCAACATGTAGCATGCCGAGAGATAAACAAGTGATTGAAGGCTCCAAAATACAATAGGCAGACTAGGGCTATGGAATTGTCAATTTTACACTCCAATTAATACAAAAAGGCATTAAAAGCTGCCATTGTGGCATGTCACATGTGATCTTCATATCCTCACACCTGTGAGGTTTTAGGTAAGGTCATGATAATAGATTATTCATGAGGCATTTTATCCCATGCAAGAGGTGGGGTATGACCAAGATTGGTATAACAAACAAATGCCCCTGCATGACTACAATGGGTTTTGAAAAATTCAAATTCAAAGATCCGATAAGATGTTGAAAAATGATTCAAGTAGCTTGAATCACATGGCTTTTAAATTCACTTTGACGTGCTAATCCAACCATACAATGACAAATACATTAGATAGGTTTAGGTATCGCAACTCGTCAAATTGTTGGGAATAGGTGCAACTACCTTATATGGTTCTCGAAAAAACAATGTGGCACGTATGTCTAAAAACAAAACGCACACATATCTATTTGTAGTGTTGGAGACAAGTGAGTGAAGGTTTCAAGGTACATAGGTAGGGCCATAGACTTGCCAATTATGCACTTTACAAAACTTTATATAGGGCATTATAAGCAAGTTTGGTCGTACATTCTCACATTCTCACAATCCGGTGGTTTAGGCAAGACCTTGATAGGTGACTCAAGAACCACATTATCCCACACAAACGTTGGGGGCATGACCTGCATGAGTAGCACAAACGCGTGGCCCCAAGGTAAGCGGGCCTTAAATGGGCACTGTAACTTGGCACCCACTTCTCCTAGGATATGGAACAGACAATCAGTGTGAGATGATTGATAAATCCAAATCATGACCATAGCATTTTCTTGTTAAATGGTCATACAGGTCCCCCCCCAACACACAAATTATGTTGACTATCGAGCCTAGCATGGTTAACGGATTTTGAGCACATGGTCAAATATCTTCTAGAGACGTATATTTTGACTAACTGTTCTTAGATTCACACCTAATCACATGCCACTCAAATATAGATATTGATTTAAAACAAGTAACCAAATTCGACATACTTGCCTTATATGACCGTAATTAACGGATTTCATAATATTTTGACTTAGAAAATTCCATAGGAAATTGAGATGTGATCCAAATAAAATGAGTTGCATGGCTTTTGATCCGCTCATATGGCTAATCTAAGGCATGTGATCTGTAAAAGGTGGCTTTGAGGCTCTAAGTTGATTTGGATCTCTTAACATTTTTGAAAGGTTGCAAGAGAATTAGCATAGATTAGCAAATGGATTAAAAACTTGCCCATTAAAAATATGTTGTGGGCCCTATAAATTGTAAAAATGTATTACACCATTGGATCTTTTGGTGTCACATAGGAGGGGGGGGGATCCCGCTAGTCTTGGATTGTTGGGTGAAATTTGTCACAAATAGCTTGATAGTGTGTGAGAGCCTTGTATAAATGAGGGTATTGTTCACCTTGAATTATTGAACACTTCTACACCACCTTGTTGAGGGACTAGAACGTATATTAGCCACTGTGATCAGTCACAATTAACGCTCTTCTTACATGCTAAAAGTACCCGTGAGTGAGCATGTCAAAAAATGGATGAGAAGATAACATGACATCTTACATGTCCAACATTAATAATGTATGATGATCACCCAAATTTTGCAAGGAGAGAACCTGAATAGGTCGTCTCAGTGGAAAAAGGCAACCATGTCTGAAGAGGAATCCCCAGTTCAATAGTAAATATTTTAAGAATTTATACTATCAATGTATATTATTTAGTAAATTTTTAATAATAAACACTCATAAAAACACTACATACCGATATAAATCCTCTTTACATTATATCATGTGACCAAATCTTTGAAATAGTGATGCGGGGTTTCTCTTGTTCATAGTCTTTAGACCGCTCACCATGACCACAAAAAAAATCCTAAATCATTTTTCTCACGGCCCTTTGGTCGCATGTGTAAAATAGGCCCAACTTAGTAGCCAATAATGTGTCGGAAATAAGTGTTTAGGAAATCGCACCCTATTCCCGACAACCGACCTTTTATCAACCTAGGGACCCATCTCATCCTCCTCATTGGTTGCCTTTGGAAACCTGGCTTGGCTTCTTTGACGTGCAGGCAAGGACAAGGGTTTGAGTATTAACAACTAAGGGGAGCGGGGTGTTTAGTCAACGAACTTTGGCTACCCCTAAATGAAACCACTATAAATTGGCCTTTTACATGTGTTTTATTCTTACTACACCGATTATCCCATTTAGTGAGGGTGGGCTACTAGTGTGTGTGGGAAATTAGTGAAGGTGATACTAAATTTCCTTACGCTATGAAATAAGTGTCACCAGAAGACTTAGAGTTTTGGGAGTCCAAAGTGTCAAAGGGCCGGAAACTCTCAATGCAAGTTCTCTTCAGTTTCTTAGTGTTAGGTAATGCCTTAATAGGGAGTGCCGCCGACTGAAAAGATAAAGAAGAAGCCTCTTTGAGGTCACCATTTTTTATTTTTTATTTTTTATTTTTTGCATTGTGTAAAACACCTTAGAGCATGCACTTATTTTCTTGAAATGTGTGGTAAATTACATGTATTCATGAATTTAGTATTTTTCTTTTTTTGGAACACATGAGGTGGTGGTCACTTGGCTAGTTTTTCCGTCAAGTAGAGAGAAGATTTCACAGCCGGGACTCGAACCACCAACCACTCCATTCAGTTTTGGGTACCTCTCCACTATCATCCGGTAGTTTAGGGTCATCTTGGATCAGTCATGAATTTAGTATCACTCGATAAACATTTCAGCCCTCACTGTGAGCCCAAAAGGGTGCCCACATTTAGTCTTAGACCCTTGAAACGTTAGTTGATGCACTTTGAAGTAGCATGTTACTTCACAAAAATATAAAAAGAGTGAAATGTTAGTCTTAGAAGTACCATGTTGTAAGAGGCTAGGATGTGAGTTGTTATTGTGTTTTTACCTTCGGAAGGATTTGAGTGAATGAGGATAGGTAAGGAGAACTTGGATTGAGTAGTTAGTGAGTAGGCTAGTACAAATGGATGGAGACAACCAAAGTGACTCAAGAGGCAAGTGCATTCGAATTGGGATGAATGGAGGATCACATGGAGCGCACAAGTGGACCACCTCATCATGGCCACTTAATGGGGAAGGTCCAAGGAAGAATGCAAGGTGGAGGATAAGCAAATTCTCAAAGCACCAATCAAATCACGAGTTAAGCATCGTGGTTTGAATTAAGTGGTGAGCAACGATTTGGGAAAGTAAGGGGAGAAAGTTATGGCGGCGGAAAGCGAAGGAGGCTAAGTTTGGGTTGAAGCATCCCAAGTTTGGTAAAGTGTGGTAGGTAGAAAGCCAAGGCTAGTTAAATGTTCGAATTAGGATCCTTGTTGATCATTTGAGGGAGGAAGGCTTAGAAGATAGGATTGGCGCCTACTAAGTAGGAGGAAATCTCAAGGGCTTATCGTGAGCCTTGAGGGTGCTCACCCCCTCAAGCTTACTATATAATCCCTCATTCTTCCTTCACTCATCCTCTCTTTCCTTTGTGCTCCAAGGCACCCCACGAGTTATAAGTGTGGGTGTGGGAAGCCATATTGGAGCACATGTGTGTGCTTAGTTTTTAGTTTGAGAGCCAAGGCTTGTTAGCCTTGAAGAGGGCTTGACCTCTTGGTAGAATTAGTGTTGACGTGAAGGATTTTAAAGTTAATTCATGATTCCAATTTGTGGTACTTAAAGTTCATGTTTTGAATACACGTGGTTGCAAGTTCCATGTTTAAGAGTTGAGCACTTGAGGTTGTGATGAGTGCAAAAATATACTTGTGTGGATTAGTTAGTCTTAGTAAAGTTAGGAAATTCTCTCTCCCCCTCTCCTCTCTAGGATTTTAGGACTTTAGGATTAGAGAAGAATTGTGTGATTAGAAAGGGGTTGTTAGTAGAATTAGGAAAATTAGGTAGGAAGATTAGTTAAGGGCTTGAATAATTAGTGAGGTAGTTGGGGATTACAACTACAAAGTTGTGGGTTCATGAAGGAGCTGGGTTTATGAAGGAGCTGGGTTTGTTTAGTTAGAAAGTAAAGAGCTGGGTTTATGAAGGACCTGGGTTTGTTTAGTTAGAAGCTAAGGAGCTGGGTTCATGAAAGAGCTGGGTTTATGAAGGAGCTGGGTTTATTCAGTTAGAAGCTAAGAAGCTGGGTTTATGAAGGAGCTGGGTTTATGAAGGAGCTGGGTTTATAAAGGAGCTGGGTTTGTTTAGTTAGAAGCTAAGAAGCTGGGTTTACGAAGGAGCTGGGTTTGTTTAGTTAGAAGCTAAGGAGTTGGGTTCATGAAGGAGTTGGGTTTATGAAGGAGCTAGGTTTATGTAATTAGAAAGTAAAGAGATGGGTTCATGAAGGAGCTTAGTAGATAGCCTACTTAATTAGCTCATAGACAAGTAGTTAGTTACATTATGCTAGTTAGTGTTATGTGTGGCTTTCACAAGTAAATGTATTTGAGATTGACTATAGAGAATAGTGTTTTTTAACACTTGCATCCTCTCTTTAAAAATAAACCACGTGCACAAATTAATGGAGAATGTGGAGCACTCTCGCGATGGCAAGACAAAGGAAGCAAAGACCAAAGTTAAATCCAAGACCACTTGAAGGGTGAACCTTGCACTATGGACTCATCCAAGTCCAAATCCAATACCGCGGAGGAATGTGAGCCCAAACCCACTACTCGGACTACGGACGCTTAAGGGTGGGGGGTTTGGCCTCACATAATTGGTGCGTCCGCCGGGAGCGAAGCGGAAGGTAGTTACAAGACTTGGAGGCGACTAGGAGACTTGGAGGCAACTAGGAAAAATTGGAGACACAAACTTGAGAGAAGGGAAGGAGCACCCGAAACTCGGTAAGTATTCTCTCTTTGGGTTACATTTGAATTCATTGTATTTCAACTATTCCTTGGAATGAATTGCATTGTCAATTACGCAAATTCATTTTTGAGGAAGGAGCGCGGCGAAGGTACGTCCTCAACCTTTTTGGGGATTTGCTAAGAACTTAAAAGGAACCTATAACCGAGTAGCTCATTAAAACATTAGAGGGTAAATTCACCTTAGGACATTGAACTTTGACACTCACCTCGGGGTGAGTCTCAAAGTTTTGGGAGTTGTCATTTCATGCTCTAGATTAAATTAATATTTCACAAAGTTTATGGTGTTGTTACATTGAGTCACGATTGAGGGGAGTGCTAACTCACAGGGGATGCGATTGCTCAAGGTATGTTTATTTCTTCAAAGTGAACTCATTAACTAATTAAGGAATGCCTTTTGTACTCGTGATTGTTGTTATCCGTTGTAGAGGGTAATTCCCGAATTGTGGATGGTGTGAGAAGTTGAAGGGTGAAGCCTCGACTTTTAACATAATCTACTCGGAAGGTCACCCCCTCACAATCGGTATTGTGGTGAGTGTTAATTTGCGGGAAGGTGCGGAGGTGATGCTCCGACTTAACCAAAAAATTAACATGAACATGCCTATCCCCTATTGGGATTCTTTCACCTAAGTGGGCTTGCAGGTTCTTTTCCTCACCTCCTAAAAAAATTATAACCACACCAAGACAAGTGAAAATATTAAGAGGGGAATTGCTAGGATTATGTGTGGTCAAGTGAGGGTCGATCGATTCTTATGGAATGCAAGGTAGGACTCGCTCACAAAAACCAAGTTTGATAGTAGGACTAGAGAAATCTACTCGAAAGAGGCGGTCCTCTAAAATCAGTGATAGATTAGAACAAGATAATGTTAGAATAGAGAGTTGTTTGAACGTCGAACCTAGGACTAGGTCAATTCTATACACCTTAGAACTTGGAGCTCAATTTGAAGAGGAGATCACTCCCTCCAAATTGAGTGGTGAAACTTCTTCGGAAAATTACACACTTAGAGAAGAATTCCCGGTAGAAGTTGATAGAGGATTGTTGAATAGTTCACCGGTCACCATGGCCGAGGAACGGGGGATGGATCCACCACCCATACCCCCAATTCCGCCCATACCTCCTATACCTCCAATAGACCCATTGGTTAGGCCAAGAGGCCTACCAATTGTGGTTCCACAAAATTTAGCGGCGATGGATATGCCATCTCATCTCCCTAAATTTTATGGGACCAAGGATGAGGACCCCTCTCGGCACATGGAACGGTATATCGAACGGTTGGCTAGCTTCCTCATAACCGACCCGGGTTATTGGTTAGTGTGGTTTCCTACCACTCTAGAGGGGGAAGCCTATGAATGGTATCGGGATCATGCCGAGGGACATTTTAGGGGATGGGAACAATTACAAAGGGAGTTTCTTAACGAATTTAGGCCGGAAGTGGGTCAAAGTACCGCATTAAGGGCATTGTCGTCATTGAAGCAAGGAAGGGAGGAAGAAATTTCGGCTTACATTAGGAGGTTTGATTTAGTGTGCACTAGATTTGTGGGTACCATGCTCAACGACGACACGCTAAAGCAATTTTTCATTCAAGGGTTTTTTAAGTCCGGAACTATTAGGGGTGTTCTAGAAAGGAATCCCTTGACCTTGGCGGATGCCAAGCGTGCGGCTAGAGATATTGAAAACTTGGATAAAGATCACGAAAGGCTATGGAGAAGGGAGGATGAATTGATCCCACAATTCATCCCCATACGCCCTAGGGTGGTAGCGGTAGAACCCGCTAAGTATGAGAACCAAATTCCATATGCCATTGTGGACACCGGTCCCCGACCTTTAGCGGTTAGGGAACCGGCACCTCTTTTGGCACTACCGGCCCCTAGAACGGATCCACACTTGGAGGAGGTTGAGAGAAGACTAGGTGCTAGCCAACTAGGATTCCAAGAGGCTATGATAAAACAAATGCAAAGCCTCACGGATCAAATGTCATTAATGATCCGGAGTCAACAACCGGGGCCTCCACCCCCGGTTGAGTCGGGTAGGCATTCTTCCGGATTATGGTGTGTCCAATGTGGCCAACCGGGCCACACGCGTCAATTTTGTAGAAGTGGACAAAACCGTGACCAAAGAGGAAACGGTAACCCACCTCAACAAAATCAACGAGGTCAAGCGCCACCTCACTATGGAAATGGAAGCAATAGAGGACCACAACCTAGAGGGCAAGGTGGCCAAAATTTAGAGAAGAAGGAATTTCATCCCTTTTGTGGAAGGTGGCACGCTCAAGGACAATGTTGGTCCGAAGGTCAAGAGTTTAATTGTAGCAATTGTGGAGGAAGTCATCCCTCGGATACGTGTCGCCAACCGGACAAAATAATTAATGTCCCTTACCCGGTGGCTAATCCACAACAACAAGCAAGGGATAATATGTGAGGTGCTAGGCCACAAGGAGTACCGGCCAATGAACTTAGGCCACCTAACTTATACTATGACCATAGTAATGCTAGGCAAACTTTTCATCCACCGGCGGGCTTGCAAACTACAACCGGTTACATTCCAATACAAAATAGACAAGGAGTTCCACCTAATGGTAGTAACGGGAGACAAGCGCCTCCAACGGATCCGGGACCATCTAACTCCCAAGATGTTAGGTTCATGGATGGAGTGTTGGAGGCCACATGTGATGACATGCTTCCTCTCCCAACGAGAATTGGAGAGGAGCAAAGTCAATGGCCTCCTCACACCAATGCTATTACATATGAGTTAGTGAAGGGTAAGGGTGTGGTTGAAGAAGCACCTGCACTAGCGGTAACTACTAGGGCTAGGAGAGGGGATGCCCCGTTGGAGGTAGGAATAGGAGAGCAAGGAAATTACTCTTCGGATGAAGAGATTAATCTCTCCGAGTTGGATAGGGTAGCTAGAAGAGCTACTAAGGATGTGGAGAGGGAAAATATAATTTTACAAGATAGGGAGAGGACTAATGCGGTACATGACTTGGATAATAGCGATGTGGGTGAATGGGAAGGACCGGGGGTTCCCGTAGACGAATTCGACGTAGTGGGTAATTCTAAGGTGGAAAGATCTACCGGGTACGACTTGTGGGCGGACCTTAGTACACTCAAGGCGGATATTACTTTCGGCCAACTATTGGAAATTTCACCCACGGCAAGGAAAACATTAAAGGAGGGAATGCCGGTACACAAGAGGATGAGGAAGGTGAAAGCTAAAATAGCCGCTAGGATCCAATCACAAGGTGGAAGAGACGTGAAAGCTATAGAAATAGAAGTTGTTATAGTAGATAAGGTGGTTCCTAATGTGCTAGTCGACGGAGGGAGTAGTCTAAATATACTACCGGAGGATACTATGAAAAAATTGGGACTTGGACTCACGGGGCCTTCACCTTTGGTCATAAATATGGCAAATCAAAGTTCGACTACGCCTTTGGGGATGATCAAGGATTGTAGAATGACTACGGGAGGCGAGGAGTACTTGGTCACCTTCCATGTCATTAAAATGCACTCCAACAAGGACACCTTCCCCATTTTGCTAGGTAGGCCTTGGTTGCGGATGGCGAATGCTATGGTCAATTGGGGTGGACCTAAACCATCCATCACTTATGGTCCGGAGGGTAATAGGGTCATAGTGTCCATTGGTTCATTAGAAGGATGGATGAAGAAGGAGATGTATTTGCCATTGGAGAAGGAAATTGATGACTTAAACGAGAATGAGATTGGCAAGGCATTGGTGGGAGTCGTCCATCCCGAAGGTCAAAGGGTTGTTATAGATTCGGGCTCGGGAAGTCTAGGTCCTAATTTTTACAATTATGGGGATAATGGGGATTATGCCCAATGGCTAAGGGAGTACCCCGAGTCCGAGGTTGATGTAATGGTTACATTTCACCAAGTAGGCTTAGGGAGTGAATTTCCTAGTGTTAGTTTAGGAGAGGGCTCATTGTTGGAGCCATGTGAGGTGCTCACCGAGGAAGAGTGGGTTAGCGGTGGGTTAACACCTTGGGTAGATGACGTGGAAGAGGGTGAGGTTAGTTTAATTCATGTAGATGGGACTCAAGAGGAGGATGTGATTATTGAGTCATCGAAATTGGAGGAGCCTTTACATTTCAAGACCACGTCTACGGGGATAGTTGTAGGTCAAGATGTGAAAGATTACCCCAATGTGCCTTCCGATTGGTATCGGAACAAAGAGGAACAAGCACATGTGTCGGAAGCGGATTGGCGGTACGTGGATGTGAAATTAAAGAATGGAAAAACCCGACAAATGAAGATGGGTTCCAAATTGGGGGAGAAAGAGGTTAGGGAGTATAGCAATTTGGTGGATGAGTTTAGTGATACTTTTGCATGGTCCTACGATGAGCTTAAGGGAATTCCTAGGGAAATGGTAGAGCACCGGATTCCTTTAATTCCGGGGGCGAGGCCAATTAGACAAAAGGAGAGGAGGATGAATCCTCAATTGCAATTGTTGGTGAAAGCGGAATTGGAAAGGTTATTGAAGGCCGGGTTTATCAAGCCGGTGGAAATCACGGATTGGGTTTCTCCTATGGTCTTAGTAAAGAAAAAAAATGGGAAATTAAGGGTTTGTGTCGACTATAGGAAATTGAATTCGTGCACACAAAATGATCACTTCCCCTTACCTTTTATCACCTTGTTGCTTGAGGAGGTTGGAGGTCATTCGCGATATACCTTTATGGATGGGTATGCGGGTTATAATCAAATTTCCATAGCCCTCCAAGATATCCATAAAACGGCTTTTACTACACCTTGGGGTACTTTTGTGTGGGTAGTGATGCCATTTGGGTTATGTAATGCCCCGGCTACTTTCCAACGATTAGTAATGTATATCTTCACCGACTTGTTGTTCAAATCCATGACCGTCTTTGTGGACGATTTTAGCACACAAAGTAATGTGGACGATCACCTACATTGTGTTAGGGAGGCATTGGTTAGGTGTAGGAAGATGAGGTTAGCATTGAACCCGGATAAGACATTTTTGGGAGTGAATAAGGGAGTGTTGTTGGGTTATGTTGTTAGTGAGAAAGGTAGAGAACCCGATCCGGATAAGATTGCGGCCATAAGCGACTTGGCAACTCCAACCAATTCCAAGGGGATCTCTAAGTTGTTAGGACATGTGGGATGGTACCGGGAACTTATTCCTAATTTTTCAAAGATAGCGGTGCCCATTACCCATTTGCTCAAAAAGGATGTCAAATTCGAGTGGACGGATGCTTGTCAAAAAGCCTTTGAGGAATTGCGGGATAGGTTGAGCACCTATCCGGTGTTGATACCACCCAATTGGGGTAAACCTTTTCACGTCTATTGTGATGCTAGTAATGTGGCAATAGGGAGTGCGCTTTGTCAAGCAACGGGAGAAAAAGAGAAGGATCAACCTATAGCTTATGCGAGTAAGCAATTGACCCCCGCCGAAAGAAACTACTCTACAACAGAGAGGGAGTGCCTAGCCATGGTGTTTTCCGTTAAAAAGTTTAAGCATTACCTCATGTGCAACCCGGTTGTATTTTTTGTTGACCACATGGCTATCAAGTATCTAGTTAACAAGGCGGAGTTAAGTGGTAGGTTAGCTAGGTGGGTTTTGTTATTAGAAGAATTCGACTACACGGTGGAATATAAACCGGGTCGTATGCATTTACAAGCGGACCACTTGTCTAGGTTGTCGGAGGAGATAGGAAAAAATCCGGTAAATGATATGTTAGTAGATGATAGCCTCTTTGTGGTCACTTCTACACCGGAGTGGTATGCGGGCATAGTGGAATTTCTAACAACCCACAAGTTGCCCAAAGAGTGGACAAAAGAAGAGAGAAGGAAGGTGAGGGTAAATAGTAGGCAATTTGTTGTAGTGGGCCATAGGTTGTTTAAAAGGGGGTCCGATGGTATTTTACGACGATGCGTGTCAAAAACGGAGGTTGAAGCGATTTTAATCGCTTGCCACGATAGCGCTTGCGGCGGTCACTTCTCGGGTCAACTCACCGGGCAAAAAATACTTAGAGCGGGCTACTTTTGGCCTACACTATTTAAGGACGCCCATGACTATGTAAGGAAATGCGACGCTTGCCAACGGTATGCCCGAAACGACCTTAGAATGGAGATGCCTTTACATGTATCATTACCCTTAATTCCTTTCGAAAAATGGGGCATCGACTATGTGGGTGAGGTCCATCCCCAATCTTCAAAAGGAATGAAATATATTGTGGTGGCAACCGAGTACCTCACCAAGTGGGCGGAAGCCAAAGCGGTGAAGACCGACACGGCGGAACACGCGGCAACATTTATGTACGAAAATATAATTTCGCGGTTCGGGGTGCCGAAGATCCTAGTAAGCGATAGGGGTACTCACTTTTTGAATGACTTGATTCAAGAGATGACAGAGAAATTTAAAATTGATCACCGGAAGACTACTCCCTACCACCCACAAACCAATGGACAAACGGAAAGGGTTAACGGAATTTTGGTGAGTATACTACGCAAGACGGTTATAGACTCGAAGCGGGATTGGGATACGAAACTAACGGCGGCACTTTGGGCATACCGTACAACCTATAAGGTAACTACGCGTGCTACACCATTTTCCTTAGTCTATGGTCTTGAAGCGACACTACCAATCAAATATGAAGTCGAGTCACTTAGGGTGGCCGTGAGTACGAGACTTACCGAAAGTCAATCCTTACGAAATCGACTAACCGATTTGGAAGCACTTGACGAAGGGAGGAGAATGGCGGCTCAACATATTGAGGCAATCCAAAGAAGGAGAAAAATTACTTTCGACAAACGACATAAAAGAAGGGCCCTAACACCGGGAATGATGGTCATGATTCAAGACGCACGAAAGCTTGAATTTCCGGCGAAATTCGATGCAATATGGTTAGGACCTTACCTTGTCTATGAGGTCTTTCCTAATAATTCAATTCAATTGGAAACGTTGAATGGTGAGCTCTTTCCTACCCGTACATCGGGAAGTAGATGTAAGGAGTACCGAGCTTGACTAGGCAACTTATCCTTGGAGCAAGAGATGTTTGGATTCATCCCCCGATGGTCGCCAATTATGTGAGCCCAAAAGGGTGCCCACATTTAGTCTTAGATCCTTGAAACGTTAGTTGATGCACTTTGAAGTAGCATGTTACTTCACAAAAATATAAAAAGAGTGAAATGTTAGTCTTAGAAGTACCATGTTGTAAGAGGCTAGGATGTGAGTTGTTATTGTGTTTTTACCTTCGGAAGGATTTGAGTGAATGAGGATAGGTAAGGAGAACTTGGATTGAGTAGTTAGTGAGTAGGCTAGTACAAATGGATGGAGACAACCAAAGTGACTCAAGAGGCAAGTGCATTCGAATTGGGATGAATGGAGGATCACATGGAGCGCACAAGTGGACCACCTCATCATGGCCACTTAATGGGGAAGGTCCAAGGAAGAATGCAAGGTGGAGGATAAGCAAATTCTCAAAGCACCAATCAAATCACGAGTTAAGCATCGTGGTTTGAATTAAGTGGTGAGCAACGATTTGGGAAAGTAAGGGGAGAAAGTTATGGCGGCGGAAAGCGAAGGAGGCTAAGTTTGGGTTGAAGCATCCCAAGTTTGGTAAAGTGTGGTAGGTAGAAAGCCAAGGCTAGTTAAATGTTCGAATTAGGATCCTTGTTGATCATTTGAGGGAGGAAGGCTTAGAAGATAGGATTGGCGCCTACTAAGTAGGAGGAAATCTCAAGGGCTTATCGTGAGCCTTGAGGGTGCTCACCCCCTCAAGCTTACTATATAATCCCTCATTCTTCCCTCACTCATCCTCTCTTTCCTTTGTGCTCCAAGGCACCCCACGAGTTATAAGTGTGGGTGTGGGAAGCCATATTGGAGCACATGTGTGTGCTTAGTTTTTAGTTTGAGAGCCAAGGCTTGTTAGCCTTGAAGAGGGCTTGACCTCTTGGTAGAATTAGTGTTGACGTGAAGGATTTTAAAGTTAATTCATGATTCCAATTTGTGGTACTTAAAGTTCATGTTTTGAATACACGTGGTTGCAAGTTCCATGTTTAAGAGTTGAGCACTTGAGGTTGTGATGAGTGCAAAAATATACTTGTGTGGATTAGTTAGTCTTAGTAAAGTTAGGAAATTCTCTCTCCCCCTCTCCTCTCTAGGATTTTAGGACTTTAGGATTAGAGAAGAATTGTGTGATTAGAAAGGGGTTGTTAGTAGAATTAGGAAAATTAGGTAGGAAGATTAGTTAAGGGCTTGAATAATTAGTGAGGTAGTTGGGGATTACAACTACAAAGTTGTGGGTTCATGAAGGAGCTGGGTTTATGAAGGAGCTGGGTTTGTTTAGTTAGAAAGTAAAGAGCTGGGTTTATGAAGGACCTGGGTTTGTTTAGTTAGAAGCTAAGGAGCTGGGTTCATGAAAGAGCTGGGTTTATGAAGGAGCTGGGTTTATTCAGTTAGAAGCTAAGAAGCTGGGTTTATGAAGGAGCTGGGTTTATGAAGGAGCTGGGTTTATAAAGGAGCTGGGTTTGTTTAGTTAGAAGCTAAGAAGCTGGGTTTACGAAGGAGCTGGGTTTGTTTAGTTAGAAGCTAAGGAGTTGGGTTCATGAAGGAGTTGGGTTTATGAAGGAGCTAGGTTTATGTAATTAGAAAGTAAAGAGATGGGTTCATGAAGGAGCTTAGTAGATAGCCTACTTAATTAGCTCATAGACAAGTAGTTAGTTACATTATGCTAGTTAGTGTTATGTGTGGCTTTCACAAGTAAATGTATTTGAGATTGACTATAGAGAATAGTGTTTTTTAACACTTGCATCCTCTCTTTAAAAATAAACCACGTGCACAAATTAATGGAGAATGTGGAGCACTCTCGCGATGGCAAGACAAAGGAAGCAAAGACCAAAGTTAAATCCAAGACCACTTGAAGGGTGAACCTTGCACTATGGACTCATCCAAGTCCAAATCCAATACCGCGGAGGAATGTGAGCCCAAACCCACTACTCGGACTACGGACGCTTAAGGGTGGGGGGTTTGGCCTCACACTCACGCATTTTGAGATTTGGCAAAATAATGTGTGTTTTGGGAACTACTATCATACATGCTAATTGAGATAATTAGTGTACTAAAGACCTGGTTCAATAGCATTTGCTACTATGTCAATTAGAATGTCATAAGCCTACGCCCCTAGTCCATGTTCTTATTCTATCCACAAATGTGTGCAATTAGGTTGCCTTCATGAACAGGTTGCCTCTTTACCCATACAAATTACCTTGGGTGAAAATCAAATCACAAAAACTTATAACTTTGGTTATCAATTTGTATGGCAAGTGCAACAAATTTTTTAATGTACTTGTTACCGTGGTAACACATTTTCAAAATAGTGTGGAATGTTGATAAATAAGTGTGGGCCAACTTAATTTCCATATTAATGTAGAGGAGTTGGCCAGGGATCTTCAGTTGACCAGATAAGGTAAGTGCGCCAATGACCGAACGCAACCCACGGACCGCACACCCACCGCACAAATTTCATTCATGAGAACTCCCGAGGGAACTTCGGTACCATCACTATTAGGTGTTTTATTACAGGTACCGCACGGTGTGCGGTGAAGGGCTCAGTAAGCTTTTGAGATCCACCTGTGTATGTCTGGATTCAATTTGTGATAGCTTTCACAAATCATAATATTTTTATTTTTATTTTTTGTAGGAGAATCCCCACTTCACAATTAACAATCCTTCAAAATTTGAAACGATTTAAGCTTGTAAATTATTATTTACAAGGATTTGAAGATTGACCGTGCGGTCATTGGCACACTTACCTTAGGTGATACTAAAACTTCATAGTTTGCCTTTCACATTCAACAATGAATTTGGGTGTAGGAGCATCACAAGGGAATTGTACTAGAACAAATTCCACATTATTCAAGGCCTACAGTAGCACTAGTAGAAAACTATGCCAAAAAGAACCACAGCCGAAATTGCAATTGTTTTGACCAACCTGATCTGAAGTTGCTAAATTTTAGGAATTTAGGGGCTTGTAATATACCGTTGGAAAGGTCTTGAAAATGCCTTTCCAACAATATATCACACGCTCAGAAAATGTTAGAATTGCAATCGCAAAACAAAAAAAGAAAAATATGTAGTTGTTTAGTGATTATAGATTAGGTTGGTCAAAACAACTACAACCGATTTAGGCTGCGGTTTTTTTGGGCATAGTTTTCTACTAGTGTAGGGAGGACTTGGTTGATGTTACAATGTTTTGATTTTTTTAGTGAACTTCTAATTCAAATTTGATATAAACACAAAACTCCATAGGGTGTCCTTCATTTTCACTCCATGACTCTCAACAATGACATCTTCTCAAAATTAGGTGAAATTTTACATCCATCATTTACCGGAGGGCGCTTAGGCTCTGAAAAGGGACCACCTTTGACAAGAGGCAATAGCCTTTGTTCCTTATCCATGCTTTGTGAACCTAACTTGGGTTTGCATTTGACCATGTTGTTTTGATCAAGGGTGAATTGACTCTCATTCACACCAACCCTTCATTGACGTCATCCCTCTTCCTCTTAGCTTTATCTTAAGAGTGGAATTTCAGTTCAAGTAGTTAGGTTTCTCAATGTGCTCCCTTTTACACGAAACCTAAGTTACATTCATGCACTTGGAGGTTTGTGATAATATTCCATCCTATTGTAGTAACATTTGGGTAATGCCACCCCAGTGTTGCCCTTGACATTACGCCATCACATCACATCACATCAAATGATAATGTCATGTCACAATGCCCAACCTTAACCGTTTATTGCCATAAGGTGCATCCAAATGATCCAACCCCACTATCACCAATTCATATTTGATGATTAGTCACTTGTATGTGGAAATCAACTCCTTTATGCAGATTTGAGAAGAAAAATAGGTTTCATTTCAACAAGCTTGAGAAGAGCTAATGGTCGCAAAAATTGAAGTTCCCAAGTTGGGACAACTTGCACTAGAAGAAAAGTTGTCCATTGCAGCCATCCATTGCAATTTGGCCATTGTGACTCACGCTGAGAAAATGCATAAATAAATCATTTTGGTTGTCAACCGGAGTGGTTGTAATGGACAAATTTTCTTCTTTTAAAATTGGATGATAGAATGTATGACGATCCTCAATAAGAATAGGTAAATTTATATTTAGAATAGACATATGTGAGAATATTAAGTTTCAAATTTGGAGTTGATAGGTGGTCGAAGTTTCAAATTTGGAGTCTATTCAAGAGGTGGTCGAAGTTTGTTGGCTGGATGATAAGTGTCCCTCATAAGGAGCTTGAATGCCATTTTAGAAGCATGTGTTGGTTCGAGGTGTTACCCACAGTACTAAAGATGAACAATCCTTGCAATGGGCAACACCCAAGAACAAGGATATTAATGTCCTCCTTCAAGTCTCAGCGATTTATCAACAAAACTCACAAAATATACGTTAAGCAACAATGACCTCGGACAAATATGGGACCACTTTCAGAGGAAGTTTATTTGAAGGTTGGGTTTGCCGCCATTGGGCATCTTGCATGGTATAGGGAGAGAGTAATTATTGTCACAAATGAGGGATCATGTTTGATACCCTTTGAAATTCACTAAAGAGGCTAGGTGACGTTAAATAAACACTTATCCCATCTCTGAGCTTGATTCATAGAAAACATGTTGCCTAGGATGCAACCTTTATATTTTGTTGTTTATAAAATATTTTTATTTTAAAAGATAAAAGATAAATAATTAAATAATAAATAGTTGTAGTCAACTAAAGGCTTTCCAAATGAGCTTCCTCTACTATTGGATGTACCTGCCCTCATTAAACCTTCAAAATACAACTATAACAATAGGCATATTTTCTACAATCTAGGTACTCATTCTTTCATAGGGATACACAAAACTAAAACAAAACAAAAGCCCATAATACACTATGTATAGTCTCTTCTAAAATGACAATAATTCAAGCCTTTATCATGTATCATGTATTATTATTATGTAACAATGGGATTTAACCCTAACATAACTATTAAAAAACCCACTTCGTATGAGAATATTTTTTTAGATACGAGATTGTATATTTTATCCCACATGTTGCTCCAATACCATTAGTGACATTCTGAGCCAAAATGTCCATGTCCAAAGGCTAAATCCTTGGATTTATGATTTGAGATAGAATGCTTAAATCCTTTGTGCCGGAATCATAGGATTCTTGAGCATGTGTAAGGACATTCTCTTTCTATTCTACCTTCAAAAATAAATTCAAGAATCAAGGACCTTGATTCCCATGTATGAATGCCAAGTATAGCCAAGTATAGCCAAGTGGCAATCTCTCATTAGTTACACCTCGTTGTTACAGTATCTTCAAACAAAGCCTTCTCCCATCTACCAAGATTCAAGTTTACGACCTTGCCAAAAAGAATCTCATTAAGTGTATAATTTCCAAGATGCTTACATATAGGGCGAACACTCACTACACCACTTAAGAATACTACGATGCCCTTAATGTTGCTGCCAGTAAGGTGAAGTTTTAGATTCGTGGAGAGAGATAGTGAGGGCTGGTGTGATTTGTTGGGCAATAGGAGACTCGAAGCTTGCAAAGAAACGCAGATGTGGCTGTGTTGCATTTGTCTCTCAATCTATACTTGGAGGTTACAACAATAAGTTAATGCTTGGGTTGCAACTTGCTTCGATCTGGGAGCAGAGGTGGGGTGAATCGATCCCTAAGTTTTTCAAAAGAGGACGGATTGCAAGGCTTGGTGGATGTTCACTCTATTTAATCAAACACCTATATAAAGCCTATAGTCAAGAATGAGTTACACCAACATGACATGTGTTCCGATGAAATTGCATTATGTGCTCAAATTATGAACACCATTTCTAGGTTCAATAGTCAGGGGCGGAGCCAGGGGGGCTGAGCCCCCCTGAGATCACTAGTACATATTTTTCTTTTTTCTTTTGCGACTGCAATGTTAAATTTTTTGGGACGTGTAATACACCGTTGGAAAGGTGTTTTCAAGGCCTTTCCAACGGTATATTACAAGCCCCCAAATTCCTAAAATTTTAATTGGTAAAACCAAAAAAATTGTAGTCGTTTAGCGATTGCAGAGCAGGCTGGTCAAAAGAACCGCAATGGGAAATCGATAGTGGTTTCTTTTTCGCAATGTTTTCCTTGAGTGCATTGAAGGAAAGTTGGGCATATGCTTACTATTGGCAATGTCTATTGGCGACGATTGGATGGTCGATTTGATGATCATCTATATCGAAAAGACCATTGCCAAAGCTTTGGATATTAACGACATTATCAAAAAAATTATGGGGATGTTAGCTCGATGAATCCAAATCTCTCAATAAATAATCAAATTTGACCACCTATTGAAATTTGAAAATAAAATATACATTGGATATTTCCATATTCTGATGTCAGCCCCCTCTGGGTCAAAATCCTGGCTCCGCCCCTGTCAATAGTTAACATAATTGGAAGGACCTGTATGATCATTTAAAGAGAAATTCAATTTGTCAGCCTCTCAATTTTTGCATCCCAACTCCGATGTGAAGCTTGAAATGAAATCTTTATGATATTTTGCAATTGCTAACTGGATGAGACAATCTTCAATACGATCCAATGGCTGTTTGCTTTTTGTCCTTTATTTTTCGGTTTTGTTTGGGAGTTTCTGGAGACCCAAAAATGCATGTCACATCAAATTGGTCGCTAGCTTGTTCGTGTACATAGCATTTTGATATACCTTGACGATGCGCCATCTAGATTCCAGCTTCTCAGATCGTGCTCGATGTGCTTAAACAAAAGCAAGAACTGGGCATATGTATTTTTTATTCAAGTTCTCATTGCGCTCTTGATCTGAAATGCTTGAATTCTTTGTGCTGAAATGAAATGCCCTGAGTGCTGCTGGTTGGGTGATTTACAGAAACTGCTAGAGAGAGAGAGAGAGAGAGAGAGATGTGGCTTGTTGGATCTGGAAGAGGGGCAAAGAAATGTAGATGTGGCTATGTTGCATTGTGTCTCTCTATCTGCACTTCAAGGTCACAACAATATTGCTTGAGTTGCAAGTTGCTCTGTGGTGATATAGGTGGGGTCTGTCCTTAAGAATTCCTGCAATTAAGGTAGATGGATCTTAAAATGGTTACTTTTTCTGACTAGCCCACTTCTCCTAGGATATGAAACACGTGATTAGTATAGATCGTTAGCAAATTCACGTGCTTCGTTGACATTGTACTTTGTGCTCACAATATAGACACCATTCTAGGTTCAATACTTAACATAATTGGAAATGTCTTTGTGATCATTTACAGAAAAAGAAAATTCTTTCAATTGATTTGAACTCTCATAACTTTTGCAAAATTTTGAAATGACAATTTTTTTTTCATTTACAATTGCTAGTTGGATGAGGCAATTCCCAATCCAATCGAATGACAATTTTGTGGAATTCAAAGTGCCCATAATAGAGCAATAGGGCCACAACCGTCAAGTCATGCAACATGGAGACCCAAATATACATGTCACAAAATGGTCACTGACTTGTTCGCTTAGCCACATAGGGTGAAAAAAACGAAAATGGTGAATGACCACTACTAGTGCACTAGACTAGGGGTAAAAAGATTCTTGTGTGGACCCAAATTGGCTAATCGTAAAAGTGGTGGCCTGAAAAGGATGTAGTGACAGGTGGGATGCGGTGATTGGCTGGATAGGTGTTGTTTCAAACCACTTGAGATCACTTTTGGGTGTCATTGAGTGAACCGTTTGTGTGCATTCATGTGCATAGTAAGATATTTTGAGGCTCAAATTAGGGAGACTCTTGTATACAAATAGGGGGTTTGACTTACCTGCCTCTTTGGGAAAATGTAACTAGTTATCTACAGGGAATAAAATTACGTAACAACTTGCATTCCTCATCATTTCCTACTCCATCTCTGAAAATATTGCACAAATTTCAAGTCACTCTTTCTGGCCAATTCAACTTATTTTCACCATTTTCTATATATCTACCTTAGCAATTTGATGCACCTTGAGGACGGCCAATGCATTCTTAAGCTTGTGTAGGACGTTTCTTTCTATTCTAGCTTCAAAAACAAAACCAAGAATCAAGTGGCAAGCTCTCACTAGTCGACACCTCACCTCATTGTTACCTATCTGTGGACAAAGCCTCTCCTGTCTACAACCAAGATTTATTTCAAAGAACTTGCCAAAAACAAACTCACCAAGCGTATATTCTCCAAGCTGCTTATCTAGGATACACAATGGCTCTCCATCTTTCCAGCTTCTCATTTTGAACCAAAAAAAACAGGACCATTTTTTGTCTGCTGAATTCTCATTCAGTAAACTTCTTTTTGCAACATTGAAGCATATTGAAGAATCACCTTAATCATTTTCGAGGTTGCTCAATATCTTATATTATATACAGTAACTGGCGCTGATGCCATTGCAATGTGTCGTGCAATAATTCTTGCTAGAGATGGTTTTGGTAAGTATACTATAGAAAGAAAAGCAAAAGGAACTTCAATATTTTTACATTGACGACACTCCCGGTCAGTTTATTATACATCTTCAATAACTGTTTAATTTTGACAACACGAGAAGTTATTGTAGAGTGAAATTAGATTAGGTGAAGTAAAGTACGAAAGTAGACTAGGTAATCTTTGAGGCCTGGGAGGGCCGAGAGGGGTTACTAGTCATAACCATTTTGACACCCTCTCCTCTAGACCTTCCAATCATGAAGATCAATGGCTTAGATTGAGGGCATAGGAAGGAGACAATTATGCTTTGTGAAAGGCGTCCTCTTCCCCAATCGTGGAATGCCACCTCATGTGTCAAAATGGTTATGAACACTTGTTCAATGTTTTATATGTTCAAGTGCAACTTGGAGGGCATCAATAATGTTGGCAAATGATTGAATTTTAGCTTGGGCATGTGCTCGTATAGGCTACAAAACATGCAAGTGAAACATATTGTTATCATGGGGGGTGGACTCTTCATTGGAAACCTAAATGACGTGCGTGGTCATTATGAAATTAAACCCTACGAGAAGTTTATAGAGAAAAACAAATGTACACATACCAATTGCATGCTAGAAAATGGACTCATGTATTTATACTAAGCTTTTCAGTGAATGTGAGAAATGCCTCCACCACATATACAAGATGTATCGTGAACTAAATACTCCTTTTTTACATATGAAATCCACTTTCACTTTCCAATGAGAAAGTCATTGACCAATTCTTCATCCATAGCATGTAACTCAATCATTGTATCAAAGGAACAAAGGCAAAAGTACAATAACTTGGCCACAATATGGAGAGCAAAACTCAAAGGAGCCCATGAGCACTCCAAGAGCCTCCAATATGTAAACACTAGGACCCAAAATGCAAACCCTAACAAGAATGGACAAGGTAGCCATCAAGGACTATTACCATATGACAAGAGTGGATGAAAACGTGAATTAGATGAACCTAACACATATATTGTCAAGTTTTTCCCAAAACCTTAGGGCCCCCTTTTGTACATCTACCTTTGCTGCAAATATCTTCATAGCCTTTCTAGATGTACACATGAGAGAAAAATAATACCTCTCCCTTATGTATATTATGTACGCTAATGCCTCAAATAATACCCCTTCTTACACTCACATTAGTTCGTACATGATAAGAAGAGTCCACCCCCCAGGATTGTTATGAACTAGATTAGACATAATATTGTTTAGAGAGTGTAATCCTGACCCTTTGTCAGAAGTGGAATCATTATGCAAGAGGACGAATATAATAAGAAAAATCCAAACTCCAAATCAAACGGTAAATGATAATGTCACCACCTACTACACGTGAGTTAGCATGAAGAGTGGCTTGGATGGCACATTAGGGCCACTTCACACACGAGACTGAGAGCCCACGGCCATTACACTTCAAGCATTCTCATTGGTGGAAAAGGCGGAGCCGGTCCAAGTTCGCTTTACACTACGCTTGAGGGACCAATGGAGTATGTGAATGCAAGATGGATGTAAAGTCTACATGGATTCCTGCATGGCATCAAATGGATCACGTTTCATGGTCACTTGGACTATAATCAAAAACCACCTCTTGGAGGTAGGCCTAACACAAAACCAGGAGACCATGGCACTCCGAACGCTCACAACCGTTGATTTATTCTATTTTATCGTGTGTGAGGACCTGCATGAATAGAAATTCATTGAAATAGCATTTGGTTGAGGGCCTGGTCACATATGACTTCACACTACACTTGAGGATCCGTGACCACACTACATGATTTTGGAGGTGTGTTGGGACGGCCTTTGGACACTTTCTTTTGGGCTCTCACAATTTCATGGTCACGGCTCTTGGCTCGTGTGTGAAGTGGCCCTTAATCTTGCGTTTGTGAGAAAAAATTCCTATGGTATGGTTTAAACAATGTTATGAACACCTTAGTGCACCCGATTGAAATGCCACATTTTGGAATGTTCACAGCTGTAGTGGAGTAGGAGGGAGGTCTCTATTCAAATAATCAAATTTGATCTGGAATTTCATAATTTGGCTAATTAGATAAGATCGAATCTTGGTTTGCTCAACACTGCTCTATATATAGACACTACCCTACAGTCAAGACTCTATAAATGTTACAGGTCGGGAGTAGCAAAAAAATAACATATATAGAATTATAACAAGTAACACTTATAGAATTCATACCGATGATTAATAACATTTATAGAAATAACACTTAAAAATTCCAAAATGAAAAACATAACATTTTATAAAAATAAAAAATAAAAGTATAAATGATAATACATAATTCAACTAAACTAATTGAAAGAAATAATCTATATAGTAGTAACTTGACGAGATTCTTCCAACTAAACTAACCGAAAGAAAGAATCTATAGTAGTCTGACGAGAAGCTTCCAAATGATGAGATGAAACTTCCTTATGGAGTCCTTGAATGCTCCTGATGTGTGATAGGGCATCATTTGGTCTTCGTGCAAAGTATTTCTTCAAAGTCTCTAGAGAACGCTCAGCAACACTCAATCCTACAACTTCTTCTACCACATCAACCATAACCTCATCAACATCAATTTCTTGATGTTCTAAGGAATACATATCCAAAAACTCCTCATCGGTAGGTTCATAGGGGCAGGGATGTACAAATGGACGTGACGCGGCCTAAACGCGTCACGTCGCGTCACGTCCAGGGTGTGACGCCAAACGGACGTTACTGTAGTAAATTTTTTTTACTAATGGGATTTTTTTCTTCAGATAAGTAATTATTTCGACATCAATACAGGCAGTCGTCTACCATGGTCGACTACTATATAGGCAGTCGACCACTTAATCAACTGTTAACTTAGCAGTCGACCATGGTAGTCGACTGCCAATGTAGAAGTCGACTGCCAATGTAGAAGTCGACTGCCAATGTAGAAGTCGACTGCCAATGTAGAAGTCGACTGCCAATGTAGAAGTCGACTACCACCGTCGACTGCTATATAGGCAATCGATTACCATGGTCGACTGCCATATAGGCAGTCGATTACCTTGGTCGACTGCCAATGTAGCAGTCGACTACCACCGTCGACTGCTATATAGGCAGTCGATTACCATGGTCGAGGCAGTCGACTACCATGGTCGACTGCCAATGTAGCAGTCGACCATTGCCGTCGACTGATACTATTAACAGACAAATGCAGTCAACATCATATGTTTGTTGGGTTAAATTTTAATTGTTTGGGTATAGTGGAATATGAATGGATGGAAGTAGTTTAGGAAAAATGTGATTAAAGCCAACAATGATATGTAGAAGAAAAAAAAACCGCGTTGTATTAAAACAAGTATATCGTAAAGATATAAAAAATATACAAGATTGTCCATATCAATGATACACGCATACTACCTTAACCCCTACGATGTTGCCTAAAGAACTAAACAGACTAAACACTATCTTTAACCTCAGTTCTCCAGCAGTCTATGGGCTCATCCCACCCCACAAACGGCATCTGCATCCGTAGTTTGGCGATGGTCAATGAAATGCGGTTGGACACGTTCTCGCAGGTCAATGCACTCAAAGTGACATCCCAAATTTTCCTTCCTTCATTGGCAAAGAGTATTCGGTCATCACCATCGTTGCAAAGTTGTCGAGCAATCATGCCGACCGCATAACACTCAGCCCCCGCGGTGTAATATACATCGGGATCCTGGTGTCTCCTGTTTTGGATGTAAAACAGTTCCGGCGCCACCCAAAACTTCTCCTTCCTCAATTTTTCCTTCGCTTCTACGGTTTCCGCATGCCATAGCGATAGGACATCCTCACCCGAATGCGTTGCACATCCCCAATCGCACACCCCAATCTTGAGGCTCCCGTCCGATTCTCAATGCAACATAATGTTGTCAATGGATAGATCGTTGTGTTGCACATTTGCAGTGTGCAAAGCCTCCATGATCCATAACAATGCCCAAGCCAACTTTACCCTCTTCGCCCGGAACTTTTGGACTTGGTCATAGAGTTGCCATTCGGTTGCGTCCATTGTCAAAATGTTGGCATTTGGGCGGTGGGTTCTATCCCAGATGAACATCTCTCGTAGAGTGCCCCCGTTCCACCATAGTGTATAGCCCGCATTGGACACACTGTTGATTAACCAAAACTTGATGAAACCTGGATGCGTGCTCTTTAAAACGCATGCCTCCGCACTTACTTGGATACGAGCTTTTTGCCTATCCGACGTCTTTGGGGTCTTTTCAGCCCACGTAATCTCCGGTGGGAGACGATCGTCGCCCTCGATCCTCACCTTCCTCACCTCCCCGTAACCCCCCACCTTCTTAATGCTCTTCAAACTCACGACATTTGCCGTATCGGGAATCCACAATAGTTGGCATGGGCCCGACACCCTTAGCCACTTCTCCAATTTCTCCGCCTTCCAAGGAATTATTTTGGAGGCCGTCTTGGACAATCCTTTGGCCACGGGATCCCACCACAAAAATATTTCCCGGATTCTTACAGCTCGAGGGCTCAACACCTCGCCTGTTTCGCCCTCTGGAAACATGTTCTCAACCAATTGCTTGAGGTTGAAAATACCATTTTGGGCCTTATTCTTCACCCATGAATCGAACCCCGCAAGATTCCTATCACCGCTAAACTCGGGGCCATCCACTTCATGTCGAATAGCAACCTCCATGTCCTTTTTAATTATCTCAACCCTTTTGTGTTTCGGCTGCTCCAAAAAACGGAATTTGATGCCGGCCTCCCCATTCCTCAAATACCAGTCAACTATGGCTTGGTGGACCTTTGCCGTTATCGCATCCGAGAATTTTACCCTTGGTTTCCCGCTCCTACTCGACGACCCTGAGGCCGCGGAAGCCCCTCCTTGGCTGCTCGTAGGGGCACCGGCATTTGGGCGGACGGGAACGGTAGTATCTGAACGGGGGGTAATATTGGCTCCCGTACCCGAAGCACTTCCTGATCCCACATCGGAATGTCGTTGCCGCTTAGGGGGCCGTTTGTGCACCCTGCCGGGTGCATCCGGCTCGTCCTCAGGCATCCTCCAACTTCAATCCTCCATCGTGTTTAAAAACACGCTATTATTGTGTTCACAAACACAACTCAAATGTGTTCACAAACACGGCCGTATTCACACCGCTCCACCGCAAAAAATCGGATCCAAAATTGGCAAGAGTTTGCACCCTAAACCAATCTTCCAACCGCCCCCTAGGCCCTCTCAAAACATTAGGCAAAGGATGCTAGACATGCTTAGTCCCAATGTCCCGCTTGAGGAGGGGTGGTTGAAAAATGATGTCAATGAGGCCTCCCCACTTATATATATAGGTTGGGTGGGCCTCACACCGACGGTACGACCGGACGCCGCGCCCCTGGATCCTGAACGTTGGACCGTGCATCATCCAACGGCCAGGATGGATGCGACGATTGGTCGACTGCTATACGGCAGTCGACTGCGGGGCTCGACTGCCATGTCGACTGCTAGTTTGCAGTCGACCCTGGAAGTCGACTGCCACGTCGACTGCCAAACAACAATCGACCCCCTATGTCGACTGCGAATGGCAGTCGACCGCCATGTCGACTGCTAGTTTGCAGTCGACCCCGGAAGTCGACTGCCACGTCGAGTGCCAAACAACAGTCGACCCCCGATGTCGACTGCGAATGGTAGTCGACGTGGCGGTCGACTGCCATGTCGACTGCTAGTTTGCAGTCGACCCGGGAAGTCAACTGCCAAGTCGACTGCCAAGCAGCAGTCGACCCCCGAAGTCCGCTGCGAATGGCAGACATTGGACCTCCCCCCCTCCAAACATAAACAAATTGCTTTTGCAATGGATCCTATAGCAGATTACTCTAAACACTTTTAATATCATAGCATCTTTTATATTTAGTGCACGTTCAAGCGTCGGGACTATAAAGGGTTCACCGCTCATTAGCATTCATCATTCCCCCTCGCTCTAGTTGGCCTTGATTGCCTTTTGGCATTCGTTGCAAGTGGAGAGAGGTAGTAGGTTGTATTGGGATGGGCATGCCAAACGAATGGAAGCCTTGGTTTGTGCCCAAGGAGTGGACTCCAACGTCCAAGAAGGTCGAGTGCAAATTTTGCGCGTTGGAATTAGTTTATAGGAAGGACCGCATGGTTGCCCATTTGGGATACCAAAAAAATGACGGCAAGATGCGGGGGGTGACATTGTGTCAACGTCAAGGGCCGATTGTAAAGTCTTTATTTTCGAGGTGCGGCGGATCGTGGCCGCCAATTCCGGATGACTTTGTGGACGAGTGCGTTGAGGACGGGGGAGAAGCTGTGGTCGGGTCCCAACAACAAGCGTCATGCGGTGCATTGTCGAACGCGAACGGAAGCCAAACCGCTCCACCATCTCCCGCACCGTCAGTGGCAAGGGAGTTGGTGTCCGGGATGACTCCCGAACCCCACCGACGTTCCCAACGGCAAATGAGACTAAATGAAGGGTTGCAATATTCGACAAAAGGAGACTTGGATACAAAATGGTCGCAAGCCTTTTATGAGGCTAATATCCCCATTAATATTGTCCGCCATCCCGCGTTCATCCAGGCCGTTAAGGCAACCGCCGAGGCTAGAATTATGTACAAACCCCCAACATACCATGCAATGCGTAAGAGTTACTTGACGATGCACGGTTCAATACACAAAAAATCGTGGAGTTGAAGACAACATCATCCATCCACAAATATGGGTGCACTATTTGTTCGGACGGATGGGAGAATGTTTCCACCGCCCTTTGATGAACGTCATGCAAATTTGTCCGGCAGACGACGTGTTCCTTGGTTCCATCGACACCACCGGTAGCACAAAGAATGCCGCCTACGTGGCCACCGAGGTCAAACGCTACATCGTTGGAGTGGACTCCACAAAGGTTGTTCAAGTTTGCTTCGATAATGCGACGGTCATGAAAACCGCGGCGAGCAATATTAGCCGGGAATGGCCACACATATATTGGCAAGGGTGTGCGGCGCATTGTTTGAACTTGTTGTTGAAGGATTGGGGTAAACAACGATGGGCGAAGGACGTCGTAGACAAGGCAAAGGATATTGTCAAATACATCCGGGCCCACCAATGTCCGACGGCGGTCTTCCTCACCTACTCGCCCAATTTGGGCTTGAAGATGCCCGGGTCCACACAATTCGCCACCAACTTCCTCATGATTGGCCGGCTTCTAAAGATGAGACATGCTTTGGAACAAACGGTTATTCATCCCGATTGGACCGCCTACGTGAACAAATTAAATAGAGGAGGCGATGATCGAAGGAGTAGTGCAATGGAGGCACGTCAAATCAAGACAACGGTTAATGACGACAATTTTTGGACAAGTTGCGATAATTACCGCCACATGTCGGAGGAGGTGTTGAAAGCATTGAGAATGTTTGATGGCGTTGAACCGGCAATGGGCAAGGCTTGGTTGACCATGAAGAACTTGGAGAAACATGTGCTTAGCCTAAGGAATCCTCCTTTCAACCTAGTACACAACCTCGCTACCTTGGCCGAAGAAGATTTCTACAGCCGGTGGCGTATGATGACCACGGACCTACACCATGCCGGTGCAATCTTAAATCCTTATTTATTGGACGACAACGTCGTCCACGAAGACGCGGCCGTTAAATCCGGATTCTTGGACGCCATGAGGAGGTTGACCACGGGCAAGGACGGTCATTACGGTCGGGTTGTGGCCGAATTTCAAGCATTCAAAGAGCGTAGGGCCGCGTTCGCCAATATGCCCCTAGCCATGGAAACCAACATCCCACCCCACGAGTGGTGGGACCTCGTGGGCGAAGGTGGCACCCACTTGGCCCCTTTGGCAAAGCGAATATTGGCCCAAGTGTGCTCCTCTTCGTCTTGCGAAAGGAATTGGAGTAGTTATTCGTTTGTGCACAACAAGACTAGGAACCGGTTGAGTTCGGCGAGGGCCGAAAATTTGGTGTACATTTATACCAATTCACGGTTGGCACGGGAGAGGGTTGATCGGGACTCGGCCGCATGGTATCTAGTGAACATGATGTCCGAAGACTCCGACTATTCGGCCGACGAGGATATAAATGGTGACCCTCCTGCGGGACCCGGCGGGGATTCCTCGGGGCCTTCGGACAACGAGAGCGATGGGGGACATGGTGGAGGGAATTTGGGCCTTGACAACCACAATGATCCGTTTGCATACGATGGACTTGACGCCGAGGACGATGGTGATCTTCACATGTGGGCCAACATAGCCGGTCGGGAGTTTCTCTCCACTATGCATGTGCGTCCCGCTACGCCGACAACTACAATACCCGATGTACCGGTAGACATTCAACCCGTAGTGGATGAAGATGTAGTGGCCGAACCACATGTGGATGAAGCTCTTGAAGCGGCTCCGAACCGGATGGACATGGACGAAGTCCCACCACATGTTTCCCTCATTCATCCATCGACGGATGTGGTGCCCACTCCTATTGTGCCGACAACATATGCACAACCCATGCATAGTACACCACCCTTTCCCGAGCCCCACGGAGAGGGCACGTCCAATGTTGTCCTTAACACTAGTCCATTGCGAGGTATTGGGCAATGCCCGGCCGTTGCGCGAGCACCGGAATCCGACTCGGATGACACATTGCGCGTCGGGCCCCAACAATACCACGCATGGGCTCCCGGTTGGTTGGTGCCACCATCGGCATGCGCGCCCCATGCCCCACACTGGCTAGGCCACCCCCTAATATTGCATTGACAAACTTTGGTCGGACCACGAGAGGTCAAAAAAGAAAACGACAAAGGGATGTGCGAGAATGGAGGACTACCGGGGCCACCCCACTTGCACGTCCACAAACTGACGGCGTTATGGATGCAACGGGTTCAAGACCAATGGTATCGATTAGAATGCCAAGGGCTGGCACACGGCTTAGTCGAATTCCCGGCCCGGCAATTGATGGCCACGAGTCCGACGCCCGAACAGATGACAATGCCAGCACGGACGATGAATCCGGCGTAGGCGAAGCTCCCGATGATAGTGATTACCAAGCACCGCCCCCAAGGGTAGCTGTGGGAGGGCCACGCAGGACAAGGAATTCTATTCCTCAAGACAACGATAATGCCCCTTCATGAATGAATATTTATAGTAATGTCAAATGTCCTATGGTGTTCAATGGGTTTAGTTGTATTGGTGATCAGTTTTTGTAATAACTATTTTTGGGTATGTTTGTTGAAAAAATAATGTGAATTTCAAATTTGTATGTTGGATGTTGACTAGAAATTGAGCCTACATGTATGATGTAGGGAGGATGAAATGAATGTCCAATGTGCACTAAGGTTAGGACTCAGGAGTAGGACACATGGAATTGATTTGTAATGGCAATAGGCCCTATGTAGTGTTGCATTTTTATTCTATAGGTCGGAGGCGGCATTATAAAATAGTTTTAAGAATATTTAAGACTATTTTTATGTTTTTTTTAATTGAAAATCATCGAAGACATCAATCCGTGAGGTCCTTTATGGCAAATCATTGTCGAAAATATTCCCCTCTTCTAGGATTAGGTCATCGAGCTCTTCTCCGCCCAAATATTGATCCAAGAATGATGACATTGTAAATGCAGACCACCATTCACGACTTGTCCGATGTGCCATGTGGGGCGTTATGTATTCCAATATTTGCCAATTTGTGTGGCAATGCTCAAGGCTCAAACATTGCCATTGAGTTTGAATGTACTAATGCTATATGGTAATATGGAACAATTGTCAAAGTTGAGCGTGTCTATATTTGCCCTATTGCCATGGATTGGCTATAGTCGTGAACTTATAATAAAAAACATTTAAAAATGCCGTAGAAATTTGTCGAGGATTTTAAAATACATTTTAAATGTGTATTTTAAGATAAAGTAAAAATAAATGCACCTCTAGCCCTATGTCATGTGGGAGGATGAAATGAATGTCCAATGTGCACTAAGGTTAGGAGTAGGACATATGGAATTGATTTGTAATGCCAATAGGCCCTATGTCATGGGCGAGGATGGAATTAATGTCCACACACACACACACACATATATATATATATTGCAAATACCCCCAAATATATATATATATATATATTGCAAATACCCCCAAATATATATATATATATATATATATTGCACATACATCCATATATATAGCGCATACGTAAAGAACATACGGTATACCGGGAACCCACATATATATTGCACATACACATACATATTGCAATTTGCACGTACACCCATACATGTTAGACATACATATTGCACACGGGTGTAGCTAATAAGGAAGTTATCATTTGTTTAAATAGCGATCCACTTTTATTTCACATTACGGATCATATCTTTTACATAGTGCGATTATATCCACTAGGCCTAAACACATATACACGGTGTTTGCTAGGATTAAATCGGCGAACTATATAGAACATGAACCGCTACATCTACATAGAAAAATTATCATGGCAATAGTCGCTCCGAAGGACAAATCCAAAAGTTGGTGCATCGACGATATTCGGCAGAACGTTTGTCGACTTGAAGCCAATATTCTCCATTCTCCACAAGCTTATCCCGCAAGTATTCAAGTTCCATTATCCAAATATCGTTGAGCCGAGCATGCTGAACTTCCCATCGAATTGGGATGGCAATGCGTTGTGTATGGCTGAACATGAAGAGGTTCAGTCGGAATGCTCGCAACAATTCGGCGAGCTCCGAAGTCCCTCTCACGCCCCTAAATCGATGCCCCATTGGTATGTCTACGTCCCAAATCGACATACGCAACGCATTGTAGACTTCTCCCATACCAAAATGTTCCCGCCAAGCTTTGTTAACTCCCATGTATTTAAAAATACATATGAGAGTAAAAAAAATTCGCCCTCACTTCACACCCCCGCCCATACTCTCCTCGGTGATATGGCTCCAAAATAGGCTCTACGACCTTCGGCAATATGTGCTCCCCCACAATTTCCGCGGTTAATCCGGGTAAAATGGTCGACGGTGCCATGTTTGGCACAACCCTGAAATAGCAGCTTCTCCGCTCCTTCTCCTTTTGTTCTCCGTTTGCAAAGCTTGCTAAAACAGGCTATGGCCAATGGAGAACTTGGGAATGAGGGAAATGGGAGGTTGGATTGCTATATATATGCATCCTTTGTCATGATTGTATGCATTTAATGCATGATTTGACTAAGCTAACGCTCTTCCCAAACCCTAACGCCTAATTTCGACTGTTGGGCAGCAGTCGATTGCCATATTCGACTGCTGGGCAACAGTCGACTGTGGATGGTCGACTACTTCCTAGCAGTCGACTACTGGAAGGCAGTCGACTGTGGATGAATGACTGCCTTCCAGTAGTCGACCATCTTAGTCGACTGCTAGGAAGTAGTCGATTTTATCAGTCGACTGCTGTGTAGCAGTTGACCAGCCACAGTCGACTGCTGGGCATTTATCAATCGACTGCTGCCCAGCAGTCGATTTACATAGTCGACTGCTATGAAGCAGTCGATTTGCATAGTCGGCTATTGTGTAGCAGTCGACCATCCACAGTCGACTGCTGTGCAGCAGTCGACTATGCAAATCAACTGCTACAAGGCAGTCGACTGTGGATGATTGACTGCTACACAGCAGTCGACTGTGGATGGTTGACTGCTACACAGCAGTCGACTGTGGATGGTTGACTGCTACACAGCAGTCGACTGCCTTGCAGCTTAATTTAGATAACTAATTAGACACACCCGTAACCCAACCTGCCAACTCATTGGATGCCACCCGAGGGCCCACACTGCGATATCCCTATAAAATCAAGTGTGCTACCCACCATGAGGCCACCTTGCCTTGTAGTGATTTTGAGGACCTTGTATGCGTCGCATACATTGCCCAAGATCAACTACGGTGTGGGCAATCCATAGGATTGCGATGGCTGGGAGTGGCAAGATACGGGATGCGGGTGTTTCGTCAAGAAGTATGTATTACAATCCCCGACACGCATGGGGCTTGCCGGACGAACCGGACGAATTTACACCCGAGGTGGTTGCAGAGAACACTCGAAATGAGGACGATTTGCGCAGTGTTTTACGTCTGATTCAAGGGTTCACTGAATTCTATTGGGTTCGACTGCCTAGGAGACAAGTTGATCGTCACCACCGCGGATACTTGGACGCCCAAGAAAGGCCCGCATGCCGCATCGGTTACAAGGAAATTTTTTTCCCATGGCACTTGTTTCAGGACCTTAGCGACGTTCTCACGAAGGGGAAAAATCAATTGTATTTTCGAAAAAACTATGGGACCTTGTGGAGGTTCTATCAAACCATAAAACACTCGGTGCATGACGCAATTCATTGGGGGTTCAACCGGTGCACCGCGCACCAAAAGGAATACCGGGTGTATAGAGAGTACACACTTAGGTCGTCAATGTAAGATTTGCCTACGAATATGGTGAGAGCGTAGTATCAAGTTTGTACTTGCACGTATACTTACGTATGTTGTTAAGTTGGAAATGCGCAATATATGAATTCCCAGCAATATTGCGGTGATGTTTTCCGCTTGGTGTGAACTTATAATCATGCCACATGGAATCATTGTCACAGTTATTTGCATCGATACGTGTTTGATTCAAGTGCAAATGCATGTAGATGCAAAGTCCATGGTTTAATTGGATGTTTGTGGCAACCGATTGTGTGGGCAAACATAAGAAATGATCATTGTGCGACACTTGTTTATTACTCCCAAAATTGATAGTGAACAATAATTCACTTATAAACATTTCCAAAATCATGGTTTTTCCTGCATTGTGTACAATTGAGTATCAAATAATGCCTCCTAGTCCAACGCCTATCTCACAAACACTAGCCAACATTCCTAATCCGGCTCCGAATCACTATCCAATGGAATGGGGGGTCCGCGGCTTGAGCTTGCACCGTTCAGATTTGGTGGCCGTAGTGTCCGGCGCCTCGCCTCACGCCTGCTCTCGGTGATGGCCCATAGTTCTTGCGCCGCAGTCTCCCGGTCAGCTTGTGCACGAGCGCGCGCGCGGTCTCCAATGTGCAACCCCCTCGCGGCAGTCGGATGGCGTATTTCCACTCATTCATCCGGATTTGGACGTCCACCTCATTGAAGCTACCCTCTTGTGTAACGGCCTCCTGCCTCTCCTGATCGGCCTTAAAACTTGTTGTGTCCAACACGTGTTCCACATCCCAAGTTGTTTCCTCGCCCGGGACTGGTTCCCGTGGTAATACCCCTACTGTCACATTGCCGTTGGAGTCATACACGTATCCGTGGGGGTGAGGACCTGGGACGTATTCACCCGTATCTCCGGCATGCCCACCCACAACACGGTACAAAAATGCCCTCAAACCTACGGCCTGAGGAGAGGAGCCGGGGTAAAACTCATGAGCAACCCTTGTGTACATTTCAGGCGTGAAGTTTGTCGGGTAGCCTCGCAGGTCCTTCAAATACCTCCGTGCACGCCAACTATAAGCAGGAGGATCGCCGTATTCTGCGGGCGGCACACCATGGATTATTGTGTATTCAAAATCGGGAGGCATTCCCCATTGCACTCCGAATTGCTCGTACAACCTTCGATGCAGAGGGGTTTGGCACGTAGGACAACGGCGTGTTTGCAACATGTGTGGCAACAAACAATTCGGGTGGACCATGTGACCGCACGACCCAACGATCCATGCGCCTTCGGGTCCCCAAGGATTGGAACAAATGGGGCACATGCTCCCGTCCTTGATCCAATCGGGGACGCATGGCCACAACAAGGCTGGTCTGGCCGGGGGTATCACGATGCGGGATGATACTGCGGTATCCCATTGGAATTCATCCTCGGGCCTCTTGGTCCACGCAATACTGGGGTAATGGTCGTCATCGACCGGGAGGTTCTCAGGATACATGAAATCCAATGGCGGCCACGAGGTAAAAAGAAGCCGTCGTTCGGGCCATTGTTAGCCGTGGTCCCTATAGTGGGTCAGCTCGTCCATCAATGCCCTCTCACGTGTGGCGAACATGATAGTGGCTGTGACCATGCCCATGTAGTCGTCCTCCAACAACCGGTTCCTCCTAATGACCCGGTCGTAATCAACCCTCATTGCCTCCAAGTTTGTTGTGGGCGACGGCTCCCGCCCTTGTCCATCACTACCAGACATTGCTTGCGGCAGTTGTGGCGCATCAGCCCTCGCAAATTCAAGGTTGGTCAAACGTGCAATCTCGGCCTTCAACCCTTGGACCTCCTCGGCGTGTGCACGTCGGACCATCTCCAAATCCAGTTCGTGGTCAGATTTGCATTTTGCCAACTCCGCCCTCAACGCCTCCACAACGTCGTTGTCGGCAACTACCAGTGGTGGGGATGGCACCGCCGATGCCATCTCCACATCAACGGGCGAAGATGGAGGACAAACCAACCGGGAACCATGTGGCGGTGTCACGTGGACCCTTTGTCGCCGGCTAGGTGGTTCAACCGGCAACCCTATGGCAATGTTGTGCTCGTCCATGTTTGACTCGGTGGCCGGTGGAGTCCCCACAATTTGATGATCTGGTCCCGCAAGGAAATCAAAATAAGATCGGACCCTCAAAGGATTCATTGGAGTTTGCCATGCCAATGGAATCGGACGGCCAGCGTTCCGTCCTAGCACGGCACTTGGTATGACCGTGACCCGGCGTGCCTGCCTCAAGTCCGGGCTCGTGCGGGGTATGGTGGACCAGTCGATATCCACTCCCAAAATTACCTCCGCGTAGACCATTTGGCATAACCACATTAGCATATGCCCGCGATCAAATTCCCTCGGTGCACCCCACAAGAAATCCCACACCTCCTTGCACCGTTCTCCAAATATTTGATGGCTCACCTCCCTCCATATGCCATAGCGTTGTCTAGACATCCGTTCAGCATTCGCGCTAGGAACGAACATCCTCGTCAAATGGGTCCACTCTACGTACCTTCGGACCGTGCTATACAACCACATGCCCCTCTCATTTTGCCAGCCGGGATTGGCGAGAATGTTCGGGTCCCGCGCCACCTCCAAATTGATTGGTTGCGGCCTGCCCCTCGGCGCATTGCCGCGTCTTCTAGCGCCTGCCGACCCCGGTGTCGCTTGCGGAGTCCCCTCTGGATCCAAATCCCCGCCACGTGGAGGTTCCGGCGGCAAGTTATCTTCGTCTGCCATCGTTGCCCCTAACCCCTAGCTTTGTATGCCTACTATAAATTAAACCTAATATGGTAGCACTTCCAAAATAAGCGCCACCACCCACAATTTTTTTTCCAATCCACTAAATCCAAATTAAGGCCGTTCAAAGTTCAAACTACATAATTAGATGTAAACCACTTTCAAAATAAGTGTTCACATATAACAGTTTCCGGTATGGTTCAAACTAACCGCAATGGGGTACAATGTATACCGTATGTAGGTGGGTTGCAATACAATACAGATAGTAGGCAGATATAGTATACCGTTTGTCCCGTATACGTATTTTAGTACGTATGTCCACCTGTAGCCCTCCAGCTCACCTCTATCTCCAAATGGCAAGGGCTGATTAACAACCTAGGCCCAAATGGAGGGAGGTGGGAGTGAGGGAATGAGGGAAGTGGGGTCCATATATACCCCAAGGAGGCGTCCTTTCGATTTAGACGCCCCCTGGACCAACCCATGGACGCCACGTGCCCATGGGTGTCTCTACGCGACTGCTCGTGAGCAGTCGCAACCCATTCAAGTCGACTGCTGATAGCAGTCGACCATAGGGTGCGACTGCCCACCAGCAGTCGTCCGCACTTTGTCGACTACTATTAGCAGTCGACTTGGGTTGTCGACTGCAGTTGGGCAGTCGACTTGAAGGGCAGACCACTGCTGGTGGGCAATCGCACCCCTTCGTTGACTACTAATAGCAGTCGACGAAGGGGTGCGATTGCCCACCAGCAGTCGTCTGCCCTTCAAGTCGACTGCTAAAAGCAGTCGACGAAGGGGTGCGACTGCCCACCAGCAGTCGTCCGGACTTTGTCGACTGCTATTAGCAGTCGACTTGGGTTGTCGACTGCAGTTGGGCAGTCGACAGTCCAAGTCGACTGCTAATAGCAGTCGACTTGAAGGGCAGACGACTGCTCACAAGCAGTCGCCCGCCTGTCGTCGACTGCTAATAGCAGTCGAATTTCCATGTCGACTGCCCAAGAGCCGTCGACAACCCAAGTCGACTGCTCTTGAGCAGTCGACATGGAAATTCGACTGCCGTCAGCAGTCGACACACCTATACGACTGCCCTTTAGCAGTCGATTCAGTGTGTCGACTGCCTAGTAGCAGTCACTGTAACTCGTCGACTGCCCACTAGCAGTCGACACTGTTGACGACAGTTTACCCTGTGTGACGACAGGGTAAACTGTTTTACCCCCCCCAAACGGACGTGACGTTTTCAGGTCTGCCGTCACGTCGCTGTCACAGGACGTGACGCGTCGTGACGTGTAATCCCTGCATAGGGGTTGTTTAAATCAAACTCCATCTCATAATTGAGGTATTCATGACCACCCGTCACGTCACCCACCTCACTATCAGATGACAACAATGTCAATTGATGAAGTAGAGTAGCAACTTCATCAACCTCTACCAAGGTTTGACTCGTTCACAAAGAATATGAGATAAATGTGATTATATGTTTAAATGTATGCTCTCATATATTATTACCTTGATTTTCTCAAAATTAACACTTATAGAGGTGCAATTAACAAAGAAGGGAGTAGAGCATGTTATAACCCTTAACACATAACACTCACTAGTCTTACCAATTGTGTTTTTGTAGGGGAGTAGAATTTTCTTAACATATATGAAATTATAACGCTTATAGGGGTAACACTTATTGAGTCCTGACTGTATATGGTTTCCATGGTGTGATGTGATCACTAAACGGCAAAACTGGAATTGGCTTGCAACATTGGCATTCGATGCAACCATTCTTCATGGACATATATGGAGACCTTTGATCTCTCAACCCCGTTTGACATGTATGGAGAATTTTGATCACTCTATCCCATTTTCCATATACAGAATCACACTCACAAACTTAGCAAGCTCAAGATCAGTATTACAATGCAGTGCCCAAATCAATCGGTGTTACCGATAGTTGTTTGAAAGGTGATGTTTTAATTCTTTTTTGTTTTCTCCAAAAGAAGAATTCTCACGTGTGATGATCTCATATAATACCCATATCTTGATGATCATCAATCATCGACGAGGCAAGAATTATAACCAGTGCTAAGCCTGATAAGTGTGTAAAAGGCCCAAGAAGACTATCTAGTGGAGCAGGGCATGGAGTGGGAGTTGAAACTAACAAGTTATAATTGCGTCCATCTATCTCTGAGCACGTGACATAAGGACCTGGACCAGTGCCCAGGAAGTTTTTGGGCATAATCGGTCAAGATCCTGGTGATTCTAAATCCAGCCGGTTACATGTTGACATCTTCCGGTTTTGCTACATTCATTTGAGGCATATTCTATAGATTCCTCTAAAATGATTGGTAATTCTCCTGAAGTCTCGAACTTCAACCGGTTATTTCTCAAACTCAACCGGTTCCATCTATAACTAACCGCCGGTTCTCCCCGGACATAGACCCGGGCATCAAGTTATGTAAAGACATGCATGCTGAAGCACCATTTTTGTTGCCTATTTGGGGGAAAAACTGCCACAAAGAATTACTTGACAAAGCTCGACTGGGATGGACGACATCTCGGGAGAATTCAATTTGTGTGCCACGGATGGATAGCTTGATGACACACCTTGAGCGACAACAATCTAAGGATTGTAAGGTAACTTGGTACGGAGATGTCTACACTATTTATGGTATGTAGTGTCTACAAGTGCCAAAATTCTTCATACCTATCATGTTCATAGTGACATTCAGAAGCATCTAGGCCGTCAACAACGGGGGCCTCTTAAATATAGATTAGTTCCAAGGGCAAGTAGAGAGGAGATTTCACAGCTGGGATTCGAACCGCCAACCTCTTCCTTGAGATTTGGGTATCCCTCCACCATCATCCGGTAGTTTAGGGTCATCTTGGACCAATATATATTGAATTTGTGCACTCAATATGGAATTTGTAGTCAAGCGGCCTTCAAGAATGGAAGGGCAATGCTTTTTTCGAAGTTGGGCCGGGCGGGCAGCAGTTTTTGGTCGGGTTCAGAAATTTCCCTGGAGGGCTGCCCCAGCCCGGATCTGACACCCGAAAGTTCGTGCAGGATCTGACACCCCCGAAAGTTCGTGCGGGGGTGGTTACTGTCCGCCCCAAGAAACACTACGATCTTGACCGATTAACTTATGCCCAAAAAATCTCCCTGGACACTCAGATGCCTTCCTAAATTGGAAGGTTAAGGTTGATTTATGTTGACAAGGATTGACTTTCAATATCTTGGTGAAGATGAGGGTTGACCACTGAGCAAAGCTGACGTTCAAAGTTCACCGTCAATAAGAGATAGAGAGCCCCATCCGTCTCATAAGTCAGCCTTCATAAACGCCGCTTGTGGATGTTCATTCTCTCCAGGCTTCGCCTTGCCCACATAACTTAGCATCCGTATCTCCATGTAGAATTTGGTTCCGTAAGGACTTCGAAACTTGTTTTGAGATTTTCATTTTCTTAGATAGCTTTAAGAAGTTGATTGTCCTGTGCACTTGCGCTGAGTGCCGGATGTGCGCATGCATGTGTGTGTGTACTAGGATGTGTGCAATTGGGAGAGAATTTCAAGCAATGGAGGCTTAAAATGTTTTCTTGTAGGTAAAACAAGTAACACATGAAGTGAGAGATTGTTTTATGTAATTTTGTGGAGTAGTTTGATAAATAGATTTAAACGTTGGCTTCTAGCTCGGAGCAAGCATGAGCGAAGAGTCTCTTCGCCCGCGGGCAACTACCCCATTTCAGGGGTGGGAGGAAAATCTGTAATGTACATATTTCAAGTGTTGATACTCGAAGTAGTGCAAGATAGGGTTGAGATTAGGGTTGACTTTGTAAAGGCGAAACCTGCATCATGGAGACTCTTAAAGTGTCCAGTACTACGTACTCAAATGTAGCAAGTGTTTCATATGCAAGGCTCGAGAACGGTTCTTGTAAATACGAGACTCGAGGAACAATAGATCATTATTCATACAGACGGGTGACTTTGCTCGTTCCGAAGGGGGAAGTGGGCATTTCAGTCGAAGATGGTCAAGAGTTTTTGAATATTGTAAAGATGAAGTACCTAGAGGCAGGTTGTAGAATAAACGCGTCGTCAAATCTTGGGTTGTTGAATTGCAAGAGTCCTCCTCCAACTTCAAACCCCCAGCACCGAATTTTAATAGATTCTAGTACATTTGATGAATGTGGCTCCTTTAAACCTTTGGTCACATCTTACGTGATGAATCCAGATCCAGCATCCTTACTAGAGACGGAGTTATTCCTCCTCTATACAAACTATACAAAATCCTACGAGTTTTGGTTAAATGATGCGTCCCGCGCGAAGATGCAATTGATTGTGCAATGGGAAATCTATGACCTTCGCTCAACTCAGTTTTTGCAACAAAAGCAAACGAGGTCGTGGGTTATCGAAAGGACAGTCACACGAAGAATGGCTAAAAAATTGGAGCAATTGAAGGGTAACTCCACAGCGCGATACAAAGGAGTCCGTTGGCGCCCGGAACGAAAGCATCCTTGGGTGGCGGAAGTGAAACTTCCAAAGCGGAAGAAGATGTGGATTGGTAACTTTGACACTCCAGAGGAAGCTGCCCAAGCGTACATTGAGGCTGCCAAGTGTTATCAAAGGCAAAAAACACTCAAGTCGCAAGGTGCGTCTCACGAGCATGTGTGTGTTGAGTCGAAGCTGCAATCGCCCATCGCATCTTTGGAACACCGCGCACTAGATACTTCAATCAACATTTCACCATCACTCTTTCACCTTCAACGCGACAGTTTTGGAGGACCTAACTTTCCAACAGCAGGAGCCATGTCGGCAAATGATTTGACATCAAATGACCACGATCGCGGCATCGATCAACTTGTTGGTTCGAATTCGGAAGCCTCGGTATCGGATGAATCGTGTGAATTATTTGATCCACATGACCTAGCTGGTCCCAAGGATATACTAAGTGCGTACATTTGCAACACTAGTAGTAATATTAATGCCGAGATCGAACCACCATATATGTTTGCAAAGGACTTGCCGACCATGGTTGATCAGTCTTTCATGGTCACATCTAACGAAAACATAGTTAATTGTCCGGACCCATTTGAACTCGTAAGTGAGGAGATGTTTTGTACGTAGTGAGTTAGGAAACGCAATTTTGGACAAGTTTAGGTGGTCATCTAACCCATATCATTGCATTGAGACGTTCATCAATAAAGCATTTGAAACGCACGCATCATTGCGAACTTGTCATGATTTCTTTGGTGCGTTTTGTTGCCATGTATCTCAGTGTTTTGTGACTAAACCTTCAAATCAGTCCATATTTTGTGCAATGGAAGTATGTGTTTGTGTTTTGTGTTTTGTGTAAATGAAACAAAGCTTGAAGTGGCTTTCCAGGGGTTGGGGCAAAACCAACCTGTACACTGCAGTTCCTTGGAGGTAGGATTGTAGTCATCCAACAAGGAACCAGTGTATGGGGTGGTTTGGCCTCCCCCTTTCCAAGAGGCTTGCCATGGGGTTCCGAAGCTCATCACCTGGTTGTATTTTCACACTTGCAATCAAATTTTGCATGGATTTTTTTCTTTTCTTATAGTGTCCATTTTTTGTTTTTATATATATATACACCTTCAAATGAAAAATATAAGTATAGACTAAGGTGGACGTGCTTAATTTGGTTACTTATCATAATCAAACACCTATTTTTGAGTGGAATGTGATTAAGTGTAGCTCCAAGAATGAATACCAGAAAGAAATGTGTTTAAAATTGATTGGACTACTTGCTCAATAGCCTTTCTAAGCTCAATAGTCAACCTATTTGAGGGACCTTTGTGACCATTAAACAAGCACAAGAATCTTCACTTTGATAATGAATAAGATAACCATATGAGCTTCAAAAATTACAAGGAAAGTGGCTACAACCTTCATTTGGATTTGCTAACCATCTTGTATTAATGAGTGTGTTCCATATCCTAGGAGAAGCTTCAAAACACCTTAGAGCAAGCACTAATTTTCTTGAAATGTAGGATAAATGAGCATATGTTCAACAATTTAGTTTCACTTAATAAAAAATTCAGCTCTCACTAGTTTTGAGATTTGGCAAAATATAGTAGTACATGTTCCGGGAATTACATTGTTTATGATATTTAGCGTCACATGTGTAATAGTATCACTTACCCTATTTTGAGGTGTATGCTAGGTTATATTGATGATTAGCAACTTCACCATAAGTGTCAACTCATGACACTTGGCATTCAAGTGCGCTTATTAATATCTTGGCATGAGGCCCTTGCCACACGAGAGGCCCAGGAAGTTTCCCAACTTCCTCCAACATGGCACTTTGCTTTTGAAAAGTCTCCTTTTCCTTGTTTTTCTCCTTAAACCGGGGTACTTCCGGGCACTAGTGCCCGGAAGTATTGAACTACATTTATTGTGCCATGTCACTCTACTTTATTGCCAAGTAGATCCCAACCCTAAACCCAAAGCAAAATCCAAAGCTAAAAAGTCATGGTTGCCACTCCCCATACTTCCTCTCATGTGGCAACCACTTGCTCATTTGAACCAATGCTATTCATGCAACTCAGTGCCGTTCATGCAAGTTTCCTCCCGTGTGGTTTGGGCCTGAGTATGTTCAATAGTGTTATGAGGTGCATGTGTATGTTACACAATGGTCTACAAGTTTACTAAAGTGTACACAAATGACACTTGCCATTAGTATGCTCAAGAACATATGCCCGTTGCATACTAAAATGTAACACATGACACTTGCCATTAATACGTTCAAAAATATCTTCCCCTTGCATACTAACTTGTAAACACATGACACTTGCCATTAATATGTTCAAAAATATCTTCCCCTTGCATACTAAAATGTAAACACATGAACACTTGCCAATAATACGTTCAAAAATATCTTCCCCTTGCATACTAAAATGTAAACACATGAACACTTGCCAATAATACGTTCAAAAATATCTTCCCCTTGCATACTAAAATGTAAACACATGAACACTTGCCAATAATACGTTCAAAAATATCTTCCCCTTGCATACTAAAATTCAAGACTATCATCTAAAGTATCCCCAATGTGCTACTCTAAATGTTATAATGTAGACATTTTGTCACTTACCCTTAAATGCTCAGCAACCCGAAATGGGTCGCGACCTAATATTCTACTTGGGTTTATGACCAGTAAGTGGCAATCTACGTGGAGAGAAAGGCATCTACTAGTGTAGGGCGGTGCCCACTACCATGTGGCCCAAAATAACATATAAAAACCTCATACTACAAGCATGTAGGTGTTTTTTTGTTAGGTTGGCATTGCTTGTTTTGGGAGGCAGTTTCATGTGTTGCTCAAATGTAGGAGCCAAATTTAGGAGCCAATATCTTTCACATATGATGCCCAACCTGGGTGGGATTTTTTTTCCTTGGTGATGGTTGTGCACAACTTGACCAGATGGATTTGAAAAAACTTAGTGCACATGTTGCTTGCTCTTTGAAAAAGGGGAAATCTCCCAAAATGACCTCATGTGGCACCTCCAACTTTGAGGGTGACGGACTTCATCTAAATTTGCTCCAAAAACCCAACTTTTTGGGAGTAGCTCATTTGTCATCCACATAACATATTATGGCAAAGTTGCCAACTTTCCAAATTTGTGCATGACCGAAATGGTCATGAAACGAAAAGTTTGAGAGTTTTTTTTCTAGCTGCCCCTGGATGAAGGCCATGTTTACATGTTAATGTGACCTAGCAAATATGGTCCAATTGACTTCAAATTTTCATAGCAAGAATATGTGGTAGTCTAGTTCACAACCGTACAGTTGGATTTGAAGAAAACATATTCTATTTGGCTACATAACATAAAGTTTCTGCACTAGTGTTGAAGGTGCCCGAAAATGAAATGTGAAGACTTGAATGTTTAGGGGTTAAAAAAGTTACTTATGTTGACGCATGAAATCATATTGACAATTAGCGGGCATGACAGTTTGAAACCTCTAAGCATCTAGTTTAGGCCTTCGCAAATAGTGTACGTGACACTAAATACCATAAATGGTGGAGTGCCACACGCTGTCTTTCACTGCCTGGAAATCTGGTGGTGCACTTAAATGCCAGCTGCGGCTATAATTCCCTGAATAGTATTAATCATTCAATAATCAGTTTTCAATGGGGAATGTATTTTAAGTAATGGGTGCATTGTGGAATAGCCTTTTATGTAGATCCATGCCCAATGATCAGGGAGATTTTTGGGCATAACTGGTTGATTTGGGCGAACCAACCCATACACTCGTTCCTTGTTGGATGCCTAAACCCTTGCCTCCAAGGAACCAGTGTACGGGTTGTTTCGCCCCAGCCATAACCGGTTGAGATCCTAGTGTTTGCAAGTCCAACCGGTTACATGTTGACATCCTCCGGTTTTCCTTTATTAAACTGGGGTATATTTTATAAATTCCTCTAAAATGACCGGTAATTTTCCTGCAGTCTTGAACTTCAACCAGTTATTTCTTTTCTTTTCTTTTGAGACAGAAGGCCGACAGGCCAACACCAAAGCACATGAGGCAGTTGACCACTTGGCAAGTTTCTGTCAAGTAGAGAGGAGATTTCACAGCCGGGAATTGAACCGCCAACCTCTTCCTTGAGATTTGGGTATCTCTCCACCATCATCCAGTAGTTTAGGGTCGTCTCGGACCATCAACCAGTTATTTCTCAAACTCAACCGGTTCATTTGTAACTAACTGCCGGTTCTCCCTGATCGTAGTCCATGCCGGAAGCACTGTCTTGTCATAGAACTTGCAAATATTATATATGCCTGCAAACATGTTAAATTTGTCAATCCTTGAGGCGTGCAGCGCTTGTTAGTCAGCACCCGATTGCAGTGCAAGGATCTCGTGTTATTGAAAAGTTTAGATTGATATCTAGGACACATTTACGTGGCGGTGTGGCGTGCCCGAGGGTTTCGCCTCTCCTCGAAGTGGGCGTGTCTTCCTTGGTTCTTAATGTATTTGGTGTTGGTTTTTTGGCCTCTTGTTTCAAAAGTAAAATAATAAGAATAATCTTAGGATACAACTAAAGTCAATGGATATTTTCTTGAAACAAACAATGTTCATTGTTGCTTGCTAAGCTGACCCAATTTGATTGCTTGTTCTGATTAGACGTCTATGTTTGAGTTTTGTGTTCCTAGGTGTGGATCTAAAAACGGATACCAAGAGATGTGTGTATAAAGGCGATTGGGCTATGTGCTTAGATTTTGCTAAATATTCTAGGTTTAAATAGAGTTAACCATAAAGTCACCAAAAGTAGGGATCTCCAAACTTTTGTAGAATCTCCCGTGTTTTCCACTTCCCAAACTCTTGTCAATGACCCCCCCAAAAAAGGAGGAAGAATTTTCTCTGTTTGCTTCTCATCCTTTTTAGCCCTTTGGCTTCCCGGACTTTAGAATCAATTTCAACTCATTTCATTTCAAAGTCAAAATTGACATGCAAAAATTATAGGAGCTCAAAATATGTAAATATCACTTTCTTTAAATATTCATAAGTGATCACATAGACCCTCCGGATTATGTTAACAACTTTTGAGCACATATTCCAATCTCATCTAAGCACATGTTGAGTCATTTTGGTGTCCCGGTCATACAACAGAAGAATGAGAAGTACAACTCACCGATCCGAGCCATTAAAGCAGCTAGTTGGAAAGTCCAACCCATTCTAGTCCTCGTGATACAAGGATCCAGGGCCTCCTCGACATACAGGCCTGACAGGAAGGGACTGCCGTGTGGGATAATTGCACACGTAGCGAAAATTTAGGATGCGAGCAGGTTAAATACACGAAAGCTAGAAATTCAACCTCCAGTTTATGCACCTGTGGAAGTCGTGTCATGTCTTTGCCCTTATGGAGGTCTGCACTTTATTCATGCTGTGGACCTTGCCTAGCACACATTCCAATATTTGGCAAGGTCCTTGTGTGTGACATTTAATGAGTACATTCTGCATTAAGGGGGATGAAGAGCTATTATTGAGTAGGCGTTGTTCCCAATGTAGGCATTTGCAATTCAACCCCATCGTACTCCGATTTATGCAATGAATTCACTGCAATAAATACACGTACTCTGGATGCAGTTTACACGGTATTCCATGTGCCTTCGTCTGTGCGCTACACTTTGCGTATTCCATGTATTATTTTATGTATTGCACTGTGTTTTCTGTATATGTTGCAATGTATTTAGTGTATATGTTGCAAAGAGTATGGTTTTCTAGCTGCAATACATTTCAAGGAAATGCGTAGTTCCCTGCCTGTGCGCAACTGTGTGACCTCAATGCAAACTGAACGTGTGAACAATTCACAATTGAAACAATGCCAGCATACAAATGTGCAGGAGGCAATGGTGAATATAGGGGGTCTTGTATAAACACCGAAATCTTGGCCAACTTCCAATGTTTGCTTGTTGCAGCAGCCCAGCCATCCTATCATGCCTGTGGACTCCTAGCACACCATTACCCTAGTTGGGAGCTTGTGCTCCAAACTTCTCTATCTATTTCCATTTCAAAATCAAGCGATGGCCTATTCACCCCCCTGCCCGACGCCACGATCCATTCGTATTCATCCATTGTGCCATTCCCTGGCAGAGTTCAGTGCTGCAACACAAACACAGCTCGTGCCCTTATTCATGTCGTAGAGTGCCTATGCATGCATACGGATGAAGTTCTGTGATGTTAGACAGGGAACGCTCCTATGCTGGTCTCCGCCACTTCCACGTATGTGCATCAATCAGAACAGATCTAGCACGCCATGACAAAACCCTGCAAAATGCAATTAGCTCTTCACTGAGACCCTTATTCTTATAATTGTCGTTCCGAACCTTCCACATGTACGAACCCATGTCAACACCCGTGTGTGTTTGCAGCCATTTTTTGGCTCCACGAGAGCCAAAATATCCTGCACGGCCTCGGACTACACTACATTTGCCACAAACACCACAACACACAAATGCACAACACTGGCTCTTACCATGCCCACACAAAATGCACCAATGCACACCCTTCCCATTGCGATTAGAGGAGCAATTCACACAACACACCGCCTATACAACACACCCACAGTTTGTGCCCTAATCGCTGTGTTGAACTTCATGTCCATGCACTTTCAACATGTTCTGTACTGTCAGCCAGGCAGGGCGCATTCGCTGCTGGTTGCTGCCTCTGCCCATGAGGACCAGCTCCAACATTAATATCTTGTTGCGAACAAATCCCTACAAATGCCAAACAACTCTTAACCGGCACCCAAATTGATGTGACATTTAATTCCAGGCCTTTCAAAGGCAGTCTCTCCGGCCACACACATGTCGACTCGAAGCTTCAGCATGGGCGTCCGTGATATGTCATTTTTGACTCCGACACTGCCCACATGTCCTGCGCGATGTCGGACTGCCCCATATTCACATGCATGCCCACAACAAACAACTGCAGTCATGCTGGCTCTTACCGTGCCTATGCACAATTGACCCAACCACACAAATCCCGGCCCAACCACATTTCCATTCCATATGTGGACAAATGTTAGTGTCATTCACCTGTATGACACATCCTTTGTGCATCTGTGGCTCCTTCCAGCGGCCACTATGTCTCCCTGACCTCCTCTGTTTAGTGGCACCTCGTCTGCCTCCCCCTGCTGACCGCCTCTACTGCATCGAACATGTCATTTTCGTCACCATGCTCCCGCCTCTCTCCTTCCATTGCTGTGAACACATCTCGGTCGGCACTGGACTACTCTTGCCCGATGCAGAGGTTCTCCTCCGTGGAGTTTATTCGCCTTCCCCGCGCCTCTTTCTGGAGCACAACATTCCATCCATGGTTTGCCTTGTCGGGCACGAAAAATACTTGTACATGACCGTTACTCGTATCAACGGTCCGCATAATTTGGACGCACACCTCCAAGCAAATTGTCTTAAAAAAACTTCACAAGAAGGGTTTTCTATGTGTGAGGCCAAGGAAGGGAGTATGTAAGGTCATGGCTGTAGCGTGGCATGGCAGCCATGTTGGCAAGCCAGAAACCATGCGCATCTCGACGCAACCGGGGTTGGAGCTCAGTGTCCTTCGTCAGCCATGAGACCACCATCAACACAAGGTTGGTATTAGTATAATTAAAGACCAATATGTCTTTTAGTGTGCCAACTCTCATGATTTCAACACCTCCGCTTTGGTCCGAGCATCCGCCGCCGCCTTTGCGTGCCCGCAGCTCCGCTACACTGCAATCATATGTCACATGTGGCGCACCTCCTTCCTCCTCTTCGACCCGGTAGTGGGAGCCGTGCGATATCATGCTGCGGAATGAACATACCAGCCTCGAAGGTGCGCATGACAATGCTCGAAGCTCTTCCACATCGGCCCTTGCCCCATCGGCCAACTCAGAGCATCGCGCCCGCAACCACCTCGGGAATGCCTCCACTCGCTGCGTCAAGGTCGACTCCCTTTTGTATTCCTTGTACAACCCACCTCAAGGCTTGTTATTCATCAACCGGCCTTCTTACATCTCATGCCCCGAAGCTTGGCACTGGAGTACATTGCAAGGACCCCGCACTTGCAATTATAACTTCTATGGACAGCATACACTGCTCAGAACTGCTCCACATACTGCATGCGCATGACCAAATACAATGCCTTACTGATCCGAAACGAACCGTGCATTGGAGTACATCAGAACAACATTTTGTCAACATAGAAAAATGGTGGTCTTTGTTTTATTATGACTCTTCAAGCTCAATGGAATGGGTTGGAACATGCAGTGCCCTACATATAGGCACCCTACATAGGAGATTGTGCCTACCATCTGTTGTACAGAAGATGGCTGACAGGTGGGATACGTCAATTTGGCATTCCCACCTTCATTCATGCCTGCATTCGTCCTTGCATTTCTACCTGCGTCATTTCAACTCATTCTGCAACAACGGAAGCTCAAAAATATGGTGGAATCACGTTCCTGTCAATGTTGCTCCCGGATATCCACACGTAGGACCTAAAAGCAAGAAACAAAGGACATACAGTGGGTTCTGAGAAATACAAAGCCAGGAGACTCGTACCGCCTCATTTCCAAAGTGCGCTCATGATGAAGGATGACATAATTGTGTGTCCGCGCCACTTCTGCTTCCGACAGGTTCAAGGCACGACCCTGCCCCTCCACGACACATCCCCGCATTCCTTGGTCTTTTTCATTGTCCCATACATGTCGCTTCGTGTATGCCTGCAGGTTCAAGTACTCTGTGCAAAAACCGAGCGCCTCCTCAGCCACATACCCGTTGGCCATTGATGCCTCCGGATGGGACCTACTCCTCACATACGATTTGAGAGTTCCTAGATATCTTTCGCACGGGAACATCCAACGTCCCCCCACAGGACCGCACACCTCCATCTCATCCACCAAATGGATGGGAGTGTGCTGCATAACGTCAAAGAAAGCAGGCGGAAAACACACTTCTAGAATACACATTGTCTCAACAACATACAGTTGCAGCGCTTTTATTTGTCCCTTATCCACTACCCTAGCACAAATTCTGTTAAAGCTTTTCCCTAGCCATATGAGGACAGTTCTTTGTAGGGGTTGGAACAATGTCCTAATAGCCACCGGTACTATTTGTTGCAGTGAACAATGAAAGTTGTGGGACTTGAGACCAACAAATCAAGATTTATGGAAATGCTTGTCCAATGCGTTTCCATACATTGTGGGTGTGCATATGGCGTTTATCTCGTCCACAAATTCTTTTTTCCGCATCCGTAAAAACATACGGAGCGTGTGGCTTGGAAAATCGTTGCCGATTTACAGTGGGTCTTAGCCACAGCTCCCGCTGCTGCCCCAATTCCTCCAGATCCCTGCGCGACTTTGCAGTGTCCTTCTCCCCAAACAAAAACTTTAAAACAACCTCGGAAATATTCTTCTCAATGTGCATGACATCCAGCACATGTCTCACGGGCATGTCCTGGATACACAAAATTCCAGGCTTGCATGAAAACAATTAAACGCCCCCCTTAAATACATACACTCGCAAAAATTTGCTAGTACCTTCCAATATGGCAATGTGTACAACACTGGAATGCGTTTGACCCCACTGCAGAGTGTCGGGTCGCCCTCCCGTTCCATCCTCCCTCCTAAACGTGCATACTCCGCACGCAGGTAAGCCCAACAGATGTGGTTTGCCGCATTCATGATGGGGGGCATCATCCAACTCTTGTGTAGAGAACACGCTTACGTCGAACCGGAATGGGTGGTCCAGAGGCAACCACCTGCGATGCCGGCCTCCATAAACAACCTTCGACAAATTCTCCAAATAGCGCGAAGGCGTGTTTGGTCCGTACACAGGGCAGGCGCAATATCCTTTGTTCGTAGTCCCTGCCAGCATGCCATAGGCCGGGAAGCCATGATACACCAGAGTAGAATTGCTCTGAGTGTAAACCGCGCCTCGCCTCGCCATCGTGCGACATCATAGCAAAATACGCCATCGGTCCATAGTTCCATGAGCTCTTCTATTAACGGAGTGAGGTATACATCTATGCGCTCACTAGTTACAGCCTCTGGGCCCGGTATGAGAAGCCCCAACTTAATAAAGAATTTTTTTATTGTTAACCAGGGGGATATATTGTAGTTTAGCAAAAGAATGGGACACAATGAATGTGTCGACCTCTTCTGACCAAAAAGGTTCAAGCCATCAGCACACAGTTCTAGATGCACGTTCCTATTGTCCGCCTCAAAGTCACCGTACCTCGCTCTAATATGATCCCACTGGGGAGAATCACATGGACCACGCATCTTGCCATCCCTAGATATATTGTGGCCATGCCATGTCATCAAAGCAGCCAGATGGGGTGTGGAGAACATTCTCCTCAGTCGGGGAATAAGAGGGAAATGTCTTAATACCTTGTGAGGCACTTTGGACATCTCCACTCTTTTGAATCTGTAGGCATAGCACACTGGACATGTTTCCAGTTTAACATTCCTATTTCTAAACAAGACACACTCATTTTTGCATGCGTTTATTGCATGGTATCTTAATCCTAAGCGGCTGATCATACTGCTAGCAATTGTCTCGCTGCTGGGCAGTGAGTTCGGCAAAGGAAGAATCACTTTCGCCAACAAATGCAGCATTTCGCTTATGCATGCATTCATTGCCTTGTGCATTCGACATACATTCATAAACATAAGAGTCGCCTCTAGTCTAGATAGAGGAGATCCACAAAAAATGGGGTGTGTGACTCATCGTGCAAAGCAGAAGCTCCCTCAGAACCAGCATGCCCGTACTCCTCATCGACATCATAACTGGACTTCACAACCGGACTTCACAAGCGCGGTGAGGGATATGCTCGGACCAATGCTTGGAGGTGGAAATAATCGCGAAGGTTGGGTGCAATCCAAGCGTGGACGGGCAAGCTCCAGTGAAGGTGGTGGCGGCGAGTGCGCGCAAAGCATGCCGGAGCATATGGCAGGCCATAGCAATTTGAATTTAAATCTATCACCCGACAAATTGGACACAAGGTACGGCATGCGCAGAAGGAGGCTAAATGCGGCAACAAGTGCCAGGGGGCCGGCTAGCAGAGGCGGAGGCCAAGCAGTAGGACGAGGCACAGGGCGTGTAAGAAGCCCCCGCCAGTTCAGCTACGGTATAGGTCTACGGCAAGTTCTCAAACCTTGATCCTCGCAGTTCTTGATTGGGTGGTTTTTTTAAAGCATGCGTGGGAATGGACGGGCTCCACAGTAGTACTAGTTGCATTGTGGAAATGAACATGCTTGTTATTGCTGGACACATGAGCTCCTCCGAGGCGGAGTGCACTGTTGGGTGCTGCATCCCAGCAATGGAATAAGACCGGTAGGGGAAGGAATTGCTGGGGGCGCGCCACCTTCGAGGAGCACAGAAGGCAGCACTTGCCGAAGCTTGTTAATGGAATTATGCGAGGATGGCCAGCAAATGGTCACGAAGTTGCATAAAAAATACATGGACCTCATGTTTCCTTAGGGGAATGCCTGCTCAATGTATCTCGACGACTTCGTCGTCCCACCTGCGCCCAACAACACATATGTCACCCGGTCCACACAGTATTTGGTGGAGAAGCGCGACGAGGCTTGAGAGGCAGGATGATGGCGGCATGCACGCACATTTTGTGTGTTGAGTGGGAAGTGCGTACATGCTGCACGGTCGTTTTGTTTACGAAAATGGAGGCGCCATGGTTTTCCCTCATTTTGAAAGTTGCAATTGCTGATTTGCATGGGAGCACGGTGTGGCAGTTGCTATTCCCAACATTTCCAAATTGCCAACCCGAACTCATACCAGATTTTGTGTTTGTGAGAGAGATTGACCTCATATAATGCACTGGGCAGCAGTTTTCCATCGGAGCACGCGAGAAGGCAGCCCTGCGGCGCCACTGCAACAGGGAGTAGTACAGTCACTATACACAGAGTGATAGCAAAAAACGAATGTTGGGCTGCACACGAACATGCAGCCAGATGTTATTGACTGGCTTCCATGGAAAAATGCAATCGCGTCGACATGCTGTGGAGGCTGTCGATCGGAACGGTGGAGTGCACTCGGTGTACACACACGTGTCGAGGAGATGTTGTCATTGCTTGGAGGGCCCTGGCTTATATGTGCACAACACATGAAGTGTATGCACCGCCATGCAGGCGAATATGTCGCTTTGGCAGAGAAGATGCCTCGTGCCTTACGTATATGGAATCCTCCTGCAATATGTTTTTGCCAATGTATGATGGCAGACCTACAGGTGGCCAGCGGCGACACCATAATGTTTTGCTATGAATTTGAAGTAGATGCATCGTGTTGTTCATTATAGTAGGCAAGCAGGTAGTGCAGTGAACACCTTCCTTTGAAGGGAAATGTTTTGAGAGCGCACAACAGTAACCGCAAACAACGCTCACAAACAATGTATTTTTTATACTGTGAATACATGGTTTCCATTTTGCAGAGGCCTCTAACCAGTCGCCGGTCTTGTATGGTCTGCCACGACCGGACTGCAGATCGTATATGGTAGTCTATACCCAACACTCCCTCTCCGCCCATTCACGTCCAACTATACCATGCCCTCGCCCAAAAACAAAACCCCATAGTTGTGAAGGTGGGTGATAATATGCTACGGTCGCCCCCCCCCCGCCCTTGAGTACCACCATGTACAATTAGTACAACAAGTCCAACGGTCGGTCCTCTGTGTATCCAGGCGGCAAACTTGGTCGCTTTTCTATTGTGGATGGTTTCTTTGTCGCTTCTATTGTCGCTTCTAATGTCGCCGGAAAGCACCCCCCTAAACCTGGAGGTGTCAGGTCATTCTTTGTTTTTCTCGCCACGCGGTCGACGACGATTGGCTCAAAATGTACAACCAATACGCAGTGTACAACACCAGTACACAAGGAAACCCTAATCGTTTTTGATGGGTTGAAGCTCAACTAGGGGCTAAAATCTCCGATGTTCCCTTCTGGAGGGAAACAATCATTTTTGTCCAAATTCATTGGCAGGCCCATCTACACCTAAAGGTATTTTAACTTATTTTGAAAAAAAAATTTCAAAAAATGATTTTTAACACATGTTTTGGCCCGCCAATCGTAAACCTCCCTTTGCCAAGGTTTTGTGTTATATACTTCCTTTAGGCATATAGAAATGGTTGGGGATGTTAGATAATGATTGGATCATTGAATATGACTCTTTAAAAAATGAAAATTTAAACTATAACTTCACAAAATGAGTACATTTATGTTAGCCCTGAAACTATGACAGTACAAACATTACACGTTCGTACTCATTATGATGAATTAGTAGATGCAAGTCAATTCTTGTCAAGCAATCTTCAATGTATGCGAGATGTAAGACTATGCCTACTCGTCATTTTTAATAGAAAGTAACCAAAAATAGGGTAAATTGGGCTCCAAACTTTCACCCTGCCCTGAAATGTTGCCATGACTGCGATTTTGTACAACCGTAGCGTATTTTCACCCAGGTAGCAAATGAGTTGAACAATAGTCTCAATTAGGGTAGGGATAGAGCAACCCAAACAACAATTTCTTTTAAGAGGAGCTTCACATGGTTTCCAACCCGGACCTTTAGGTATCAAAAACATGGACACCCACCAACTGCTTTTGAGTAAGGCATGAAGATACATAAATGATATCTCATGTCAAAGTACGTTCTTTGACAACCTACCATATTATGTTGGCCGAATTTGGAGAACTCCCCATGGAATTATATGCTCTTAAGCTAAGTATAGGTTCTCAACAATGGCTTGCCCACCTATCCTCATCTTGATTACTCATCCAAACAACCTTACTTTCTCAACACCTTGCCAAACAAGGATTTGACACCTGGCACAAATTGACATCCATTAAGATGGCATCATGGATCTATCTCATTGGGCAATTCATGACAACCCAACACCATCAAAAATCACATTCAACGATCTCAAGAGGTTTTGCTTGCTAAAGAGTGGAACTCTTTCCATCTCTTGGGGAAGAAACATGATTACATCCACCTCAAGGATTTTTTCAATACAAATGTAAATTGGACTTGAAGCAACTGTCGAAACCTTGACAATGCAAGATCAGTGTTGCTTATCGCACCTCGAATCATACACTTGCCATTGAATTTGGATGGTGGCCGACTATCCTTATCTCTAGAGATAAAAGATTATGCCACTTATGCAATTAAGATGTAGTTGAAAATGAGGTTCATGTTGCGTTGGAGTATATGTGTGTCTAGCACTAGGATATTTTTTTGTTTTGTTAATTTGTTTTCCGAATATCTACATGTTGGTTGCATAATGCACAACGAAGACTGCTATTTGTTTTTGTTTTTGTTCTTTTTGTTCTTGAGAGAAGCTACAATGACTCCAAAAACCGAGTCTATGCAAGGAACTTGAAACTTCAAACGACGATGCCGGAAACAAAGGTGATCGAAATCAAAAGCTATAAAAACAAAAATTGTAGAGTATAAAGTTCTACACACCACTGTAATGATAAAATCATGATTTCAATTACAAAAAAGTAGATAAAGATGTTGAAGAAAAGTATGTACATAGACTCGATTTTTGCACTACAATGTAGAAGACACTTAAAATTTGTCCATCGCCCTTTTGCAGCTAAAACAACTACAATTCGATCAGGCATGCTAGCATACAATCCTCTACACTCCTCTAGACTAATAAAGTCGCAAACATCTTGCACTCGAACCCATAATTGAAGAATACCACTGGGAGGACTAGAGTATGAGTTCAATCGCTGTTTCAATAAAGCCCATATGTGCTCAATAGGATTTAAGTAAGGGGATTGCACAGACCACTCTAAAACACAAAATGGTTGCTTCCCAAACCATTCTCGAACAATCTTGGTTGTATGCATGGCAACATTGTCTTGTTGAAAATTGATTTCTTCAAGATTCAATGATTTCTTCTAGCATTCAAGTGCCCTTGTATATTATGCAATGACCCCAATCCTCTACAAGTCAAACAACCCCAAAGCATTATAGAGCCTCCACCATGCTTCATAGTTTGGTTCACAACACGCACATGGATGTTTTCTTTGTCCTCTATCTCACACCAAGTCCTCCCATTTGAATTGAAACAACATATTTTAGTTTCATCACTAAACACCACCCGCTCCCAATCACTCACAATCCAATCTTTGTGCATTTGGGCAAAGCGAAATTTATCTTTGATGTTCTTCCGATTCAAAGCAGGCTTCTTAATCTTCGTAAAAGAAGACAATCCTTGTTCTCTCAACGCATTCCTCAAGGTATTGTCGCACATCTTTACACCCATCTCTCTTTGAAGCACTTTTGATGCCTCTGTTGCAGTTTCTAAACCGCCAACAGTAACTAACCGTGAAGCATAACGCTTCTCCCACTTTGTTAGGACCTTAGGACGACCTCCTTTAGACAATGCTACACTCGTAGAAAGCCTCTTTCTCACTCTATTAACTGTAGATTGTGCCAAACCCACACTCTTTGCAATCTCTCTACTGCTCCTCCCCTTCTCTATCAAGGCTACAATATTTTGCTCTTTCTCTCGTGAAATAGGTCTCATCTTTCTATACAACCTCCACAAAGCCACAAGAAGTATTCAACATGATACACACAAAACCCTCAAACCTTTTTTTTGACTCAAAACGATGAAGAAACAAGAAAATGAGAGCGCTCAAAGAAGGTAGCAAGCGGTGCCTCAAAAAATTGTCTATGCGACATCGACGTCTCACCGAAACCCTAGTGAAGTTGATGACATCACCATGACATCACCTGAAAGTCAACTTCTAGTTCTTCTACAATTACATTTTACATTTCTAAATATATCATTATCTTTTTGTGAAATGCCCATGAAAGTCCTTGTTTGATGCATAGACTCGGTTTTTGGAGTCACTGTACACTAAATTGTCCTATTAGTGTGGGTTACCATTTGGAAGTTATGTGTTGCTATAACTTTTTATTGTCCTTATCATTTTTTACCAACTAAGTTATATTAACATAGCCTTCAGTGTGCATACTAACCACACTAAATATGATATTTAGTGTCACTATGGTAACTTTTTGGATGAAACTTCTTATGGATAAGTGTACAACTACTGTCATGGATGATGGATGAGTTCATCCATTGGCCAAAACCCTACCTTCTCTTGTCAGCACCTTGTGATGAAATATTGTCATGGATGCTTGAAATTTGGATGAAAAATCACTTTGTAAGTGACAGTAATTGCAATAGGTAAATCTGTAATCCCAGAATTTTTTTTCCAAGGAATGAAAAATAATGTTGGGTTAACATTTAGTGTTGGTGGCGCTACACCATGGTTTACAATTAGTATTGAGCAAGACCATTAGAAATAGTGACACTAAATATAATATTTAGTGTACTTATATTATTTGGGTAAAAATGATATTCTCAATACAATGTTATAGCGATGCATAACTCCAAATGGTAAGCCACAATAATAGGACAATTTAAGTGTACCATGGCTGATGTGTTGGCGACAACATCATACATGTCATTTACTTGATGTTTGATGCGGAGTTGACACTGACCCGCGAAATCGCATTTGTTTCGTTGACATTTCAACTTTTGCTTTTTTTCTTCCCCTCTCAACTTTTTGTTCTAAAGGAATGAAACGCCACCTCACTACGTTTGGTGCAATTTATCCTCATGAAGCCAAGAAAGCATTCACTGGTCTAGAGTAAGACGAAGATCCAGACTCAAGCTGCCAAATTGGCTCCCTTCTTAATCTTTTCCTTTCGCAACGTAGGAACTGTCTTCGAGTTGGAGAATCTCCTTCACCACTGCCACCACTCCAGGTAGCAGGTTCCAGATTAGTGGTAGACCGATCGATCCACAGCGACATTCCAACACCAGCAACAAGGTATCGAATTGGAGAGATCATGGGATTGCAAGCGTTTTTAAAACTTTTTGATCACTTGGGATCATGGGTTCAATTGTCAGTTTCCTGTAGCTTTGGATGCAGGAAACAGTAACTACCAATACCCACCAGAAACTTTATAAAACTAAATCCACACTCGAGGGAAGTCTACGGTGGATACAACAAGTGTTTTGAGTAATTCATCGTCGGTGGGGGGAATATTTTAGTACCAAGCTGTGTGTTGGGAGGGAGGGTATTCAAGATTACGAGCGTACGTACCTCTCATTCTACCAAACATAAATGCCCTGTAATAGTATGCATTCCGGAGGTTATTATTTTGAGTCGATTTGACACCGGAATTGGCCTTGAAGCCCCCGAATTAGTCTAGTCCAATAAATCGGCAACAAACCTGTAGGAAGTCAAGTTTTGATGTTGGATGGATGAGAGGTACGCTCGTATGCGATAATTCCCTCTCTCCTGTGAGTTGGGAGTTAAAACAAAGTGTTTCACTTTGTGCGTACTCTGTCAGGGGGTGGGATACAGGCGTATAAATGTAGTTTTTGGTCACAGACATCGATGGAATCCTTCAGTTGTTCTTGAGTTTGGAGGGGATTGAATTGTGCTCATTCAGACACGCAGGTTGAATCATGTCACCAAGTTCGTCGACGTGGATCACACCAATACCACCAGAATCTCTAAACTAAACTTCAGTTCCGAGAAGTGGATAAAACAGTATCTTCGAGTAATTCATCGTCGGCGGGGACAATATTTTAGCAAGCTGTGTGTTGAGTGTTTCACATTTTGGCTATATATGTGTGTACTCCTGAGGGTGGGAGGCAGGCAAGAAGAAATGTAGATTTTGGTCACAGAATTTGATTCATTCATAGGAGTTTTTGTCCCTTGGTTCGGAGGTAATGATATGATCATTCAGACACGCAGGTTGAATCATGTCACCAAGTTCGTCGACATGTAAATAAACCAATACCACCAGAATCGGAACTACAAACTTCTGGGAGGTGGACACAACAGTATCTTCGAGTAATTCATCCTCGGTGGGGGAAATATCTTAGCAAGCTGTGCAAACTTGAAGGTGTTTCAATTTTTAGCGAGTCTGTGACTCCTGAGGGTGCAGGGATGCAGGCAGGGAAGAAAATAGAGAAGAAAAACTAGATTCTGGTCCCAGAAATTGATTCATTCAGTAGGAGTTTTTGGTCCCCTGTGTGGGAGGGGATTGTTCTGATCATTCAGACACGCAGGTTGAATCATGCCACCAAATTCGTCATTTGGCCTCCGAGACTCTAGCGGACCGATTGAGTGTGGATCTATCTCAAAGCTGGATTCAGCTGTTGAGCATTTTTTGCATAATGGCTGGAGATTGCAAGTTGGTGTGCAACGTTCGGGATAGAGACTAGAGTCGCCTCATTTTTGGGCGTTCTAGGGACGGATCGAGTGGATTAACCTTCGTTTCGATGCAGCAAGAGACGTTCTCCCGGGGTTGCAACTGTCAGTCTGTAGCTCTCGCAGGCTCACCATCTTTAGAACTTGGTTTGGAGCTGCTAAAACCATCGTTTTCGTTTCTAAGCATAAGCATAAGCATTTTTTTGGAGTTACTTTCGCATTATTATAAGAATTATTATCAAGACTGTATATTGTAAGAAATTTTATAAATTTTCTTAGACGTGAAATGCAACACCTAGGGGTCTGGATGGATGGTGACCCTGTCTGTTTCTATTTAAGAAGAATTGCTTTTGATTAGTTCTAAACCTGACATTTGAAAGTGCAAACATTTTCTAATTCAGACACATATCTTATTGATTCAATGGATTCCTCTCAATGCCTTCTTTCCAAGCATGTTTCTCAAGAACGAATCATCGATCAGTTAGTATTCGAAGCAATTTAGAAGCAACTATCCTAAAAAGGAGAGTTGCCACCGGGCCGGGGACATTCTGCTGTACCTGAGGACGATGCAAATATGAATGGGTTGGTATCCAGTGTGAATTGGAATTTGTCCATCAAACTGGCCGATTTTCAAAAGTGATAGCAATAATCCTCATTCCTCGATCGCAAGTCTTGACATGTTGGATTAGCTCCCAGAGATTCGAGACACAGATGTAACTACTGCCATGATCGAAGATGCTTCCTACATGGTACCGGAGACTAGCTCCACTACTTGCAGCGACATTTAACTTGCTGATCCTTTATTCGAATTCGGAACATTAACTGACTCCATTTCAATCCCACCTACAGATCCCGCATTCACTCATCGCTCCAGCTTGCTCAACCTTCGTCAATCAGCAGTCCCAGCTGCGGCCCGTCAACTTAGCAGCTTCTTGAGGAAACCATTCATCGGTCCCTCGGTCGAATGTGATCCTCCGAATCACTTCTCACCTACCGACGATCATGAGGACCTCAAGCCTGCTGGTCCGAGAGCCGGGAGACGTTGTAGACATGATGAAGTTAGGGTCAGGGTTAAGGTTGTGAGCGATCATCAATGAAGATCAAAGAAGGCTAAGGTTTTGATGATCGCAGATGATTCAACTGGAAATTTAAATGGTGCTGCAAAATCGAAAGAGAGAATTCGAGTGGTCAGTAATGTAGAGCACGTTGTTCGAGAATGCCAGCGACGCGACGACATGGCTGGCAAGTACAACATTCTGGAGTCGATGCTGCCTCCATCGCCATCATCAGTAAGTGCAGTTCCCGGGTGTCTTCTAAATCACTCCTCATACTTACTTCTAGTGGATCAATGGTTTTGTTCTTTCACAAAGAGGAGAAGAAACATGCTTGGAAAGAGGACATGGAGAGGAATCCATTCATACGGTTTGCTTTTGAATTAGAAAAGGCTTCCATTTCTCAAATTGTCAGTTTTGGAACTACAGTCTAACCTCGATAATGTCACACAATCCGTTTCACCAAAAAGTGTGATATAAACAAGGTGTGACATATTTGATAATGTCACATTTTGAAGATTTATGCATACTGTGATATTATCAAAGAAATAGGTAGAAAAACAAATAAGAATTACAATGTTCAAAAGAAAATAACAAAGATGAGAATTCAATGTTTTTAAATATAAAATAAAATTCAAAAGCTTGAATAACAAAGATAGCACATCATAATGTGTCATTGAGATCAGGTAAAGACCTCTCACTAGAGACAAAGAAGCTCCTAATGTCACATTGTTTTGTTGACATTGATGTTAAATGTGCAACACCAATTCTAATGAGCTTGTCATGGATTGTTTCCATTCCTAACAACTCCATAGTGTTGAAAATTTGAGAACCTTGACTAGCCATAAAATTCAAAAGTTGTTGTCCATCCGGCCTTTTTTCATCCATATTACTTGTTATTATCACACTTACACTATAGATTTTGGGGAAAAAAATAGTGACATTATCAAGGGTGATAGGGATAATAACGAGGGAGTTTTACACTAGAAAATTTGGTTTCGAAGTTTTGGGTGACAATATCAAGGTGTTCTATAAACAAGGGTGACATTATCGAGGTTAGACTGTAATTAAAAGTAATGTTTCTAAAACAGTTGTGTGACTATCCAAGATCCTCTAATTGTTGAATTTCACTTCTAAGAAAAAAAATTAAATGTTTTTGATGCAAATGTAACTTCTAAATAATGCTTCTTAGAAATGATGCAACAGCTCCAAACCAAGCTTTAAGACGGTGATCCCTGCGAGTGTTACATATAGTTGTCACCCAGGTGCAAAATCTAGTTTGCACATTTGGACATCATAGCAAGTATGTAGGTTATGGGGTTGCCACCACATAACATGAGCTCAAGCTTGCAATTTTGGTGGACCAAGGTGAAAGAATTTGAGCCCTTACATGTACTTAAGAAGGTGGACCCTCGTCTCAAGCTTTGGTCCCCGCTCTTTTTGGGGTTGGTTTTGAAGTGCAAGCCCCGCAAACTTGAACCTTGTAGGCATGTCATGTCCGATGACTACAAGTTCAAGATTGGGCTTGAACTTCAAAATCACTCCAAATATAAGGAGCAACCAAAGCTCCACCATTGTTGGTACATATATCTATAAAGGTTCTCATTTCTCTTACCTTGGCCCACCAAACTTGCAAGCTTGAGCTCAAGCTCAAGCTCTGTGTGGCAGGCCCTTCAAGCATGAATTAATATTGGGAGGGTGAGTGACGATGATATTCAACGATATTGTAATTCCCAATTTCACTGCATAATTATAAGGATGCGGACAATCAATCTTAATTAGGGTTTGGGATCATTCGCGACACATATTGATATGATATAGTTTCTGGAATTGATGGAGCTCCTCATGGAAAAACTGTTGCAGATGATGTGTCAAAATCCATTGTAAAATCAATGCATAGTTCGTCCAAATCCCCATTGCATACTCCTATTGAACGGAATACGAACGTTTTTGTAAGCGCACATAACAACTCACGCTTTCGCAACGGAATGACGTTGCGACTGGAGCATATCATTACCAGAATGGCCATTTGGTAGATAATGCCGAAAATGTTGCAAAGACGTCCAAGTTTTGGATTTGTCGCGTTGGTGTGTAATACTGAGATGTAGTAGTCGATCACTAACTTCTTTCAACTGATTGTAGTGTCCGAATTATGATGTTTGTTGCGTTTTGATTTGCAGCGAGAGAGGGCTGTGATCGCGGTGGATGCCATACTGTTCTTGAAGGATTTGCAACAAAGGAAGCAGGAGCTCCTGAATCGCAGCTCACAGATGAAGCATCTGGAATCCTTGCGAGTAGTAGTACAACCCCGTGCAGAACTTGCAGGCACCTGTAGCAATATTATCAAACTTGCAAACCACGAGCAGGATATTCATCATGTTAACCAAATCTCCTCCGCAAGGCAGGCCTCCTGCTGTGAAACCATCTCCTCCTTCCACTACTAGAATTAAAGCAAATTAGAGCCACCTCTGCAACGCTTTTGTAACGAAAATGAGGTTTTTAATGGGCTTCTTTGAAGTTCATTTTTGAACAAATCTGTTGCAAAATTGAACCAACAACATGGGAATCTCCGTTAGGGACGCGACGCAAAAAAGAGCGCTTGTCCCATTCCAAATCCGTTGTTATTTGTCCGCTTGCAACGTTATTGGAACATTATTGACATCCTTTTGTGACAAGATAACAACAATTTCGACAAGAATGATATTGGAACGTTTTTGTTGCATCCCCAAACCAATTCATGCACTGAGGAGGGCAAGTTTTTGAACGATTGTCCAACAAGCTTCCCACACAACACACATGTTTGTTATGTTGGTTTTCCCCACTCTAACTACAATATTTATACATCATTCACACTATATTCCAATGTGTTTTAGTTGATTTACAGATGTTCTAGATACGATAACAATCCGAAATTGGATCTCCATATACCACCCATTCTCACCGGATTTGCATCATTTCTTTCACAACAATGAACAACATTTCTCACATTCTTTGTATGGTTCTAGGGTTGTTTCATGACACCTTTTTTCCAATTTTTATTCATTTTTGATACAACCTCTCTTTGTCTATTTCCTTAATTTTAAACACTTCTTATACACCAACGGAACAAAGGAAAAGCACTACAAGTATGTTGCAAATATGTTATTAGCTTGTTTATATACCGTGAGCAAAAGTGGTGTTAAAAATGTGTTGTGCCTCTGTTTAAAAACTGTTGCTAATAGAGAAAGGAATGCACATATCGTGCCCACCTTTATATCGGTTTTGCAATGGGTTAGCAATAGGTTTGAAATGCGTTTGTAGCACTTTACAAATGTTGAAGACATACCTCTACATCAAAGGAAGAATATAACATTGATGGAAAGTTGATGGTAGACATTAAATTTATTGATTTTCTTTTTGAAATACAAGTTAACTATAAAACCATGTTTACAAATCAATGGAGTATCATACACTTGTGATATAATACAACTAATTTTGCAAAACCGATGCAAAACTGTTGCAAGCATGTTTCAATGCTTTTGTAATCTAGAGGCCTAGAAACTAGTGCATGAAGCATATCAGTGGCTTGATTTTATCTACAACTGCAACTGGGCGCCGTGAGTTCATTCCCTCCAGGATTATCCACAGGTAGCACCTTTTGCTTCTCCTTACCTGATCACACGTCCATGCCACGTATTCATTCACAATTGAAGTCCAGACCTCAAAAGTAAAGGACACCTATACAATAAGAGGTAGGAGGAGTTTTGACTTGCATAGCAACACAGTAGCATGACACAAGAACTAGCTTGGTTGCCTTGTGGTTGGTGGCTGCACCCTCATACACCTGATGGATGTAAATGATGTCAAGTCAGAGATCCTCACATCTTACGACATTTCTTTCACAACCATAACAAGTAGCGCACAGAAATGGGATCCAGTCAGCTATAAAAAATGAGACCCAAAGCATTGAATAAGTTACTTACTTTCCGCAGTCTGCCTCCCTTGCCATCATCCATCATCAATTTGTAGCTGTACACATGCCAAAAATCACTCTTAGGAAACACGCACATCTCCTCGCATATTCCCCATATTATGTTCATAAGTCGATCGGTTATGACTGATAACCAAGCCAAGTAGGTAGATGAGTCGCGGCTCGTCATCCACTCTCCTCTCATTGGCTATCTACCTCAAGGCAAAGGGAAGGGAAGGGAAAGGAAGGGGGAACTACTTAGGAAAGGGAAGGGAAGGGAATTTGTGGTTGTACACATGCCAAAAATCACTCTTAGGAAACACGCATTGCAATCTGTGGCCTTGTCACAAGGTGTGCTGGTGAGCATCAACTTTCAGAAAAGAATTACAATAAACAAAAATCTGTGGCTCATCCACAAGTATCAGAGACATTGAGAAAGCCAAAACTTCACATGCACAAAAAATCCATGGATTCACCAAGGAGTGTCAGTCTTCTGAAGTACACTACATTGGTGAACGCTCAAAGAAGTGACTAATAACATGTTGCAAAGTGTGTATGGCTGTTGCTGATGTGGAAATGGAGTAGGATACAAAACAAGAGCTTTACCTAGTAACTGGGATCCCATTGTCACAGGCTGGAGCCGACCATCGAATGCGCACACTGGTTGGAGTAATGGAGCTGAACAAGGGAGATTGGGGTGCTTCAAGAGCAGAAGCTAGTGTGGTGAAACCAACACTTGGACATGCAGGAGATGTACCCATATCATTATGGGCGGCCACTCGAAAATTGTACTGAGTAATAGGCAATAAGTCCACAATATTGTACCTGCCAGTCACAAAGATCAATTGGCAAACCATTTCAATAATTAGGTTGATATACAATTTGCAGAGTCATACACTTTTCAGGATCACAAATGTAAATAGAATGTTCTCCACAGCTCCCACAACTATCATAATGATTATGAACAGGAAAGACATCAGAAACTTTGTCATGCACAAATAAACTCACTATCCATCCACAACCAAAAATTAGTATTTAGAAGGAAATCCTCTTAGGTAGTTCACATGGTTTCTGGTTGTGTGACCACATCACTGCAGCACCCTTAACAATGAAGTTGCTCAAGTGAGAGAGAGATGTGCAAGTGACAACTCTTCAGTTTAAAGAGTTGCTTCAGTGAACAAAATTCCCACCAAACTTCGTACCTGTGAAACGAGGAAGTAGAAATGGTGGGCAAGTAAAGAACATTACTGCACCCAAAGTCAGCCACCACCACATTTGGACTATGAGACTTGAGCCAATCCATGAACACCTGCACTGGCAGCTTTGGCCACTGAGACATCTGCTCTTGATATCCTGCATGATATTGTGTGCCAAATCCACCACATAATATTGCCTCATCAGTGAAAGTTATATGCACACCTTGCATCAGGAAAAGCACCAGTTCTTGGAAAAAATCTCAGAATACAAACGATTGCGTATATGCAGCTCTAAACTGAACATTTGTGTTGTCATACACCTGATATTTGCTTGGCATGGTGTTGCTTCAGCACTATACCGTAGGTGCAGCAAAAGAATAAGAAATTCCTAAACAAAACAACAGATCACTCAAACCTAAAGATTGACCCACATCTGCCAGAATACATGTACATATGGCAGGAACAATCAGGTGTTCAATCCTGTATATATTAACCACAAATACATGTGAAGTGAACAGTCAGTTCACCGGATCAAATGCCCCCTCGTCTTTTCGGAACAGTTCAAACGCATCCTCCCATCTGCGGAACCAAGAGGATCCTCATTTTCAAATGCCATGCAAGTAAATTTCACTTTTATATACAAACTAAACAGCTTCATATTCCTGCCTCGCTTTCTGATAATTACCTGCTCGTATACAGAGTCTCATTGAGCATCCGGAATTGACCACCACTGCGCTGTGCCCGCATCTGCAACAAAACCTCAAAGTATTAAGAAGGGATCTCAAACCCATGCATGATTCTTGCAATCCAACATGATTCCCGGACACTGCCTTGAACCCAAATATCCAAAAGCTTGGTCTCCTTTCTCCTGCAAAGCAGAGTGCTTTGTACCCAAACATCCCAAAACCCTAATCACCTTTCTATATGAAGTTTAAACTGCGTTGAACCCAACCATCCCATTACCCTAGTGACCTTTTCTCTTTCTTTTCAAAGTGATCACATAGACCCTCCCAATTGTAATGTTCACAAGTGAACCTAGAATGGTATCTATATTTGTTTCACATACTCCAATTCCATCGTAGAACATGTCTTTTTGATTCCATTATCAGAAACAAACCCCACCACTCAACTACAGGTATCCAATACAGAAGAATTATCGAATAAGGCCCACACACCTTATCCCAAAACCCTAGTCACCTTTCCATCTGCAACTCAAATTGCCTTAAACCCTAAAATCTCCAAAAACCCTTCCCATCTTTCCACCTGTGTTTCAGACTGTCTTGAACCCAAACTCCAAAACTCCTGAGACAATTCAGAGGCACACAGAGAGAGGTTTGCTGACCATTAAATGTTGACCCCAAATAGGGCATATTCTGTTCCAAATTGCGAAGGGGAACCAAAAAAAATGATTCAGGCTCGGAATCTTAGGAGATTCAGGCTGCATTAGCCAACAGAAGAGGCCAGGGAAGCATGACAAAGCATACAACTGCGCAAAACTCATCAAATACGTGCTAAGTGTGCGGTGTGAAATTAGAAAGAGCATTGTGAAGGAGAAGAAGTAAAGATGATGAGAAATATGCGACTGAAATAACAGAGATCATCATCGCGACAAGAAAACGATGAGGCGGCATAACTGCGAATGTTTGTTTGTCAGATAGACAAATTCAGAGAGAGACAGACAGAGGATTGCGAAGCCGTGTGGTGACCCAGAAATGCACCAAACAGACAGACACGCAGCTTTACCCATTCTGGTTGAGCTTCGGGGAAGAAAATTGCTAAATTCTATGGTCAAGGGACTCGAGATAGACAGGATGCCTGGAACCCAAAAATCCCTAAAAACCCTGGCCATCTTTCTACCTGGATTTCAGGGCCACTTCACATGTATACTTTACATCCATCTTGCATTCACATACTCCGCTGGTCCCTCAAACGTAGTGTGAAGCGAACTTGGACCGGCTCCGCCTTTTCCACCAATGAGAGTGCATGCTTGAAGTGCAATGGTCACGGGCTCTCAGTCCCGTGTGTGAAGTGGCCCTCGTTCTTGAACCCATATCATTTTCATTGGATGTATTGTAATTGCAAAACATCATGTGTTTACACTACATTCTTGTAATACGATGCAATATTGATGATTCATTTGCAACGAAATTAAATCATACAAAGAGTTTCACAATAAAACAATTTAATATCTTCAAATATGATTAAGTGGTTTTATACTATAGAGGGTGCTATTTCATCTTTACTAATGCCGGAATGTAGTTTCTACGTGGGATTCAAAGGGTCTCAACTAGTGTAGGCTTGATAAGTGACAAAACTCAAGGGAGTTGTAATTATTTTTGTCATAATAGAGAGCCATTTATGGTTATCATAGAATATGAAATTGTTCAACCCTAGAACACCCAAATTCAAGTGTTTTATCAACTACAAAATGAGTCATACGAGAGTGTTGCAATACCGTTACAAAATTGTAAACTAGTGGACATACCCAAAATGCCTAAGTGGAAAACCATTGCTAACTGGGGCCCTAGGTACTAGTGAAACTACATTTATTTGTTCAATCATTTTCCAGCCTCATTCTCGCTATCCGTATATATTCCAAGAATACTCTTGTATTGTAGTTCTACTAGTTTTCAACCAATTTTCATGCATTCCTAGTTCAAATTTGCAACGCAATATGAGCCCCATGCACAACACAATTGTTTTAGTTTCAAGACATGCTATACACAACCTCCCAATGTTCTACATCCACTTTTCCCTTGTTTAGGGACCTCTTTCTCATAGCATCCATACATTTTTGCTAAATTATTGTCTTTTCTTGTGCTAATTTGCAAACATTTCTGACACATTTGTAGTTCAAATTGAATACATTGTTGGGTGATCTTTTGCTATGCATATGTTTTATTTTTGGATCTAAATTGTACAACTTCCCCACATGTCACATCTATTTCCTTCATGTTTTCATTCCCACATTCCCCGTTCACAATGTGAATCCCACTACAATAGTAATAAGTTATTTTTTATGCATTCTTTATGAGATCCAATTTTCAAATCATGCATACAATTCCATCCTGATTTGTGATATTTTGCATCGATTGAGGAGTTTTGTTGCATATTGTCTAGATCACACTCCAATTGCAACAAATCCGCCACTATGTCTGCACAATCATTTACATTTATACAATCCATTGCACTCTTAATTTGACCAATGATATGGACATCCATGCCATGCGTACAAGCTTCAACATCACACAACAATGCGTAAACAACAAACTTCATATCCACACAATGAGTATAGAGAGAGATATATAGATATATGTATATAGAGAGAGAGAGATATATAGAGATATATATATATATAGATCTCTCTCTCTCTATATATATATATATATATTGAATATAGAGCCTAGAATGGTTATCGTATTTTGAGCACATAGTGCAATGTCTTTTACACATATATTTTTGGTATATGGTCCTAGAGCCACACCTAACCACATATCACTCAAATATAGGTGTCCAATGATAGAAAAGTAAATACATAAGGGTTGTCTACCTTATAAAGGATACCCTTGAGCACTTGAGACCCTTATCAGGTTCTTTACATGTCATGAATTCTTTAAAAATATATATATTAGATCCATGATGAGGGGGTCCAAATGCACTCTACATAACATTATTTAGCGTCGTGCTTTCATTCTATGACTTAGATTTAGATTGAGCTCCCAACATCCCGTGGTTATATTCCCATGGCCCACAGAACGGAAGCACATCGGTAAGTAGCTCGTGACATTTTGACATTGTGTGATTTGGATATGATTCCTGAGAGTTAAAGAGTTAAATGCGATTGCAATGGCTACATGGAGCCTCCAAAACACATGGTCTTGAATACCGACACTTGGTCTCCCGCAACCAATGAGTTTTGTTCCTTTGAATAGTATCCATCTCTAAAGTACATAACATTATTCAACATGCAAGATGTGTTCTTTGTTTTATTTTATTATGATGGACACATCCAAAAGTACATCATGGCACTATTGTAGCCACTTCTCGCTTCCAATTCCAGTTCTTTTGATTGAATTCGAACCAAGGACATTGATATGTGTGTCAAGTACCATCAAGAAGTTATACTATGTTGTGATTGTATCTCGAGCATGTTAGGGATAATTTGAATTTTCTAACCACAAATTTTTATCGTGCCATTTATGTTAATTATTGAAACCAAAGAATACTTGCTTGTGGCTTAATAATCCTATATACATAGCTTCTCAACTTTGACACAATAGAAATAGGCACCAAAAATTGAGTCAATGGGCACTTCTTCATGAAGCCCTAATGTTCCACAAGGACATTTTAGCCCAAATGAAAATTTTCAGAAGGATTGATGGGGATCCAAATGAAGTCATTTTGCTCAATTTTTGTGTGCCAATAGATGGTATAAGTATCTACTCTTGACCCCCAAAAAAATTCTATAAGGATTTTTTTATTATATAAGGATGTGAGCCCAAGAAATTGTATAGGGATAAAAAAATGAAAGATGGTGGTTTACTTGTACGAGTGAATTCCATAAATATGGGCCTTACCCTTTGGGGGAGGACTATGCATGCACTCAAGTTGAAGAAGAACTTGGAGTTCTATCGTAATATTCTCAATAGTTCCCATATGATGTTTGTACAATGTGGGGTCCAAGGGTGATCGTGCATTTACAAAGTCTTTGATGCCTCCATTGGGTATATCCAAAAAGTTTAAGTTCTATAATATTTTCAAATATTGCATCCGTTTTCAAAGTGCGGGTCCTAGACATGAGGTTATGTGGCAACAAAAATAATGCAGTCAATGTCCATGGTGACATGGTGTGACATGGCGACAATTATTTTGCCCATTATGTTTATTTCACAATGTTGCCCATTAAGTTATAAAATCTTGTTGATACAATTAATTTTTCAAGTTTGGCTTATAGTTCAATTATGAAGTTTTGCTTATACCATTCAATTATGCCTATTTTGCCCATGAAGTTTAAAAGTTATAAATTTGTTGCGTTATGAAATTATGAAGTTATAAAGTTATAAAGTTACGTCCGTTGTGCATAACATTATTAATCAAATACAAGGAGGTGTCCATTGTTAGAAATCTCCTAGTTTGATTTGAAAGTCTTGTTGCACTAACCATGATTCTCCTAGCGAAGGGACACATAACGTTTTGGGAGTTCATAAAAAATCTAAAAGCGAAAAGAAAGTAAACAAAATACAAACTAATATACATCTAGTTGTTGATAATAATTTCTTTGATATCCTTCTTGTATTGCTTAACAATGTTGTGTGTTTATTGGGTTTTGAAACTCCATTATAAAATTCACTCATAAAGTTATGCCAATTTGTCAGTCACAATTGGGTTCTTGTGCCACATTCTTGAAATGTGGCATAAAATTTGGGTTTCATTTGTTTTTGAATTCAACCATACATATTCAAGTAAAGTCAATACCATTGATTCCAATTCTAATTATTTCAATCATATCACTTCAACAAATACATGTACATGCTAATCATATTTATCCAAAAATATCAATACACATGTACTTAAATTATGTTGTCGTGCACTAAATTAATTAATATGTAAAATGAAAAATTTCCATTGTAAAAGATGATACAATTGTTACAAAAATATTGGCTTCAAGTTGTTGGACTTGGTTCAAACCTATTCAAAGAACCAACGACTATTGCACATGTTCAATAGAGTTTTACTCAAATCTGTATTCATGAATCCTACAGCTACATTTCATGAATATAAAATCCAACCATATTATCATAAACTTTAAATTATTACATTAATACAAATTGTGTTGTTTTGGATAAATATGTAATTTTTTTTCATCATTGTTGAATTTGTGTTGTAAATAACAAAAGCTTCAAGAAATTAACATCATGTATACAATGGTATTAAGATATGTCTCATTTTCATAGTGATAAAATTGTGTACTCTATATCAAAACAAAACATTTGTAATTTTTTTTGACAAACCGCAAAATTTGAATGAATACTTTATTCATGCACTCTCATGAGAATTGTGCACCCCTAGTACATCCCAATTCATGCACACTTTGTCATGCACTCCATATAACATTCTTGCTTAAAGATTGAAAGTTACAATCTAAACAATGCTCTATTGTGTGAGGTTAGATATTTATTTCAAACACTTTGGGTAGGACCCTTGTGTGTATCCACGCCTTGTTAATGGAATGCAACAAGTATGTTCAATCCATATATATTGAATAAATGACAATTCGTTTTTTTTTTGCATTAATGTTGGTACATTTCTTGATACATGATGTTATTGCACACACTTTGTTTGTGGGATTGAATGATTAAGTTCTATTTTCATCGTACATATTTTTCATTTTTCATTCCAAGGAAAATTTGATTTATTGTAGTGGTACTCGTAATAGAAGGTTATTAAAAATTATCTTCATGAAATGATTGTTAGTAAACATAGGAATGTTTGTAATAGTATCATTTGCCATTTTTGCAAATAAAAAGGTTGGCATAAAATCACTCATGCATTTATAATTAGGGCCTAAAGAATACTTCCCTAGACACACGTCTGTATATTGATGTGACCTTAAGTTGTATGCATGTGCACTAGACACGCTACATCATCCATTATTATAAATGCATGTTCTATTAATGCTCTCGGGGGGGGCAATGTGTTAGAAGGTTAAGGATATAGGTGCGAACAACCACTATTTTATAGGGGGTATTACTTTCAATTCTCTTCTTTTTTTCACATGCTATCATTATGTGATTTTATATTTTGGGTTAATAGAAAAATGGCTTGCATTACTTATAATTCCAAATTACCTATTATTCCATACACTATAGTACTTTAAAGATGTCTAGTGCCATTTTTGATACCCTATATTACTCTTAAGTCCAATTATAATTTTTTGCCCCCATGTTTTAAAAATACCCTATCATTTGTTCGCACGTATATTGCTACTCCAACCAATGACTACCCCCCCCCCCCCCCGGAGTTAATGCTCCATAATGTATTGTGGTGTTGAACACGACAACATAAATCACTCTTAATGTTAATTATAAATGAATTGTGATTTTGTCATATATCTGCACATAAGCCATCAAGATAATGATATGAAAATATTTGTATATCAATATACTTGCATCTCTTCCAAGATTGTGATATGTTTGAAAATACAATAAAAAACATTACAAAATTGCAACAAAAACCAATGAAACACGATGTGCTTATAGTAAAATTATGTCATAGAACCATATGAGAACCGTTGGAAACTCAAACGGCAAAAAAATATCGCAAAAACGTTGTAAAAATGAAAGTGTTCTACACATTTTATGATGTAGTGGTGTGTTCTAGAGTTGTTCCAGATCTATGGTAACAGATTTCGTTGGAAACGAGCACGTTGCAAAAACGTTCTTATTTGCCCTCATTGTAGTAGTGTTCGGCTCCGAAGATCATCATCAAAATGCAGCGGCAGCTACTAATTCGATATCACCACATGATACTGACATTATAAATCATGGACAATGTGACAGAGCTTTGCACAGCATCTCCACCAGGGGTGAAGGAGATTCCAATTGCAAGGCGCCGTATAAGTCGAACAATCATCCAGGCACATGGCTCCGGCCTGTTCGACGACGATGAGATTCAAATCGGGGTAGTGTGCAGGCAGCCTCGATCTGACTTCCAGAGCCTCCTCATCCACAGTGTGGAGTCTTTGAGCTTGGAGATGCGCTACTGCAGTTTCTCCAAACTCCAGCCACAGCGATTCATGCAATGCGTCGTCACTGCCAAGGTATATTTCCGATCCTATCCTTATTTCCACTGCTCTTCTTTCACAACAGATTAATGCTGTGATTTTGAGGTGGAGAAAGATGAGAAACGTCAGAATGATGAGGACAAATTTTTCATAATCAGTTGCACATAATGGGAATGGATCGGTGGAATGGAACCGAATGCTTGGTCATGCGAGCGACACGGTTAAGGTGTTCTGATCTTTTGTTGAATCTCTCCGCCGCTTTCTTTCAATATTCAAATTATTCAATTACATGTCACTGCCGAGTCATCGTAACCCTACCTTTCCTATCCTATCCTTAATTCTACTGCTCTTCCACAACAGATCAATGCTGTGATTTTGTCGTGGAGAAGATGATGAAAAACAGAGTGACGAGAGCAATTTTTTTTTATAATTAGTCGCACATGGGAATGGATCGGTGCAATGGAACCGAATGCTCGGTCACGCGAGCGACGCAGTTAAGGTGTTCTGATCTTTGTTGAATCTCTCTGCCGCTTTTTTTCTATTTTTCGATTCTTCAAATTAATTGTCACTGCCGAGTCATAGTAACCATACCTTTCCTATCCTTTGCTTAATTCTACTGCTCTTCCACAATAGATTAATTCTGTGATGCTGAGATGGAGAAGATGACAAAAAAACAGATTGACGAGAACAATATTTATTTCAATTAGTCGCGCATGGGAATGGATCGGTGAAATGGAACCGATTGCTTGGTCACGAGGTTAGGGTATTCTGATCTTTTGTTGAATCTGTCTGCCGTGTTTTTACTCTTCAATTCTTCTGATGCTCAAGATAGCAGCATCATGTGAGGATTTGGAAACAGGTTGTGCCATGCTATATATGCTTCGTATTAAGGCATGTGGGTGTTATTCACTTTGTTTTTCATGTTCTCCAACTTCTATCAAGTAGATTTACACGACCACACTTGTGATGCACTAGCAAATCTCCACTGAAGCATCAGCAAAAAATGGATTGAAAATTGGACGTTCACCGGTGATTTAGTATTGGTTAGCGGAAGTGCACATTTGTTGATATCTTAACTGAATGCATAGATCCTCCTAATCATGTTTACTATTGAGTGTGGAGTAGTTAATTAAATTTGAAGTCATGGTCCAATCTCTTTTAGACATATGTCTTTGTGGTGTTTGCTTTTTGATCCACACCTAAACCACACACTGATCACATATAGCCAGTGGTGATTTTTCACAAGGTCCCTAACATGTCTAGGGACATGTTCATTAAAAAAACCATTTCCAGTGGACAGGTTCTTAGAAAATGAACCGGTTTTGGGACGTGTCAAATTCACTTTGGACGGGTTCTAAAAATAACATTTAAAAAAAATTATTCCAACAAAAATAAATGGTACAAATATCTATTGTTGTGCATCTCTCCTCTGTCTAGGTACACCAGACACTGGCAAAGACATAACTGCAATACATATTAAAAACACTTCAATCACCACTCATATGAAATATAAAAACCTTAATTATGTGACTTAACACCAACCTAGATTCTATGTTCATTTCAAATTCTTCTATACATTACTTGACTAACACTTGGGAAAAAACAAAAACAAAAAGTTAGCGAATGTACCTTCTCCTCACGGTTGCTCCACCCTCCAAGCTCCAAGCTCCACCTCCAACAAGTCAGCTCCCTCATTCATACATTGGTGACAAGTGGTTTAAGAGGAAACAATCCCTGTCCAGTGTAACCCAACTCAGCATGCAACTCTGATTGCAATGGGAGGAAATTATATTGAAGACTAAATTTTCATCTGAAGAAAGCAAACATTTGAAGTATGGATCATTGGGACTATGAAGGACACAATCAAAATTATTCAGCACATACAAACATACATAGATATCAGTGAAAGAAGAAGTAGTTTAGAACGACACTGAAACAATCCCTGCTCAGTTTAAATCAAAACTGAATTCAAAAACTCAAACCTACAAGCCCATAACACCTTTCATCTTGGACCTTCTGGAACAATGATCGCGGAGAACCGGCAGTTAGTTACAAATGAACCGGTTGAATTTGAGAAAAAACCTGTTGAAGTTCAAGATTGCAGGAAATGTACTGATCATTTTAGAGGGATTTATAGAATATACCCAAATTTAAAGAAGGAAAACCGGAGGCTGTCAACCCTAAACTGGTTGGACTTGCAATCACTAGGATCTCAACCGATTATGTTGCCCAAAAATCTCCCTGATCATTGTTCTAACACAATCTCGAAACTTGGTTGAAGATACCGAGAGAATGTATAGAGAGAAGATAATGACAACCCAGAAGAAGAGCTTGAATACCTGCTGGAGGGGGAAGTGCCGAGCTTGAACACTGCTGGAGGGGGCAATGCCGAGCTTGAACACTGCTGGAGGGGGAACCTGGGCCTCAGAGAATCAAAACTTTCTTTGAACTATGTGGACGAAATGGGGCAAGTGACAACTAAAATAGATAAAGCCAGAACACTGACAGAATTGAAGGAAGATACTATTGTTTCCAAGTGCAACCAATCACATGCCGACATCTTTCGGTTTATCTTTATCAATTTTTTTTTTTAACCTTTTCATGGACGGGTTGGTTTAGAAATTACCGGTTTTGGGACGGGTTGTTTTTTCTTTAACCTTTCCTTGGACGGGTTGGTTTTGAAATTACCGGTTTTGGGACGGGTTGCAATTTTTTTTGCCTTTCAATTCGAGGTTTTTGGACATGGACGGGTAAAAACTTTGTGAAAAATCAGCCTTGCATATAGCTGTCCACTTAAGAAAAGTAACCGAATAACACCCGCATGCCTTAGATAGCATGTGGAGCGAGCTTGGCTACCCTCGTGGGAATGTGGGGACCAAAGTTGTTGGGGCTGGTAATTGGGCGAGTCCCACCGACTATCTTCCATAGCCTAGGTGGTCAACTGCCTCCTGTGCTTTGGCGTTGGCCTGTCAGCCTTCTATCTCAAAATAATATAATATAATATAATATAATATATATGTGCACTTTCAATTAGTAAATAAGCAATTGATTGGGATTTTATTCCGGAAGTGAAACCATCAATGGAGCATGTACTTAACTTGGAGGTCAAAAATATTACAAAATCCTCATTAACATTGAGGTTATAATTTTTGTGACTTACCATTTGAAATTGTCTTTGTCATTCTAAAATGACACTTAAATTAGTGTCTTGATTTAGCATGTATATTTTATCATATTTTATGTAATGCCGTCTACTTTCACAAGTATTCATACGCATTCAAACTAATTAAGTGTGATTGAATGTAATCAAGTCTAATTAATCTTGATTAATCCTAATTAAACCCAAATAAATCATAAAGTATGCTTACCAAATTAATTAATTGCGTATGAATACTTGTGAAAGTAGACGGCATTACATAAAATATTATAAAATATACATGCTAAATTAGCATACTAATTTAAGTGTCATTTTAGATTGACAAAGACAATTTCAAATGGTAAGTCACAAAAATTATAACCTCAATGTTAATGAGGGTTTTGTAATTTTTTTGACCTCCAAGTTAAGTACATGCTTCATGGATGGTTTCACTTTCGGAATGAAATCCCAATCAATTGCTTATTTACTAGTTGGAAGTGCACATATATATTGGATTTTAGACCTTGAAGGTGAAGTATGGGATTTGTAGTCAAGCGGCCTTCAAGAATGCAAGGGCAATGTTTTTTTTGAAGTGGGGCGGGGCGGGCAACAATTTTCGGTCGGGTTCAAAAATTCCCCTGGAGGGCTGCCCCAGCCCGGATCTGACACCCCCGAAAGTTTGTGCAGGGGTGGTCACCGTCCGCCCTTACACATTGACATCTTTCGGACTTTCTTTATTAATTGGAGGCATATTCTCGATATTCCTCTAAAATGATAGGTGATTTTCTTGAAGTCTTGAACTTCAACTGGTAATTTCTCAAACAGACCGGTTCATCTGTAACTAGCAGTTGATTCTCCCCATTCATTGGTTATCTCTGTCGTTGACTATTCATACATGTCATATGATGATTGATCAACTTAGATCTAATGTTTAGTGGTCAACCATTGTGTAAAACGAGATACCTGTACAGTGTGTTCTAGGTAGAGATTGGATGTCTCACTACACGCAGTTACCCACACTGTTTGGAGCTCTCTAAATACCCCCGACGAGCGTGGCTCGGATGCCAGGTTCGGTGGGGTTCAATTTTGTGGCCCTCCCCATTTTGGTCCCTTGGGGACTTTTTTGGTTTTTTTTCTTCTAAATTTGGGTCCTACGGCCTCAAATTACCCTAGGACGACCCCTATGACATCAAGTAAGGGCCCCACCAAATTAAAAAAATAGGGGGCAGGTTTTACCCCACCCCTACCACCCCCACCGAACCTGGCCTCCGAGCCACGCTCGATGGGGGTATTTAGACAGATCCACACTGTTTCTTCTCTTTACTGTGCAGATTACTTCAATAAAGTGCCATCAATTTCAGGTCGACTATTCTTATTTAAGACTTTTAATGTGAATAAAGTGTCTTACTAAATAATTGGTGCTTAAAAAGCAGTATTTCCAGGGCTTCTGCCGCTACTTTCCAAAGTGATGCATGTGTGTAAAAAAGCTCTCATTCCGAAAAGATCTTGAGACTCTTTCTTGACAACTCACACATCATTTTACCACCACCAGTGTTCAGGGAGATTTTTGGGCACGATCGGTCAAGATCCTAGTGTTTCCAAGTCCAAACAGTTACATGTTGTGATGTTTCGGTTTTTCTTTATTAATTTGAGGCATATTCTCTAAATTCTTTTTGAATGATGGGTGATTTTCCTGAAGTCTTGAACTTCAACCGGTTATTTCTCAAACTCAACTGGTTCATCTGGACCTGGCAGTTGGTTCTCCCCATCCATTGACCGCCACTCTCAAAATGAATCATTATTTCAAATTCCTTCCAGTAAGATAAGTTTAACCTCATGTGAATTTGTGAGAGATGATATCTTGCACAGGGCACTAATTTCCATTATTTTGTAAGAAAATTGATGTCCTAATATGATGTGCACCACACCAAATCAAGCTAACTAAGTGAGTGCAAAAAGTTTTAAATTACAAAACCCACACCAAAAAGAAAGTTTTTTGAACACAAATCTAAAGAGACCCTCATAACAGTGGTCAATGCATTATGTGCTATGAACGGGAAGATCCAACCACTGCATCGTTTATGGTATTCACTGTCACGTTCGTAATAGTGATCACTTACCCTATTTTGAGGCGTATACAAGGTTACGCTGATGAGCAACAACTTCACCATTAGTGTCACCTCATGAAACTTGGTGTTAAAGTGCGCTTACTAATATCTTGGCATGAGTATGCTCAATATAATAATTTTATGAGGTGTATGCCTATATTACACAATGGTCTACAAGTTGACCAAAAGCGCACAAAACACAACTGACACTTGCCATTAGTATGCTCAAGACAATCTTCCTTCTTGCATACTAAAATGTAATCACATGACAAGTCTTGCCATTAGAGCAGAGACACCCATAACCGAGCACTTAAGATATTCTCTGCTAGATTTGGAGAAGTATAAGGCGGTGCAATTTTTTCTTGTGTTGGAAGATAGAAATCAGGAGGACTACAATTTTTCAATAATTTTATTCCTCAAATTAAAATTATTATGAATTTTTGAAGCAAAAAGTTGGCCCAAACATAATACCAATGTCTAGAGTCTACCATAACCACTCATTCCTCCTCGCTTTAGCACTCAAAACCAAGACACGTGTCATGGCACTATTGGTTCCGGGCTTATCGAAATTCAATCCCAGCTTGATCGAAATTCCGGTACCCTATAGGTTGTTGATAGGCTCCTAATCGGGAATAGGCGCCTCTTCTGTAGTATGCTCAACAAATTTATCCTCCCCTTGCATATTATTACCAAAACTATCATCTCAAGCATCCCAATGTGCTACACTAAATTTCATGTTGTAATTAATTTTTCACGTCAAAAAATCACTTATGTTAACAGATAGTATCATGTTGCCAATAAATGGGCGTGACACTTTAAAACCTCTAGGCATCTAGTTTAGATTGTTTGCCAATAGTGTATGTGACACTAGTAGATACCATAAATGTTGTAGTTACAAATGGGTTGGTTGTGTGTGAGAAATGACCGGTTCAAGTTCAAGACTTCAGGCAAATCATCAATCATTTCAAAAGAATGTATAAATATATTTGAATCAATCAAGAACACCCAAAAGATATTGACATGTAACCAGTTGGACTTCGAAACACTTGGATCTCGACCGATTGTACCCAAAATCCCCCAGGAAATCGATTCGGTGTGAATAACAAGACAAAAGAATTTACTCACTATCTATTCCGGAGATTGTTGGGTATCCACCTCTAGAATTTTTTCAGGTTCTCCTAACAATTCTCCCTCATGAGCTACTTTAGGAAACTTAGGCAATACATGGTTAAGATCCCATACATACTTCCTCAATAAGCTCACATGAAAAGCATTATGTATCTTCTAGACATCTGGCAATTTCAACTTATCAAGGTGATCACTCCATCAACTTAACTTAGTCAAAATGAAACCTAGGAACCTAAGTCTCTAAGCTCGATCCTCTTACCCCATTTTCATTGGTTAGGAAATCATGTAGTAGTTTGGTTGTTAGCCACATCCCTAAGCTTATTTGTGTGGTCTCAAACAAACACACTACTGGCCATCTATGCCCACTGCGTTGTCATGCCATACCATAGGTCTCTTAATCCTTGTGAGCTAAGATGGCATATTGTTCAATGTAAAACCCTGAACCATGAACCCTTTTGACAAATGGCCTCGTCTGCCAATCAATACAACTGTGCTCTTTGGTACTTGATTTTGGGCATACATTCATTTGCCACTCATTATTAAGGTAGATGTGGCTAATCCAGCTACTTATCTTAATCGGACACCTAAAAGGTTATATTTGAGTGGTGTGTCATCAGGTGTGGCTCCAAGAATGAATACCAACCTGAAAAGTGTTTAAAATAGATTGGACTATGTGCTCAAAATATGATAAGCATTCTAAGCTCAATACCTAGTTGACGTAGTTTGGGGGGCGATGAGCACTTTGATTATGAGCTTCAAAAGCTTACAAGGAAAGTGGCTACGGCCTCGATTTGAATTTGCCAACCATCTCAAGCTAATCAGGTGTTCCACATTCTAGGAGAAGTGGGCTAGTCAGGAAAAAAGTAATCATTTAGCACCCATCTACCTTACTTGGCACACGCGATTTCTAGCAAGAGGAAATTCAGGCACCAATGGACGATGATAGTCATCACACATGGATGGTGACCACGATCTAAGAGAACTCCCATAGAGCTCAGAAGTCATTTCAACGGTTCAGCAAGTCTCCTGGAAATCACCTCCAAGTAATATGAATATATAATTCACTCCACAAACATCACCTACTATTAGTGTCACTCAAGGAAAAAGAAGCACTTAAGTGGCACTCATGGAATGCTTCAGTGACATTAATTACGAAGCCTTCGTAATTAATGTCAGTAACTTTGAACAGGTCATAGTTGTGTAAATCTCATGCCTGTGGAAAGGCATCCAGTATTCTGATGGAATGATTATAGACAGGCATCTAGGAAGCTCTATCGATGATTGACAGAGGTCATTCAACTGACCTAAGAATTCTTGAAGATGTTCGCAATTAAGGTTATAAGGTCACCTGTAATGGCTTCATGATACTGGGATTAATCATCAATGAAGAAAAACTCCACAAATGTTACATCAAGAAACTCAACAAAAGGTTTGGAATATAGGAGATGCAGAGGAAGCAACTCCAATTCAGTATTCCAATTATAGAAAAGAGAGATTAGCAAAAATGAAGTATTACCTACAAGACTCGAAGCTAGAATTCTGCCAATGTAGTGGTTACAGACAACTTCTGGAAGGCTCTGTTGATGGTTTATTGCGGCAATTCAGTAACATACGGACCTGAAAAGTTTTCTTAAACATGTTCATGACACTGAGATTGATTATCAATGAAGAACGACTCCACAAAAGTTACACTAAAAAAGCTCAACAAAAGATTGGAATATTGGCCAGATGCTTGGGAGATGCAGAGAGAGCAACTCAAATTAGGTACTCCAATCATAAAAAGGAGGGATCACAAATGAAGTATTACCTACAGGACTAGAAGCTAGACTTATTCCTATAAAATGATTACAGACGAGTTTTAGAAGGCTAGGTTGAGGATTTATTGATGTGATTCAGTAACAGAAAAATCTAAGAATTCTTAAAGATGTTCATGGCATTGGACTTGATCATTGATGAAGAACAAAATCCACAACAGTTACATCAACAAACTCAACAGCAAGGTTTGAAATATTGGCCAGATGCTTGGGAGATGCAGAGAAACCAACTCAAATTCAGCATTCCAATCATTAAAAAGAGAGGTCACAAAATGAAGTATTACCTGCAAGAAGCTAGAATTCTTCCTATAAATGGTTACAGACAACTTCTGGAAGGCTCTGTTAATGATTTATTGAAGTGATTCAGTAACATACTGACCTAGATATTTTACAGATGCTCACGACACTGAGATTGATCATCAATGAAGAACACCTTTACAAAAGTTACATCAACAAACTCAACAAAAAGATTAGAAGATTAGCCCAAATGCTTGGGAGATGCAGAGAAAGCAACTTAAATTCAGTATTTCAATCATTAAAAGGAGTGATCTTGAATGAAGTATTACCTACAGAACTGGAAGCTACGATTCTTCCGATAGAATGGTTACAGACAACTTCTGGGAGGCTCTGTTGATGATATATTGAGGTGGTACAGTAACATACTGACCTAAGAATTCTTAAAGATGTTCATGACACTGGGATTGATCATCAATGAAGAAAAACTCCACAAAGTTACATCGACAAACTCAACGAAAAGTTAGCCCAAATGCTTGGGAGATGCAGAGGAAGCAACTCAAATACGATATTCCAATTATAGAGAGAAGAGAGTATCACAAAGTGAAGTATACCTACAAAAACTGGGAGCTAAAATTAAACTATCTGCCTGCGGAGCCTGCAAGTACCTGACTAGGTGGTAACAATGGGCTATCGAGCTCGTACCAGCCGAGGGCAGGACCAATAAACCGAAACACGATCCACCCACCAATGATCAAGTAGATAGACGCATATGCCAACTTGTTGAGCCAAAAAAGAGCGCCTTTCTCTCCAATATATAATTCCCATGCCTGCTCTTGAAGGGACATGTCATCCCATTTTTTTGGCTTCGCCTTGGGTTTCAGTGGTGGGGGTGCCTCAATTGCTCCACCTCCTTCTCGACGACTCTTCCTGCCAACTCCAAGCCGTGCTTCTAAATCTTCAAGTCTCTGATCAGCTGACGGTTCCATCTCAGTGCCTTGCTCATTATCCCCTGCAGACACTATTATCCTCCTCTTCCAGCCTTCATTGCAAATGGATGTGACGTGGCCTCTGGAACCTAACCTTAGCACTGAATGTGAACTGCAAACCTGTCGCTGGACACGGCTGGTACTAACACTCTGCAATTCACCAGCAACAACAACAACACTAAAAAGTTCAAAAGAGTGTTGAATCTAGGTATTGAGATTTTTTTGGTTATTTACAATGCCATGGTGTTTATGATTTGTGCAGGGATGAAACCTATCAGAAGCTAGGAATCGTGGCATTGAGAAGCCTGTCCTCATATGTCATCCTCAAGCATTCCAAAACGTAATTCGCAGTAAGGTAGACAACCCTTATTCAGTTATTTTTTCTTATTAAGACACCTATATTGGAGTAGTATGTGGTTTGGTGTGGCTCCAAGAACGGTTACCAAAAAGGCAACCTGTGTTTAAGAGATTGGACTCCATGCTCAAAATATGATAACCCATTCAAGGCTCAATAGTCAACATAATTGAGGGGATCTACATGACCATTCAATGCGCACGAGAATCTTCACATCGACAATGAATAAGATATCCATATGAGCTCCAAACATTATGAGGAAAGTGGCTATGGTCTCAATTTGGATTTACTAACCATCTTCTATTGATCACAAGTTTTGTATCTTAGTTAGATATACATCCTTTTCTAAGGTAGATGGGTCTTAAATGGTTACCTTTTCTGACTAGCAAACCACAATATAAGAATAAAAAGAGATAGTTAAGCCAAAGCACACAGATTATACACTCAATTCAATGCAATCAAAAAAAGGAAGCAACCAAAACCTCGAATGAAATGGAAAACACATCACACATTCAACATGGAAGAAGCCACCTTCCATGATATCCCCACTGACTCCCATCAATTTCCCAACTACTCAATGTTTCCTTATCTTGAGTTCTACTACTGATCTCCAGGAGTAGCAGGAAGAGTCCAGCAAAATGTTGTATAGAATGTGTACTAAGACCTCAATATCATCAATACAAGAAGACCAGGAAAAACAAAACAAAAGTTTAGTTTATTTAGGAAAGCACCCTACTTTGGAATTCACAAAAGACAGCAATCCAAGACACACTTTAGAAGCCACACCACAACAATTGGTAAGCGATTAAATGGCGAAGGAGGAAGAGACAAAGGTAGAGTCTAACAGGTGAATTACACAAAGGCATGCAAATAACTTGATTATACTGTCAGGACGAACAGAGAAAAACAACGCCATGATACATGACAAACTTAATCCTTCAATTCTCAAGACATCTTCACATTCACCCAGCAACCTACCTCATAACAGCTGAATTGAAGAGATTGATTCATTACACAGACAAGAAATAAAAAGCCCCAGGTTGCAGGCCATGGTGTTGCCATCATATTCATTTGTAAAATTTGTTGATAGAAACTAGTCATTTATGAGCTTTTCTACGTCGTTAGCAAAAATCAGGGTACCAAATGTTTGAGGTTACCAGTTCTTGAGCAGAATGCACAAATTCGACAGAAACGCAATTCACCCAGAGAAAAAACCCAAGGTTGCAGGCCATGACATTTCCGCCATATCCATTTGTACAATTTAGATTAAGCTAAACCTCCTCTTCTAGTTAATTATTTGAAGATTTGTTCCTACCTCGTTCAAAAAATCGGTCTACCACATTTTTTGAGGTTACCAATCCTTGAACCGAATGTACAAACATCCATAAGCAATCGTCATGCACACAATCTCCTTGTGCATAAAATTTAATTTTGACAAGCGCCTTGCTCACTTGGAGACTTCAAATCGTTGTTAACCCTACATATATACACACTCTACCCCTACACCTAATTACTCTACATAACATTCTGAGTAGCCTAAGTATTTAGGTTCCTTTGCAAATGAAATAACTCTTGGGTAATCCGGGTAACCTAAAAAATCATTCCATTGGGGACTCACGCACCTCAACAAATGTATCTTGATGGTAGACGGAAGGCTGTTGTGACCCAAGATAGGCATTTCACAATGAGGTATGTCGACTAATGAGAGCTTGATGCCACTTGACTATGCGCCTCGGCTTTCTTGCATGGACTCAAGGCACCTCGATTCTTGCTAAACAATTTAATCTTGAAGCTAGAATAAAAAATGTGAACGTCCTTACACATGATGCTTAAGAATACTATGGAAATTCAGAAGATTATTAGACCTTCGAAAGCCGGGGTTCCAATTGGAAAGTCTTCCAAGAGTTGAAAGTAAAATGGTATAAGACTACTCACCTGAGAAGCATGGGAGTTGAGGGGCGAGTTCCTTTTTTGCAGCAACAGCGGTTGCAGAGAACTTGACCATTGCACCGCCATAGCTGCTACCGCTCGGCAAATCCCAGCACCCACCAATTCCAATCGCTCAACTTTCCAAATTCCTTCAAGAATGCATGAATAGATTAAACTTCTTCAAACAAAAGGTGAGATTGCTGCTAACGAGATTGCAGAGTCCATCCGGTGGGTGCATTTGTGAGGAATTCGAGCTTCGGAGGAGACGGCATTCTTAAATGGCTGATAATCTAATCTCTCCCACTTGGATGAAAAGGTCAACATTAGAAACCGCTCTTGGATGAATTTTATCTTGCCTCTTAAAGAGGAATGTGATATGGATTTCTTATAACCTGAACCCAGTGGCTTGGAAGTTGGGGTCAGTGTATATGTTTGACAAAGTTTTTGCAAGTTTTTCATTTTTGACACGCAAAAACTTGCACCAAAAAAAAATGCACGTCAATTGACACGCACAATTTAGAAGTTGACACGTACTGTGACTTGTGAAGAAAAAAAGCACAAGTCAATTGACACGCTAGAAATTGGAATGACACGTATTACTAGGCAACTTAAGTACTATAAACTGCAACTCAAGTATCCGGAAAACATAACCTATAACAGTAGGAGAACTTCCTACACTCACTTACATACTTAAGTTTAACCTTGTTCTTGTAATTTCCTTTGTAACCGGGAAGGCTCTACAACTGAGATGGTGATTAGAGAGATGGTGGAGGCTAAGTACAAGGCCGACAAGACCATTGTTCCTTATCTCTTGTGGTTGTATTTCCATGACTGTTTTGTGCAGGTATGTGAATGAACAATTTGCCCCAACAGATCTCGAAGAGTGATGCTTTGGCTTGTTAGATATTGGGTTAATTTTGAAGCGTCTCAGCTTGACATTGGGATGATTTGAGGTAGACTTTGCATAGTGCAGAGATCCCCTTCAAATTGTGTTTAATGTACAATTCATTTTCACTTACGCTTGCTTGTAAATGTTTTACAATAGTTGAATAAGTTGAATATCAAATATCAATACGATATGGTTGATATCACAACTATTAGTGCAACCATCGATATCACTATTTTAATTTTATCACGTCATTTTTTAATCCAGGAATGGACCTATGTTTGGCCGTACAAAGCAAGAATTTGGGAAAATTCTTGAGGGAATCTATAAGAAATCTTCAGTTGAGTTATGAAAACAATATAGGAGATCGTATTATTCATGCATTGGCAATTGATGGGCCCAATGAACTACAACATTCATATTATTGGGTGCGTCTTATGTGTAAAGAGTTGTTCATGCTTTGAATGATCATTTCCCAAACCTTCCAATATTCAACGCGGCCAAATTTTTGAACCCTCATAATTATCCAAACAATGATAGTGACTGAATTACAAACACCAAATTGTGGCTCGAAAGGATATTATTGAAGTTTCGATACACTGAAGAAGAAAGTCACATGTGTAAGGGAGAACTCCTGGAATTTATGGAAACACTTCGACATGAGTGTGAGAACAAAACGATATTTGAGGCTTGGCGCATATGTGGTAGCAATCTAGAATGGCACACAAATTGGCCTAAACTTATGCAACTTTGGCAGAAAATTATACTCATTCCATCAAGTATAGCTATTTGTGAGAAAGGATTTTTCCAAACAAAATGCAATCAAAAGCCACTTGTGCAATAGGTTGAACTTGAAGACCCTTGATGCTCTTATGTGGGTCTCTCTTTGTGGGCTTGAAGTGGACGCAATGGATTGGGCTACCATCTTCAACATTTAGAGAAACATGTGAGACCGAAGGAAACTTATCATGGGGGGTGTACTCCATTGTCAAGTAGAACACCACGTGCGAGACAAAAAAAATCTACTTTTTCTAAGTTGCATCACCAAAACGGGTCAAAAATTTATCAATTTTTTTCATGAGTAGATATATACGGTATCTATTACATAGTAAAAATGGGTAACCAAATTTGATGATTTTATATATATATACCATTTCTAACTAGAATGATGCAAAATTGAACTAAAAAATTTACTACAAAAATGAAGATGACTAAAAATTTCAAAAAAATATAAAAAAGATATTATCAATGGTTATGTATATGTAGAAAAAATATAATAATTTTAAATTTTATCCATGGCATATAATATAGGGGTAGCAAACTTGACAATGGAGTGACCCCCCCCCCCCCGGTGATGCTTATGCTCGATTGATAGTTTTTTTTGTTACAAATCAAGATTGTATTTTGATTATTCATAATATTAATTTTTCTAAATAATTGTGTAACCCAAAATTGAGGTGACATTTTAGAATAAAATGTATATGTCAATTGACATTCATTTTTGTTTTTGGAAACGTCACGTGACACTTTGGATTTGAAGTTGAACGTCAAATGAAATTTGTCAAACATACACATTGGTTGGGGTGCAAGGTATTTTAAGGTATGCGGTGTCATTCGGTTTCTTTTCTTTAATTGGACACCTTTATTTGATTGGTGTGCGGTTGGTGAGGATCAAAGAACAAACATCATAAAGACACATGTTTTAAATAAACTGGACTATCTCTTCAAATTTCATTAAGTACTTCCACACTCAATAGTTAACGCAATCAGAAGGACCTATGTATTTAGTTCAGGAATCAACAAACGTGCACTTCCGATAACTATAACTATATAAGGGGAAGTCCGAATTTTGTTGATGTTTCATTTGTAGATTATCTAGTGCAACACAAGTTTTGTTGTGTGAACTCTAGGAATCGGTAAAAGTTGGGGAACTTGAAAAAACAAACCAAATATTACCCTCATAGCTCTTTGTAAACTCATCCATCGTCGATGAAGATGCTTATAGTAGTAAAAACAAGTCCGCTACATGTTGAGGGCTGATTCATTTTGATGAACTTAGACTCCTTTATAGTAACTCATGGTTTTTGATGTCAATTCCATAGTCAAAATCCTTACTAAATAACTACTCAAAGGCTATAGAATGATTCATTACATTTTCACCTTTCTAACAAATTAAATTACATATAGGGTAATGCATTGAGGGGAGGGCATTGTGGGACTTGAGGGTATTGCCTTAATGGTGGGAGCCCAAGGGTAGCGGCTAAAAATCCCATAATGACCAACCTAAGGTGCATTACATTGCACAAAGCAAATGTGGTTTTCCTTTGTACAACATGCATTATGCTTCGTACGGAGGGCATCATGGGTAAGGATCTATACATATAGGCATCCCACACTGGCATAATGCTTGACAACGGACAAATATTAACAAACTCAAAAAACTAGATTTGCTTTATGTAGACAACATGAATCCTTGGCCCCTATAGCCTTGAACTTTCTTGGATATTAATAATATGTGACCTTATCATGGGATTTTCCAACTTCACGTTTGATTTTGACCATTGGATTGGAATAAGAATTGTCCTAACTCTTAGCAAAACACATAGATTGTTATTTCAAGTTTCAAAATTGGATCTAAGATGTAATAGTTATAAGAATCCAAAGTTGAGACTCTCTTACTCTTTAACTGCTTACATAGACCTCCCATTTTGTGGAAAGTATTGCACCTAGAATGGTGACTATGTATTTTGAGCACATGGTCCAATCTTATCATACACATATTTTTTAAGGTAGATATATGAAAAACGGTGAAAATAAGTTGATTTAGCCCAAAAAAAAGTGGCTTGAAATTTGTGCAATATTTTCCAGAGATAAGAGTAGAGGAAACAATGAGGAATGCAAGTTGTTTCGTAATTTTTATACCATGTAAATAATTAGTTACATTTTCCCAAAGAGGCCCCTATTCGTACACCAGAGTCTCCTTAATCTGAGCATCAAAATGCCCTACTCTGCATACAAATGCACACAATACAAATAACTCAATAGCACCCAAAAGTGATCGCAAGAACACCTATATGACCAATCATTGCATCCCACCTGTCACTACATCATTTTTGGGCCACCACTTTTACAACTAGCCATTTTGGGTCCACACAAGAATCATTCTACCCCTAGTCTAGTGCACCAGTAGTGGTCATTCACCATTTTCAGTTTCCCTACCTTAGTGTTTCATCTTAACTACAATCCTTGGCATGCAACTTTATTCTGTTGGAGATATAATGTCATTATGGAACATGCTCAGGGTTAGGTCATTGCAGAGATTCAAAAAGAATCTTATTAAGCTCCACTGCCATGGCGCAGATTAAGTGCATTTATGTTATGTTCATGAATGCAATCCCCAGTGTTTTTTTGTTTTTAGTCTTTTAGTTCAGAAGGAAGTCGTCACTTTCTTTCCCACTTAAAAATGTCTCCAATATTGCCCATTACAGACCAGCCCTCATATACTATTTAACCAAATTTCAAATATTGACACATAGACAACTGAAGAAAATTCACAATTTTTATACACTGCATATTCCCTACATCCTAACGGGTACAAAATGATAAAATGTAAAGAATAGTACTCTTAAAATCCCCAAAACCAGGTCACAATCTCCCCATTTCCTTGCAAAACATCCTGGAACATTTAAGGGTAAGATAACAAGGTATTTTGGGCACTTCCAACTCCACAAAAACGATTTGGCCAGAGGCTCATAATGGGGATTGTCTCATCCAATTAGCCATTGCGAAACACAACAAATGTCATTTTCAAGTTTCAAATCGAAATTGAGATGCAACTGAGTTATAAGAGATCCAAATGAAGCATGTTCACAATTGAACCTAGAATGTTGTCTGCATATTCAGCACATAAGTCCAATCTCATTGTGTCACATGTCTCTTTGGTGTATTCTTCACTACAAGCCTTCCCATATACCACTCAAATATAGGCGTCTATTTAAGAACAGCAACCCCATGAGGACCACATACCTTATATTTTGCAGCTTAGAGGTTGCCGAACCGTGTTTGTCCTGGATGGATTTTAATTTAGAGCTCGAGCGTTTGAGGGACATGATTTATTCCATGTCTTCTGGAAAAAGAATGCTTTCATTTCTTTACTCGAGTCTCTCAGGACACCATTCTGTCATTCCAGGGCTAATCTTACCAAGAAAATCATCACCACTCCAACATTCCAATGCCTGACCTATGTTTACCCCTCTTGTCAATCCATGCAACACTAAAAGTGACTTACAAGTGTGGACCCTCCACATTCAACTATGTATTGGGGACATCAATACTTCAAATTGCAGTACTTTGTAACTTTCATATGAAATTCTTGGCCTCTATTCTGAGGAGCACCACTGGACATTTGAGAGCAATGCTGTGCCAAACTCTTAGAAAAAACTCTTCTTGTAACCAAAACTCAAATCTCATGGTTTATGAATAGAAGAGGTACTGATGAGGAAGACCATGACAAAATTATCTCAGAATACCTTTATCAGCGTCACTTTATTTTGGTATCAGTGCTAATGAGATCAGAACTTGTAATCAACTATTCACACTTGCAGATGTTCCCACAAGCATATTCAATTAACACACACCTCTTGGCAGACTTTGACAAAAGTGGAGATAACCAGAGGCACCTCTACACGTCACCAAGTGTACCAAATGCTTTGGACATTCTTGGTAATAGCACTACTGCTTTGTCCTTCACAATACCAGTTCTCGAGCGGACATAAACACCTTCTTTGCACCTTCTGCATGGCAATAGATGATACAATCACAATATGTTAGTTTCAAACGTGAATGACCCACAGATAGAACATACTCTGACCTAATCACCCCATCTGTCTAACCATCAATAGTTATACAAATGTGTTGAGCCTAATCAAATAAGGTATTCTGATAAAGAGTTGAAACACCTAAAAACACTAGGCTACAGGTGTTCCCAGAATAGATATGTGACAAAGGCTAAGGCTTTCAACACCACAGTACCTTGTAAGAAGTAAGGACCCCTCTTACTTCCAAATGCTCTACTGGGAGGTAGACGGTTGAACAAATTATTGATATAAATAATATAGTTTGAGCACTATATTGTCACATCTTCGCTTAGGATTAGCCAATTATTCCCAGAAAAATACTTAGAGACAAAATTTCACGTGGACTTTCCTCTTTATGGACAAGATCAACCCCGAGGGCCAGGAGGGCCAGAGGGGTTATTGGACATAACCTATTTGGCGCCCTCCCTTTGGGCCTCGGATCATGGATATCAACAGCCTAGAGTGAGGGTGGGGAAGTGCAAGGATTAGGGTCTGGGAAAAGTCATCCTCTTGCCCAATCCTGGAATGCCACCTCAGATGCCAAATGGTTATGGTTATCCAAAGGCCCAGTAATTTACATATGTTATGTTATGTTATGACAAAGAACTTTAAAATTAGCATCATCATGGAACCGGGAAGAAACTACATGCCTGAGACTAAAGCAGGAGACAAGTCTTGTGGTACATTGGAATCCGATTCGACTGCCCACTTGGACGCAGATACTCCATAAGCCAAAGCATGTTTGACGTCCGAGCTCAAGGAAAGAGCTACCAGAGCTCCAGCTACTAAGCAGTCACCAGCACCACTAAGATTTACAATTGAAGCAGGTAAAGCTGGAAAATGCACATAAGTGACTTGTGGTTTGTGTTCTGTAGAATTGGGTGTTGACGATGTCCAGTTGGTGGCAGATGGTCTCTGTTGTTGTCTACTCAATTCACTTTTCTGCACAGGTCTGCCCCCCGCCAAAAAACATGGGGGGAAAACAACACCACACATTAGGGTAAGGAGACGAAGATTATAAGCATGATATTAGCCTAGATTTTGATAAACACTCATTGGCCTAACCATAATTTTATCTTCATGATAACAGAACACGAACTTCATATGCCCGCAAAAACAATCCTCTGACAATGACATTATAAGAAAAAGAAACATCCAAACTTTTGCTAAATTATGATACCTATCAAAGTTGCAACATGTGCATATGTGTATATGTGTGTGTATATGTGTGTGTATACGTGTGTGTGTGTATATATATGTATGTCTATAAAAATATCGATGAAAATTTATGTATCTAGCAATTGCTACAAAGCTTGATATCTGCAAGATCTGTTGACCAACTTGTTCCATAATATATGATACTGAATAAATCGTCAGACTCTCTTGCTACTCTTTTCTCCACTCTTGGTAGCAAAAAAAAGTGTAATTTTGTACTCAAGTCAAGCATTGAGTACCTATGCCACAACATAAGGAGTAACACTTATGATTTTAATCTTTAACAAGAAGCTCTTAAAACATTTATATTTTACGACAGTGCACAGGAATGATAGTGAAGATTTACAAGTATGTGTATTTCACCTTGAAGTATGAGGTCCAAATGACTTAGTGTTGGCTGAGCACAACACAGCTCCGTGGCTCCCCATAGTAAGGATGATATATTGCAAGCCCATGTCAAGTAAAGTTTGGATCGAATGTCGCATTCGCCATATAGAAGCCGAGGGCTCACGTAATTTTTTTCCAGGAGGTACGTCATCATTGTCAAGAGGCTTCGTCTGAACACCATTCTGGTACAAATATTCAGCCATAGCAACTAGTTCTGCCTCATTTGGCGACAAATAAGTCATCTGCAACCAATCAGCTGCTCGCTTCAGATAGAAAGATAGAAGACTCCTGCAGTCTGTGCACCCATTTTTGTAGTATGTCTTTTTTTTCAAAATACAATTTCAGTATCACAAAGCCAACATAAGTAGCAATTGATCAAACTTGGATATATCCACACTTGAGTGATACACTACCACAATATTGATCAATCAGCATGAAGTCAAGCATGCCTTCCTAGTATCAAAACCCCAACTACAATTTTCCAGACCAAGTTTTTGTAGACTGTAAATGAAATGTCAATAGAGACTCTCAGACAAGTCTGTCAAATTATAAATTTCGTGGCTTCAAATAGAATCATTCTCTAGACTTGTTAATGTACATCATCATAGTAACATAAATTCAACTGGAGTTTATCCTGCAATTGATAATAATAGCACAAACTTTCTTGATCTTCCACCCTTTTTCCTCCTTGAAATAAGAACAAAGACTACCTCACAGAGCAGACTCTCAAATATTAAAATGACAAGCCTGACCAACCTTGCCAGGATATCAGTGTTAAGAAAAAAGAATGTCCTAAAAACTGTGCAGGCATTTCTAACAGAACCCCAAAAACTTGAGGAAGGTTGAACAAGACTATAAACATCCCCAAAATTCTTGTCTAATCTTTGAATGCAACATCTTCACAACATGTTATAGAGATTCAGGTCTACTTTGATGCTTCATGACCTTGGTTGCATATGGCTAAAAATCTCTTGAACATAGATGATACTCATCATCAACCTGATGTATTTCAAATTTGCAAGCAAGCCCCACAAGATGCCAAGGGAAAAGAACATACACAATTCTAGTGAGGCTGTAAATACTTCAAGGTGATAACATTAAATGAATCAAAAAGCTGTAGTGTACCAACAAGTAGAGATGGGAGATCTGTACCAGATGAAGAAATTTGGAAGCTCTAGCACTTTTGGCCACTGAAACAGGTTCAAACCAGACAGGTACATTTGCCTCCCTTGCCACTGACCATCACAAACCAAAAAAGCAACTTCAATAACACTAACAGAAATGACCTAAATGAGCTAAATCCACGCAAAAATTCCGGATCCAATTAATACTTTCAAGAAACAGATATATATGCTCAAATGGTATGTCACTATTAAATTCTAAGCATCCGATGACCTGCATTGACTGGTAATTTATGACGTCACATAGTCAGGATGCCTTCAAATACAATGTAGAAACTCATACAAGTGTTTGTTGACACACCATCCATTCCATAAAAAATGGAAAATCTGTATTTCTTGAATCCCCAAATAAATGACTTCATACAATAAATTGTAAACAACAAGAAAGTTGGAGTTTAGAAAACAGGTGTACTTGAAAGGACATCAAAACCACTCACAAGAACAAGCAGCTTCCATAGGGGAGGGCATCAAGTTTGCATCAAGCATGAGGATAGATGCCCCTTTGATAATGTCCGCAAATCTATTGATCCACTCAGATGTTAAATGCTCCTCCTGTCCTCGTTGAAAAGAGCCATTGCAGCATGTTATAGTAAGTATCCCAACAGTTTAAAAGTCAGAAAATGTCAATGTTGCTTCAACTTTTGGTTCTGATTCTTGAGAAACACAATAAGAGAGATTCCTCAAATCAGTTCCTCTCTTTCAGTATCATGGGTTACCCTTGCAACTCTCTCCAGTCTTCAGATACACAAAGGGTCATTCCAACCTTTTTTTATATCAAGAATGCTTCAACAAGGTGGCGAAGCATACTTAACTTCCTTCCAAGAAAATCGACATTACTTAGACTTCCTCTGTTCCTCACTTTCAGCTTGTCATTGATCGTATAAATCCTCCAATTTCTTTATCTTCCATCTACTGTCACTTGCCTGGCACGAATTAAAGTTTGGTTGAAAAGAAATGTAAGGCCAAGAAACTTACAATAGCATAAGTATCTGCAACAGCTGCAGCTAGCTCTCCTTGCTTGTCAAAGACTGCAGACACCACAGGAGTTGTTGTCCCCTTGCACCTGCGAATTCCTGTTTCCCTTATTTCAACAAAGCATATCTGCACTAAAATCACTTGTTGCCTATCTATTTTGAGACCAGATCTTCATTCTACCAATTTGTCCAAATATAACCATAGATGGTTAGTCCAAAATTCGAGAGTTAAATATATCTTGTGGTATGAGTGGTGTGCGTGATGTTAACATTGAAGAAATACCAAACCCTATCAAAAAGACAGATGAAGCATATATTTTACTAGAGAGATAATTTCTAGGAAACTTTGAGATAACAATTCCTGATGATTATCATTTATTTATTGTGAGGAAGGAGTCAATGATTATCATTCATCAGATTGCAATGTCGTAACCAGGTTACAAGGGTAAGATCTGAAATTCCACTTATGAATTACTCAGCATCAGTGCATGTAAAGCATTTCTGACAAATAAAATAAATAGTAAGGTTACAAACTCACCCTCTATAGACAGCCCCATTGACTTCCAGTGGCTAACCATCGAGTCACCTGCATCCATGAGCATTCTTGTCATTGAAAAACTGAACCACAGCATCCTAGAGACGATAAACTTCTACAATAGACCAAGAAATGCTGGAAAATTTAATAAGTTCAAGATTGTGATATGATTCATTTGAGAGATTATTCTCAACCAAATTTAATCCTTATTGACACAATGAATACACATCAATCATCACTATTGTATCTTTTAATATGTGGTATTATGCCACAATCCCCACCTCATGATAAATGACAATACTCCTCACAGTGACAGACTCATAGCATTATTACTAGAAATTAAACAGAAAATGGGTGCTCCAACATAGACCTTTTCCGAATCCAAGAGTTTCAAAAATGTACCTGCTACATCCTCACCAACTACACTTATAAGGAATGGAGAGGTTCCCAAAAGTGACATGTTTTCAGCAACATTTCTAGCCACTCCTCCTCTCACATAGTGTACCTGCGCAACACAGACACATCTCTCCGAAACTCACTTTTCCGCATAGTAACATTCAATTTTCACCATAGATGGAATATTCCAGAATAGCACCAACATGACAATAGACCGATGAACTCAATGTGAAGAACTTTCACAAAACGGCAACCTAAATAAATAAAATATGGATGACAATGACCAGCACATCAAATAAAAAGTGGCAAGTAAGTTCATGGATTGCTAATAACTTCTCCAGGTGTAGTGCTTCCGCGAACAAGACTCCCTCCTGTGGGTGTGGCTTGGATGTCAAGAACCATCCCTCCTATGATAACTGCTGTGTGCGCTCCAGGTTGCCGAATTTTCTCATATGCCTGGTAGTCAAGCAACCAAATGCCACCAAAAACATCATCCCCCTTCTCATTAAGGCAAGTGCAAAAATTGATTTACTCACTCACAACATAATTGCCACAGATGCATCCTTCATCTGAGATGGACACGCTTGCCCTAAACCCTCAAAATCAGTGAACTTTGCAGGGTTAACTTTTTAAGACCATCCCATCTTTTGCTACTAATCAACAAGCATCAAACAATCCCTTGAGGATTAGCATCAAAAAAAGGGATGGTTCCTGACCTTTCTCATACGCCTGGTAAGCAAGGACCCAAATGCCACCAAAAGCATCATTCCCCTTTGCATAAAGACAAGTGCAAAATTAAATTACTCACAACATAGCTCCATGACGGATTCTTAATCTGATCTGGACATGCTTGCCCTCAAGCCACAAAATTGGTGAACTTCATAAGGTTAACTTTTATGGACAATTTTATTTTATTTTTTGTACTTATCCTCTAGAGTTGAACAACCCTTTAGGATTAGCATCAAAAGATGGGATGGTTTCCTAATTGTCTCATATGCCTCGTAGGCCAGCTCCCAAATGCCACCAAGAACACCATTCCCCTTTGCATTCAGGCATATTCAAAATTGTATTACTCACAACATAGCTCAATGATGGATTCTTGCATCTGATATGGACACGCTTGCCCTGAAGCCACAAAATTGGTGAACTTCATAAGGTTAACTTTTACAGGCCATTTCATCTTTTGCTACTAATCCTCATGAGCCCAACGACCCCTCGAGGATTAGCATCAAAAGGTGGGATAGTTTCCGGCTTTTCTCATATGCCTGGTAGGCAAGCACCCAAATGCCACCAAGAACATCATTCCCTTTCGCATTAACACAATTGCACAATTGAGTGAACTTCATAGTGTTGACTTTTTATACACCACCCTATCTTTTTGATACTAATCCTCAAGAGTCAAACAATCATCCCTTGAGGATTAGCATCAAAAGATAGGGATGGTCTATAAAAGTTGTTGGAAGCCTATGTGTTGGTTGATATATTTGGGTAATGCCACAACCTACTCATGCAATAAAAGTGCACGTTAATTTGCAGGGAGAGGCGTACCCCAAGAAACTCACAACAATTTGTAACGATGGAAAACAGAACAAAACAAAAAAAATTAAAAATTAATTTTAAAAAGTTTAAAATTGAGCCACCTACCAGAGCGTGCAATGAGGAGGAGTCTGTGAGATGTCGAGCAATGGTGTTCACCCTCCTTTGCTGCTGCTCCCACTCCATCTCTCTTGCTCAACCTTAACTTCAATCTTGAAATTTTAACTCTTTGAAGATTTGGAGCCCAAAATGAATCCCCAAACCTTACACAGATTCCTCCCTACCCTAAACCTTATAACGTCCAAAATTTCAAAAATAACGTAATCATCAGCAACTTAAACAATCCCAATGCACATGGAAGCGATCACCAAATTGCTAAAATTAAATTTCTATCGAGGTGATTCAGTTCAATGAACATTTGCTCCTGCGTTCTAAGCTTTAACTTATGTTGCATGCCAATGTCGGTTACAACATCTCCAGTAGACTGCCTGCACTTGCGAGTTTTCCCAAGATTCCATTGAATTAAGTCAAGTTATGTGCACATCATCACCGCATTGAACGTGTCACAATTCCACAACATCGCAACTTCCGAAGATCCTTGTGTGTGAACATCTACTAAACCGATTGACGACCCACTCCATAGATACTGTGCTGTTCAGTGAATCTCTTCTATGAAATCCACAACATTCCCTAGATCTTCTTGAACCCCTAGATCCTGATGCTTTGAGGATGTAGATTATGCTTTAGTGTGGCCAACACTAAGGTATGCGAATGTTATTCAGTTATTGTTCTTAATCGGACACTTATATTTGAGGATCAAAGAACAAACACCATAAGGACACATGTCTATAAGAGATTGGACTACACTTTCAAATTCAATTAACTACTCCACACTCGATAGTGAACGCAACTGGGAGGATCTATGTACTAAGTTATGGAACCAACAAGCATGCACTATCAATAACCATAACTAAATCAAGGTAGGTCAAATACTCTATCCGATTTTTGTCAAGGATCAACTATAGATTTGCTAATGCAACACAAGTTCCGTCATATAAATTAACACATTAGAAGTTGGAGAACATGAAAAACAAACTGAATAATACTCACTCACATTAATCATCATCAACCCACTTATATAAATTTCCTAGCAAGTGGGTGCCAACTAACGAAGGTGGTACTAGGCACTTACCGCTACTGGACAAGTCATTCTAATAAGTCACATGAGAATGGGAACATTCATTTTAACCCCACACTAAATCATACATATATCCATACATATCTATATAGATAGATAGATAGTTAGTGTACTGCATTTCGTGCATAATGGGGTGTCAGCCGGTTGGTGTGTAGGCTGGGCACAATAATCAAGTGATTCCGCTCTCCAGTGTAAGTAACGTAACGCCGGCCGGAATTCATAAAAGAGAAATAACTTTTAAGGAGCTTGTTTCTCAGGCAGTGTCCCGGGAGATTTTTGGACATAATCAATCAAAATCCTTTCCAAGTCCAACCGGTTATGTGTTGTTGTGATCATTCACTGTTTCTCTATTAATTTAAGGTATATTCTATAGATTCCTCTTGAATGACCAGTAATTTTCCTGTCAGTCTTGAACTTCAACCAGTTATTTCTGAAACTCCCACCTACTCATCTGTAACTATATAGCAGTCAATTCTCCCCGTTCATTGTTCTCAGGGCCCCCTGCCAAAGGGCTAGGGCGAACCAACCCGTGTATTGGTACCTTACCGGGGAGGGCGAACGGCTGGGGATTCGTGGCACTCACTTAAAATCATTCATCTTAGATGAAGTGGCTTCAATAAAAAAAAGCCCCCCTATGGGGTTGAGGGCCGATTCATTCGAATGTGACATCACTAGACATCCGGTAAGGTACCAATGTACGGGTTGGTTCGCCCTGGCCCTTGTGAAAGTGGGTGTTGCCCAAATTACCTTACACCAACACAGGAGTTGGAGTTCTCCTATTTGCTGATGTGGCATAATGTTCTCTTGACAACAAGCCACTACATGCTCGTGCAGCTAGTATTTTTCATCACTGCCATTGGAGAAATATATTGGAGACGGAGAGAGAGAGAGAGAGAGAGAGAGAGAGAGAGAGAGAGAGAGAGAGAGAGAGAGAGAGAGGGAATTATCACATACGAGCGTATATCTCATTCATCCGACATAAAAACCCTGAGAATGGTATATTATCCGGAGGTTTTTGTTTTTAGTTTATTTGACATCAACATAACATTAGTTGGAAGTAGGTTCTTGCACCATGGGATCATGATTTTTTCAGGCATAATGTCCCTTTCATGATGAAGTTCCCTTCTAAAATGACCCACACTCAGCCTACGTATTGTTCATTATGCCACATTGAACTGACATGTGGGAGTTTCCGGGCTTGCAATGATTGAGAGTTTTCGGGATTGCTATATTTGTGGTGTCAAGATTTATTTTTTGGGGCCCATGATGGAGCATGCACTTGCATGGCAGGTAACCCAATGACACCAAGTCAAGTCTACCCAACGATTGTTGTCATTACTCTTGTATGGAGGTATCCCCTTTAAGCCAACGAGGCAAGATAGCTAGATATGTCCTTTCCCCGTTTACAAGGGGAGCTTCCCCTACAAGCTTATAATGTTATGGGAATTAGCTTTTAAAACCGCGTATTAGTCTAGTCCCAATCATTTGAGACGACTCAATCAGCCACAAACACACATGGGATCAATTTTTTTTTAATGTTGGATGAATAAGAGGTACGCTCGTAACATTGTTCATTCATGTGGGTCGGCTCCATGACCCCAAAAATATGTCAATTATATTCCGTGGACCCCTCAAACAAGATGGAAATATTCATTTGCTATTCACACATTCAAGCTGAACTTGAAAATTTGGGTGGAGTTATACTGCCAACACTATGCGTAAGCTTCGTCGTTCATCATAGTAGTATTCCCTAAAATTATCGTTCATCCCAATATTATCCCTTGAACTTACTATTCATGGCAGCACTATCATTGAAAACACCGATATTATTCATAATATTCTTACTATTCATATTGGCATTATCCATTATTCGTGCCAAGGTCAGTTTCTTCCCATGAAGGTAAGATAAGGAAAGCCCATATCAGATACTAAATATAGAATTTAACACAACCATGCAGCTGACTAATGCTATGCTCGTGTACGACAATTCCCTCTCTCTCTCTCCAAACATATTCACCATTTGGAACAACCGTAAGTTTTGGCTGTTTAGACTGACCAAGAAACTTCTCCAAAATGCAAGGCATGCTTTCCACCTGGAGTTTATTTTGAATAATTATTAGGTCTGCTCACAGATATGTAGGAGTCTGACCACACATTTGTCTCATGTTCATAAATGCTAAGGGTCAGACTCCTCAGCAGGTCCACTTGGCAGGCACGGAGATAGGGCCTCCACGAGGAAGAGCCAAAAACAACTATCTATGTATATTGTCTAGTGTCCGCATGGGCCAGGGCGAACCGACCCATACATTGGTACCTTACCGGATGTCTAGTGATGTCACATTTGAATGAATCGGCCCTCAACCTCATAGGGGGTCTTTTTGTATTGGAGCCACTTCATCCACGATATGTAGGATGGTTGATTTTAAGTGAGTGCCACGAATCCCTAGCCGTTCGCCCTCCCCGGTAAGGTACGAATATAGGGGTTGGTTCGCCCCAGCCGTCCGCATGGGCCTCCAACCCTGCCATCCGTCGGGCTAAATCATGCCCGGTTTTTAAGTTAGTATAACATAAGGTTGGTTTACATAGGAGTCCGCATCTATGTCCGGGGAGAACCGGCGGTTAGTTGCAGATGAACCGGTTGAGTTTGAGAAATAACCGGTTGAAGTTGGAGACTTCAGGAAAATTACCGATCATTTTAGAGGAATATGTGGAATATACCTCAAGTGAATAAAGCAAACATGGAAGATGTCGACATCTAACCAATTGGCTGCATTTAGAATCACTGGGATCTTGACCGACTATGCCCAAAAACTTCCCGGGCACTGGTCCGCATCCAAGAGACTTGTGTCCAATCCAAAGACCCGATAATAGACCTTATTTTCGAACTCGAGATTGAGGGGTTGATCACACCAGCCACTTCTAGCACCATCCGTCAGCATCTCGGGTTGTAATGATGTGGAAAGTGGGTGGCCAACACCTATTTCTGAACGTAATCCTCAACAATTCCACGGCTGGAACTGGACAAAAAGTTTGGTATGATCAGGGCATGAGTCCAAGCTTGATGATTTGTTTTTCAAACGAGAATAAGTATTTTCTTGGGCTGGGACTAACAAAGTTTGGTGGGAACTACGGGTGTCGCATTAAGGTTGGTTTAGATTGTGGTGAAAAATTGCACCGGTCGGTCAAGAATTACAACCCAAGACAAGGTTATTTGAGGCAACAGTTGGTACGGTGGACAAGATGGGAAAACAATTTTAAAAATGCCTCAAGTTGGGGTTCTTTGAAGGCCAAGTTTTTGGTCCGAGGGTTTGAGGTTGCCTAGGAAACTTGACCTCCGGGAAACTCCCCTAGCACAAAGTGTCGCCATGTTGACAACCACGTTATTTTTTCATTCATGCTTGAAGTTCTTCACCAGAGAAGTCTCGGCCATAGCGTAAACCCTGGCCGGTGAAGAACCCATTTCGTAGCCAATCAATCATATTGCTCCATTCCCCTAAAATTCTTAACCGGTGCACTTCTTCACCGTGATCTAATCCGGCCCTTCGTGAAACTTCACTTCCCATGCTTTGGATTTGGACCTAGCATAAACTCCACGGAGTCCAAACTTTTGCTCTTCACCAATTGTTGCACTCAAAGCAGAGTTGGCAACTCCTTGTGCATTTGGTAACTTAACCCCACAATCGCACATAACCCCATTTCTCATTCAAACTTTCCTTTTGGGTTCTTGATATATCCACACATGTTCATTTTGAGAATTTGATCTTATATCAAGACCTTGCATCAATGTACCACCCTTAAAAATCTATACCATAGCTCTCTAGGGCTGGGGCGAAACAACATGTACACTGGTTCCTTGGAGGCAAGGGTTTAGGCATTCAACAAGGAACGAATGTATGGGTTGGTTTGCCCAAATCGGCTCTCTAGTAGCTTTGGCATAAAACGATTAATTTCAAAGTTGCCTAAATTTATGGGTTGTTAATTTTGTTTAGTGTCCAAAAAGAAAGAAATAACATTGAAAGAGTGCCTATAATCACAATTATGCAAGTGACATTCACTGGAATCCAACAAAAAAACATCAAATAACTTCAACAAGTGACATACAAGTAAAAGCAAATTATAGGGTAAGGAATGTTGGGTAAGGGAAATGTTTAGATTAATCGTAGCCGCCATAGATGAAATTAGGAAAACCATCCATGAATTATAGAAATGACTTGGATGAATGTCTAACCTATTTTTAAACAAAATTTTGAATATGCCCAATTTTAGAATGTTATTTTTTAGGCTGCCTAACTTACTTTCGCACTTTAATTAATTATTAGGCAGAAAAGTGCCCAAGCTGCTAGAGAGCTACGGTAGTTGTAAACATTTGAACCATGATGCACATTATTTTTTATGCAATGAAATTGACATGGTCGACATTCATAAACATTAATTATCTCTATATTATAATTGATGTTGATTTCATATTATTGTAGACCAGTCACCCTGCCGGTTTAGAAACGTAAAGAACTCCAAAGTACATGTAGTACACATTAATTGAAGCAAATGATGCAGAGGGGCAACCATGAAAGTTGGTTTGAATAATGAAGGGCCCGAAAGGGAGTGGTGAGGAGGAGGAGGGAGGGGGGAGGGGTGCAATGAAAGTCTTCCTCGTTCGCATGTTGCATCTCAACTCTGATCTCCAAACTTGAAATGGCAATTTATAAAGTTCACAATTGCTAACTAGATGAAACAAATCTTGATTGATCCAACAATTAAAATCGTTTGTGGGAGTTGAATGGACTCTTAACATGACCACATATTGTAGGGTGTTGTTTGGTTGACAAAAAAATGATTATTTATTGGAGATTTGTTTGACACATGTCACTTCCACATTGGCCATACACAGTAGCCAATCCAATGTGGAAATTACCTTTCGGCACTCAAAGTGTTGAACTCGACAAGCACACTGCAATACATTCTCGGGGAGATCACTGGCGAAAATCGTAGAAACAACGTGCGATAAAAAATAGGGTCCAATATATTCATTGTAGGTAAATTTTGCAAAAAACGTACATATAATATAGGGGGTTTTTAAATAGTGAGACATGTTTACATGTAAAATACCATAACATATAATGGCATCTTTTATCTAGTCAGTACATGTAAAATAGCGTGAAAACAACTACTAAGGGTAGCGGGTGTAGGGTAGGGTTTGTGCTAGTGGATGAAAAGTGGTATGTGTTGTGGTAGTGTTATTGTTACTTAAATGTTTAGAGAGCAATTTAGGGTGGTTTTCAGGTCCTTAAGGAAGGTTGGGTAGTCAATATCCCATACTTTGATTTCTAGATGTTAATATGTGAATGGCGGTTTCTGGGTGTGCTCAAAATGACATAGAAAACCAGTTGTTTGGAGAATGCTAATTTATTGCTTTATGACCAAGTTTTTTGTAGATTGCTTGTGGGCATACATTCGAATTGTGGGATACTTACTTGATGGAATGAAAAGCAACTTAAGATTACTTCAAGTCATTAAGGAAGTTTGTCCATCCAAAATGACATGCTTTGGTTTGTCGGTGGTGATATATAAACGTGTGTTGGAAAAAAAATGGGTTGTAAGAAAAAAAAATGGACATCAGTTGGGCTCCGAGAAAAATAAATTTGGGGTAAAGTCAATAAAATTGGGGTAAAGTCAAAAAATGGTTAGTTGGGGTATAAGGAAAAAAATGCAGTATAAGTAAAATAGGGTATTTTTAAATGATTTCCCCAAAGATTTATAATTATTGATAGGGTGTATTAAAATACAAACATTTACCTTTATTTTGAAAAATACCATACCTTAAAATCTTTTCTGCAAGGTAAATAGCCCCCTGATAAATAGGTCCTAAGCGCACGTGTATGCATCAATTAAAGAGGGAGTGATCTCCCCGAGAATACATTACAAAAAGCCTAACTTTAGTTCTCGTCAACGGGTGTTTTTCCTTGCCCGCAAAGATGTACACATTAACAGGTTGTTTACACCATGGACCATGAAGTCATCCCAAGGCCCTGTAAAATCTATGGTTGGCTATTGAACTCGTCCCGAGATAACTTCAATTTACATCAAGGAAAAAATGTCAGAGTGACCATGGAGTTTGAGGTCCCCAAAAGGTATATTTTAAGGCCTACATTATCCGTTGACATGGTCCAACATGTTTTGCGGTGGGAGCGGCAAAAAAGGTGCTCTAGTAGAAAAAGGCAATGGCCCATGGCAGAGGAATGATGTTATAATTTTTTTTAATGAAATGTTTTTTTGGGAAGAGAAGATGAAGAGAAGAGAAGATGAGAGAATGGTCAAACTTGATTTTTTTTTCAAAACTGCCCTTTTTGGACATATATTAAAAAAATCAGCACATTCACTTTTGGTGCATGGTCATTCCTCTTGGTCCACATTTGGTTTACACCTAGTGAGGGGTCCAAATGCCTTGTAAATTGATTCTTTAAGAAATTGGACTATGGGTGTTGGACCATCAAGTTGGACCATGGAGAAAGACCATCTTCCATGGTCTGACTTCATGGTCCATGGTATAAACTGGCCCTAATTAACACATGAACAATTGAACAAACTGGGCTTCAAACTCTCGCATCACACAATAACAGGTGTACTTACTGTATATGAATTACTGTCTTTGTGTATCACACATTATACACAGGTACTGCCATCAATAAGGTTGAGTACACCCATTTTATCATGGCCACCTACTTCATGCTCGAGAACATCAAAACAAGGCCTCCTCAACCCCTAGCTTCCCAAGCAACCGATTTCTTGTTGATGGATAATTTCATCCCTGCATGTGGACCCCACCTTACTCATTCATCCACAATCAAAATAATTTAAAAGCATCAAGCCAACATGGATATCGACTCATAGATACATGCACCGTGTAATTTGTAGATGATTAGAATGTGTACAAATATGTCAAAAGTGCGAAATGGTCATGTTTTTGTTGTGTTGGGAGCTCATGTGAGGGTGTTGACTCCAATAGTTGCCACTGCAATGCAAACGTGGCATGAACATCAAAGATGCTTATTTTTATTAAAAATATTTTTTATTTTGTTTTTTTATGTTCATCTAGAAATGGCGTTTGTGCTCACATCAACCATTTAGTTTAACATTTTGGACACTCTCGTTTTTTTAAGGAATTCTTTGTATACATGTGGTTAGAAACATGGGATAGTTTAGTACATTCTCCGAATGCAAGGTGGCTAGCCTATTGTGATTTGCACATTTTTGCATGACAATTTGTGGAAAAGCTCAACTTTTGAGTTGTTCCCATCTAGAGGATCACACGAGCCTTTTGATCATATTCCATGTTAATTTGATTGGTCAGAGGTCCTTTTCAAGGAATAAAACATGACATTTTCTTGTGCATCACTTCTTTCAATTGGTATAATCTAAAACCCCTAGGGACTATTCATGCCCCATTTTTTCCCTCACTATAGCTCATCTCCCATGTTTCAAGGTCCCACAAACAAATCATGTTTTAACCTCAAAGTTTGTCCATGACAATTCCACAACAAGCATTGAGTGAAATGCACTCAAAACAACCCTTTCATGGGCTTGGGAAGTTAAGGGTTAATTTAGGAGAAGAGAGGGAATTATTTTATATAAGCGTACCTCTTGTTCATCCAACATCAAAGCCATAAAATAGTATGCATCCCGGAGCTTCTTATTTTTAGTCGATTTAACATAGGGAGTGGCCTAAAGACCCTAAATTGGTCTAGCCCAAGTCGTTCAAGATGAAACATCAACAAACCTACAGTGGGTCAAGTTTTGATGTTGGATGGATGAGAGGTACACTCATTTACAATAATTCCCTTTCTCCCTTAATTTATGGCTAAGGCTTGTAAATGTCTTGGCCTTTGAGCTGGGACCCCACCAATCGTACCAAAATAAATGGGATATAGGAAAATCATGTCCCATGTAGGTTTGTGGCTAGTTCAGTTCGAGTGGATCCTTCATGACTAATTTGGGGTTTCTGATGCTAATTTCAAAGTCTAACAAGCTTAAAAATGGTGTTTATAGGTCATACATTGAGACTCTTAGACGTTTAAGGATCAACTTCGACTAAATAAGTTATTGGTTTGATGGAACTAGGATGAGGGATACAAAGAGAATAGACGAGTCTAGAACAAGATATCTCTTACAACGTAGTTGAAAACGAAGCACATTTTGAGTTGGGACGCCTTCTTTACAACTCCAATGAATAGAAGGTTGTGTATATGTTTCATAATGTAGTGCTAAATAACATCGAGTCTTTCTACCACTTGATCATCATGTTGATATTGCTCATTATCTCACAATGCACTCTGTTACTCTAGGAGGCTGGCCTTTTTAAGCCCTTTTTTATGTACTTATAGTCCCACATAACAGTACTAAGTGGGAGCAACTTGATTTCACATTTTGTTCAAGGATAAAAGCTCTTTGCAACTACTTACAAAAACCATATTCATGTTGAAAACATGACTAGTGAAGAATTTGAACCTTTTCATTCTAGAATTACCATAACCTAGGTTTTGGGCATAGAACATAGGGGGGGGTCACTCTATAGGATTTTTGTGCACCACGTGCGGTGGAGGGGTATTTGTTTAGGGGCTATTTACATCCAAAGCATGAATTAAAAGCTCCCTATAATTACTTAATTTTCTAAAATGGCCTATTTTTTTGCACCCTACCATTACTTATAATGCCCATGTCATTGCAATTTTTTGTAGTCTACATTCCTTTTAATTAAAAAAAAGTTAATTTAAAAGTGCATGCAATGCGAAAGTGGTGGGAAAAAACATGGCAACAAAAAGGTATAAAGAATACATACCATTGCAAAAACCAAGTACAAAAACTTAAAGTGGAAACACAACAAGAAGGCTTAGGATGGAAACACAACAAAAGTGAGTGTGTGTTCACAAACACAACACCCGCTCTGTAAAAATCCTTCATTCAAAGTCAATTTGCATACTAGTGAAGACCAAAACCATAGTGTACAATACTTACATAGTGTGAAACACACCAAGCTTGGTCATGAACCCTATATAGTTCGTTCTGTCACAAACTTGGACAATTGCTCTGAATCATTTCTATCTAGAGTGTACATTTAATTTGTAGAATTGTAGCTCATGATTACAGTAGATATAACGCAATCTACATCAATCCGTTTGCTATCCGTGTGATCATACTTAAATTTGTTACGGCTGAAGCCCAACACATAATTTCATTAATTTCGAACCGAAGCTCAACACAAAAGAGGGCGAGTCTAATAGTCTCATACGTAGAGGCAAAAAACTTTGTGAGTTTACAACGCATCAGAAGGGAAATTCACTTCGATAAAAGGCACATGCTTTCTTCAACATCCTACTTCCTGCACTTGTTACATTATGTTATGTAAAACACCCCGTTTCACCTCACCCAAAATCAAAAATGAAAAGAAATCTACATAGAAGCTCCCCCCTTGGTCAAAGAAAATTAGTCGAATGTGAAGCTCAAATATCCCTCAAACTTACATCTCAACTAGCTCTCACAGGAAAACTAAGAATCATGTGACCCAACCCAAACCTCGCTCACACCCATGATCAGAAACTCAACAAATAGGTGAATATGTGACCAATCAGAGGTTCCCAAATTGCACTATTCCTACAATGCGATGATGTGCCTTTACCTTGCTGATGTTTATTGTCACTGCAGATCTAAACGCAGATTGCAACATTGGAGCTCGCTCACCTAACTTAATTTAAAAAAAATTAAACTCGCCAACACCATAGACAGAAGAAATGTTCACAAATGCCCAAACTAGGTCACACTCAACACAACCTTCTCCTTATAGAACCCAAATTTTTTCCTTCAACCCTCACCACCTCCAGTAGTAGTAGTCCAAAGCAGCTCGACCAAACTCAAACTCAAATCAAAACACAACATTGCTAATAATTCCTGATTACATTGCACTTCCTTCCATGGTCATACACAAGTGCGGGCTAAGAAACTAAGACTCTGCCACAACTTAACCCTTACGACCCATCACAAAGTTAAACCTCCGAAGAAAAACAGAAAGACTCTTCTTCTTGCTAGAGGGTTCGGTTTTTTCCTTACCCAATTTCTTCACTTGAAGCAAGAAATGAAAAACTAAGTCATTTATTTGTGAGGAGTGTGTTTGAAATGAACTCTAAGCAAGTAGCTTTGCAAGTTTGCTTGATTGCTTACAAAATGATCTCTCTCTCTCACAGGAAAGATGAAAAATGAGAGGCCACTAAGAGAAGGGAGAGAAGCCACCAAGAGGTGTCGGGAAGAGAGTTAGGGTTAGGCTTACAATTTCATCCATTTTTGGGTAAATAATGAGTCATTTTTCATCCATCCCTCGTGAGGCATGCATACAAAATTGATTCTACTAAGCATACATCCTAGGATCCTTATTTTCGGCTCCTATTGTAACGTTCTCAAATATTATGAGATTCAAGAGGCATGTTCCACCCAACCTTAGAGCTTATATACAAGTACCACTGGCAGTTGAGGCCACCTCCAACTGGTAGTTAAGTGGTAGTTAAATATATATTAACGAGCTCTCCCCCATGCCTTTAGGATATCTCTAAGTGCAGTTAACTAGTGGTCCCTACTTACGTGGGAGAACTACATGTAGAACCACAGTCATCAACTAGTAGTTAACTCCCTTTACTTTTAGGACTGCTAGAGCACTCAGGGTAGCGCCTCTAGTTTTATAGTAAAGGAGTCCCAGTTGAATGAGAGGTTGTAAATAAATATAAAACAATAAATATGTAATACACGTTACACACCTCTCCACTTAGGAATGAACGTCCGCGTTCATGAATGATCCCAAATCGTAGTGCATCAAAACAAATATAGTCAAGACCACCACTAATTTAAGCGAGCCATGGGATCTGTATCTGTACCATGCTCCATGCCAATTGGCAAGGTGAAACAAGTTAATAATAACACCCCGTTTACAGGATCTTGTGCAAGCCTGAAAGAACAGAAGGTGCCTACCCCGAAGATACCTTCCGCCTCAAACATTTTTGCGCAGCTGGGGCTTCGCGGTCACGCTTAACACCATGGCATGTGAGCCTGTCTTCCGACTTTACTACCGCATCCCAGTACTCCTTGAGGACTTCTACACTCAAGTTGCATTCGGGCTCCCATGAATTATGCTCAAGTGCATATCCGAGTCATTTGATAAGATAGAATTTCTTGGGGCGAGAACGAGACCCTCTATCTTTGTGTGAAAGCACGCGTTCTACTTCATAAGATGCATCTTCCTCAAAGACTGGCGGAGGGGGAGGCTGTACCCTGCCATCGGTCACATAAGGCCTAAGAAGTGACACATGAAAGACATCGTGGATCTTAAATGTATCTGGCAGTTGCACGCGGTATGCTACCACCCCTATCCTTTGCACCACCCGAAATGGGCCAATCCACCTTGGTAAAAGCTTTCGAGCTCCTGGGACCTTCAACTTAATGTTGGCAGTACTTACTAGCACTTGCTGGTCCACTTCGAACGAGACCTCTCGTCGGTTCTTGTCAGCATAGAACTTTTGTCGTTGTTGCGCAGCAATGAGATGTTTCTTGGCCTCGCCAATCACATGTGTCATATGCTCGACAAAATTCTGCGCAGCAGGGACTTGACACCTGCTGTTCCCACTAATTGGTGTCCGGGGCTGCTGACCATAGTTCAGGACAAACGGAGTATTTCGTACAGACTCTTGCCAAGAGCTATTATATGCAAATTCAACCACTGCAAGGAATTCATCCCAATCATCTTGCATTGGGTTGACATAATGCCGCAACATATCCTCCAGGATACGGTTTACCCGTTCCGTCTGCCCATTAGTTTGAGGATGGAATGCGGTGGACATGGCCAACCTTGTCCCCAAAAGACCATGCAACGCATCCCAAAACCTACTTGTGAATCTAGCGTCCCTGTCGCTTAGAATTACCCTGGGTAGACCATGCAACTTATATACATGATCACGGAATAACCTTGCCGTACCTTCAGCAGTAACGTGTGTGGTGGTTGGCATAAAGTGGGCCATCTTGGACAACTTATCCACACACACAAAGATGGCATCATAACCATTAGCAGATGGAGTCAATCCAGAGATAAAATCCATGCTCACTACTTCCCAATTTCTATCAGGAATCTCCAATGGTTGTAAAAGGCCTGCTGGTTTAAGAGTAGGGGCCTTACTCCTTTGGCAAATCTCACAAGATTTTATATAGCTTCTGATGGACCCTTGCATCTCAGGCCACCAAAAGTTTACTCGCACCCTCTTATACGTCTTAGTTACCCCTACATGACCGCTATACATTGCATCATGATACTCACGGAGCAAAAATGACCTGATATTCGATCTTTGGAATGACACATCTGGAACCACAACCGCCTTTTCATACCACCAGATGTGATTCTCATAAACAAAATGTTTCAGATTGTGCGGGTTTGAGAACCAAAGATCAAGAGCATACCCGACAATGATAGTTTGATATAACTTCTGATCACTGACGAACTCCGGGTACCCCTTTGGATTGTTGTCTTGCTCAACAGGATCACCTCGCCTAGCGTCTGCAGCCACCATTTGAAGGACCGAATTACTTGGAGCAGACCGCGGTGCCATCAAGGCTGGCTGGTCACCCGGGTCTAGTGGGTTCCGACTCAGAGGATCTGCCATATTAATCCTTCCTAGTCTATACACCCATCTATAGACAAAATTTTGCTCCAAGAACTCCAACCACCGAGCTTGACGCCTTGATAACGTCTGTTGTGTTTTTAAATACACCAGAGGCTTATGATCTGTGACGATCGTGCAATCTGCACCCTCTAGGTAACACCGCCAGGTTCGCATGGCGTGCACAACTGCTGCAAGTTCTTGTTCACCAGTAGTGTAATTTCTCTCAGCGGGAGAAAATTTCTTACTCTCAAAAGCAATGGGCTTACCTCCCTGAAGTAAGACGGCCCCTGATCCGAGTAAAGAAGCGTCACTAACGACCTCAAATGGCTCCCCTAACTTGGGTAAGGTCAGAACTGGTGCATGTGTTAAAGCATACTTAACATTCTCAAAAGCGCGTTCACACTCGTCAATCCAAATGTACTTGACTTTGCTTCGCGTCAGAGAAGTCAAAGGCGCAACCAGAGTGGAATATCCATGTATGAATCTACGAAAGTAATTGCAAAGCCCCAAGAATGATCGTAATTGTCTGACTTCAAGAGGTCTATGCCACTTGGCCACAGTCTCAATTTTCTTAGGATCCACCTTGATGCCCTCCTTGCCAACAACATGTCCTAAATAATGCAATTCACTCTTTCCGAAATGACACTTAGACATCTTTGCATAAAACTGATTCTCTCGTAGAATTTGAAGTACTTGTGCCAAATGATTGACATGTTCCTCCTCGTTCTTTGAAAAAATTAAGATGTCATCCAGATATACCAAAACAAACTTTCCAATGAACTTGTGAAAAATACGATTCATTACTCCTTGAAAAGTTGCTGGTGCATTGGTCAATCCAAAACTTGATACTTTGAATTGGTAATGACCAAACGGTGTTCTAAACGCCGTCTTAGGAGCATCCTCCTCGGATATCCTAATCTTGTGATAACCTTGTGCCAAATCAAGAGATGAAAATATTGTAGAGCCGGCTAACTGGTCAAAAAGATCATCAATACGAGGCAACGGATAACGATTCTTTACCGTTTGCTTATTAAGTGCCCGATAATCCACCACCATTCACAGCGCTCCATCTTTTTTCTTGACGAACAAGATGGGAGACCCATAAGGCGATGAACTAGGCTCTATCCATCCCTTTTCCAAATACTCCTTGATCTGTTTCTTGGCCTCCTGCAGCTCGAGAGGACTCAACCTATAGATCGGCCTAAATGGCGGCTTGCCATCTGGCTCTAAACGAATAGTATGGGCCATTTCCCGCTCTGGAGGTAACCCTGTAGGTATGGGCTGAAAAACATCAGCATATTCCTCCAACACTATGGCATAAGGTGTTGCCACTGTGTCCTCTATGTCGTCTCCAACCGCGGTCAACTGAACTAGGAACGACGTTGCTCCCTTCCGAATTGACCGTTTGAACTGCATGGCGGTGAGTCTATGGGGATTTGGACTCTAACATTGCACTGGGTTCACATGCAGTGTCATTTTACGACGGCCCTTATACAACACGCAACATTCAGATGCAAAATCCAAGCGTGCCTTGTGCTGCACTAGCCAATCATTGCCCAATATCAAATCAATGCCTTCACTTAACTTTGCCACCAGGCAAGTAATTTGGCTTTGATATTGCTGTATTCTAACATGAACTTTAATCTTGCCGTCCGTTTGGACTTCATCACCATTGCCTAATACCAGTGTGTTACTGCCATTTTTCACTTTTAACCCGAAGGTCTTAGCAAAACCAGAACTCACAAAGCAATGTGATGCGACACTATCCATTAATACAGATGCATCCTGATGAGCTACTTGCCCTGAGAAACTCATCATCAGTTGAGAAGACAGAGTGAGCTGATTCAGCACACGTGGCCTAGGTTCATCCAAATAAACATGCCACTGCACTGAGTTTGATTCAAATTGATGGACCAATTTAAATCGTGGTAAAGTTCTCTTAAGACTTTTTGCTTTACGTTTGTCAACAATAAAACAAGCACCGGTCTCATAGGGCGCTCCCTCTTTACCGTGCAAATAAGATTTCAAGAAACTTTGCAAATCATCCATTGATGGTATAATCAATGAGAACGCTCCATAAACTTTGGAGTTCACATCTAACACATCACTGAGTGGGAGTAACGGAGTTGGCAAAATAATGTCTTTATTCAAAATATTAGACACGATTACATTAAATTGCTTATTGACTAAGCCCTGAATCACTTCCAAAGCATCACTAGGCAAATTAAAAACACCCTCCGAAACTTGAACAGGTCCTGACACTAGCCCACTGCCTAAGTGTCAGACTTGTGAAAAGGCTTTTTGCCTTTCTTGGCAGGTTGCTACTCAGCACTCTTCTTGCCATCAGGACAATCTCTAGCCAAGTGTCCTTCCTTGTGACATTGAAAACAAAGACCATCATTTTTGTCAGTGCTTCTTGCCGAAGGGGCCTCCCTTTTACCCTGCTTACTCTTCTTGTAAAAGGCGGAAAAACGGCCTTCAGAGCGGCGAGACTTGTTGTCTCTAATCGGCCCTGTGTGGCCATTGGTCTTGACAACCGGTACATCAGAATGAGACTTATCATTGTCCCGTCCTTTTGCATCTTGTGTGTACGTTGCATCAATTGTCACAGCATAATTGATGAGACGCTTGATGTCCTCCCATGGTCCACCATCGCCCTTAGGATCCACCAAGACTTTCTTGCGGATATCCTCCTTGAGCCCTGATATGAATCTCTCAATCTTATCTCCTCGGGAGACAAATTTTTAGTAATGTGTGAGCACAACTGTTGAAACTCATTTGCATAGTCCTCAACAGAACCTTTATGTTTAAGAACACGAAGCTTGTTCCGGGCTACCAACTCCTGATTGACACTGCCATAAGCAGTGAGTAATGTATCATAGAAGTTATCCCAGAGTTGCGGATCTTTCTTATCCGTTGCCAACTCCAATGCAAGCATATCCCAATGTTGTGACACATTGGTTTCCAGATATGTTGACGCAATTGTGACCCACTCCTCAGGAGCAATCTGGCGTGCAACCAAGAACTTTTTCATCTGGTTGAGCCAAGCCAGAATGATAATTTTGGACTTATCCTTGAACCGTTCCGGCTTGCCAGCAGCTGTGGTGGACTTAGAACGGTCCCCCTCATTATACTTCTTCAAGAGTTGGACCTGGCATTCCAATGCTTCCAAGCGATTGGAATGCGTGTTCACAATCGAGAAGGTTATTTCACCTTGCTGCTCTACACGCTGAAATTGACTTAAGTCATCAATCAATTTCCCATTGCAGTAATCTTGAATAGCTTGGACCACCAAACTACGGATACTTGCATCACTCGGTGAAGAGGATGTGCCAATCGGAAAAACCTGGGGAGGACTATCCTCCCTTGACGGTTCAGAAGTGTCCATATCCTCGATGGCCATAACATAAACACACAAAATACAATGCCAAAAATTTTGCGGGATTTTAACCACGAGTAAACAACCTACTCAGAAATCTTGCCCCAAGATTTCGACCCGATCCGATTTTCTGCCTAGGAGTTATACCCTTTTTCGTATGCTGCTCTCAAAAGAACTTCAGAATAGGATAGCTTCCTCTGACTTTCTCGAAATGACCTGAAATTTTAATTATGACTAGAAAGACTAAACACAAATCATCTCACCAAATTTCAAGCCTATCCTATTTTCTGTCTAGGAGTTATACCTTTTTTCGTGCATAAATCTACCTAGGTTTCAGAATACTATAACTCCACCCCACTGACTTAAAATATCTTCAGATTTTAGCAGTGATCACTAAAACCAATTATTTATGACCCCCTAAAATGAACACCCTCCAGAAAAATTACCAGCATAACAACTACACAGCGGAAGTTAATAGAAACCCAAATGAAAACAAGGTACAAGAGCGCCGGCTCTAATACCAATGTAACGTTCTCAAATATTATGAGATTCAAGAGGCATGTTCCACCCAACCTTAGAGCTTATATACAAGTACCACTGGCAGTTGAGGCCACCTCCAACTGGTAGTTAAGTGGTAGTTAAATATATATTAACGAGCTCTCCCCCATGCCTTTAGGATATCTCTAAGTGCAGTTAACTAGTGGTCCCTACTTACGTGGGAGAACTACGTGTAGAACCACAGTCATCAACTAGTAGTTAACTCCCTTTACTTTTAGGACTGCTAGAGCACTCAGGGTAGCGCCTCTAGTTTTATAGTAAAGGAGTCCCAGTTGAATGAGAGGTTGTAAATAAATATAAAACAATAAATATGTAATACACGTTACACCTATATTATTTTTACAAAAAAGGAATGGCCCATATTTTATACCTATCTATCTTACTTGTAATGGGATTGTCTACTTTTAATGGACCCTTCATTATTTGGAATTATTTTATACATTTTATGTCAAATGAATTTAATCCTCCCTATATTATGCCGCACGTCGTTTTTAAAATGCACTAAGTGACCCCCCCCCATGGCATAGAAATCATATCCTTGTGTTTGAGTGATGTTGTGCATGAGGTAAACCATACCTTATTTGGTTACTTATATTAATTGGACACTTACATTTAAGCAGCGTGGTGTTAGGTGTGGATCCAAGACCAATCACAAAAAAAACATGTGTTTAAAGATATTGGAATCTTACGTGGTTTGGTTTTGTTAACTATGTTTTGTTTAATATTTGATTTGGACTTCGTTAAACTATACCACCTTCACCTCAAAGACTTTCTCAAATGTGCATGTGAAGCATGCTTGAAGCAACTCTTGTCATCCACCCCAACACAAAAGTATTGTTGCTTATTGTACCTTGATGATAAACTCGTTGTTGAAATTGGCCAGTAGTTGACTATCCCAATCCCTAGGGAAAACTTTTATGTCACTTTCTATTCTTGCAATGTGGTTGAAACAAGGAAAACTTTGTGTTGGATTATCCCCTCTACACTTCCATTAGAGATCAACTTCTTCCTTACTTTAGAATCTAGAGTCAGTCTCAAGTCGTTCTACTAGTTCAATCATTAGGTGGATATTAATCGTTATGTCAAGGAGGTCATTGCACTCCATCACTCGAGATAATCAACTTTTTTTTACCTTGCCTTGATGTACTTATCCCGTAAGTCTTTTGGCCCGGGGAAGTCACTCCATGCACATTAGGCCACTACGTGCAATAAAAGTTTGCTACCCCTATATAATATGTCATAAATAATTTTTAAAATGATGATATTTTTACTAGAGATACAAAACCATTGATAATATCTTTTTTATATTTTTTCGAAATTTTTAGTCATCTTCATTTTTGTAGTAATTGTTTTAGTTCAATTCTGCGTCATTCTAGTTAGAAACGGTATGTTTTATACAAAAAAGAGATCATCAAATTTGGTTACCATTTTTTACTATGTAATAGATACCATATATATCTACTAGAGAAAAAAATGATAAAATTTGACCCATTTTGGTGATGCCTTTAGAAAAAGTAGATTCACTTTTATCGCACATGGCGTCAACTTGACCAATGGAGTGACTTCCCCAGGTCTTTTGGCTTTGTGGACTTTAACATATGAGCGTCTAAGATGCACAAAACACGTAGTTGAGCCACATTGTTTCATTTTTAGTCAATTATGTCAAGAATGACCTTATCTAGGATTTAGCTCACTCTTCTTGTGCACATTTCAAATTGGTTGGATACTTGAATGTTTTTGAAGATCTAGATTAAAATACACAAATTTGTGCTCTTGGATGCAAATACATACTTAGTATTTTGATCATCAATGTCACATGTGAGTATATTTTGATTTTATCCCTGACATAAGATAACATATATCATACAACCTAAAAATATAAATGATAAGATTTTACAACCTGACGAGGCTTGTAGAAACTTTGTATATGGTTGTACATTTAGACCCTTGGTCCTTTAAAGGCCAACTTTATTGATTTCATTTCATTGTTGCTCATTGCACCTTGAATCATAAACTCACCATTAAAATTGATTGGTAATCGGCTATCCCAACTCTTAGAGATAACAAATTATGTCATTTTCGATCTTATGTCAGTGAGACGCACTTTGTGATAGAGTGTCCCCTCTAGAACTCCATCAAAAATACTATCTTTCTTCCCTATTTCAAAACGTAGTACTAGACAATCTCAAGTCGAGTCTTTCTTCTAGTTGGACCATCAAGTTGAAATAAACCTCCAATCTCATGGAGACCACTACACTTTGATACTCCATGGAATTAGATTGTTTGACACCACATTAATGTGCTTCTAGTAACATAAACCTTTTGGCTTCTCAAACTAATGTCCGGGGAATACATTGACACAATAGATCGAGATCCAAGTGTTTTCAAGTCCAACCGGTTGCCAACTAATATCTTTTGGTTTTCCTTTATTAACTCAAGGTGTATGTTGTAGATTCCTCTAAACCGATCAACGATTCTCTCTTCTAAGGGCCACTTCACACATGAGCCAAGAGCCGTGACCATGAATTTGTGAGAGCCCAAATTAGTGTTCAAAGGCCGTCCCAAGACACCTCCAAAATCAGGTAGTGTGGTCATGGACCCTCGAGTGTAGTGTGAAGTCACATGTGACCGGGCCCTCAACCAAATGCTATTTCAATGAATTTCTATTCATGCGGGTCCTCACACATGATAAAATAAAATAAATCAACGGTAGTGAGCATTTGGAGTGCCATGGTCTCTTGGTTTTATGTTAGGCCTGGTTTTATGTTACCTCCAATAGGTGGTTTTTGAAAATAATCCAAGTGACCATGAAACATGATTCATTTGATGCCACGTAGGAATCCATGTAGACTTTACATCCATCTTGCATTCACTTACTCTGTTGGTCCCTCAAGCGTAGTGTGAAGCAAACTTGGACCGGCTCCGCCTTTTCCACCAATGAGAGTGCTTGAAGGGGCTCTCAGTCTCGTGTGTGAAGTGGCCCTAAAGTTTTGAACTTGAACCGGTCATTTCTCAAACTCAACCGGCCCACACATAACTAGCGGTCAGATCTCCCCATTTGGAATAGGGGGAACTACTACATATGAGAGTACCTCTTCTCCCTCCAACATAAAAACTCGACTCCATGTATGTTTGTGTTTGATTCATCTCAAGTGACTCGGTCTAGACTAATTTGGGGTCTTTAAAACCAATTTCGATATCAAATCAACGAGAATTAGTAACTTTCGGATTGCATAATATTTCCAATATTTTATGTTGAATGAATGGCAGGTACTCTTGTATACAATTACCCCCCCCCCTTTGTAATCATGGACTAAAACCAATTCTCCCCGTTCGGGATAGAGGGAATTACTGCATACGAGAGTACCTCTCATCCATCCAACCTAAAAACCTGACCTATGTATGTTTGTGTTCAATTCATCTCAAATGACTTGGTCTAGACTAATTTAGGACATTTAAAACCAATCTTGACATCAAATCAATGAGAAACAATAACTTCCAGATTGCATACTATTTCAAAGATTTTGTTGATTGAATGGTAGGTACTCTTGTATGTAGTATCCTCCCCCTAGTAATCCCATGCTATAAAACCAATTTCATTTCATGTAGAGTAGACAAAACCATTTCCGACACCCCCCCCAATCTTAATATATAGAGATCCCCTAAAGTTGCGAAGTTCCACACATGTAGCCATCATTTCCTACCTTGATGGAAAAGCCATGAATTTTCACACATGTTGCCTTCACATTTGGCTTGATGAAAAAAGTAAGTTAAAAGGGCACACATTTGGGCTCCTTGAAAAGGGCACTAATTTTACTCAAGTTTCATCTCCTATTTATTGGAAATAGGTTGACCTATGTTGTGAATATAGGTTGGGAGAGAATCTTGCCTTTGAAATTTTATAATAATTTCAAACTTGGAAATAAACTGTGATTTTTGTGGTGAAAATGTTCCTAGGGCCAATACACACGGGGTCTCCATTCCCAAATCCCAAGTCACATGAGGTAGATCTGTGCAATCTTAGTCGTTGAGAGCATGGAGGTTGGGACTTACCACTTCACACATGGTCCCAAGTCCTAAGTCCCAAGTATGACATGAATGCGTACATGGCAACACTTTTTTGGAGGTGAGGCTTGGGACTTGTGTTGAGAGTTGGGTTGAGCAAAAAGCTAGACCCAACTCTCAAGACAAGTTCCGCAAATATTTGTGCATTAAATAATCAAGATACGACTTTAATGATACTTAACCATATTTTAATGGTTTCTTGAGACTCAAAAGTTGGGACTTTGCCTCCATGTTGGACTTGCTAACATGAGCGGGACTTGGGACCCCACGTGAACCAACCATTATAGCAATTTCAAGACATGTGAGAAATCACCGCAATATACATCACACATGTACTACACTTATGCGAAATTGCTCGAGTTAACGGAAATAGGTCTATCTACTCTAGTATGTGGGTGAGTAAAGGAATTGACGGTGAAGTGGGCAAAGGGATACTAGAGTAGAGGCACCCATAACTCATCACTTGAAGAGATTATGCATTAGGTCTGGAGAAGTATAAGGCGGTGCAAAATTTTCCCATGTAGGAAAATAGAAATTAGGAGAACTGCAAATTTTTCGATAATTTTATCCCTTAAATTGAAAGTAACGTGGGATCTTGAAGCCAAAAGTTGACTTGAACATATTACCAATGTCTAGAGTCTACCATAACCGCTCATTTAAACCACTCATTCCTCCTCACTTTAACACTCAAAACCATGACACATGTCATGGCACTATTGGTTCCGGCCTAATCGATTGAAATTACGGTACCCTGATTGGGAATAGGCGCCTCTACTATAGGTGCCTTGACAAACCCTAAACTTAATATAAGTTCACATAATTTAGAAGTGCTGAGGTGGGGTGGGTGGCCGGTGGACTTCCAGGGATCGGATCCAACCATACAATCTCCGCCACGTCACCCAAGTCGCCCTTCCTTCTAGACGCAACAACTGAGGGGAAAAAAAAAATACGAACAAAAGTCGGGTCTTCTCTTGCAAGGTCTTCTTTCCTTCCTTCATCGGCTTCGTCGTCTGGTGGCTGCAGGCTGTCCGGAGCCTGAAAGGAGAAATGACTCTTCTTTTCTAACTTCAAGGTTACATTCTTACATATGTACAACGACTTCCTGATGTATCGACTGTAACACTAGGCTGGACTCACAAATAAAACTTCTAACAACACGAGTTGGAGCTGCGGGGGAGAGGAGCGAGATCACCATCACTTCTGGCATGATAGGTGAGTAAGTGTCACTTCACCTCGCCACCCACACTAAGTGACAACTTGCACAAATTACAAGTTTGAGTTTTGATGATGTTGGGTGTTTCGGGGGGCGCAAGTTTGGGAGGAGGGTTAAGTGTGTTTTTCTCCACAAAGGAAGGTTGGCATGATCTGTGTGTGTGTGTGTACGAAGATGTGTGTTTTTGGTTGTGGGGAGTCTGGGTTGGTGATGATGATCTAGGTTAGTATCTGTGGGTGTGGGGTTCTGGTGGTGAGTGTTTTTGGTTGTTGGCTCCTGGATCTCCTTGTTTCAAGTGTCATCTTTCTACCTCGAGAGTGCCAGATCGCAAGTTAGTTTGGTGAAAGGTTTGGTGGTGAGAGTAGATCGTAGCGCAGTTCTCTGTTTCTGTGGGAGGGTGTGTTTTCAAAATGATGACTTGAACAAACCCTTTGGAACATTTGTCTACCTCAAACTTGTTAGGAGTAACAATAATAGGTCATAGGGGTTAACTCACCCCTTGTTGGTCACATCTGTGAAAGAATTTCTCAATAAGGTTGTTGTTCTAGAGAATTTACTTTCTTTATTTGGGTGGTCTGCACAATTTGATGCATCCGCAGAGATTTTTGAATCTTAGCGCCTCTTGTTCAAGCACTCTTGTTCACAAGTGGTTTGACCGTTTGGAGGGGTGACTCGAAAATCTAGCCTTACACTTTCTCACTGTTGAGAAGTGGTGTCTACAGCATTTGTTTGTATGTTTATTTTTCAACTTTCTGGACCTGATTTTATCCCTCTGGTTGTTAGCCATCCATGGCAGATGAAAGAAATATCATTTTCTTGTGGCTATGCATAAACTGGTGTGTTTTCTGAGTACACTTGATGGCTCTATATGGTTGTGTTACGGTGCATTACATTTCTTCCTCTGGATGAAGGTCTTGTAATTTTGTTTTCTCTTTTGCAATTGATGTCTTATATTTCTTCTTACTGTTACAAGCTTTAGTCTTGCATTCTTTCACTTTATGAAGTGGTCTTTATTAGACAGAGTAGTAGTTAAAGCAACGAATTTGGACACTGGACAATGTAAAACATGGTGGTGTTAGTATTAAGTTGTACAGTTTTTCCTGTGTTGAATTCTGGAATTTCTTTGGCTACCAGTTGTGAAGTTTTCAAGTATGGAATGTACAGCCAACTCATATCTTTGTGATTGAGAAAAAGGCGATTGTTGAAACCCTCTAGTTATGATATGGTGTTTGGTTTGTCTTCATCATCTGTTTCTTCTTTTGGTTATGTCCTGGATCTTTTGGTGTTTTGTTTTTGTTGTTCTAAGTTGAATCCGTCTGAATTTGAACTCGTTGTAAGAAATGTGACAAGAGGAGTTTGAATTGGATTCATTCTGATTATTTCTATACTGTAATTTTCTAATTCCTCATCTGTTGTGCCACATTTTGCAGAAATTAGGTTCCTAGGACATATACAACATAGGAGCTGAACCAAGTTTCACGCCCTGGTTACGGGATTTATTATTCTTGGCCCCAGATGCTCAGAAAGGGATCAAAAATGGCTACCTCAAGGTCACTTCTTCTTCTGGTCCTCGCCATGGTATTTTTAAGTGTGGCAACATCGATCAATGGAGATGCAGGTGTTGTAGAATCAGCAGCACCCACACAACATGAGATTCAGAAGGAAGTTGCAGACTTGAAACAACAAATTTCACTTCTGCAAGTCGGGCTAAAGACAAAGGAGTCGTCGATCTCCGAAAAGGATAGCAGGATCAAGAGCTTGGAATCAGAAGTCAAAAACCTCCACTCGCACAAACAGGGTGCTGCAGGAGACGCCGAATCGAAGCTCGAAATCGCACAGTCAAAGGTCCGTGAGTTTGAAAAACAAGTGGCTTCATACAAAGAAGCTGCTGAGAAGTTGAATGTGGAGGCGAGAACAAGTGAGGAGAAAGCGAAAGCGGTTGAAGAAGCAGCCTTGAAGCATGTATCCGAGAAGGAAAAGGTGGTGAAGGCATTTGAAGACCTGAAAGCTCGGCTTCAAAAAGCAGAGCGAGGGTTGCAAATTGCAGAAGCCGCGATGCTGAAAGCGCAGTCGGAAGCTGAAGCCAAGGCCAAAAAATTGGATGAGGCCCACAAAGCGTGGTTGCCTCCTTGGGCAGCCACCCACGCTGAAACCCTCCAAAAAACCGCATCGTCTCACTGGTCTACACATGCTGAGCCTGTCGTGAAAAACCTTCAAAGGTCGGCTTCATTGAAAGCCGTGGGCGCGCATGAGTATATTAAACCCCACCTCGACACTTTCAACTCGAAGGTGAATCCTGTGATCCGGGAGAACTGGCAGAAGCTTACACTCGCACTTGCGCCCCATTTGGAGACGGTGAAGAAGGCGGGTGTTGCGTCACGTGATTACATTGCCCCACATGTTGTGACAGTTCAAAAGACAGTGGACCCGTATGTGCAGGTAATAATAAAATAAAATGAAATGCATTTGTGCTTTCAACCGTGATTTGGATTTTTAATTTTTTTTTGTTTAATTTTAATTGGTAAACTCAAGTCAAATCAGTACTCTTTCTCTTGGATTTGAATGCACTGGAAGGGCCAGGAATAGGTCTACCACAGGAGGTTTACTGGTGAAACACGTCTTTTGGGTATCAGTTTTTTGAATGAATTATCATTAAGATTGTATTCAAAATAGATGTGCTTGAATGTAAGCCACCTGAAGAGTGTTGAGACTTTTCAGCTACGTGAAGAGGCTCTTAGTGACCATTGATCTTCAGTTGTAAGAGTATATTGCTTATTAAGATAGTCCAAATATTATTAATCTGAAATTATGATGACATTTATGGCTTGAAAATTGATTTTATGTAGGTCTAATAGAGATATCTTATGGCTCAATGAAATTTTTTGTTGGGAATTCGCCCTATTATATGTCCATTGGCTGTTTGTATACAATATCAATGACTTCTTTCCACTTGCGGTGCATGCTCTAAGGTAGTGTTTGATTTTGAATCGAAGACGAGTTTGACCTACAATGACTGATATAGGATGTTTGCTCAAACCTCTAAGAATATGCTGAAAACGTACCAAACATGGATGTTTTTATTTTCAAAACAACAAACCCCTGACCAAATGTTATGTTTGAGTTAGACAACTTCAAATTTGTCTCTTTTGTTGTTATTGAGCTTTACATGGTATGGAAATATGTCGAAACCTGAAATGATAAAATTATTGAACTCGTGCAGGTTGCAAGGGAGAAAAGCAGGCCATACATTGAGCAGGTGTCGACGTTCGTGGCCCCTCATCTTGAGAAAGTGAACACCATAGCTGGACCTCACTATCGCCGTGCTCTTACGTCCGCCAACAGCTACCACGAGCGCGTGCAGAGCAATTTGAAGGAATTTTTAGCTCGGCACGAGCTTTTCACATCTTTTGCCACCAAGGAGACGATTTGGTTTTTGGCAGCGGCTCTTTTGGCGTTCCCATTCCTCGTGGCTTTTATGATCCTCCGCTCATTGTTCACTCCCAAGAAGGTTATTCATCACAAGAGACATCGAAGCAGTCACAGTAGCAGCTCCTCGACCAACAAGAAGCCTCGCCGCTCCAAACAAGTCGACAAGCAAGTGGAGAAGTAAAAATCTTAGGCTTACCCACCCAACCAACTGCATGGTATATATGCACTTTGGAACTTCAAGTCAAGATTTTGGAACCAGCGATTGATTTTTCTTTTGCTGCTCTTGGATGTTTGCTGGAGTCTCAAAATCAGGCGAGGCCATCGTGGACGTAAATCAAACATGACAGACATGGACATTGTCAACATGTGTTGAAAGGGAATTTGTGCTGTACTTTTTGCAGAGTAGAAATGACTTCTGAGGTGTTCTGCTTACCGGAGAATTATCATTCTTCTTGATTCTCCTATGTAGCAGACACTTTGTGTGGAGTTTTTGGTTGGCTACCAGGAAGCAAGGATAGAAAGAAACAGACATCTGGCTCTTTTAGACAGATGTTGCAATTTAGTTGTAGCCATTAGGATTTATGTAGGATCAATCTATGCATGTCGAAAGCTTACTTCTTGGTTGCTAGTAACTAAGAGTTGTTCAACACCGCTCTTTAATGAGTTGAAGCGGGTTTTGTAAGTGTAAAAGCGTACTTTGCGCATGATGATGTTATCATCTTTGACCCTTGATGACAAGCACTTGCTCTGTGTCACGAACTTTCCAAGATTACTTTTTAAGTGCCATTTGGAAGCCAGAAGGTAAGAAACAAATTTGAGCAGGTGTTAAGTGGTACCTGTTGTTACAATTGTCCATATTTTAGTCAGTTTTATGAGCCTGCTCAAATCGGTTTCACAGGTGCAGGGTGATAACAAATTACTCTTTTTCTCCTTTGTAAGTCCATTAAAATTTCTGTTGCCAATTAGTTTACTTACCTTGAATCATAGACTTGCTATTGAAACTGGCCGGTGGCTGACTATGCCAATCTCTAGACATAACAATTTATGTCACTTCTGCTCTAACAATGTTATTGAAAATGAGGTGCACCTTGTGTTTGAGTGTCTGCTCTACAGCTCCTCGGAGAAAAGTTCCCTCCACTATTTGAGAATATTTGTGTTAGGGTGATCCAAAACTAATCAACCGGTTGACCGGTGGATCGAATAGTAAGTAACACTAAATACCATGAACAATGTTTATAACACATAAGGTAGAAGCACCCAATTCCAACACCACAATTCCAAGGCCCAACTGGTCACATATGTTCTTCTAGTTTCCCTCACTAATTTGAGGTATATTACATAGAGTCCTCTAAGAGGATTCGTAATTTTCCTGAAAGTCTTGAGCTTCAAACTCACCTGATTCATTTGTAACTACAGGTCAGTTCTTTCCGTTCATTGCCTGCATGCATTGGAGGGGTTGACTTTTTTCTGAGGCCAGAACCCTCTCCTGCTTGCAGACAAAAAGCACTGCCCCTCCATGTATAAAAATTTCTTTTTCTTTTTCTTTTCCACAAAGGCAGTGACATATATATGTACAATGAATGCAGGATGTTGTGGCCAATTTGTTTTGTGAGGATGACATTGGAACGAAGGAGTGGATAAATAGGGTGCGTGTGACCTTACCCAACCTTGCCCTGCCCAGTAGCTTTCAGCCGTTGGGAATCATCTCATCTACGGCTCCGTGTTGCAATTGAATACACAAAACCTAAGTTGTTGTCCACATATTTCATGACACCCGATTCAACTATCATCACATATTCCTTACGCCTCATCAACTCATCAGTTGCACATTGGCATACTTGCAATCAACTCGTGGCCATATTAGAATTATACGTAAAGTTCCTCAAAGAGGGATGAGAGCGTGGGTTTAATCCCTCTTTGAGAAAACTTTCTATTAAGAGCCTATTAGATCATTGTACATAGGAGCCTATTTTGAAAGTTGGGTGAAATTTTTGGGACTTCCTTTGTTCATTTCTCAAACTTTGAGAGAGAATTTTAGGATCTAAAATAGGGTATGCAAATGGAACATGCTATCCTAAATTCCGGATTGGCATATACAAGACTAGCTTGGGCCACCTATTCTAGTAGGACAACCTAGAAAGCTAGATTTGAATAGCCTGGCACCACTCTTCGTGTATGATAATTTAAGCATGAAGAAAACTTGGGTGACTTTGTGTTAGTTCTCATAAACCCAAGGTTTGGGACTAAACCCGTGGTTTCATCTCCTTTACTTTACAAATAACTTCATTGAAAGTGCATAATTTTGTGCATTCTAAAAATCAATTTAGCACCTTTTCTATGGTCACAGTAGTTGACTACATGATGCAATTTTAATCTCTCAGCTACAAGGTTGCATGGGCCTAATACGGTTACTTTCTTAATAGAGACACCCAGATTTGAGAGTGGTCTGTGGTTAGATGTAGTTCTATGAACGAATGCCCAAAAGAGATTGGACTACGTGCTTACATTTTTTAGAGTATTAGGTGTTCAATAGTCAACATAATTTGGGGGACCTATAGTTATATATATCTAGTTAATTAAAGTTGAGCACAACTTGTTCACGGAATTATGTTGTAGTGTTGTAGTGTCACTAGTGTGTTATTTGTGTTGGTGATGTACATGGAGGTTGTTCCGGAGCCCAACCCTGTGAGTGATTGTATAAAGGTGTTTCTTGATGATCTTTAGTGGCATGAGCATATTCAAGACCCTCAACTGAAGCAAATATAAAGGCGAACTTCTTCAATTTCAAAAAAATTCTAGTTAACTATAGTTATTTTGGCAGTTGTCCAAGGTCTAAAGTTGTTCATAAGAGCTCCAAAAATTACAATATCGGAATGATTATGACCCCAACTTGGAATTATCAATCATGTCAATTTAATCGCATGTTCATTATTTTATATAATGGGATGATCAGAAAATAAAAATAAAAATAAAATCCATTTAAGACATGTCTACCTTTGGAGTGAGAGGCCAATTGTTGTGCCCAAGAGTTTAGAGAGCTCTTAGGTTGCTTCCCACTTTTATTGGAAGGTATTGAGCTAGGTGGTTTATTACTTGTTGCACTATACCAATATGCAACTGACTCTTCCTAGTTAATTATGAGGCCGGAAGCCAAGCTAAATGTCTTAACCCTTAAACGACGGAGCGGCCCTCTCAGGGCCTCGTTGACCCTAAACTATTTGACCATAAGATAGCGTCAAAACATGTCGGAATTGCAAAAAAATTCCCCAAAATGTGTATCTCAAAATTCCATATCTAAATATATATGCCGATCGCACTAAAAGAATTACATGGAGGTCTGAAATGGGGTAAACATAGGCTGATGGGAGAGGCCCTCTCACCCCCCCCCCCTTGACCTTTAAGGGTTAAGGAAGCCCACTATACGGTTTGACCACCTCCCGCTCTCCTTCAACCATAGATCAATTTAATGTGTGATATGAGACTCATTGAACCTCATGATATTAATCTAATTTTTCTTCGGTGCGGTTTGGGAGATGGGAGCTTGTAGACTCCCATTTTAGGGTTATGCCAGCTTCAAAGTCTAGATTTTAATCGACACAAATACGTCGTCGTCGTCGTCGTCGTCGTTGATTTTAGGGCTTCAATGTAATTTCAAGGTGGAAAAAAAGGAGTCGGAGGTGACCATGGAAGACATAATCAAAGTACGCTTGGTTCTCGTGAAGAAGTTGGTACGATTTTGATCAAAGCATCGATAATCAACATTAACAATGGTATTGAAGAACTTACCCATGGCTATCAAACTTATAATATCAATCAACTAATGATATAATGTATTTGGTGGGTATCTCAAGGGGTATAATCTCTGTATACCTGATTATTTGGGTCAGTACCATTCTAGGCCATATTGATATCAACATGTTTTTGGATTACAACGTGTTTTGTTGTATCTACGATCTTGTGATAGAATATGCAGTGGTGATTATAAAAATATGATAGAAATTATTTCATTATGTTTTGATTATACATGTTTAACATTGAGAGATAAAAAATAGTTTTTCTTAATATTTTAACATCATAACATCCAAGTAACCATTGAGGATTTGCACATATCCCATAAAATTTAGGTTTATTAAATTGTAGTGACGGATCCGCCCATAGAACCGAGGTAACCAAAAAAATAAAATTTGGGATATATCCAAATTTACTTATACACTCATTAATTAACTCAACTTGGTATGCATATTTTTGGCAAAATTTAGGCTCTCTATAAGTTTAGATTTATACATGGAATTCATACATAATCAAAATGTATATGTGCACTTGTATCGGTGGACTCTTTGATAAAAATGACATATATCAATATTAGATGTAAACTGCATCTCTTGTTGTAGCATGGTTTGTTAGCATGTACATTGTGTGATTTGTGAAAAATACACATCTAGAGTGAGTATTTCACCCCATTGCTTCTTAATGTATGTATGATTGGAGTTTTGTCATATTCTGTCGGGTCTCTTTCCCCAAATAATATTCTTGCAATGTGCGCACGTTGACGGCGCAAAAACATTCCCCTCAAATGCATGACTAGTTTTAGACAATTATTTTGTCCTTTGTCCATGTTTACTTGAATCTTAGATAAAACCCCCTTGGTATTATTGGGGTATTATTCTTGTTAAAGAATTACTCCCTTTTACCCTAAGCAATTGAAGTATTCTTACCAGCTTCCAACCTCGAATCTTCCTTCTACCAGTTAAGTTACCAATTATGGCATGACAATTAGATTACTACATTCTACTAGTCACGCGACTAGTAGACCCACCACTATTGTAATTGCCAATATGTATTTATAAAAGCTTACCGGTTAGGGTCCCATACTAGTTTGCTACCGGTCTAACTATTCTATCCATGCTCTCGGTTACTTCCTTATACATCGCGGCTACTGGTTGGCTCTCTCTCTCTTTCTCTCGTATACTCATTACCAATAGTTAACATCATCTCTTGAATCGGTAGCCCCTTTCCTCGCCTATTACATCTTCTAATTACCCATAACTCATGAGAATGCCTAACTAGCTATTCCCAACTCTGAGTACCAACAATCCCTTTCCTACCATTACTACTACTGTCCCTACTACCAGAAGCCAATTTCCACACCGACCACCTATCACCTAGGAACCTCAACTCTTCGAATGTCTCAACACTCCCATCTAGGATCTGGTGCTACTGCCTACCATTAACATACATAAATACTACTCTCTACCCCCATATGTGCCCCGAACCCCTTTGCTTTTGGACACACACCTCGTTAGTAATATTGATCTTTGCAACTAGCTTAAGATCCTTGATATGGCCAACTCCACACAATTATCATAATACCACCAACTATTGGGTAATACTTATCTCAATACACACACACTCATGGTAAGGGTTCCCCACAACATCATCACTCCTTTATTTGAAATCGTAACCACCCACAAGACTTCCAAAACAATTGCTCACTTTTCAATTTCAAATTTTGACACGTGGAGCCGTGTGAATGTGTATCTTCTCACTTATTTATTGTAGTAATTTAACTTTCTTTAGTTATCTTGGTCCAATATTACAATTACTGTCATAGTAGAACTGAGTGTTATAAATATTTTGAAATGTTAGAGAAATTATTGTTAGTCACACTAATGACCCTAGTTAGTGTAGTTTGACATCTACTATCCTGGCATGTTGCACATGTGGTCCCCCACCTATTTGGACCAGTGGACAACAATGAAGACCGTTGGATAATGACCACCACCACCACCACCATGTTGTCCGTTGTATAGTAGATATGTCACTGTAATGCCCCCAATTTTCAAAAATAGATGTCACCTCTTGCTGCTTAGTGTGTAGCTTGAGATTCCTTTGCTCTCGGTGTACAATATGTATTTATTTAAAGTTATGTAATGACTCATGCACATGGAGGGGTAATTTCATTTATTGCTACGTGAATATATACATCTATAAGTAAATAGGATTATAAAAGTTGTTGGAGCTTCAGGTTGGACTCCATCTAGGTTTGTGGGCCTTACATTGTCACTTTATGTTGTGGAACCTTCTTACTTGGTATTTTGTCAACATTATTGAGTTCTAGTGTAACTTACAAGCTTGAAAGTCTTGTGTTGTCCCAACCCGTTGCACATGTTTATATGAATTGATATTCTGGATGAACCCAACTTGATACGCTCATGCACCAACATGCAACCATATGCCCATGCCCATGCTCATAAGCCCCCCCCTCAAAGACCTGCCACGACCATGCCCACATGGAGGGCTTTAAGAAAGAGAATGGTTATTGTTTTATTATTAATTAAATTGTCCTACTTTGTCCTATTGCCCATGCTATTTTGCCACCTTAGCTCCATGCCTGCCACCTCCTCCTAGTTTCCCCACCAACCCTACCTTTTGCACTTGTAGTCCTCACCTTGCCATATTTGTTTTCCTCTTTCTTTTGTCAAATAATTATTTTGGGGAAGAACTTGATTTGCTCATATTCATCTCCTAACGTATGCGGGCCTTACTCCGTTGCTATTCTTAATCATATTTCTATATATTTGAGTGGTGTGTGGTTAAGTGTGGATTTTATAACGGACACCAAAAAGGTATGTGTTTTAAACGGGACTATACTATATGCTCAACATGAATCAACCATTATAGGCTCAGTAGCCAACATGATTGGGGGACATATACAACCATTTAATGAGCTCATTAATCTTCGCTAAAATAATGAATAAGATTATCACATGAGCTCCAAAAATTATGAAGAAAAATGTGTGTGTGTGAGAATTGGTGAAGCAGGAGGGACAAATGACTCAATCTACACTCAATGATTTGAAAATCGGCTCATGCTGCATCTAACTTCTGCAATTTCCGGTCACAAAGCTACATAGTAGTGTGACATTCTATCATTCGCAGATGACCCAGACATCTTGTGAGGTCCGCACCTAAATTTTAGCAGGAGCATCAGCCTTGATCGACCCTTGTACACACTAATTATGACCCTGATTTCTAGAAAAAACATAATTACATAACTCGTGACCAAATCCATGCACGTGACATTGGAACTTCCAATGAAATGTACAGAAATTTTACAATAGCTAATCTTAGCAGATGATTCAAATATGAAGTTCAGTCAACGTCTAATGACAAAATTTTGGCCATGATAGCTGAAATGCTCCAAAATGGATCTATCATGTTTGGCTCCTGCTTCATTTGTTTGGGTCCCGTGTATGGACCCATTCTTTCATTTGACTCAACATTAGTAGCGCCATAATTGTGTTTTCTATCTCATATCATATCCTTTATAATCAAAATCATGTTATATGGATAACATGTATCTACAATACGTAAGGATATTCTTCTCAATTATAGTCTTGATGTAGAACTTGGAACTCAGATCGGTGACAACAACATCACTAATAGCATCATCATAGAGTGTAGAAAATCTTATATCTATGTGTCCTCTAGACTTTGCTAACACAACTGTTGCAGTAACAAGGAGGGTCACGTTCATATCATGGATCTCAACACGTAAATGCATTCTTTCAGTAATTCCTTTTCATTTATGGATCATTCAGTTATATCAAAGTGCTTTATGGAGAACGACAATATGTCTAGAGCCTCCTTAGTATCTTCTTCGTCAAACGATGGGATACTCATGTATTCCAATCTATGGGAGTATCTAGGACACTATTTATAATTTCAAAGTGGTTACAACCAAAGAATCAATTCCTTGTTTGCAAGCACTAAATGGCGATGGATGTGCTGCTTTAAGGACTATATTCTCTAATGTGTCTATTTCTTTGTTATAGGTGGATGCAATCTTTCCCCGCTGAACAAATATTACTCGGTTTTAAAAAAAACGATATTGATCCAACACTGGTTTAAATAACCTCTACCCTAGACTAATTCAAGGTCTCTAATGCCATTTATGAAGTTTAATACTTTAAAACATTCATTTTCAGGCTATAAAATAGTTTGATGCGTTTTCACCTTCCTAAATGGACGAGTTTATGTAGCCACCACGAATGCCAAGCCAAACATATAAGGGTTAATATCTGTATTCCATAACATTATTCATATACATAATAGTGTTATGTGGGATTGACAGTATTCTGCGGAATATTACATCATTCAGGCTGAATGTGAGGAATATTCCTAAGAATATTGTCAGTCCCACGGAACACTGTTATGGATCTGAATAATGTTATGTCATAGAACTTCTCTAGTTATATTCTGAAATTGCTGAAAATAAGTGGTACATAGTCGTCTTGATTAATTTGGGTCCAAGCAGGATTATGAAGCAACCATGGGATGTACACTCTGGGTACATTCCAGATCTCCATATGTTTCGAGGGGCTACATTACAGGGGTGGTGCACCACTCCACTGTAGTTTTGGCCGGCACAGGGCATCCAAAACCCAACAATCGAATGCCATCATTCATCATTCATCATTCACACTCAAAATTCTGGCGGATTTTTAGAGAAGTAAACGCCGCATGTGGGGTCACACACCTACTTTTCTCCAGATCTTCTCTTTTTGTTACAAAGCATCGTTTGGTTTCGCAGATGTGGGTTGCTCCAATTCTGTACGTGAAGATGTCAATTGCTTAACTTGCAGGATTGGAAATATTGCCACAAATTAGGGCTTTGGGGTTAAGGGTTAGCAAGATGGCAAACGAGAATTTATAGAGATTTTTGGATTTGTTCGCAGAGGATTGGGTTTTGGGAACTTGGATAAACTTGCAAAGATATTTGGATATGATGACCACACTAGAGGGCTTTGAGCCAGTTTTTGGCTCTGCGCAATTGGAGTCATCATCATCATCATCATCATCATCATCTGTGGATGCGGATCCTATGTTTCTCTTTTGTTTGCAACCAAAAGGTGATGATCATCTGGAGGTTTATGTCACAGATTTTCATGCCAATACTTGGTATTGTGATATGAGCACGGAGTTTCTGGAGGACAAGGTATTTTGACTCTGAATTCCACATGTGAAAATTGATCCTGCCTTTGTCTTTTTCTTCATTGGATTGAATTGAGCATCATCTTCACCAGATGGATTTATCCTTTAATTCAATGGGATTTCTCGTCTGGAGTTAGGTCTACTATGATTTTTCTATCGGTTGTTTTGCATATAATATCAATAATTACTCCCTTTTTACTTGTGATGGTGCATTCCTGGAGGCAGTAATAGTAGTGTTTGAATTTAAATGAAGAGCACCCTATTTCATAGGTTTATTGAGGGCCAACCTCATTTTAGGACCATTGCAGCATGTCAAAATGAGTTTGACCCTCAATGTAAGGTGTTTTATGCAACCAAATCCCCTGCCAAAAGTCATGCTGAGTTAGCGGATAACTCTATTTTTTTTGTGCGCTGAAATTTGGAGTTTTTCAAGATAAAAAGTATAAGAGCAGATGCGTAAATGTGAAGCTGTAATTTAGTTTTCGGTTTTGAAGGAGGAGGAAGTTGGGTACTGATTTGTTCTGTTTCGTGCTGGAGAGTATATGCAGGTTATTTAATTTAATTTTTTTTTGTATCCACGAAATCTCCTGATCTTCTTCACATGCATTCTGTTAACCCTAAATTCTTTGTTAGGGGCAAAGCAGAGAGACGAGGTCGGAATTGGAGGTTCGTTTGAGGATTTTATTGCTTACGTGAGGGCCGCATTTGGCTCTGAAAATGTGAAGATGGTCCTTTATGGACCTGCAAGTGGGGCAGTGAGCAAAGGTAAAAACCCTCCACGAGAGCCTTCAGTTTTGCAAACTTTAATGGATTTTCCCTCCACAAAGCCCTAGATGCAAATCCCTCACATCCATGTCAACGCTTTTATTCAAAATAACATTGGAATTGGACTGCTAGACCCCCAATGAACCTAGGAACATGTCCCCATCATAAAAGACCTGTTTATTTCAATTTTGCAAAATGTTAGGCTTCAGTAGTAAAAAGTGGTGAAACACCTGGTCAATTTTTCTTACAATGAGTTTGTAGTGTATTGTAGAGGATTATTAAAGATGCTCTCTCAAGAGGAAGTACTCAAATCCATGGAAATGTCATTATTTGAGGCAAATTTTGAGGCTATAGGATTTAGGTTAACATTGAACTGAACGAGATGATCATCTTTCTCAAATCCATGCAGATGTCATTTGTTGAGGCAATTTTAGAGGCTATAGAGTTTAGGGTTAACATTGAATTAATAGAGATGATTGTCTTTCTGGTAAGAAGGAGCGGCGAGAGCAAGCGTGGTGGGTCAAAAGGCGAAGGGAACTCCAAAAATCTGGGTTAAGCTCACGAGATTGGAGGGCGTAGCGGCTAGTGATGCCATGAGTACAGTTTCAGTAGGAATTTTTAAAAACCTCCAAAAGCAGAGTGTATCTCTTTGCACAGGTCTGTTGTTTTTCACCCTTTCTACTCCGTATATTGTATTAAGTGTCCCTCATTATCTGGAATCACTCAATGCTCTAAAGTTTTACTATAGATTTCATTATTTACCTATAGATGTTGCTTGGACATTATATGACATAAACAATTTTCTTTAGTGAAAAATTACATCGTAAGTAAATAGTTATAATATCGTAACTCTGAACAGTAAGTGACACTAGATACAATAACCAGCGTAGTCCTCTTGCTCTAGATCTAATTATTTTTTGGTTATTAGTATCTTGTCTTTGAGAAATCTGAGCTCATAAAAGGCCACTCATTCACTCACCGCGGTTATTGTGTGTGACTGATCTTACAGAAACAACCAATGCTGCACAATTATCCACAGCACTGTGCCAAGAGAAGGTGTGTTTTTTATCCTGGGTGCAACATTGTTTATTTGCCCTAAGGTAAGAAGTGCCTAAGTTGGTTACCTTTCTTTATTGGACACCTGCATTTGAGTGGTATGTGGTTAGGTCTGACTACAAGAATGGATACCAAATAGACATGTGTTTAAAAGAGATTGGACTATGGGCTTAAAATATGATAACCACTCTAGGCTCAATAGTCAGCATAATTGGGGAGCACCTATATGACCCTTCAATGAGGACAAGAATCTTTAATTTGATAATGAGTAAGGCATTCATATTAGCTCTGAAAATCATGAGGAAAGCGGCTACGGCCTTAATTTGAATTTGCTAACCATCTTGTAGTGATTGTGCCTCTCATATCCTAGGAGAAGTGGACTAGTTGGAAAAAGTAGCCATTTAAGACTCATCTACCTTGCAAGGAATGCTTGTGAGATTCATTAAATGGTGTATATATTGGCTGCATGATGTCTAGGCGAGGGCAGATAGGCTTCAAGATCAGCTCGATGCAATGAGTATTTTAGGAAAGAAGAAGCGTCGTCCAACCTTATCATTTGCAGATCCATCATCGCTTACGCAAACACTCGCCACCCAAAGTCAATTGCCTTCTCAGTTGGTTACTCCCTCACTATTTGCCACAGAGCAAAATACTCAAGGAGACACATCAGCCGGTACGAATATGCATTCTTCTAGAAATCTTACACGGAGTTTCCCTACTTCATTTGTTTTCCCATTTTAGAGTTATCCTCAAAGTCTCTTCAAAAACTTATGTTTTGGTAGGGAGTTTCACCCCACTTTTGACAATTTATAACATATATGGAGCATTCAAGTGGTGTTGGAACCCCCAATTCTGGTGAAATGAAAGGGAGGCGTTTGACTTTGGCCAAAACATGGCTATACAAAAACGGATTTCATCGTAAACTTTTGAAGGCACCAAATATGGCGTTTGACAAGGAGTTCATGATTTTATAACCGTCTCTTGGCCAAAGTCAAACACCTCTGATTCAATTCACCAAATAGGGGGTTCCAACACCACTTGAACGCTCCTTAAACATTATATATTGTCCAAAGTGGGGCGAAACTCCCTACCAAAACATGAGTTTTTGAGAGATTTCAAGTATCACTCTATTGCCGAGTACCTTACCTCAGGCTATAGATAACATTTGGGTAGAGCTGTTATAAGGAAGCCAAATGTGTTGCTCATACCTGTAGTTCACTTCATTTGAATGTATATCAAATGCGCAACATTTTGACCTTGCCGCTTTCTTTTTATATCAGGTGCAAAACGACTTGAATCTTCTTCATTGTTTGAGCTGGTAACCCAATAAATGATCTTTGACTGACTAGGGCAGGCTCTGAATTTATGTTTCAGGTGCAACAAAGAAAGGTCCAGCTGGTCCTCGAATCCGTGCAGCCCCAAGGATAACAAGGCCGAATCGCAGAGGGGCAGTCATTGCAGTAGAGGATGCTAATGAAGGGTGACTGATTCTTGGAGGGGACACTTGTTTTTTCTTTGTTTTTTTGGGATATGTTTGTATCTACTTACAGGAATGTGTTTCGTAAGAGGAGCTCGCTTCTCATGTTGTATTTCTACTTAGCTCTGCTTGTATAGTGGCTCGCTCCACAATGAACTCTAATTGTGATTGTGGATAGCATTGTGCGACTAGTTACTTCATAACAAAATGTAGATGACAAAAATAAATTAAGGTTTAACAAATACTTTGTACACGCAGACCAAAGACTGCAATAATTTTTTTTAGAAGTTGAGTGTCAGCACAAAGCATGTGAACCACTAGTACAATGTCTCCAAGTTCTTACAGACGCATGATTTTGTTGTGTCTTGACTTTCAAATGACAATTACGCTTTCAAGCCTAAGTGGACAATTAAATACCTTGTTTGATGATTTTGATTTACCGACATCTATCTGACTCTATCTACCTACCCAATTCATAACGTTGTCCACCAACAGGATCTTCTTTGTGAACAGAATGTTCTTCTCAAGTCAATGATGTGAGTTTGGACTCCTAGGTATATTCTATATCCTTATCTTCATCCAACAATTTGCATTATGACTTATTTACTAGGTGGACCTCAAACAGACTTGTACTAGGTGTGTCAAGTACCTACAAGTCATGCTATATTGACATTCCAGGCCTTCTCCACTTTGAGTCTTGTGAGTTTCTAAAGGGTAGCGTTGCATGTCTTGCATTTGGAGCTAATCTTGAATTGTTATGATTTATCAAAGTCCAATGATGGTGAGCCATAAGAAGGCCACATAGGTTTCCCCAGTAGAATGACTAACAAATTTTAAACACATAGTCCAATCCTTTGTAAACATGTGTCTTTCTTGTGTCCCTTCTTAGATTTGCACCTAACCATCCACCACTTAATATATAGGTGTTGATTTAAGGTCCACCTACATTATGAAGAAAACTAGTCTAGGTTTTACAATTATCATTGTTTAGGTACCTTTGGTTGACAAGTTAAGTAGGAGTCTCCCTATGCTCCAACAATGGATTGTCTTGAAAGATTGAAGGGTGTTATTTCTCAACCTTCATCACTGAGACCACGCCTTGCATACTATTGTTGATATTTTTTTCTCCCACGTGGACAAAAGAAGCTAGTGGATGTGTAATTACAAGCACAAATTTGCTCTTGTGAGCTTACTTTAATTTGCCAACCATTTGAAAAACACAAATGACACCATATATTGCGTTGTAGAGAAACCCATGTGGCATGTGCTCTCCATCAGTTTGGTGCAAAAGCCCCACTCTCCACTTTTTGTTTCTTTCTTGCATGAAAAACAAAAAAATTTAAAATTTACATGATTTATGCTACACATAAAGTTGACAAATAATTTTGAGACTTCATATTTTTTTCTTCTAAACTTGGAATATTAGAGCCTCACCTAATAACTCATAAATGAAAAGAAAAGAGATTCTTCTATAAATTGAAGCAGATGAAACCAGGGGTTTAGACCCAAACCTGGAATTTATGAGAATTAACACAAAGTCACCCAAGTTTTATTAATGCTTAAATTACCATACACAAAGAGTACACTGAATAATTTCAAGTAGTGCGTGTTACTATTTGGAGTTACGCAATGCTATAACTATTCAATGAATGTTCTTTACCAAGCAAAGTCATTTATGTTCTAGAATGGCCGAACAACCTATTGAACTTTCACTAGTAAAATTTGAACTCTTGAGCAAGACATTATTGGACTTCAAATAGTAATACGTACTAATTGGGATAATCAGAGTAGTGTTGGGCTATTAAAAACTGACTTTCTAGCTTGTCCTACTAGGATGGGTGGGCCAAGCTAACCTTCCCTAGGCCGATCCAAGATTTAAGACAACAAGTCCCATGCGCATGCCCTAATTTACATCTTAACCTCTCTCAAAGTTTTTGAGATGGCAAGAGGGAGTCCCAAAAGTTTCACCCAACTTTCAAAACAGGCTATGATACACGACGAACTAACAAGTTCTTAAGGGAACGTTTTCTCAAAGAAGGGTCGAACCCACAGTTCGTCCCTCTTTGAGCGACTTTACGGATATCTCTAATGATGTTCAAACTTCCATAACTAAGCAAGCAAGTATGTGTGTTGATGAACAAGAAGTTAGTTAGTTTTGCATGCCAAAAGTGACAAAAAGAGCCTGCAAGTTGTTCTTGTGGTGAGTCATCTGTTCTTGGATTTGGGCCTCGAAATCCACACCTGAGTCCAGATTCGCTCCTCGCAAAGACCAGTGGTAGGGTAGCAGCCAGATTACGGAAAGCCAAAAAATAAGTGACCTAGAAACTTGAAAGGAGCCTGAAAAGAAGACTGCAGGCGCTATTAAATGAGGGGCCCACAACCAATTAATTTAATTCCATTCCTACGGCATTCATACTAGGTTGAAAGTAAGTTTGTACTACTGGGGCCATGTGCCACATTGGAGTTTGAACTTTGGGGCAGCTTACCAAGATCTCTGTTGCAAAGTCCTTATGTGCGCAGACACATTCAAGCATATTCCAGTTCGGAGGAATAATCTCTAGTATCAGTAGGGCGGAGGGGGAGGCTTTTGCAGCTTGAAGCAGCTTTGGGTATGCCTTCAACTTTGGCCTTTACTAGGAAGTAAAAACTGGGAATTCTGAGAAGCCTCACTTGTGGCAAGCAGAATTTATTTTCCTAGAATAAGTTGGAAAAGTGGGAGGTCAGGGGAGGGCTGGGGCGAAACAACCCGTACACTGGTTCCTTGGAGGCAAGGGTTTAGGCATCCGACAAGGAACGAGTATATGGGTTGGTTTGCCCAAATCTCAGGGGAGTCAGTCTCCGAATACTTATTTTCACTTGAAAGAATTGTTCTGTTGGGGGCCCACATCTCCAAAATTTAACCTAATTTTTTTTGATCTGGCGTGGGACGGTGGACCTCCAAGGACGAATCCAGCCATGTACCCTTGCCACGTCGAGGTGTAAAAACATAAACAAAAGTCGAGTGTTTAGGCTCTTTCAGACTCTTCCCTTTTTTCCCTGCACATGTGGTTGTTGTCTGGGGAGAAGTGAGGAAGAGCTTCAACCTTCAGTTTGTGGTATAAAAAGATCACCTTCGAAGGCGGAGACGTTGCAACTCATCTGGTGTTCCACTTCTGGTATGATAGGTATGAATCCCTCACTTTTAGTAGTTTGGTGTTTCAGTAGAAGCCAAAATTTGAGGAGGGCTCGAGTCCACCCTTCATAATAAGGTTGCCACATCTAGAATGCATTTTGCAAGTTTTTGTTGTAGAGTTGAGCTGATGATTGTGGGGGGTTACGCTTCCACTTCTCTTGTGCTTTTTGGTATACTGAGGCTGCGAGGAGCGTTGATCCAAGGTTTAGTTTCTGGATTTTTTGGTTTGTTTGTGCTGTGGGGATGTTTGATAATGGAGAGATTTTATTTTTCCTCTCAAAGCAATGACCTGCTTGTGGCCTTCTGGATCTCTTGTATTTTGTCATGGTGTAAAGAGAGTGTTAGATCCCAGTCAGCCTGGTGTTTCTTTTTTCAACCTCCTGAGATTTTTGAGGGTAGATCCAATTACCACCAGGATCCGGTGGCTCTCTGTTCTTTGAGGCTCGTATGATATGTGAATTTTGCAGCTGAAGGTTTGAACCTAAAGAAACCCTCTCTTAAGCCTCCCAAAAGAAACACTACGCCTATGTTACTCGATGATTGGAATGTCTGTGTGGAAATATGGTTTTTTTTGTGTTGGATGTACGTCCTGCAGTTCCATGGTCTCTTTTGTTTTGGGTGGATCAACTCGAAGCCGATTTTTGAATTGAGCATTGGTATTTCTACATATGTAATGGGTGATGAAGTTTGATGAGGTTGTGCTGGATGGATGTGTTTTCTTCTGTTGTGCTCTTAAACGTTTAGGCTTCAGACTTACAGTAGGAATTATGTTCTTTTTTCTGGGTCTGAATAGTATGACAAAGCTCAATTAGCAGATGGCACTTATCCATGTTATTCTGGTGCCCTAAATATCTTCTCTACTGGCTTGTGCAATGCATTGAATTTATCTATATAGTCTCTGAAAGATAGGGGAGCAAGTTCTTTGTTGATTAACACTTCTGATTTTCTCACCAGAATGCCTCATTACATAACATCAGTTTAAACAAACATGGTGCTATTGTTTTTGATTCTTACTGGCTTTTTTCTGTTTTGGATTCTTGGTTCTTTGGTGAACTATGATAAATTGGAAGGTTTACAGTCACAGTATGTTCTTGAAAGATGGTCACACATAGTGATCAATAACAGTTCAATCTATGTGGTGTAGTAGCTCACACTTCAATTGTTCCTAGAAGCATTGCCTAACTGTTGCAATCCTTGTGATGAATGAACAGTATGGGCTAGGCAATTATTTGGTGACAATCCATATGTTGTTGTGATTTGATTGATTGATTGATTTATTTTGAAAATATTTATATTAAAAATATCTAGTTTTTACTCCATGTTGGGGTAGAAGGTTATGTCTGCACTCTTTAGATTTTGTGTTGTCTTTGCACAGATTTAGGGCAATAAATCTGATGCCACTTATGATTTCTCATCATAATGCCTCATTACTTGACATCAGTTGGGACAAAACATGGTGATGCTATTACTCTTGAGTCCTACAGGATTTTTCTATGTCTAATTGTAATAATTCTTTGGTGAACAATTCAAGAATGTGATAAAGTGGAAAACTTACAGTCACAGTATGGTCTCGGAAGATGTTCCTTGCATTTAAATTGTTTTTTTTCTCTCATTTCCATTGTTCCTAGAAGCACTGCCAAACTGTTGCATTGCTTGTGATGAATGAGGAGTATAGACTAGACAATCATTTGGTGACAATCCCTATAGGGTGTGAAGTCATTGCGGATTTTGTTTGTAGTCTTCACTCTATGTTTGGGGTAGAAGGTTTTGTCTGTATTCTTTTTCATTTTTATTTAAATTGTCTTTTGGTCTTTGCACAGATTTGGGGCAGCAATGGCAGCAGGTCCAGAGGAGGCCATGGATGTGGAGGGAGTTGCTTCAGTAGGTTGCCATTCAGGGAATGGAGTTGTTGAGGACACGCCAGTGGAGAAAAATCTTTTTGGAGGAGCGATCACATGTACCTTTCCTCTGAGGTTCCACGTAAGATGTCATCCAATTTGCCATCTGCACAGGGTTTTTAATGGCTTTGTGAATTTTTGTCTAACGTAGTGACATAGTAGAGGTGTGTGTAATAAAACCGTGAGTTTGATGTATCTTTGAGAGATCTTTTCTATAAGAGCTTGTTGGCTTGTTGACTGTTGGAGCCTACTTTGAAAGTTGGGTGAAACTCCTTGGACCTCCTCTTGCCATCTCAAAAACTTTGAGAGCACTTTAGGTCTAAAATATGGTCTGCCCAGGGAAGACGCCACCCTAAATTCCGGATCGGCCTATGCAAGGCTAGCTTGGCCCTCCCATCCTAGTATGACAAGCTAGAAAGCTGATTTTTAATAGCCTATCACCACTCTTTGAGCATGTTAATTTAAGTCTCAAGGAAACTTGGGTGACTTTATGGATATGCTCTCTAACTCATGTTTAAGCGAACTCACAAGAAGTTTGATCCCAAAATTTTATGGATAACTCTAGTAAGCTTCAAAATGTGACCTCTTTCTTTGCATGTACACGGTCATGCTACACATAATCAATTTGGCAGCTTCTATTGATTTTTCATATATAGTTCACTATTATATTGCAGAAATAATTTGGGAGTGAATTGCAGTGGTCGTCGATCTTATAGTTCTTGGTTCACTTTTTTTTTAAGTCTGCTTAGTATGTCAACCTGAAGGTTGCCCATGGTTACTGTGCAGGATGTGAGTGATATTCGGGAGGTTCCAAATAATCAGGTAAATCTTTCTCCATATTTTTTTTGTACTCTTGTAGATGGCAGAACTATGGATACTTAGAAGCGAAGTTCTTGTTGGATCGCCACACACCAAATCTGAAAATCATGTTTTTATTGTTATTTATTTTTTCAATTTATGGGATTGTAACCTTATTTAGCAGATTATCTTATGTCAAGAAGAATTGAAAAATATCAAGTATGAATTATCATCAAGGGCACCCAGGTTTCTTATTTGAACCCAAATCTTCAATGACAATAAGCTGTGTAACTGAAAAGTTCATTTGAAAAATGAATCAAATTTTAGATAGAGTCAATTTTGACACAATAGGCTAAAAGTGGAAGTCTGTAGCTCAAATAGATGTTTCATTGTTTTAGGAGAGGCCCACATTGGAAAATACCCTGCAAACAAAGTTCATTGGGTTGAATTGTGCAGGAAGTATTTGTGGATGCAGATCGAGATGAGAGTATAATTGTAGAGCTATTGGAGCTCAAAGAAAATGTTGAAGACACAGGAAGTGCCCGTTGGTTCTTGCAAGACCTAGCCATGGAGCAAGAATCTGAAGACAGCCTGGTATGCCTGCTGAGTTCCACTTAAAAATTAAACTGAAAGTAATTTATTGCCTATCTATTTCTGTGTATAAAGGTCTTGTGCTCTGAAGTACTCTAGAAAAATTCTTCAATTTGCATTTATGTTATCGTTCATTTTCAAAGACCAGCGTGTGGTTTTTTTGAGGGTTGCCATGGAGCGAAGTTTAGGTTCTGGTTTTTGTCTGTGTAAATTGTGTGCTACTTTTGCTACAATAGGGAATTGTGAAGGGGGTGGAAGCAGGTTGTGGAAGCTGAAAGTACTATCTCTGGGGTTGATGTCCCCAACTTGGATGCTACAACCGTCGTCAATTCTGTGGTTGGCACCATGGTGAGTCTGCGGCACTAAAAAAATAAAAATCTAATATAGTGTGGAATTAAAATTGGTGTGTCATGTAAATTAGGGTGAGTTTACATTAGGGTCCAGGTCCAAAACACCCCTTTAAGGGATCTTGATTAGAACACCCCAAGCTCGAACATTGGTTTCTTAAACTAGGAGTATTATTTTCTTGAGTGGGACCATTGAGATATGGCAGGAAAGTGATGGCACATTACCGCCACTCCTTTTTTGCATATCTTCGACCCGTACCCTTACGTAAACTCCTTGGGTCCAAAGTTTAGGATTGCTTGATTTTGGAGTTTCTTTGGTCTTGGACCCTAATTCAAACCCACCCTTAGAGTGGTGTTCATGACTTGTCATGTAGCACCAAGTTTCATATGACATCCTCTCTGGTTGCCACTCGTCGAGTCAATGTGGGTCACACTAAATTGGATGTGTAGTGTAATGACCACAATTAACAGCATTGATTGTTCTTTGTAAGTTATGACGCGCAGAAGGGAGTGATTAAATCTATTGGAGTTACAATGCTCAACATGGCGTTTATAGAATATCATAGAAAATCTGAACTCTGGGCTCCTCATGCACTAAGGTAGTTGTGCCTAATTCGGTTACTTATCTTAATCAGATACCTATATTTTGAGTGGCATGTGGTTTGGTGTGGCTCCAAGAACATGCTCCAAGAACCATGAATGTGATACCAAAATGACATGTGTTCAAAAGAGATTGTACTGCGTACTCAAAATATGACAAGCATTCTAAGTTCAATAGTCAGCATGATTGAGAGGACATATATGACCATTTAATCAACATGGGAGTCTTCACTTTGATATTGAATAAGATTTTAATATGAGCTCCAAAAAGTACGAGGAAAGTGGCTATAGCTTGGATTTGATCAGCTAACCATCTCTTACCAAACGCTTGTTTCATATCCTAGGAGAAGTGGGCTAGTCGGAAAAAGTAACCATTTAAGACCTATCTACCTTATACTTTTGCATTTGGGTCATGTGCAGGCAGTTGCCAAGAGTCGACAAGGTCCTGAAGCTCGCAACCTTGTGCGGGTATGTCCGTATTTCACGTATGTGGTTTTAAATAATATTGATATGCATACATGGATGCTAGTGTCAACTTATATTTGAGTGATACGTGGTTAGGTGTCGCTCCAAGAATGCTTCCCAAAATCTTTTTTTAAAGAGTTTGGATTGTGTGCTCAAAATATGATAACCATTCTAGGCTCAATAGTCAACTTATTTGTGGTGGTGGTGGTGGTGGTGGTGGGGGGGGGGGGGGGAAACGGATTGTGTGAGCACAAGAATGACCATTTAATGATCACAAGAATCTTCACTTTGATAATGAATGAGATATTCATATGAGCTCTGAAAATGATCAGGAAAGTGGCTACGGCCTCAATTTGGATTTGCTAACCATCTGGTACTAATCGTGTGTTTCATATCCTAGGAGAAGTGGGCTAGTCGGAAAATGTAACCATTTAAGACTCATCTACCTTAAGCCATCTAAACCCCCACTAGTGCAAAGCTGGATTCTCTTTTCTTTAGAATTGGAAGTAGAATGTCGTCTTCTTTGTATAGAGGATGTCCTCACATGGATTACATCACTTGTCAGGTGTTGGAGTACTTTGCTTTTTTCGAGGATTAATCAACCCTTGTGTATTGAGGTTTTTGGCTCTGTGTCTGATTGTGCAGGTGCACCTAGGCAATATCCGTCTGCGTGGAGTGGAGACAGATGTACTTGTAACTTTCTATGAGCCTCTCATTATCAGGTGAGTAATTTTTTTGAATGTATCTGTAACCCAAACTTTTGGTCAGTTTCTATAACCTTGTGATTATTAACGTATGTGGGCCTATGTGGTCACTCTTCCTAACTTGACACCTATATTGGAGTGGTATATGACAAGTATAAAGAACAGACACTGAACAATTTTATGATGAGATTGGACGATGTGCTCAAATATAGACACCATTCTAAGTTCACTAGAGAGCATCCTCACAATTGGGATGGCCTATGTAATTATTCAAAGAGATCAAGAATCATCTTCACTTTGACCTCTTACAACTTTTGCGTCTTGTGAAACTCCGATTTTGAAACTTGAAGTGACCATCTGTATGAATTATCACAAGTGACAACCAGATGAGACAATAATTCCTGATGTTCTCATTCAACGGTCAAAATTGTATGTGGGGTTGGAAGTGCCCACAATGGGGCCACATAAGGTATAACTAACACAATGCTAAAACCAACACCTTAAAATCTTGCACAATAAGTACATGTTGATTCCAAGAATGTCCACCATGTTAACATAAAGAGGCCCCTGTGTTGATGGCTTTGGCTCCTCATTTCTATCAAAACTTTGAACTCGTTACTTTTGCATATGGAATTCAAATAAAACACACTCTGGTGCGTTGGAATGCCTCGTTAATTGCTAAGGAGAAATCAGTATTATTTATTTTGTTTGTTTGTTTGGGTTTGGTGCAGTGAGCACAGTGACAGTGCAGCGACGGTGGGTGCAGGAGCGACGGTGCCTGCCAGAGTGGCAGGATGCACCCCAGCTGCTGAAATTTTCAAGCTTGTTCTTTCTACATTCAGGATACATGACTGGTCTCTTTTCGGCTACGCTCATGAAGAGTAGTCTCAGAAGTATTGCTGTTTTCAAAACAGAATTCTCGAGGATGATTGATCTTTATGGCTAGGCTACGACTCTCCAGAGTAATTTTAAGGTGTTGTATCCTGTCTTTTGCCAGCACCTGAAGAGGAGTACAAAGTTGGGAAATTTGCATTAAAAATGTGTCTTGTTCCCAGCAGCTTAGCCTTCAAGTAGTAGACTTCTTGTCAAGATTTTATATAAGCTTGGTACCATGATAATAGGAGCAAAACAACGCACTGCTTCTCGCTTGTGCACGGAATTGTGGGATGGTGGTTGGTGATGTTGCAAAACATGGGTTATTTCGTGTGCGTTCTAATGTGTTGTCAGTGCAACAAAAAATTCGGGATCAATAGAATGGCCAGGCCTGTACTACTGAATTTTATGCAGATTTGAAATCTATTTTGTATCCTGAGTTTTAAAAGACATTGCTTAGGTTGATGAGAATGCTCATCGATCATGGCACTCCCCAATGACGTTGGTGGGACAAATTGTCCATGTACTAGGTCAAAAAACCAATGTTGGGACGTGGGTGGCCTCTTGCTTTATACTGGTGTATACTTACTGTGAACATTTCAAGCAGTAGTGCAATCTTTAGGGCTGGATAAAATCTTTCTACCTTGAGGTGAACATCAGTACTACTTAAATGTATAGAGATTTGCACTGGTCTTAGTGGCTTTCAACATGTAAGTAAGGTGTGTGGCTTATGAAAGTTGAGAGGACAATTTCTGTAATCTACAATTGAGATAATTCTTGTGCCGCATAACATTATTCAGTTGAGTATGTACGCTGGGCGGGGCCGGGGATAAGCCAGATTCTATTTCGAATTATACTCTGTTTATTCTCAAGGCAAAGCTCTGCACTGGCAGATTCAGGCTGAAAAGTCAAGCAGTGTGTACTGATATTATTAGAATGGAATGGCGGATAGTAGCTGAATAAAGTTATGTGATTCAACAATCAGATTTATCTTTGGAGTTGGAAGTGCCCACAATGGCATTGCACATCTTAGTTCTTGAGGCAAGGAGACTGAGGGACTTACATGTGAAATGCACTAGGGCATGTGTGATGTGTGGGATAGAATGCTTTGTCAAACTGGGGTGCATTATGCGAGGACAAAGTAACAGAAACACAAGCTAGACCACGATAGGGCATGGCCTTATCTAAGTATGTCATTCAAATTGATGCAATGCAGAAAATGCATTTTTTTGGTCTAGCTATGCCTCCAGTAGGCAGTGTCTTCTTCTAACTTAAGTTGGGTTAACAAGCTTCAGTTGTATAGGTATAGTTCAGTTATAAATCCAGTTATAGCATGCTAAGCTTCAGTGAGGTGCTAAACATATATAGATGGTGGGGGTAAGTTGCGATTTCCCAAGAATCTTTGTTGTGCTACGAGTTGTGGAATTGTTTCTGCACTCTGTAGTACGCACTCCAGCAGTGATCTTACATCACGTGTATATCTTATTACTTAGGTGATAGCTTGTCTTTGTATTTTGTGGGTAACCAAAACCTGTTGTGGAGATTCCCAACTGAGAGCTGAACGCAAGTCGATCATATGTAAGCTATCTGCATGCATCCACGAGGAACTCCAGAATTGGACCAGTAATTGAGCTGCTTGGTGACGAGGTGGATAAGGTCGTATGGAGGTGCCGCATGTTTTGATGCATGTTTCGCCCTTTCCTGGTAGGCACCCACAAGAATTTAGATGTGAAGGCTACAAGTGTAGGGTGATGAGGAGAGAGGAATCATCATGTAAGAGTGTACCTCTCATTCATCCGAAACAAAAGCCCTGAAATAGTATGCAGCCCGGAGGCTACCTTTTTTGAGCTGATTTGACACTGGAATTAGGTTCTCAAGACCCCGCATTAGTGTACTCAAGGTCATTTGAGTTGAATTGGCAATGTATCTGTTCGGGCCAAGTTTTATGTTGGTTGGATGAGTGGTACGCTCGTATATAGTATTTCCCTCTCTCCGGGTAATGCACTTTGGCTCGGGGGAGGTTAAACCCCCCTAATGAGTTGAATTAATTGTCCTATAATCATGAAAATTCGTATAAACATAATTCACCAACATGTTCTTTGGATGAAGGCATATATTGTTAAAAACAAGTGCAATCCTACATTGGCATTTTGAAAATTTCACACTAATCACGTTCGTGTTCACAATTATGAACACCAAGTCTCAACAAAATATCACTCTCATTGATGATTTTATTTAGTTAGGTTTTGTTGTTAACCTGCATGCATGAATTCCCAATTATTTATTGTTTTTACATGTGAACTAGAGGCTTCTCATTGACTTTCACACCTTCAGGCACAATGGGCAATGAATATGGGATATGTGAGAGCAATGATGCTTGGGTCTCTCAAATTCAAGGGAAATAATTGCTTTGAAGAAAAAAATTCGGGTAGGTAGAGAAGGCATGGCCTTACTAGCTCCATGAGACCGTGCCCCAAGAATCCATGAGGCCCCCTATGACCTGACCCCTGAGACCTCCCATGCATGCATTACGTGGGCCATATTGTCTTACGTTTTGGCAGGGGAATCATGTGCCCTATAGTTTCAAACCATGGCATTCATCCACAATATGAGTTGATTTTAACTAAGACAATTATCCAAAGTTATATGTAGTGTGCATACACAGCCACCAGTTCTCATCCATGGAATATAGCAAGGAACCTTATTCCAACACATGCTCTTATGGTACAAATGATTGGTGGTAAGTTGGAAGGTCCATCTTAGAATGCGTCTCCATTCGAGAAACCAAAAACAACAACAACATTGAAATTCTCCTTGGTACACCTTCTCCAAGTACATAAAAGTACATAACATGTTTTTGAGAATCTCATAGCTAAACCTTCAACTTTTGGCTTGTAAAACCTACCTTACAAGTTGGAAAAGAAAGAACGCCTTTTTATTATTGTTGTTTGTGGAGAATAAGTTATGCCATAGCTTCTTGAAGACTCAACAACATTGTTCTGTTTTCGCTCATAAATGGAAATGCATCTCGAGAGCAAGGTCGCTCAATTCTACATCTTTGTCTGCGTAATCAAATGTTACTTGCTAGCTTATTAAAGCTTGCCTGTTCCTCTTATGAGAGAATTGAGAAACTTGTAAGAATACATATATGCTTCACAATCTTGAAAGGAACTTGTTTCCACTTTTAGATTGGCACATCTGTGGTATTAATTTGATGTTTCATGTTAAGTAGAGTGACCTTCATGACTTATGATGTAGCAACGAATGTCTCGTGCCCACCTACCTTGGTTGTCACTCAAAACGTGCAAGATCATTTGCATGGGTTGATGATGAATCGTGTGGGCCACATCAAAACACATGCATGGTGTAGCTATGGTGGTAGCAGCGGTAACAATTAATTACTACTCCCCTCTACATCACAGTGAGAGAAAGAGTCTTGACAAAAAGTTTCTAGACTATGAACAACCCGGACGAAGTTTTATACATGTGGGTGCAAGCATGGTAAAAAAGTGCTCTTGTATACCAAAACCATAATGTTTTTGGTCAAAGGCTAAAAGTAGCAGCAAAGTATTGTTTAAATTGGATGTTTTTTTCATAATGACCTCTATTGTTGTGTTAACTACTCGAATGTAGAATATCAAGTTGAGATCTTCAAAACTTATCAATAAAAGTGATGCTCAAAAGCCAATGGTTGAATCTAGTTTTGGACGTAGATTTCATGACCTTAAATATTTTGAAGTTGGATTTTTATTTATTTTTCATATTCCTTGAATTCATTATGTACTTGAGGGCATCATCACAAAACTTTGTAGAAAACCATCAATTTAATGTGATTGTATTGTATTTTAAACAATTTTTAGACAATTACTTGTTCAATATGACCTACTTGCACACCACTTGCACCGTCTTCTAAATATGTAGAATTTTCTTGGCTTTGTAGATCAATATGTTTTTAAACTGTCTATGATATTTTTTTTTGTTCACAAAATACAAAGTTAGTGTATAGTGTTGATTCACTTTCACTTAACACTAGGCAGGGATCGGGAGCTATCCACTTTACTGTGCTTGCACCCATGTTCTTTCTCTAAGCAAAGTATACCAATACGTCATCTTCTATTATTTTTTAACCCTTTTTTTGGAAAGGGCCAACTAAAAGTATGGTAGATACAACTATATATATAAAAAAGTTAGTGTGACCCACATTATTCATCATCAATCCACATTAATTGTCTTGCACTCACAACTTGGCAACTACAGAGGATATCACATGGCCTTTGGTGCTACATGACAATTCACAAAAACCACTCAAATTATCGTGGCACACCAATCTATGATCGGGGAGAACCGGCAGTTAGTTACAGATGAACCGGTTGAGTTCGAGAAATAACCGGTTGAAGTTCAAGACTCCAGGAAAATTACTGATCATTTTAGAGGAATTTATAGAATATACCCCAATTTAATAAAGGAAAACTGAAGGATGTCAACATGTAACCGGTTGGACTTGCAAACACTAGGATCTCAACTGATTATGCCCAAAAATCTCCCCGATCACTGACACCAATTGTAAATGCCACACTAGATCATATTTATAGTGTAGGAGACAGATGGCAACACTTGGCGCGGAGAGAGGGAATGATTGGGGTCTTTAAAGTAGCAAATCAACTAAATAAAAGAATCTCCAGACTGCATACTCTTTCAAGGCTTTTATGTTGGATGAATGAGAGGTACGCTCATATACGATAACTCCCTCTCTCCCACCCGGGGTCAGTCACGTTGATAGCGGGATAAATTAACTTCCTTGTTTGAGATGAAAGACCAAAACTCCAACTATACATAAAAACTTCAATGCTCTAGATGGTAAAGTAAACATTCATCCAAAATAGACGTTCGTGAAGAGGCTGAAGGTGGAGATTTTAACCACTGTCAAGTGACTTTGGAGGTTGAGACTTGGAGGCCACTCCGATCAAAAATTTAATCTCCAATTACCTATGAACGCTTAAAGGTTGAAAAACCTCTAACAAGGCTTTCGAGATAAGGAAAAGAGTGTTTTTTTTGTTGTTGTTGACAACTTCATCTTTAGTCATTTTGTGCTACAAAAGTAGTCCTTATTGATATAGATTCATTCTTGCAATGAGACCCTCCAATTGAAGAAATGAGTTGAAATTAGTTCCGAACGTATTCAAGCATGTGAAGAGGAAGCTTATGTTCAATTCTATGCAATATTTATAACTTTTAGCCACCATTTGTACACATGATTGTAATTTATTCTCAAAACGGTGCATCGAAAAGTTAGCTTTTGAGCCTCGAGATACGGTTTCATGATATATCACTTTCTACAAATCAATTATTTGAAATCAAGTTCTTATTTGTACATGCCAGTTTCTTTGGACGTTGGAATGTTACATTAATTGGCTTTGAACCATATGGAGTTACATTTAAGTTCTTATGTAATAGTTACTATTCTTCTAGTGCAAACAATTATTGAGTACTTTTTCTTTTTCCTTTTTAATATCTTAAGTCCTCTCATTTAACACCTTCTAGCTTTTGAGCGTTGAGGTGCTCATGCACCCATTATTAACTAGCACATAACCAAAACCCACACTATGTACCACTATCATATTTTGAAGTCCCCAAATGTGTTCATGATTGTGATACATATTGTTGGTTTTAGATTGAATCAGTGTTGGGTATGGGTGGGTAGACGTACCTGACCCAGTTTGAAGTACTGATTAGATGAGAGTAGAGTGGGTAAAATTTAATGCAAGTAGGACACAATAACCAATGTACCTATATTAGTTAATACACTACAAGGTGGGGAGAAGATGCTTGATGGTACGTCACCTTCACCATCCTCATAGCTGGACCTCAGGGAAGAATCCACATTAACAATAACACCAAACCATTTGAATATTACTATTTCCTCCTCATGCATACCCATTCATCCATGCTTGCAACAAACATTCTTATTTGTCATCAAATACCTCACATTGCTTATGCTAAACAAAAGAAGACCAAAAAAACTACCAACTCCCTACCCTACCCACCTAAAATGCAACTCCAATAGGCCCACACACCCATGCACCAAAATCCCGAGGTTGAATCCTACAACATGGTGACCAAACCAACACACTTAACTCATATACATGGACAGACAACCACCCGAGGCTAGCCTCCTTGGAATTGAACTCAACACATGTTGAAACTAGTTAAGACATCTCGCCATCATAACACCCATCCTCAAGATACATACTCTATCTAAAGCACATATATATATATATATATATATATATATATATATATATATATATATATATATATATATATATATATATATATTCAAAACAAGCACTGAACTTAAAACCAACACTATGTACCATGATTATTAAAAAAAATTGAGGGCTTCAAATGTACACCACTAGTACATAATGTTTGGTTTCATGTTATGTGTTGTTTTTAGATATTCTTATCTTTTGTCCAATATTTCTCTACTCATCCATAAGATCAATGTTGGTTTTTTCTTTTTTTTAAATTATCACTTTCAACTTGTGTTAATGGCATTGAGTATCATATGATTTTTGTGTAGATCACTCTAAATTGTTTTTTTATTCTTAGTACAAATTGAACGTGTTGAATTGCAAGAGGAAACCAAAGTACGTGTGGATCGCACTCTCTACGAGAAACTTTATGGTATTCAAAACTTGGGTGACACTTGGTGCACTTTTTAATCCAATCGTGGCTTCTCGTATCGGTGCCCTCTCAATTGTCGACACACAAAGCACATGCATGTTCACACTAGCTATATTCTCCAATCATAATGAATGAATTGTAAGGTACAACAAATATGTTCTCTACTAAGGGCTGGTTTACACCATGGACCATGGAAGATGGCCTTTTTTCATGGTCTGATTTCATTAAAAAAAAATTTACAAAGCCTTTGGGCCCCCCACTAGGTGTAAACCAAATGTGGACCAAGAGGAATGAACATGCACCAAAAAATGAATGTTCTGATTTTTTAAAAACATGCCCAAGAAAGGCAGTTTTGAAAAAAAACAAATCAAGTTAGATCATTCTCATGTTCTCTCTTGTCTTCATCTTCTCTTCCCCAAAAAAAATTCATTAAAATTTTATTATGCCATCATTTCTTTGCCATGGGACCTTGCCTTTTTCTACTAGAGCACCTCTTTTGCCTCTCCCACCACAAAACCCATTGGACCATGTTAATGGATAATTTAGGGCTTAAAAATATGTCTTTTGGGGACCTTGAACTTCATGATCACTTTGACATGTTTTTCCTTCGTGTAAATCGAAGTGATCCCGGGACGAGTTCAACAACCAATCACATATTTTGCAGGGCCTTGGGACGACTTCATGGTCCATAGTGTAAACAACCCCTAAGTCTGGCTCTTCCTACTGAAGTGTAGTTGTCGAAATATTTTATTCACATTAAAGTTGCAAGCGGTAGTATTGCAAGTGCTGGCATGCATTACAAGGCCTACATGGCATTTGTATGAGCACCCAACAGACATTAGAGTCAAATTCTTCTTCTTCTTCTTTTTAATTTTTTTTTGAGACAGAAGGCCGACAGGCCAGCACCAAAGCACAGGAGGCAGTTGACCACCTGGCAAGTTTTCCGTTAGGTAGAGAGGAGAGTTTGACATATTATAGAGTTGACTATAAATTCATAAAAAACTGGGAGACAAACTCCAAATTTGAAAGATTCTCTCATATTTGCCACTTCCAAAACGTCCATCAATGACCTGAAAAAAATAGTCATATAAAGATGGAACATGTCGGCACCTAAAATTCAAAGAAGCCCTTCATACCTTGGACAACTGCCAAAATAACTATAGTTAACTAGATTTTTTCAATACGTTTTAGGGAACAACTATAGTTAACTAGAAAAATTTCAAACTGATTTGAAGAACAACTATAATTAACTAAAGACATTTAAGACCAGAGTCAAGAACAACTATAGTTAACTAGAAAAAATCCAAGTATTATTATATATTCAAAGAAATTCGCCTCTTGATTTGTTTCAGTTGAGGGTCTTTAATATGCTCAGGCCATTGAGGATCGTAAAGAAATGCCTTTATATAATCACTCACAATGTTGGGCTCTGGAACAACCTCCATGTACACCACCAACACAAATAACACACTTGTGATACTATATTACTACAACAAATTTCCGTGAACAGGCTGCGCTCAACATTAGCTAACTAGATATTTAGTTAACTAGATATAACTATAGTTAACTACAATTTTTGGCAGACCAAATTTAAAACAACTATAGTTAACTACATTATTTGGCAGGTCAAATCATGAACAACTATAGTTACGAAAGGCAACTAGTTAACTGATAGTTGAATTAGTTGGTTGGTTGTTCAAGGTCTGAAGCCCTTCCAAGACTATCCAATTGCACTCAAACAAGGGACCATTAGAAGATTTTGACCCCAATCTTCGATTTGAACCGATAGCTACATGCTTGTGAAATAGGGTGTAGCCAACCAAAATATATTCATTCTCATAGCATCCTCATACTTTAAAAGGTTGGCTCTTATGAGGTTGAAACTATATTCAACAAAACCTAATTACAAAGAGGGAGTGAATACACGATAATATGTGATAGTGGTGATAAGATATATGTGGTGCGCATTTGAATCTAGTTCATTTGTACAAACTCAAATTCCTCTTTATACTGTACTCATTTACATACATGCATTTTCCACTAGGACAAATGTGGTTGAGAAATGAAGACGGAGAACAATAAAAACTATTTCCAATAGCACCCACACACCTTAAGCTTTAAATACAACCAACTTGGCCCCAAGGTAGCTTTTTGAAACAAGAAAATGAAAATTTGTTGTTGTTGTTAATATCCTCATTTTTGGCCATTTCTTAGAAAAATAGCCCTTCTTTGAGTAGGTTTATCCCTCTAGGAAAATTCTTCAATTGAAGAAAGAAGTTGAAATTAGCATGGAAACACTATAAATTACATGAAGAATACAACATACAATTAATGCAATATATAGTATTTTTGGCCACCATTTCTACGCATGATTGTATTTTTTTCTAATCCTTTGAAATATGTTGTACATAATCTATTTTTGACCCTTAAGACACTATTATTATAATATATATATATATATATAATGCCTTCATGTGAATATTTTATGAATTTTCAATCAAAACCTTACACATATGTTTGTACTCTATCAAGATGTTAAATTGAGATTTCAATTGTAATAATGTAATCTTTATGTGTTGTCATGGTATGCGGCATCGGTGACCACACCGCATCCGGAGGGATTTCATCCATTTGGATATGGATAGATGAAACCCTTGGATTTGTGGAGATGCTCCTAGGTGAAGAGTCTCCTCCTTGGCTTGGTATTCTTGCCAAGTCAAGCCTTGTGAGTGAGTGTGTGGAGAGAGCTTGTGTGAGGTGAAGATTGTTTGATATTATAATAAATCTTAAGTTCTTCTCCCCTTACTTAAACTCTTGGATTCTCCCGTGTTGGAGTGAGAGATAACTTGACTTGTTGTGTGCATTTGAAGAGAGAACTAAAGTTCTTGGTGGTCTTTGACTCTCTTCCTTGTCACTTGGCAAAAATGTTATCCTTTCATAATGAAAGGTGTTTAAAAAGAATTTTGGTGCGTGTGTGTGTCAGCCCTACACCTCCACCCTCATGAGTCGTAGTCCGGATGGAAGCCTATGGCTAACATGTGCTTGAATGACCTTACTTAGCCTTTGGAACTTGGCACCCAATGCTCCAATAGTACACACGTTAAACACACAATTTTTATTCAAGAACACAAGGTCACAAGTATTTAGAAATACTCTCTTCCCTTGTAGTTATTGCCATCCCCAATCACTCAATAAACATCAACATCCACTCCCAAGCCCCCAACCTACAACAATGAGCTACTTAACTATCCTAAGCTATCTCCTAATGGCATTAAGCAACACCAAATTACACAGTTGGCTTGCCCATGCCCATTTCTTCAATCCCCCTCTACTCACCTAATTACTACCCAACTACATTCTGACTAAGCCTTCAAATCCCTAGTAGGGCTAAATTCTAACCCATTGATGCTCAATTGTTTCCACCTCAGACCTCGGCCTTGTACCGTATGCCCCTCCCGGCAGCGTCTTCCTTAGTCCTAGCTGGACCCCTGCAGAGTCGTCACCAGTTGGCCACGTGTAGTAGCGGACATCGTCTCCCTCTCCGAGCTTGTCCACGCTCTGTTCCATTACCTCCTCCCTGCCTTGCAGGTTCAGCCTCCTCAACCCAGCTCAAATGGTTGTCCAGCAACTTCCTGTACCAAACCCCTAGCAGACTGCAGCAATTGCAGTGCACTCTTCTTGGTTCCAAAGGCTCACCTAGCTTCTGCACCGATTCAGAGTGCGAGCTCGGTGACAGCAACAAGAATTTCCCAGTGGATACCAGCTCGAGAATCTCAATACCTCCTGCTATCCTCAAACGCTGCCTCGGTCTTGAGACTGAGACAAATTTGAATATCGGTGCTTGAGCTGTCATGTTAATGCAATGCCAATGTTGCCTTACTTTTAACTCAACTAATGTGCCTCCGACAGCGGCACTGCTGATCCTTCCGCATTTCCTATCCTACAGCCTAGGATCCCCTCCTCCACTGAATTCACCGAAAATCCTCTCCAACCGTGTCGAGAGCTCTTCTCTACAAAGCGCAGAACTCTCTGCCTTGAATCACGACTCAACCAGCGCTTCCGCCTGGCTTCCTAAGACCTGTTTTTTTCTTTTTCTTTTTTAGCGCCGAGACAGAGAGCCCAGAGAGAGAGCCCAGAGAGAGCGAGCGAAACTCGTCGAGCCGAAACAGGGGACCCCTCCTTCCTAGATCCGGGAATCCAGTGCCTTACCCAACCGTGGGTAACGGCCTCACTCCTTTCATGATCCTATTCTAAGCCTAAAACAAACACCCATGCACCTAAAGTAACCGCTTGATTTAAGCTCAAGCCACACCCTGCCTAACATCACCCTCCATATAATTAACACAACTTAAATGTTTTTTTTGGTTTTTTTTTCCTTTTCTTAAACTAAACACCTAACTCCAATTGCAACAATAACTAATTTGATGCTACTTAAATCATTTCTACCTTTTAAACTAACTTAACCCAATGTTAATTCTAGGTTCTTCATGTGATTTTGGGTTAAATAAAAATGTGAATACAGAATTGGGCTCACAGTGTGGCAAGTGGAAATCGAATGATATTCGTTTTAAAGTGGTTTTCAACATAGAAGTGAAAAGGAGCGACTTCCACAACAAATACATAATTGTTTTCCGGGTTTTAACACTTCTCTTATTTTATTTATCCTTTCTATTTCAATTATTTAATGTGCTTCTACATATTAGTATGTATTAATGTTACATATGTAATTGAACTTGCAATCCTTACAAATCTTGAGCAAAACTCAAGATTTTGATTGCACAACTAGTTGTTTTGAAGTACATGTTGAATTTATTAGATTCGACTTTATTTTAATATTTAATATTTTTTTATTTGATAATCATATAAAAGATCTCAAGATCTAACTGCTTTCTATTTACCATGCTCGATTCCGAGCTTGTGGCAATTAATTATAATTTTTGAAAGTTAGGCCTCAAAAATGAAAACTCTGCAAAACCCCCTAGAATTGCAGAGTGCAGAGAATATTTTCTGCCTAAATGGAATATTTTTATTTTTGAAAATTTTGATGTCCAATTTAGTTGGTTTCTAGGTGGTTTCTAGGTGTTTTTCAGTAAAAAAACAAGAAGAACACAATGAAGATGTTAGATTTTTCATTTGAAATTGGATTTTTTTTTAATTTTCATTTCTATTAAGTTTTTGAGACTCTTTGAGGGATATAAGCCAGGAATGGTATGCATATGAACTACATGTGCACAAGATCTATAAGGGAGTGTCATTGGAGATTGTGTAGCATGTGGAATTTCCGTTCGACCTGAAATGAATTATTATTAAGGTCGAATTGTGTTTGTCAACACATATTCCCGGTATTGTTGTAAGAAAATATTCTTAGGATGTAGAGGAAAGATAAGAGATGTGCATATGTGTCATTTTTTTTCACGGCAATAGGAAGCCCTCATTTTTTACCACCAACCACATGCGGGTGTCGGTTGGACGCGGTCAATCTTCATTTCTGTTTAAATGTTGTTTTGGAAAGAGGATTCAATACTGTAATTGCATTGTTTTCTATATTTTGTTGTGGTGCCTTTCCCCATGACAAGCTGTGTTGCTAGGAGTTTCCAGCATTGTTCCATTTTGTGTTATACTAGTTTGTGATAGGGTATTGTAGAGGTGAAGTCGGAGTAATGACTGACGGAACCCATGTGTATACACCAAGTGGGCGGTGCTTGTATTCTCTTATGGTGAGGCTGGATTGATGACCATCAGACCATAAGTTTGGTGGTGGTTGTAGGTGCAGGTTGCCTTTCATTTTTTTGACCCTTTACCTTGACACCACATCGGTTTGGTTTGTTGGCTCCAGTGACCAGATCCATTGCGGGTTTATGGTTACAACTTGGAGTCAACATTAACGTTCTCCATCTCCGACAGCATCGAAAGATCGATTCTTGGACCTCTTAGACGTTGAACTAGTGGTAACACCCGACGAGGTTTTTCAACCTACTTCAGCTTGGGGGACTGCCCCTCGGTCTTACGGCCTTTGGGTGGAATCATTTGATGAGATGGAGGAAAAGACGCGAGACAGCATCAGGGACCGATTTTTTGGTCGAGCGGGGACCATTTTCCTATAAGATTGGAAAATTCGGTTTAGGACGTGGATAAGGGAGAAGCGTGAACGCAATACCAGTTTCAATGACTGGTATATGTTCGAGCTTCTGCCCCAATATTTGGAGCATGATGCGCTCCAGACTTATGAACAATGAAGGGATACTCATTAGATGGAGTTGTGTCAGGTGAAGCGATACTGGGAGACTTGGGTGGAGCTGGTTTCCGCATTTAAGGAAGGCGCAGGTTCCAGTTCATTGGCCGCTTCTATGATCAAGACGGAACAAGCCGAGGCCGTCGTTGTGGTGGATATGGAGGGGAGTTTCCCTCGTAAGCTTAAAAATAAGGCTCTTGCGCCCACATCCACGAGTACGTCGAGCCCGATTCTTCCATTCTTCCAGTATGCCTAGGCAGCATTAGCCTCTTTAGGGGCTTCGCTAGACTTTAATCCTCTACAAGAATTCCATCTTCATTTGGAGGAAAAATACAGAGGTTTTCATTGGGATCAAATGCAGCGGATCCAAGACTTTAAGTGGGAGAAGAACGACACACCTTGTACCATGTACACGAGGTTGGCGAGGTTTGCCAGAGAATCTGGAGGTGTTTTCGTGGAAAGTCAATTGGTGAAGGTGTTTTTGTCAAAGATTGACAAACACCTCCTTGACTTAGCGCTGCCCAAGATCATCATGAATTATAGTGGTCGGGCAATACTCGTAGAGGCATTCGCCATTGTGAAGCAGTGTGATCGTACTTTGTATCAGCACGATGTCACTGACTTGGTGTCCTTGCTAGTGGATTCTAGCAAATCCCAGAAGACTTCGGTCGCGGTTGTAGGATTGGCAGATGCAGAGGTGGACAAGACCTTATATTGTTGATCTTATGGGCAGTTGGACCATGCTAAGAAGGATTGTCCTTCAATGCAAAAGAAGGTCCAAACCGCGGAAAAGTCGAAGTGCAAGACAGTTGTTCCCACGCAAAATTCAACGAAGGAGATTGACAAGCCTTAACCGAAGCAGTTGAAGTGTTCTCACTGCGGGCGGAATAATCACGTGGTGGAAAACTGCTTCGCACTCCATCCTGAGAAACGCCCTTCTTCCGATCATGAGAAGACACTGGAGGCAAAGATTGACGTCTTAAATGAGATGTTCGAGAATTTGACGTCATCTGGCCAAATTTTGGAATCACCGGCTCAATCCGGAGCTCAGGCTAGCTCTTCCACTCCGGATTATTATATGTTTGGAGCTTCGGGGAAGGTGATGAGTTCGGCAGCTGTGACACGTATTCAATCCGTGTCACGAGCCACACCTTCGACCACAGGGGAATCGGTGGCAAGCTTACGAGCTCGGGACAATGGTCCCTCGGATCAGATTGGTCAGGCACGGCTGCCATTGTCTTTTGGGTTGGCCGATGTTGTCCAATCTATCAGTGGTCGTCATTCGAGCGATGAGGTTCCGAATCCGACGACCGATATGGTGCACACGTTGGCATCCAAGGTGTTACATACACCTTTATTCACGGCGATGGAATGGTCGTCGCCAGAGTTCCAACCTGCTGAGGTTTTCCACTTAATGGGTAGGATTTTGGAAGGGAAGACATCATCGCCTTCTCTGACCGTGGTTCAGGCCACCACGGATATCCCTGCCTCTGAGGATCCCGAAGAAGGAGCCAAACGGCGAGCGAGGCTTACCGCGGAGACCATTGCATCTTTTGACGCACACATCTCAGATGGCAAGGGGTCGGCCATATCTTATGATTACCAGAATCCGCGAGAGCAGCTTATCTGTCCGATGTCGCTACTCGACCTTCTCGTGAGCGCCGCGGTATTCAACTCGGCGTCGTGCGTATGGTGAATGACACCGGCATTTTGGTGGTCAATCGGACTGGGGGCAATGCCACTCGGGTTGCTCCCCGTTGTGTGATGATGGATTCAAGGGCACAACCAGTTGTGATCGGCAAGAGGCTTGCCCAGGAGTTGGGGTTGGCAGCCGAGGACTTGGCTCCATGTCCATTCATCATTGTCACATCCATTGGCCACGTGGAGCGGGCCACGGGTTATACTCGAGAGCCATTACATCTTAGCTTCCGAGTGAAGTCTGGAGATCCACCTGCACCTCTTCTTCTCAGGTGTGCGATGACAAATGCGACCAACTACGATATTTTAGTTGCAAGTTATTTGAGTGGGACCACGTGAAGGTGTGTTGTGTATGTGTGTCTTTGCTATGTTTTAGTGTTATTTGTTAGTGGTGGTTGGTACTCGAGCTGCAGTGACACACGATCGTTATTTACACGACAGTGCTTTGTATGAACTTTCTTTTTTGTGTGAACAACATTTGAGCATTGAAAGTCATTCATCTTAAGTCAGTTCATTTTCAAGAAACACCTAGTGACCTTTGGCCCTTAAAGGACACAGGGTCTCAAAATATGGCCATAAACACAATTTATACATGCCTAACCAAGTTCGAAAATCATATTCTAGGTTTTTGTTTATGCATTTTGGAACTTGTTTTTATATGTAAAAGAGAAAATAAGAATATTCTAATATTTGATACTGATGAACAAAATACAACACATGTATCAACATCCAAGGGCACCCACATTGCGTAATTGAACTAAAATTTTCAGTAAAATCAAGACATTTAACTATTTCAAAAAGTGAAGTTGAAGGAAAAAGTAAGTATAAATAGGACCAATTTCTACACAATTCGTTTAAAATGAATTTACGAAGCTTAAATACATGTTTTTGTGCATGGACATTGCAATATGGGTCTCTAGGACGCTTAACATATGTGAGGGTTTCCCAATTCATTTTTCTTATTCTCCATCTTCTTGATGTCTTCAAGTTTGTGTTGCATAAGCAAACATGATGAAACATCAACATTGACTAAATTGAAATATCAGACCTCCCATGGTTTATTTATGGTTATATCGGAAGTGCATGATTGTTGATTTCTTAACTGAATGCATAGGTCTTTTCAATACTATTGAGTGTGGAATAGTTGATAAAATGTGTAGACATAGTCCAATATCTTTTAAACATGTGTCTTTATGGTGTTTGTTCTTTGATCCTCGCCTAACCACACTCCAATCAAATATGGGTACATGTCCTAATAAGAGAAGTAACCGACTAGCACCCACATACCTTAAAGGCTACGTCCATTCCATTCTAGTGAAATTCTACTTAACTCAAGGTAGACGTGTCTAATCTGGTTACTAATTTGAATTGAACACCTATATTTGAGTGGCACTTGGTTTGTCATGGTTTCAAGAACGTATACCCAAAAGATACATGGTTAAACGAGATTAGACTGCATGTTCAAATATGATAACCACTCTAGACTCAACAATGAACATAATTGAACGGACCTATCTGACCATTTTATGAGCACAAGAATCTTCACTTTGATAATGAATAAGAGAATGGAGAAAGTGGCTACAACCTCGATGATCGTACTAACCACGTGTTCATACCCTAGGAGAAAGTGGGCTACTTGGACAAAAAAAACAAGGGAATGTGGCTTTGCCATAAGAGGCCTTGTCCTAAAATGACGTTTTAAAAGTAATTATCTTCACCTACTAGCTCTTTTCCATAATAAACTGAAAATTTCACTAAGCTTCCACTGAACTTTCACTGAGCCGTATCCATTATGTTATGACATGCATTGCCCAGACTCTATTACCAATCAAAAGCAATATCTCCACAATGCCTCTATCCCATGATTTGGGACACATCCAACAAAAGTAACCATTTAAGACCCATCTACCTGACCATGAAAGTTGCCCATGAAAGTGGGTCCCACTCATTTGGGGAGTTACATACATACTTCCCAAGCCACCCATACCCGATTTTCCTCAAGGCGCATGATTTCGTGCAATGGGCCCAGTTGTTGGCACATTGTAACCGGTCAATTGTATACATTAAGTTATGACATGCATTGCCCATACTCTATTACCACTCAGAAATAATATCTCCACAATGCCTCTATCCCATGATCTAGGACACAATCAACTAAAGCAACCATTTAAGACCCATCTACCTAACTATGAAAGTTGCCTATGAAAGTGGGTCCCACTCATTGGGGGAGTTACACACATACACCCTAAACTCCGTAATATCAACCTCCATAATGTCACACACTCTCTAATATACCGAAACCCTAGGGAACAGATGTTCGTAGTTCAAATCTCACTCCTTATTGTCACATTTCTCTCCCTTATATCACAAAATTTGTCATTAATGCAAACCACCCAAGAAGTCAACCCACACCCTCGCATTCCGCCATGTGTCAACATGTGGAGTGTCACCTTCTTATTCTTATTCTTATTCTTCTTCTTCTTCTTCTTCTTATGCCAATTGTTGAATGTTGGTGCATGCGTCCGCCACATCGCTAGGGAAAGCCAAGTGGAGTGGACCGCACTAGTGTAGGTGACGGGAGAACGAATTCCAAATTGTCCTCACATCTCCTTTGTGTTATTCCATAATGTCACATGCGACACTAATTCTATAGTATCATGCATCCATGCTAACACTACAAGACTCCATAATATCACGTGCACTTTGGTTGCCACGGGTGTGATACTACGGAGTTCAGAGTGTATCTCCACAATGCCTCTATCCCATGATCGGGGACACAACCAACAAAAGTAACCATTTAAGACCCATCTACCTGACCATGAAAGCTGCCCGTGAAAGTGGGTCCCACCCATGGGGGGAGTTGCATACATACTTCCTATGCCACCCTTAATTACCCGATTTTCCTCATGGCACATGACTTCGTGCAATGGGCCCGGTGCTGGGCAAATAGTAGCCGGTCAGCGGGTCCCAGCAAGCATGGTAACCCATGGCAGAGGGCAATGGTGACGTGGCCACTAGACGCTCGCCACCTGTCTCCATTGGGACCCACTGCAATTGTACACGTGGAGTTTCAACAGTTACTCTCAAGAGTCTAACTTAACTAACTTTCCCTGTAAAGATCACCGCAGTGTAGTCTCATGCAATAAAAAGCTGTAAAGGGCTCCGACGTGCAGCAGCTGGGGGTAGCAATACACTCCAACATCCATAGTATCACACCTGTGGCAACCAAAGTGATATTACGGAGTTATGTAGTGTTAATATGGATGCATATAAATGAGAATTATTGTAGCATGTGACATTGTGGAATAAAAAAGAGTGCAACATTATAATGTTGGAATTGATGATTTCATACATGGGGCACAAATAATCTCCCCAAAGTTGCACACATATGCAAAGCTTATGGTACGATTGCATAGTTCAAGAAGTCGAGAAACACTTTGTACTAGACCCCGACATGGAGCAAATCGGGAAGATTATGAAGAGGGCGGTGGGAAGAATGACACAAATTATGGATCTAAGGTAGAAATACCATAACCCGTGGAAATAAGGTGATTCGCATTGAAGATATGGTCTTACAATCATGAGATGATTTTCCAAGATAGAAGAGAAGGATTCATGAAAAATGCAAGTTGTTTCATATTTTTCTGCCCTATACACCCGGGGAAGTCACTATCGAAAATTTAGATAACTATGAGAGAACAAATATAGGGTGACATTTATTCATGGTTGATAAAAATTAGATATTTTTTGGATATACCATAGCCTTGAAGAAATGTGAGGTAGCACATTATATATAATATAGGGTCACTTGTCATACCCAAAATTATGTTTATAGTATTTCTAAAATAGAATTATAGTAATTGGTAGGGATTTTTATTTATTTTTAGGTTGAGTTTAGGGTAAGAAAAATTTAAGAACTAGATGAAAAATGATCACAAATCCATCTACAAAATGGATGAACTCGTTGGATGAGGGTTATTAAGTGTACTTTTGAGGAACATTTCATTGACGTTTGTATAATTCTCTGGTTGTTCCTCCCACGCAAGACAAGAATTCTATCATCGTGCATGGACCCCTACGCGTTTAAAGAGCTCCGTGGGGCCATATTTGGTGAATCTATGGTGGATTGATGGATTTGTTTTAGGCGAGAGGTTGTGGCATCTTTTGTGATGATTGTTTCTCAATTTTCACGTAGGACTCATAAGTAGGCATTTCAAATTGTCTTCACACTTTGCATGGTAACATGTGCAATGTTAGTGCAACTGTGTTAGTGAACACATTATGGGCTTAGACATGTAACCAATTATGTAAATAACATGCTTCTTGTATACACAACTTAATTTTTGTTGCGTGATGAATTCCATTTCTAATGATATAGTACAATGCTATTGTCCACGAAGGAAAATTCAAATAAATATAAATAATGAAGGATCTGAAATATTATGGAGATTTTAATTTATAATTACACATAGGGTGGTAAGAAATTGAAGAAAGTAGAATTATTAAAAAATATAGGGTCCACTAAAATACAGTAAATGATCTACATAGCCCCCCAAAAAATATGTGTTGTACGCTCATGTGTCCCCAAAGAATACACTAAGTGACTTCCCCGAGCCTATACAAAAAAATTCTACAATTTTTCAAAGTGGAAAGTTTGTCAAACCCCTACTCGTTCACTAGATTCTGCTCACACCAAACACGATAATCCACATTTCCATACAGAACATCACCTAAACCGGTTAACTCATGAGTACATTAAACATGACTAAATTTGGCTAAACTAAGTGTACATGCATTGAAATGGCCAGCCTCACCATGATCAGTTTTAGAAATGGCACTTCACTATTCTGACAGAGGTCTACTGCACGGGTAGAGGGTGGTTAACCGGTTTGGGTATTTCTACCTTACTACACTTCGGAGGCGATGAAAACTAGGTAGGTTCTTTGGTGGGTGGGCAACCGGATAATCTTGATTTTGGGGTTAAGTGAAGATATGGAAGCTTTGGATGTAGGAGGGAGGCATTTGGGCAGCTAGGGCATTCAAAATGGGCTTTACCAAGATGATGAAGAAGAATACGAGCTTGATGATATTTGGATGACAACAATTGTGCGGTGGACTCTTGGTGTGTATGTATCCACATAAGTGAACCTTTTGAGAAGTTGAATCTTACTCTCTTTTTGCCTTCAAGCAAAACACTCGTAGATTTTCAATCTTAGTAGAAAATTGCATTTGTTTAAATGGTGACATGGAACTTGCAAGCACTGCTAATTTATGTCATGTGTGAACCATAATGAGGTGATGATATTGAAATATGTGCAAAAATTAGACATTGAAGACATGAAGCTTAGGGTGCAATAGTTCCGATTTAAGAGAGAAGGACTTTACCTCAATTTGATCCATTACAAGAATTTATAGTATATTTCTCAATTTAACAAAGAGAAACTAAAAGATGTCAACATGTAACTGGTTGGTCTTGGAAACACTAGGATCTTGACCAATTATGCCCAAAATCCTCCCCGGACACTAACAACCGTGTATACATAATGGACAAAACTTTGACTCATAGATCTCCCTATAATGAGCCTATAATTTGGCACCACATCAACCCTCAAGTGAAAAGGATCCACTCTTTCCACAGACAACGATTATGAGGGACATACATTCTACAAAATTCATCTCAAGAAACATACATGGAAAAGAAATATCAATGTAAGGGACGTCAACCAAATGCAAACAAGAATGCAACGCCTCGTCTGCCCTTTCAATTTTCAAAAAGATGGTGTTGCAAAGGTCAAAAAATCCTTTTTTGTTGATATGGAGAAAACCAACACATCAAATTCCTGACATGGACGAAACCCCAAGCATGTGATGAAGAATTCCACTGTCTGCTAAAAATATATTCATAGTAATTGAAAGTTGGTGTACAAAAATGGACCTTGAAGTCACCACTATCGTCCAATGCATAAGAGATTGCTTCTATATCTTCATAAGCAATTTTATGGGAATTTCCTGCAACAATACCAATTTCATGGTGCTCGATTTTAGATTCAAAACAATTCAACTTCTAAGGATATGTAGAAAGCATAATTAAAAGGGCTTGCATTTGAGATTAGTAAGTGATGACCTTCACAATGAGTAATGCATGCACCTATATGTATTCCACTCGTTAAACAACTTCCCACATTGGAGGATTGAATTGCCGAGAGATGTGCATCACAGTTAAGAGGGAGAAGACTAGGGTTTAGGGTTTTGAACTAATCCTCACATGGGAGCTTTACAATATCGTAACACATGATCCATCTTTGCATGTCAACCTCTCACTTGGCCTTCCTGGGTTATGTGGCAAGTCCATGCAACAACAATTCAACAAGTGGCAGAATAAGAAGAAGAAGAAGACACTCTACATACTGACACATGGTGCAATTGAAGGTTGGCTTCTTTGGTGGTTTGCACACTCTACATACTGACACATGGTGCAATTGAAGGTTGGCTTCTTTGGTGGTTTGCATTTATGGCAAAACCCTATGATATAGGGGAGAGAATGTGACAATAAGGAGTGAGATTTGAGCTAAGAACATCCGCTCCCTAGGGTTTTGGGATATTAGAGAGTGAGTGACATTATGGAGGTTGATACTACGGAGTTTAGGGTGTATAACTTAAGCTTATGCAATGTAAACCAAGTCCATAAGGGGGGCTATAATGTGCCAAGTGGCACCACTCATATAATGGGAAGTTGTTGATAGATACAAGCGTACCTCTCATTCATCCAACAAAAAAACCTTGAAATAGTATCCAACCCAAATGCTATTATTTTTTAGTTGACTGATACTGGAATTAGATTCAAAGACCCTAGATTAGTGTAGTCCAAGTCATTTGAAATGAATCGGCCACAAACCTATACAGGGTCAAGTTTTTATGTTGGATGGATAAGAGGTACACTTGTATGTGATCATTCCCTCTCTCCATTTCAAGGGACTCGATGAACAACCCAACGTGAGCGGGCCCATTTCGGTTACTTATCTTAATCATACACCTATATGCTATAAGGGTAAGTTTACAATAGGGTCCCGGTCCAAGAAGCTTGAGGTGCTTAAGAGTTTTTAGGTCATTCAAAACAAACTAGCATGGTATGCCCAACCACAAGTTCATGTAAGATAGATGGGTCTAAAATGACTACTTTTTTTCGAGTTGTCCGCTTCTCCTAGGAAATGAAACACATGATTAATATTAGATGGTTAGCAAATCCAAATCAAAGCTATAACTACTTTCCTCACGATTTTGGAAGCTCGTATGAATATCTTATCCATTTTCACTTTGAATATTCTCATACTTGTTAAATGGTCATATACCCTCCCACCCCCACCCCCCAATTATGTTGAGCATTTGTAGACATGGTCTAGCTAGTTTCGTACAATGGACCACTTAAGTTAGACCTTTAAGGTTAAGCCATCACTCTTGAAAATATTGGGTGTGGAGAAGGAACGAAGACCCACCACTCTCATCCTTTCATGTTTCTTAGAACGACATGTGGTCAATGCTCATAAATGTTGACGGTTATAATAATTAAGATCAAACACTTCATTGATTTGCGGTCATTCCTTCTAACACGACATGTGGCAAGTAATCTCACTAATCTTGATGGTTAAACTTATCACTGCTTTGATTAGGTCCTAGACCTTTGTTGGATTACCAAGAATATCTTTGGATAATGGAAGATTGTTCATGGAGGGTTGGCAACCCGCTAAATGTGGAGGCCGTGGACATGGGCCACTAAGCTTCCATGTGTCCACTAAAGAATAGTTAACTTACAAGTGTCGGTCACCGGAGGATTAAGACCGGTTGAAGACTTGAGAGAACCAATGGTGGTTTAGAACTCCATCCTTGGTAACCGGGAGGAGGAGGTTAGTAGGTGGGCGCCGATTTGAGAAGATGGGAGTAGCTACACTAAATATGATATTTAGTGTCACCAATTCAAATTGTCTTGCTCAATACTAAATGTAAACTGCGGTATAATGTCACCAACACTAAATGTTAACCCAACATTATTTGGTCATTCCTTGTAAATAATTTGGGGGATTATATACAGTGTTGCAATTACTCACATACCAAGTGATTTTTCATCCAAATTTCGATCTCCCATGACAGTATTCCATCACAAGTTGCTGACTAGAGAAGGCCGGCTATTATTGACCAATGGATGAACTCATCCACCATCATGCATAACAATATTTGTTCACTTTATTCATAAGAAGTGTCATCCAAAAAGTTACCATAGTAACATTAAATACCATATGACACTAAATATCATATTTAGTGTAGTTGGCACATACGAACCCTACCCCACTTCAAACGAGGATCGCATTTATGCTCCTACAAAAATTCTCAAATCAAGGTGTCCATAACATTATTCAGATCCATAAAAGTGTTCTGTGGGACTAACAGTATTATGTGGAATATTCTAGCATTCAAACTGAATATGAGGAATATTCCATAGAATATTGTTAGTCCCACATAACACTTTTATGGATCTGAATAATGTTATGTTGTCGATTAATCTTCTTACTATGATATTCAATTGGTGCGATATTTAAAATAAAATAAAAATAACACCCGTAGCTTGGTACCCGCGTGACTAATGAGCCGATTGACCCAATGTTGATCATGGATGTCCAAGATGCAACATGGGGTGTTATGCCTCTTATGAGGTGGGCTCTGTTGGTGAGCGTGCAATATTTATGATTTAAATTGGACCTTTTTTCATGGATTCATTGCAAATGGAGAAAGTCTTTGGACCTTACGTGACTTAGGCTGATGGTGCCATAAATATTGGAACCTAAGCCGGATTGTCTTGGGGCCTTAGCCGAATAACTCCCTTTCGACGGGTAGTGCAATGGAGCAATGTTATGATAGACGGCGCCCATGTTGAAAAAAAGAAAGAAAAAGAAAAAACATCAGATTTGGTAACTCATAGATTTGGACATTCATTTTATCTTACCTTTTCCCTTAAGTGTCCAAGAGGCCCAAATTGGACCACTTTATGCACCAAAACGTGTATTTGAACTACACATTTTCAGTAAATGTCCAATTATGTTTAAAAAAGAAATTCTAAAATGAATATACTCTTGACGTGCACTTTTTGAGTCGATTGAATATCAACATATCTCAATGTTATTCATAATTTAGGTTCAAATACATAGGCCAAGTGCCTTTTGCATACAATTACAATTTGGTTTTTAGATCTATCACTATATTCGTTAATTTGGGACTTTTTCGGCATTTTGAGACATTTACAAATATAAGAATATGGATAAAATCACACAAATATTGGAGAATGTTGTAAGATGCAAATACTTTGAAGCGGGTGTTCATATCAAGAACCCAATTAAGAACTCATATCTAGATGGTTTAGGTAGGACGACCCAAACATTAGACCATGTTGTTGTGGTCCATATATTAATTTGAGACAAGAGAAAGTCTCAAATTAACGAATATAGTGATATCTTGATCATCAATGTCACATATGAGTGTATTTTATTTTATTTTTGGCATAAGATGATGCACTAAATAAATTTATAAGCCCCAAAATTGTTTCTGAAAAACACTTTGAAGACTTGGTAAGGCCGCATAACATTGCACAACCTATATAGTGCATACCCTATCTAAAAAAATGATGGGTCTAGACTAGCTAGGTGGCATTGAATTAGGAGGGGAGATTCTTGGGCTGGGAATGATGGAGCATGTGGCGACCTACCCAGTTGGTGTCAGTGCCCACATGGCATGCATGCTAACAATTATTTTTATATAAAATTTTGGGTGTCAAAATGCAAGGGTGGGCCCAACTGTCAATCTACTGTCACAAGGTGAATAACACCCAGCTGGGTATCGTTGATTTTGTGAAGGTGGCCCAACATAAAGGGGGCACGATTCTCCCATAATTCCCAGCATTATGAATGCATCACCCTAGTGCTAAGTGATGTAATGCGCTCGTAGAATTTGTGTTTATAACTTATGTTGTACATTGAACCCCAAGTCTTTTAAGGGTTCACTTCCATGTAGGCTGCTTGCCCAACAAATTCTAGTAGAACTATAAATTCCACTTGATGAAGTCTACATTTCCACTAGAATATGGTGGGCAAGCGACCTAAATGGAAACTAACCCTAAGAGCTATGCTCAATACCGTGATGCCACTGAGACCTACATGGAAACTAACCCTAAGAGTTATGCTCAGTAGCATGATGCCACTTAATCATGCTGCTTTGAAGAATATCGTACTCTACAGACTATTTGGTTCCAACGGTGAATTTCTCAACGTCTGCATTCGTGTATATAACTTATGTTGTACTGTACATTGAGCCCCTGCATCCTTTAAGGGTTAGTTTCCATGTAGGCCGCTTGCCCAACAAATTCTAGTAGAAATATAAATTCCACCTGATGAAGTCTACATTTCCACTAGAATTCGGTGGGCGAGCGACCTACATGGAAACTAACCCTAAGAGTTGTGCCCAGTAGCGTGATGCCACCGAATCATGCTGCTTTGAAGAATATCGTACTCTACGGATTGTTTGGTTCCAACAGTGAATTTCTCAACGTCTGCATTTGTGTATATAACTTATGTTATACATTGAGCCCTTGCATCCTTTAAGGATCAGTATCCATGTAGGCCGCTTGCCCAACATATTCTAATGGAAATATAAATTCCACCTAATGAAGTCTACATTTCCACTAGAATATGGTGGGCGAGTGACCTACATGGAAACTACTAACCCTAAGAGCTATGCTCAATACCGTGATGCCACCGAATCATGCTGCTGTGAAGAATATCGTACTCTACAGACTGTTTGGTTCCAACGGTGAAAGTTCTCAACGTCTGCAGCACTCCCCATTCCAAGCCCCACCGCAACCTGATGTGTCGGAAATCGATCTCTGAGCCTTGATTGTTGATGTTGACCCTTTCACAGTTGTTACAATGCACAGTCACGGCTGATCATTTGTGGTATCAACACCTGTGACTATTGATTTTTCTGAATAGTGGCCGGTGGCTGCATTATCTGAGGAGGCTTCTCCCCCAAAAGAATGAACGCAACCATTAAAATCGGCCTGGACTTCCTGCTGCCAAAATTGTACATAAGCTTATGTGGCGTTGAAATAGCTTGTGATCTTATATAAGCCGGGAGCACAGATTTCGGGGGACCAGCGAGACAAATTTCATGAGGCCATGGCAAGATTTGAGGAGAGAGAGATTTGGTGTCAGGAAGGTGCTTGTGACGGCCTTATGTGGCTCACTTCCTTTTTGAATAGGACACCTGTACTACTGACTCAAAGCGGTATAATATGCTAAAGGCTTGTAGTTGAGAGCGGACATCGATTATACATGTGTTACAATGCTTGTGTGGAAGACATGTGCCAAAGACATGTGTTGAATTATGTGTTCACAATGAAGACACCATTCAATGGTTGTCCGTGATCTTTGCATATTGTAAGAATCATGTGTCTCTAGCATTGCTGTACCATAAGTAGTAACACTTCAAAAGAACATGATGCCCCAAACATGGGACTCGTGCCCACTTTATACTCGGAATCGGATTGAGGACTGGCCTGAACTCTAAGAATTTCAACCAATAGGATCGCTCGCTTTCATCAAATCTAGTCCAAGGGCTTTATACTCAGGTTGGGCCCCAACAGTTACTCGTCTTATGTGACATCCTAGGTGAAAAAAGTATGGTGCCAAATCTTCGGGCTAGCTTAAAAAAACCATGATTAGATTTTTCTCAACTTGAACTCTCAACATGGGCCGGATTGGGCTCATCTGTTGGATGATGGGCATCTTGACCATCGATCCATGGAAGGTTCATTCTTTTCACTGAACTTTCCCCTCAAGAATATTGGGACCTAAAACCGGGCCTCATCACTTTACATGTGACAAGGTTGGGCCCAAAAAAAGTTGATATAGTTGAGGGATTAATGCTTGAGAATCAGGCTAGTGCCCCACCCGGCCCCAACCCATGTATAAAGTCATCCTTAAGTCCATCACTTGGTCAAAGATTTTTGACCCCTTTTAGATTAGGTGTATGAGCTTCAAACTTGGAAGTTTAATATTTTCCAATATATGTATTTCACTATTGAAGCGTTATAAAAAAATTATGACCATCATCATATTTCATCCTCCCCTCTAATTCAATAAAAACCCTATTCTATTAGTTCTCTCTACATGAAAATTTAAACTTTGCAGCCGTTGTGTTTTCTCAAGTTTGATCAAAATGATGATCCCCCCCCTCATGATATTGAATTTAGTTACAACATGCGAGTGCCAGCCAATCAAAAAGCAAAATTTGTTAGCAAGTGGGATGAAAGGTTGTCAACGTCAAAGATGGTCTAACATTTCATTTGTCAATGAAATGCACCCTAAAGTGGTCCGAGACGACCCTAAACTACTGGATGATGGTGGAGAGATACCCAAATCTTAAGGAAGAGGTTGGCGGTTCGATTCTTAGCTGTGAAATCTCCTCTCTACTTGACAGAAACTTGCTAGGTGGTTAGCTACCTCTTGTGCTTTGGCGCTGGCCTGTCGGCCTTCTGTCTCAAAAGAAAAGAAAAAAGAAAAAAGAAATGCACCCTAAAGGTAAGTGCACCTATGATAAACCACGACCTATAACAATGGGTTTCAACATAATATAGATATATTGTCAAGTTCGAAATGTACATATCCACAACAAAATGATCATATGCCACCTATGACTTTTACTTCAACAATGTAATATATTCTCCCGAACTCAACGACAAGAAGCTCAACTCTCATGTTTCTCATATGGAATTGTTGATGTGTTGAAGTGAATTTCATATTGTTATCAAATCTCTACAATTTTTGAAATCCAAAAAGCGCCCATAATAGTGCACCCACTAAAGTTATCCTTAAAAGGTTGGATAGGGAGTGAAACACAAAGAAAAAAAATCATGAGTTTAATAGGTAATTCTATTCTTGTATAGCCTGCTGCTCTTGTGTGAGGACCTATAAATAATCATAGGGTCAAAAAGTTTTTCCTCCTATTCTTGGTCTCAATATAAGTATGAAAATGCTCTTTATCTCTTGGGAACATGTGATTTGAGGTAGAGAACTTCTTGGGAGCCGCGGGCCTAGTTGATGGGCCTTGGTTGTTTGTATCTAGAGTATTTATTGGTACTTGGAACCATGATGTTTCTAGCTAACACCAAATACAATATGCACCTCCAAACATTGGATGGTTGCTCCTACCCTTTTATGGATAATTGTACTCCCATAAGTTCAAAGAGTTCATTCTCCTATTCTCAAATTCACCAAAGTCTACATTGTTTTGACTAATTAGTGTGGGCCACACTAATATCAAATTACCCACACTTATTTTTATTATAATTTGAAGTGGCCCATTCTAATTTCCACTGTGAAAAATTAGTGTGGGCTTTTTCATTTGTAGATTTGGATTAAACTTCAAGGCAAGTAAGTACCATAAAATTAATGTGGTCCATACTAAATTCCAACCCAAATGAATTTCCCACCCACACTAATTAGACAAAACAATGTAGTCCCGACTTTGGTCATTTTCTCTTGGGAACATGTAAATTGCAGAGCTTGGGAACTTCTTTGGAGCCGCAAGATTGGTGCCAGGGCCTTGCATGTATGTATCTGGGGTATTTATTGGAACTTGGAACCATAGAGTTTCCAGCTAACACACCAAAGACAAGATTGCACATCCAAACACTAGATAGTTGCTCCCGTCCTTTTATAACTAACTCTACTGCCTAAGGTGCAAAGAGAGTTTTCTCCTATTCTTGGCCTCATTGGACTTTAGTTCCCAGTTTGGTCGTTTTCTCTTGGGAACATGACATAAGTTGACCTTGGGAACTTCTTACGACATGCGAGGTTGGTTGGCCTTGCATGCCTGACACAAAGTAACTTATTCATTGAAACCCGGAACTATCACTATATTCGTTAATTTGGGACTTTTTCAACATTTTGAGACAGTTACAAATATAAGAACATGGATAAAATCACACAGATATTGGAGAATGTTGTAAGATGCAAATACTTTGAAGCGGGTCAAGAACCCAATTAAGAACTCATATCAAGATGGTTTGGGTAGGACAACCCAAACATTAGACCATGTTGTTGTGGTCCATATATTAATTTGAGACAAGAGAAAGTCTCAAATTAACGAATATAGTGATAACTAGAGAGTTCATCCATTGTTGGGTCAATATTCTTGTTTGTACTTATTGGTTAGCACATCAAAGACAAAATGCACCTCCAAACATGGGATGGTTGCTCGGGGCCCACTTGTAGGCAATAAACCCTAACATGTAACAAAGGGACTCTTGAACATGCTAGTATCAATGAGTTGAAATTCACATCACTCAATCATAATACCGATGTCAAGTTTTCTCTTATCTTCTTTTTCTTTACTATGGAAGTTGCTCGCGTCCTTTCATAACTACCTCTAGTACCTAGTGCCTCAGGGCGAGGGCTAGACGCCCACCTCTTTGAACTGGGTCCCCACCACTATTACTAAAGTAAAGGGGGTCAAAGAGGTGGGCCTCTAGCCCCGCCCCCCCCTTAGCAGTTGAAAAGTTCGTTACTTTAGACTTATAAAATTGTGGCAAAATGTCTTCATAAAGGACGTACACCCTAACCTCCATAAATGCCACTCCCTCTCTTATATCCCAAACCTTGGGAGACAAATATGCTCAGTTTAAATCTCCCTCTTTGTTGTCACATGTCCCTCTCATATATCACGGGTTTGACATGACTCACGTTGTCATCATTATTGTTATTTAATTGCAATGTCGACTTTTTTTTGTGTTGGTCCATGATGGCACATGCTACACTAGTTCTCTATTATCACGCATCCATTGGAACACAAACCTCGTTAACATCACGTGCACTGTGGTTGCCAGAGGCGTGATATTAGGGAGGTGCGGACGGGTGTACAACTGTCGCGACTTTCAACTTGCCTCCGAAAGTGGGGGAAGCGGCAGCAGAGGGGGACAAGTGTCGGCGTCCCAGCAAGGGACATGTGTGCAGCAACGGTTTTTCTTGGGGAAAACGAAGGAGCTGGGTTCCTTCAACCTTCAGCCCAATGGTAAAAGTACAGTCACCGCCCACAATGCATGGAGATTGATCGAGTTTCACTATAAAAGTGCTTACCCGCAGACCCCATGCTTCATTCATTCAACCCACAAATCCGTTCTCCGTTGGAATCCTACCGATAAAATATATCTTCTTACAACTTGCCTGCATGCATGCCTTGCAGGACTCAGTTCATCAAAAATCCCATCTTCCTGGTATATAGAACATAGCTTGCCATCTACAAGTTGCCATACACAACAACTTATCATCGCTCTTGCCACCAAATCATTCCCCTTCACAGATATCATACGTATTCCCTGACATACTACTTGTCAAGTGTGCTCATTTCGTTGCATCAGGAAGTCTGTAAATTAGGTAGTTCGGGTTAGGTGTCAGAGGCAGGCAGATCGAATCAGCTTTGAGATTTAAGACGACCCGAGTTTAAGGGGAAAAGGAGTTTGAGTTTGAGTTGTTTCCTCCTTCCGATGCTGCACTGACGGGAGGAAGATCACGTTGTTGTTAACAGGCGAGTTTTAGTTATAGGGTTCTCCGATTTCTGCGAATTCAGGCTTGCTGTTGTAATTTGTGACCTTCTGTTGATGATTTCTAGCGTCGCTCCTTATGCTGTGGTCCATTTCAAATGGCTTGAAGTTGCTTAGGCGAGGTTAATATGAGGGTTTCAGAAATTTTTGTGACCCTGTAAATGATTTACTTCTGCAGGCGGCTGCTGCACCTTAATTAGCCCTGGTCAGGAATCCAAATCTCAAAAAAAAGAGGCTGACAATGGAGCGTGCTCGGTTTAGTGTGCGCAGCAGCAAGAAAGATCAGTCCCCAGTTCGTGAGTGCACATAACCCTGTCTCAGTAATAGTTTACAACATGGATTAGCCAAACTAAATAAGGGCTCCATATATGGCGATGGTGTTTCTGATGATGCTCCCAGGCTGCTTCATTTGCTCTTGAAAACGTTTCAGTCGTTTTAGAGAAGGTGGTTGCATGGTGACTGTGTCGGAAGAGGTCGATCATCACAATTAGTGCATGGAGGACCTGCATATCTATCGGATGTTAAGCTTCGCATGGGTCGGTGTGGAAATTAATTTCAGTTGTCTTGAAAGTGGTGAGGTCGTGATCGAAATGTGTGTCATGTATGTGTACATGATGTGATCCTAATTCGGAGTTAGGTATGTAGAGTAGTGCAGGAGGCCACGTGACTAATCCCCCATTGTGGTGTAGTAATTGTCTGGATATATTGAGGTGTTGTGCTTGTATCTACAGTGGATCATGATCACTTTGCGACGACTTGCATCTTTGCGACGGGCGCCACCGCGGTTGTGAGAAGAAAGTAGGAGAGCAAACTATGAGCTGCATGTTTGTTGATGATGTTGTAACTATATATATCCATCTCTATGTTATAAGTTTTAAGTCGCTAATCAGTTTTGTGTGAGAGAATAATTATTTCCTGAAGTCCTTAGCACTCTCTCCCTGTCTCTTGTGAATGTAGGCAGACATACCTACTCTGGTTCACATGAAAAATGATGATGAGGTTTCCCTCTCTACGCGTGAGGAGAAAATCAATTCCAAGGCAAAGAAATGTGTTATAAGATATTTGTCTGCATTTCTAGTCATGTACCGATTTCGTGAAGTCATCATCATCATGTGTTCTGGTTTCTCATTTGCATCTCAGGAGTGATGTGATAATTTTCACGCCTATGGCGGAAGAGATTTTTGTTTCACCATTCTAGACATTAGTCAGGGTTTCAAACCGGCGTCTGGCAAGATTTATGGTTTGTCGAGTAGGACAGGCTTGATCTCCTGTGTTGTGTTGTGTTGTGTTGTGTGTATATTCTGATCAAATAGCATAGTGGTGGACATTCTTGATGCGATGATACATGGAGTCATTTATCTAAAAGCACAGGTCTGCTCGTTCAAGTGCTTAAGAAAGGCTCGCTGTGGGCCTGTAGCTTACCCGTCCGACTTTCCAAATTGTGTACGCAGAAGTGGCATCTGCAAGAGGAATGGACATGGGCATGGCGCTTACCAAAGAGGCGACACTCACCAAGGATCAAGTAAGATATTCTTGAAACTTTGATCTGGTTAATGAATGAGACTCTGGTAGGGAAAAACTGTTAGAAAGTGGTTGTGATGTGTGTCTGCAAGAAATGCCCCTCGTAGGCTTTAGTTTTCTTGAAGAAGAACTCCATGGCCTCAAGAAGGGTGCTATCTTCCAAATTATCGACGACTCCAAGGGTTTCCTTTATGGCTTATAATTTCCCTGTCATTACGAGCTTTATCGGAAAATTGTGAAACTTATGCATACCAACCATTGTTATCCCAAGTTAATAGCAATTACAGGTGACAGCCGCCGGATGACAGATGATCAAGTTGATTTTCTGTTTATTATTTGCTCTCGGGATTTGCAATGTGATTGTGCAAACCGTCTTAAGAACATCTGAGTCCTTAAGTCTGGAATGATTTTGGAAATTCTGGGGATGGCGGATTGTAATCGATCGAGTGGTGCAGCTGATGAGGAGGAACAATGTGTTATTGGCTCCCTACGGATCCCAACATCTTGTGCCGACCCGCTATGGCGTTCTTCCGGAGGGGCAGGTGTCCAATCTTGTGGCAGGCTTCTTGGATTCACTTGACTCAACCCCACCACCACCTTTGAAAAGGTACCGAGAACATAGCCTTTCTGACTTGCATTCTTGTATGTCAAGTTCTGTGCAAGTATTTCTTCGTATAAATGTATGGAAGCAAGCGAATATTGTGAGTCATACCCTAACAAAGTCTCACTGAATTTTCTCAAGCCCTCGAAAATTTGGAATGATTGCATGCCTTCACGAGTAGGTATACAAGTGTGTGCATGTGGGAAAATAAGATAATGTGGGAGAACGTTGATGTCATTTGCACGTTTAAGGATTTGAAGGAACTGAATACTGCTGAGCTTCAACCATTGATTGATGTCAGGGCAAAATATCATGTGGTGCACATCGCCAGCGAGATGGCCCCCGTGGCGAAGGTATGAATATATTATCATGTTCAATGCTTTTATTTGATATTATTTTATTTTATTTATAAGTCTTTGAGTAAGAATAACATAGCATACACATTAGTGTGCATGTGATCCACTTGGTGAATTTGTTTCAAATCCTTTGTTGTCGAGTGGAACTATGTGTAGGGTTACTTATGTTTAGTATTGTGCTTAAGTTTGTTGAATTGGGAAGAATCTGCGCGACGAGGAATATTAACATGTGTGTTTGTGTGGCAGGTGGGTGGTCTGGCAGATGTGGTAACAGGACTTGGTCGCTCGCTCCTGAAGAAAGGGCACCGGGTTGAGATCATTATTCCCAAATACAAATGCATGGATGTCAGTTGTGTCCGAAACTTCAAGGTTTGTAACAATTTCTCCCTGTTCGGTGCAAAATGCGGAAAACTTCACTAGGCAAGGCAGGGTTTAGGGTTATTTTCTGGTCATGAAGCGTCTGCAAGGGGTGTTGAGGCATTTGGATCAATGTTTTGTGCAGAAATTGAACAAGCAGTTTTACTCATATTTTGATGGGGCTATGCACAAGAACGTCGTTTGGACTGGAGTTGTGGAGGGTAAACTCCCTCACCTTTCTTAGAGGCATGCGCTCTCGAGAACGTAGCCTTGATTGATTGCAACTAACATGGGTCCCAAATGTTGTTGTTAATGTGCAGGACTTTGGGTGTACTTCATTGACACACATCATCCCAATAATTTCTTCAACCGCGAGAAGATCTACAACGAGCCCGATGACTTCGACCGGTTTACGTATTTCTCTCGTGCCGCACTCGAATTCTTGCTGCAGTTTGGCAAGCGACCCAACATCATCCACTGTCATGACTGGCCGGTGGCCATGGTGGTAGGCACTTCTACATTCTTCTGTGCGTCACTTGTCTTCGAGTTTGTCCCTGCCTATCAGGCTTTTCACGTCGGCTTCTGTCACAACTTTTCACGTCATGTCACGTCATATCTGCAAAAGGCAGGGCAAAGGAGTTGAATTTGGATGGTGGACAATGTCCAGAAATTGGAGAAAAACTGTATAATCACCATCTACTTAGCCCTGTGTGCATGGAATTTCCGTTTCTAAACTAAATGTATATTCAAGAATGTTTAGATGTGATATAATTCTTTCTGTTGCATGTGCAGGCACCTTTCTACAGAAGCATCTATGCGGAACTCGGCTTGAACTCGAAGATTGCTTTCACTTGTCACAACTTTGAGCCCCAAGGCAAGAACTCGATGGAAGCTCTTGTTGCCTGTGGCATCCGGTTCACAGCCCCCCTGCACAAGAACCATTTCCAGGACGATGTTTTGCCTGACCAGATCAATGTACTGAAGGTGAGATCTACCAAGGCCCAAGAAACGAAGTAACCAATTCAAAGCTAAATTAAGCACATTATTCTAAGCCTTGATATTGTAATTTTATTCACCTTAAGTCATGTTTGATGTTCTTTCCCCTTTCTACCTAAGCATTCATGTGGCTGTGTTTTGATGCTTTTGAAAATTTTGTGTACAGAGTGGGCTTTTGCATTCTGACTTTGTGACAACGGTGTCTCCGACATATGCCAGAGAGGTTTTAACCCCCGAGGTGAGGACAGTCCCTTTGTATTTAATATGGCACTCGCACTTCCTTGCATGATAAATTTTTTGGTATCATCACAAGTAGACCTAATATCACCATAGTGGTGTTCAGATGCTTTTTCTTCTTTTTTAAATCAGAGTTTCTTAAAATCTTTACCTGGCATTCTAGGGAGGAGAAGGCTTGCACACCACAATTCAGGCACTTTCAAAGTTCCAGGGGATTGTGAATGGGATAGATGACATAGTGTGGAATCCTGCCACCGATCCACTCCTTGATCACCACTTCGATGCGGACAATCTAAAGGGGAAGCAATTTATCAAGGACAATTTGCGAAGTCGTCTGAAAATGGCTTTCGAAGGAGATGATGCGAAAAGACCTCTTGTAAGTGAGAAATGTTTTGGCTCATTCAGCTGAATTCCTGAAATTAGGATACTGTTTTGTGCAAAAAAGACAATATTATAGTGCTGAGTACTTGAAAATTTATTGTTTATTTATGTGGAGATATGGTTTTTTGCAGGTGTGCTGTGTGACAAGGCTTGTTCCACAAAAGGGTGTTCATCTCCTCCGTCAGGCCATCTTCCATGTCTTGAAGCAAGGGGGACAATTCATTCTTCAAGGCACCAGTCAAATTCCTGCCATCAAGGTATTTTCCATTTATTTTACTTCCAGGTCCAAAATACCATTACCATATAGTGTTGAAAGGTATTTCCCAACGCATGACTCAAGGGGGTCTTGACCGATGTGAGCATGACACATGCCAAATAATTAGTTTGCGTCAAACCAGATAGCACTTTATCGTATCACTTTTTAGTTCTCATGTATATGACAATACAGGTTGCTGTTGGTTTGGGATGATGACTTGTTGGAAATGTCAATTACAGGAAGAATTCGAGAACCTTGGTCGCCAATTCGAACACCATCCGCACATCCGACTGGTGCTGAGGTGTGAGGAGGCCCTTACCCACAATATATATGCAGGGGCTGACATTTTTGTGATCCCATCAATCTTTGAGCCTTGTGGTCTTACACAGGTGATTTCCAATTCTCTTTTTTTCCTTAAAAAACAATAAAACTGTCGTTTGGTTCCAATTCTGTCAGAGTCCTTTAAATTTTTTGTATGACATCACTGACTGATCACACGGAACAGATGAGAAGCATTCCTTCAAAAGTTTATGTCGTGCAACATGGGATGAAAAAGTGGATGTGTAATTCCTAAAACAACGAAGATGATGAAATGATGAACAAATTGCTGTAATTTTATTTTCACTTTTACAATGCACTCCGCCAGCTAATCTAGATACCTACGGCACTTTGGATCTTGATGGTCGCAACTTGTCAATATTCTCCAAGATCAATTCTTTAAGTATGACAAATATGTCACAATTGGGTTATAGGAACTTGTATATTTGACTTAATATCTGCTCTACCATCAATTAATGGTGGAATTGTGGATTTTCAGTTTTTATGCTATTTTGACACCCATGACATGAAAATTCCTGAACGCAGATGTATGCAATGCGATATGGAACAATCCCCGTGGTCCGGAAAACTGGAGGGCTTGCAGACAGGTTAGTTTCACTACAGTAATATCTCCATCATAATTCTACCCTGATCACACGAATTCATTCTGAAGTTAACTTTCATAGTTTCCAAAACCAGATTGTTGTAGTAGATGATTTATAAACTCATCATATCCTGTTCCTGCTGGCAGTGTGTTTGACAAGGATGACAAGAGTATTCCTCTCCATAAGCGCAATGGATTTACGTTTATCAATCCAGATGAACAAGTGAGTTCTTCAGAATATGTAGATCACAATGTTTACAGAATCTCATTTTCTTCCCATTTCACTAGTTCTGGTAGGTTTGAATACTGGCTCATGCTAGTTCAAATACTTGGAGATACATGAATAAAGTAGTATAACATATTTTGAGTAGGAAGATGGGACCTGATTTGCAGACAATGATGGTGTTGGAGTGGTTTTTGACCCTTTCTGAATCCATTTCTGATTGCACAATGCATCCAGTTGCAAGTCAAATTGAATTTATGTAAATTGTGTTCTTTTTCCCTTCAGGATATGGCACGTGCACTTGATCGAGCAATGGATTTCTACAAGAATCATCAGCAAGAGTGGGAACAATTCATCCAGCATGTGATGAGGTTGGATTTCAGTTGGGATGCTGCCCCCATCAACCATTACATTACTCTATACGACACAGCCATTAATGAAGACAATCAATAATTGATGAGCTATCAGTAAATTGTGGATGTGTGATATTGTAGAGCTGGCCTGGCACTTTGTATAGATGCTTTTTCCGGAGACTGACCACATATTACACATGCATTGTAACATTACAAAAAAAGAAAATAGTTAGTCCTCTGTCCAATGTAGAGCAATTTCAGTGGATAATAGGAAATTATTTTTGTAGAGAAGGAAATAAAAAAAATGTACAATATTGTTGCTAATTAAGCTGTAATATTTGTACAGTTTGAGGACATGTGTGTCAATAGTATACTTATGGTGCATCAATGTTTGAAATGAAAGCTTGTTGGCTTATGATGCATGGGGTCTTGATGTTTATTAGTACTATATGTAATCGTAAACTATAACAAATCAAAGTGCACGATTCTAGAGGTTGGTTGAGAACTTGAATGGTACATCATCAAAAAATCTTTTGTGACATGTTTTTATGGAACATTCCAACAAGCTCGGCTGTCCTTTCTATTGATGTTGAAGATGCATCTAACAAATGTAGGCCCATCTGATGATTTTGAGTGTGGTGTATCATAACTGCCAGGACTAAGTCACACCATGCCTGAAACAAATGGTAAGTTAAATTGGCTGTTTGTACGCGTGGTGTACCTTTAGCAACTAGAACCTTGTTGTAGGTATCGCACATTAGCATCAAAGGATTATGCCAAATCTTCTCTTTGAGTCTTTGACAAATCCACTAATCTTGCATGAAGTGATGATCTACCATTTCAAGATGTTGCTGTTAGATATACCAAATCTTGCTGGGAGTTATTAACACCCAAAACTCCAAACTTACAGGAGATGAATTGTGTAAGTGTGCCTCTGTTGAAGTGGTTGTTATAAACCTACCTTCTTCTTTCGTACATATATTTTTGCACGTTGGCCTCATTAATTTTATGATAACATGAGGAAGCAGTCTGATAACTCTTGACTGAGTACCGCAGAATTGTGTGGTCCAAAACTGTTGTGATTTCACTCACTCCAATTGCCAAACAAGACTATTTTGCGACACTTGACAAATTGTGGTGGCACGTGTGCGTCTTATCCTTTGTAGGAGGGGTGGTGATGTTGTGATTTGGAATCATGAGATTCTCCTGGACAGTTTGTGTGTGGCTTTTGTTTTTCTAGCCTATGTCTAGTGGTTTTGACTGAGGCAATTGTTTTGACGTTTGGGAGAGAGGAATTTATCTCTCGTTCTTCCAACATGCAGTCTAGATGTCACTGTTTCTAGTTTATATGACACTGGGATTGGTTTTATAGATCTTCAAATTAGTCTACACTGTTTATGGTATTTAGTGTCACATGGGTTTGAGGTGTATGCTAGGTTACATTGATGATTGACAACTTCATCATAAGTGTTGACTCATGACACTTGGTGCTCAAATGTGCTTACTAATATCTTGGCATGAGCATGTTCACTACACTAAATAAGATATTTAGTGTTTGATATACTAAATACGAACGCATACACTAAATATCAATATCCCTATGAAAGTAAGTAACATTAAATGTAAACTCAAACAGTAAAAATCAACTATGATAATATGTGGAAGTTACATGTTTGAATTTAGTGTTAGTAAGGATATAAAAAATAAATAAAATAACAATGATAAAAGGAGAATTCTAGCATATCTTCTAGCATATCTTCTAACACTAATTGTCAAAAATTGAAAATTAGTGTTGAGCAGGGTAGGGTGGTAACAACATTAAATACAATCAAACACTAAATATCCTATTTAGTGTAGTGTTATGAGGTGCAATCCTATGTTACACAATGGTCTACAAGTTGACTAAAGTGTACACAAATGACACTTGTGATTAGTATGCTCAAAATATCTTCCTCTTGCATATTAAAACGCAAGACTATCATGTAACTTATTCCAATGTGCTACTCTAAACGTCATAATGTAGATATTTTTTTCACTTAAAGAAGTCACTCATGTTGACGAATGGAATCATATTGACCATTAGCGGGCAAGACATTTTGAGACCTCTGGGCATATAGTTTAGGCCCTTTGCAAATGGTGTACGTGACACTAAATACCATAAATGGTGTAGTCCAAGTCAATTGAGACGAATCGACCGCAAATCTATGAGGATTTTTACATTGGAGGGATGAGAGGTACGCTCATATACATTAATGCATTAAGGCTCAACATAGCATTCGTCATGGGCATTATCCCTCACCTTAGGTGGGATAATCAATTTATGAAGATCCTAGGATAAAACCACCAGCATCCAAACACTGGATTTGATGACTGAAGACCTGCATTTGGACGTTACACAACTTCCTTTATGTTAAGCATATGTTCAATCAAGGGTTGAGAATAGAAAAAGGGTGGGCAAAAACATAACATTATTCAGATCCATAACAATGTTTTGTGGGACTGACTGACTGACTGAATGTGGTGAATATCCAAGAATACTACGTGGAATACTGTCAATCCCACAAAACATTGTTATGAATTTGAATAATGTTATGAGGGTTGTTGAAAAACATTATGGGTTTTATATTGGATTGTTGAATCTTTGTGTATTTGGATCTTTCTTTCTCCTACACAGACAAGTGATTACAGCTTTTTCCCCTGCTTATTATAAGTTCGTGCATCCCCACCTGCCGGAGTGACAATTTTTGCCACACATCGTGCGCTCCAAGGAGGACGAGATTTGTTGTAGATAGATTATTGTGTCATTATCTACATCTAAGTGAAGCGGTTAATGTGAGAAGATTTTCAGCGATTCCATAGGGCAACCTTCACTTCATCCATCATCAAACTACATGAATAGGTGAAGTAGGTGCACTATGTTGAGAACTCATTTGTGATGCATTTTCATGCAACACTGACCACCCAATCCAACACACTGCTTGACTCACTATGCTCAATAATCTTCTGTTTTAGTCTACAAGGTTTGTGATATTATCCAGTGATCGGGGAGATTTTTGGGCATAATCGGTTGAGATCCTAGTGTTTGCAAGTCCAACCGGTTACATGTTGACATCCTTTGGTTTTCCTTTATTAAATTGGGGTATATTCTATAAATTCCTCTAAATTGATCAGTAATTTTCCTGCAGTCTTGAACTTCAACCGGTTATTTCTCAAACTCAACTGGTTCATCTGTAACTAACTGCCAGTTCTCCCCGATCATAGATATTATCAATAACATTATGAAATTTATAAAAAAAATCGAGAGTGTGCCACAACTTCCAGTGGAAGGATCGTATCACACCTCACTCGAGTGAACTCGAGCTAGTAAATGGGCCTAGTAAGCCTACAATTAACAAAAACATAGACTTTTGGAGTAGGATTATAGTATATTAAGGGTTTTATGTCCTCTGGAATGCAAATTAAGGTAGAAAAATGGAAAACAGTGAAAATAAGTTGATTTGGCCAGAAAGAGCGGCTTGAAATTTGTGCAATGCTTTTTTTAGAGACAGAGTAGCGGAAATGATGAGGAATGCAAGTTGTTTCATATTTATATTCCTTGTAGATAGTTAGTTCCATTTTCCCAAAGAGGCAAGTCAAACCCTCTACTTGTACAGTAGAATCTCCCTAATTTAAGCATGCAAATATCGTGCTTTGCATACAATACACACAAAATGGTTAATTCAATGGCACTCAAAAATAATCCCAAGTGATGTGAAACATGACCTATCTGGTCAATCAGTGCATCTGGCCTATCACTGCATCCTTCTGGGTCACCACTTTTTAAATAACCATTTGGGATCCACACGAGAATCATTCAACTACTAGCCTAGTGAACTACACTAAATATGATATTTAGTGTTATATGGTATTTTATGTCACCATGATAACTTTTCAAATGACACTTCACATGAATAAGTGAACAAATATTGTCATGGATGATGGATGAGCTCTTAGGAGTTCATAATTATGGTTTGAGTGTGAAGCAAGTTGTTTTAGACTAGCCATTGCCCTTTGTAAGAATGATCTACATTTAGCATATTGCGGCACTGCTAGGCAGGTTTGGAAGTATTTAAGTTATTTCCAAAAAAGGGGAAATTAATAAGAATTCGTTGAAAAATGTAAGGTTTTTATTTCTTATGAGTTAATTTTTAAATGTCTTAAAGAAATGGCTACTAAAAGTCAACAACCCAAACCAGACCACGGGGGGGTCACTCCATTGTCAAGTTGAACACCACGTGCGGCCAAAAAAAAATCTACTTTTGGTAAGTTGCATCACCAAAATGGGTCTAAATTTTATCAATTTTTTTTCATGGGTAGATATACATGGTATCTATTACATAGTAAAAAATGGTAACCAAATTGGATGATCTATTTTTGTAATAAAACATACCGTTTCTAACTAGAATGACGCAGAATTGAACTAGAATAATTACTAAAAAATGAAGATGACTAAAATTTTCAAAAAATATATACAAAAGATATTATCAATGGTTACGTATATGTAGAAAAAATATCATAATTTTTAAATTTATCTATTCCATGTAATATAGGGGTAGCAAACTTTGGCCGCACGTGGTGTTCAACTTGACATGGAGTGAACCCCCCGTGAACCAGACTTCCAAGACCCAATTGAACTTAGACTCACCAACTAGTAGTGGTCAATGAACTCAAATATCTTCGTCCATAAGCTTATGAAATCAAAATTTAAATACTCAAATTTTGAGTTGTATGTATGTGTTATAATGATATATAATTATCTCAGTTTATAATATTAATCCATCATGTCATCCAAAGTTGGAAAAAAACAATTATTGATGAGTTATTCCTTGAACTTGGAAACTTCATCTTTTGCAAAATGTAAGAGATTCGTTTTCTTACACTAGCCATTTGGCAACCAATCTAGAGAAATCTTGGTGGAAAGTGGGCTCAAAGTCTGTCAAACTTGTAGCCTTTTCATGGTCAAGCCTAGTCGATGTCTTGCTTTTAAAGCTTCCTCCCCCCCACCCCAATCTTACCTAAGGTAAAAACACAATCAACTATATTGAAAACACGGGAATTGCATTCTTTATTTGAATCAACTTTGGAATTGGCATTAGTTCATCATCCTTTCATAATGAACTAATGACAAACCTATGTAAGATACATGATTTTACTACAACCCTTTCACCTTAGCTCAACAAGATAGATGGGGGACCAACTCAAAGAGTACTACCCATCTAGCTTCCCACTCCCCCTCAATTTTAGTTCACATCATCTACCCATGGGAGGAGGGTTTGCAATTAGAACATGTTTTTGCCAAGTTTATTGTCCGCCCTTTCCCCTTTGATCTCTATACCCACCATTTAGAGTGGCTTTCCTCTTCAACCCCCCCCCCACCCAACAATATCACCAAACTGCTCCCTCTTAATTACTTTGCCTTTGCTTGTTACTACACTTATCGATCTTTTACTTTCTAGGATAAACACAACAACAGTAATATCGTTGGTTTTGGCATCTATTCCTCCAACCAAATGGTCATTGTTGCCAAACTCTTGGGATATCCCAATATCCTTTGTGCGGAATTATAAGCTCCCCTTCTTAACATACAACACATCAAACACCTCCTCCACGACTTTCATATCCTTACTAGTAGCCTCAACAACACATATTTGCTAATCAACCATGTCAAACATCCTTCTTAGCACCACCACCCCAACAAATTCTTAATTGCGACAACCATATTTTACATTGAAGGACCCACACATAACATCGCCATACCAAAAGTGCATGCCCACACCAATATACTTGGTAACATTGAAGTAGATAAACCCGCAAAACAAGGCTCACAGTTACCTCTTATCGGCCATGCAACCCTGTATAGGCTACTGGCATGTAAGTTTCCAAAATTCCACCCAACATGACAGATCCACCCGTAACCTACATCAAAAAGTAAAAACAGAACACCAAAACATTATTGTCTATCACACCACTCTTAAACATGACTAGGTATATAAATGGTTAACCATCGGGGATATCCATCACCCTTGGTCAAATTCTTTTTGAACAACCCCTTGGCTCATAGACATGCAACTCTCCCAACTCCTCAAATTTTGCTACGAACAATACATGGGCAATGCTCCTAAAGAATGAATTTTCAAAAGCCAAAACATATCCCTTAAATGCCAATTGTGTCCCCAAAATCAGAATGACACACGGCTCCACCTCCTCTCCTGGTGCCAATACCAACACCTAAACCCCTAACTTCCCGAGCCAATGAAGGGGTTGTTTTCAATGCATTTCACTCAATGTTGGTTGTGGAATTTTTCATGGACAAGTTTTGAGGTTAAATTGGGATTTATCCGTAGCATCTTGAAATAAGCTATTTATAGGGAAAATGGGCATGAATAATACTTTGGATTTATAGATTATAACAATCGAAGGAAGAGATGAACAAGAATATGCCAAGTTTTATTCCCCCCAAAAGACCTTCGACCAATGAAACTCACCTAGAAAATGAGCGGGATGCTGTGTAATCCACAAGATGGGAACAACTCAATTGTTGAGCACCTTCACAAATCCTCATGCCAAAATGTGCAAACCGAAATAGGCTAGGCACTTTGAATTTGGAGTATGTAATCTATCCCATGTTTACAACCGCATACCTACAAAGACTTCTCCAAAAAAAATGAAATAATGTCCAAATGCTAAATTGAACAATCGATGTGAGCATAAAGGCCATTTTTACATGAACATAAAAAAATATCACTTTTACCAAAATAAACATCATTGATGTTCATGCAAAGTTTGCATCGAAGTGGCATCATTGATTGAAGTCAACACCTAACATGAGCTCCCAACACAACAAAACATGACCACAACCCACTTTGACATTTTTTTCCACATTCTAATCATCTCCAAATTGCACGACTCATGTGTCTATGGGTAGATATCCATGTTGGCTTGATGTTTAAAACTATTTTGATTGCAAATGAATGAGTTAGGTGGGGTTAATGTAGGGAAGAAATTATCCATCAACCAAAAATGAGTTGCTTGGGAAGTTAGGAGTTGATCATCTACAAACCTAATAAACCGTTAGGACATGTGTGCTAGCCCGGTTCTTGGCGAACGGGCCCTCTTCATGCTGATGTATCCTACATTAACGTTTCCTTCTCTCTCTTCTCTCTCTATAGCTTTGTGTGGCATTAGAATACAATGGCCCTATAGCATTTAAAATAACATCCATGATTTGTCATGTAGCAGCAAGTGTCTCATGTCACTTATCTATTTGCACCATGATGATTCCAAGGTCATGTATGTATAGATCGGTGATAAATAATGTCAAACACTCATGATCATATATATAGTGCAATAGTGGAAACCACAACAGAACCATTATTGCATTGTTCATCCTTGTGCAAGACATAAGATTAGTAGAATTTTAAAATTGATTTATATAGGAGCAGTTTGTCTATTGGTTCTAAAAGATCTTGCTCTTTGAGTTGGACCCCCACCAATGTCACCTAAAGGAGACCTAAGGAAGGGGTGAAGTAGCTAGTAAAACCTTATCTGCATAGGTTTACGGTTGATTCATCCAATTGGGTCCCACTCTACTAAATAAGGATAATTGATGTTGACTTTGGGTCCACATATTCTAAATATAGAAACATAGGGGTTGCAACATAATCCACTATGTGTTTGCCCTAAGGGTGGCTTGCATGCCGAAACGGTGTGAGAATCTCGCTCATGGATGTTGACGTGTTAACATTATCGGCCATCATCCAACCAAGGCTAGTATAATATTCGGCATCAATCGGTTGTTGGGAACTTGTTGGTCAACAATCTAGCTACTTCCTATATGCAAGAAACAAGGGCGTCTTTCTCAAGAGAAATGTTTGGCTATGGCATTGGTTTCTAGGTACTAAGTTTCTACATTGTTTCGGTAAGAGAATCTTTCTCAACCCCAAAATGCATCGAGAAGGTCTTTACCTTTCATTGCCCACAAGAGCTCCACGGGATTGTGGAGCCATGTCATGTCTTCATCTTGGTCCCCCACTTGGTATGGGGATTTTTTTTTAATGCTTCAAGAAAATATATACACTCTAAACTCCATAGTATCACACATGTGGCAACCAAAGTGCACATGATATTACAGAGTTTTGTAGTGTTAACATGGATGCGTGATACTATAGAATTAGTGTAGCATGTGACACTATGGAATAACACAAAGTGCAACATTTTAATGGTGTGGTGTGGTCCACTCCACTTGGCCTTCCCAGACGATGTGGCAGATGCATGCACCAACATTCAACAAGTGGCATAAGAAGAAGAAGAAGAAGAAGAAGAAGACACTCCACATGTTGACACATGGTGTAATGCGAGGGTGTGGGTTGACTTCTTTGGTGGTTTGCATTAATGACAAAATTCATGATATAAGGGAGAGAAATGTGACAATAAGGAGTGAGATTTGAACTACAAACATCCTTTTCCTAGGGTTTTGGGATATTAGAGAGTGAATGACATTATGGAGGTTGATATTACGGAGTTTAGGGTGTAGTAGGTGCAATTCTCATTTGATTTTGTTGTAATTTGAAGGAGTTTGACGGAGAACGATACTTCAAAGTTTTTTTTGAAGCTCATAAAAGGTCACTAAGACTTGAAGGAGGAAGCAAATTTTCTTGTTCATGAGCGTCGTTCATTGGAAGGATCATCCATCTTTAGTAATGTGGAAAACACCACAAACCAAACAGGTTTCAAATCGACATTCAAGCTCATTGTGAGAGACAGTCATCATTTGGTCAATGAACTTTGACTACCTCTAGAATAGGCATGTGACATCCTAATTTAGAAACTTAGCTTCTCACATATGTGTGCTTTACTGTGTGTGTATATATATATATATATATATACACACCATAATATATGGGTCCTCATTCACCCCGTCATCCAAATTTAGAATGCTCTTCTTCTTCTTCTTATGGAATCAAAATTATCCACGTGGCAAAACATAGCAATCTTGAACATGAACAAGAGAAGTAGTTGAAACAATCCAGAAACCATCCGAACTAGTGTCAAAAGGGGTCAGTGTGACCTACTCACCACCAGATTATGATCGCACAGGACATTAGAGGTTAATGCACTTTGAAAAAAGAGACAGAGCTTTCTTCGTTTCAGAGAAGATGCACATCATACCACACATCACCCAAAGTCTATACCCAAGATGAAGTGTTTATCATTCACGCTAACCTAGAGTTGGCTTCATATCTATAGTCTCCCTCTTGCATCATGTTGTTTCATAGTGGTTGGGCATGACATTTTATTTCATATAATGTACAGGTATCAAAACATCACTCAGACTCGAGACCTTAATCCCTTTCCATTTCAGGAGCTCAATTCACTAACTGGATGATAGTCGGACCGCAGAGGGCAGCCCCCATTCAATTAAGGACTTAGCCGGGTGGACCTTGAATGAAACAACAAACGTCAACTCATGCAAGAGATCCAAGGCAACCACATAACATGATTCAAATCCATAACAATGTTCTATGGGACTGACAGTATTCCACAAAATATTCTCCATATTCATAGTGAATGTGGTGAATATCTAGGAATATTCTGTGGAAATATTGTCAGTCCCACATAACACTGTTATGGATCTGAATAATGTTATGCATGGTTTGACGTGCATGTGGGGCAATGAACGGGTAGAGCCGACCGGTGGTTACATATGAACTAGTTGAGTTTGAGGAATAACCGGTTGAAGTTCAAGATTTGAGGAAAATTACTGCTTGTTTTAGAGGAATCTGTGGAATATATACCTCAAATCAATAAAGACAAACCAAAAGATCACAACATGTAACTAGTTGGACTTGGAAACACTAGGATTTTGACCGATTTTGTCCAAAAATCTTTTTGGACACTGGTGTGGGGAAGCTCATATTTAGATTAAGATTGCATTATAATATAGAGATAACAAGCAACAAGGACCCACAAAGCATGTTAAGTTGCTTGGGTAATGTTATGATGTTGCATTTTGCAATGAAATGCCATGTTCCCAAGGTAAGAAGCCCTCTTGGAAAGTGTGTGATTAGATGTGGAAGGTTGCTTGGTCCAATATATTCCTTAATACAAATGTGTGTGTGTGTGTTTTAATACAAAAACGCAAAGTAAAGTGGAGTGGGTGGTAGGGTTCATATTTCATATTTACAAATGATGTTTTGTGGAGTGGGGCACTGAGAATCAATCATACCAAGGTCAATCTCCCACCGTTTCTTGCCCTTGGGAGCCAAACTTCCAAGCCTAGGGGGCCAAGGCATGGATGGGTCCATTTTTTGGTCCAATGGTGCATGAAAATAGTACATGTTGTACTAATGGATAACGTAGACTAGTCACCTTGGCTCCAAGTTCACACAAAGCCGCAATCATTCAATAGCACACTACAAATGGACACACGCCGTGCAATGGGTCCCAATCGGTGAACACTTTCACCAATTTCATTTCATAAGCTCACTTAATGATGAACTTTTTATACCTAAGGTAACTATACTCAAAACTAGCACTCGACCTAAATCCAACACCTTCGTATCTTGTAAGATAGGTCTATATTGAATATGAAGACGTACACCGTTTGGATCTTGTATCGGTGTTGGTTTTAGGTCGCTTACGAACACAATTTTAAATCCTTATGACTTTTACATAGCATTGTTGGTTTCCAAATGGTGTTTTTTTTTATAATGTGTTGGAATCCTCTTGATCTTGTAAAGAAGAAAATATGGAAAATAAAGGTGACAATTCTTATATAATAAATTGTGTTCTTTGCTTATTATATCAGTTTTAGGTATACAATCTAATCCCAATAATACGACATTCGATAATATGACACCTTGATTATATGACGCATTTTCTATCGACCAAACTTTCTAGTGTTAATTTACCCCGACAATACAACTACAACGCTTGTAATACGACATTGTTTAGGCCCAATAGGTCTTATAATAGAGGTAATTAATGCGTGCAAGTGATGGGACCCACAATAAGGATTTGCTTTGGGATCTGGGAGTATATGGTGAATTCATCAATGAGTTAACTTAAGTTAACTTAAGTTAATTGTTTTAACCTTGGTTTCAAAACATGCATTGCACTTTTGAGTCAAAGGATGATGGTTGCTCCCTTGACCTCATTCCCGCACCTGCCATCGAGTTTCCCAGCATAGTAATTCCCACAACAACTCTTCATGTTTCAGCAACCTCCCTGCAACATTTCTCCACCACTACGGCCCATCCAAATTCCCCCCCCCCCACACACACACAGCAGATGGACAACCTGCGGATGTGTCCACTTGGGGGCCCAAGCACTTCTCCTCCCCCCCCCTTCCCATATGATGTCCCCATTACGTCATCATCTCGCCACTATGATGACAATCAAAATCCCCTAGCCCCAACCTCTATCCCCATTCACGCGATGCCCTCTCCCAAGGTGGTGACACCCTTCCCCTTTTTGCAACACCCTCCCCATCGGGGATGACACCCCATCCTTTGTAGAGCAATTTTGGGTGGTCGGCCGAAACCAACCCCTTCCTACAATGGTCCAGGAGGCCAACCCCTTTGCGGAGGAGGAACAAGAGGAACATGCGGTTGTGTGCAAATGACAATATGGACCTAGATGCTGAAGGCTTGCAAGGGCCTGGTGATACTTATTATCCCAACCCAATCGATGAGCCAATGCATGATGGGCATGCGGAAACTGGCTTGATCTTCAGCATGTGCAGGAGCAGGTTTTTAATAGTGTTGGCAAAGGCGGTGTTGAGTGTGTTGGTGAGGCGCCGACTATGGAGGCTTTTGCGGCTATTGGAGATGACCAAGACGAGGCAATTCCTTGAGTCCTCCTAGGTTGGGTCAGCCGCCCGAAATCTCCTTGGCCATGTTTGGTAAGCATGCAATTGTATCATGTCTACGCCTGCCTCAACTCCCTAACGCCCATTGTTGAGATTCTCCTCCTTGAGGCCATGCTTAGGTCACCTTTGCCACACAAAATTAAATTTGTAGTGCCCGATTTAGGAAGTTTTGAACTACTCATTCAAAACAGATTCTAGACAAAATTGTATATGAAGCTTTTGATAATAAAACATTCATTTTGCCTTCATTTTCCGTATGTGTATATATATTTATGTGTCATTTGCTCTTAAATTGCCTTGTGTGACAATTGGCTTCTCTCCTCCCTTGCATGGTTTTGTTTTTCCTTCATGAACATTTGCCTAAATAATGTGTGAAATGGACCCAACATAACAAAGTCATCTCCCCACCCACTCATCTCCACATGGCATGGAGCATAGCGTCATTGCTCCCCCTTGCTTCTTTCCGCATCGCGTGGAACATGGCATGGCCACTCCCCTTATTTTGTCCACCCTTCCCATGGCAGTTAAGCGGCGGTTCTTGATTTTGGACCTCAACATGGTCATGGTCCAATGTGTGCATTGTCCCATGGCCCCAATGGTCCCTTTCCCTATGCCTAAGAACATGGACTATGGTGGGCTCCCGACGTACATCAAGAACAAGCTCGTCTACCTTTGGCCTGGACTATGCTATTACCTTCAGAGTGCCCAATCCAAGTGGTGGGTGATTGTTTGGAGCTCCATGAAATTGGAGAACGCCCACACGGTTGTAGAGTTCATCTTCAAGGGGATCGAGCCCCCTTGCATGATCCTGAGCTAGGAGTCGTGCATGACATTGTTGGCCCTGGATGGGAAAGTGGTTGAGAATTTAAATAACCCCGCCATCAACCAAATCTTGAAGGTGTTAAAACCCATATTCTAGGAACAACACCCCACCATGATAGGGTGTCCCTATGATTTGCAGCCCACCCATGACAATACCTTTATGGTGGACAACAACCCCCTCAAGAACATTTTGAACCCACCTCCAACTACATAGTCTGCCCCACATGAGAAGGTGCAAGACCGATTTTTGATGGACCTCGTCAGATACTTTCAAGCGCTCGTTGGGAGCAGGCTCCCCGTCCCCCAATTTGTATGGAGTAACCCAATAAGGGCCAAGGATTCGTGGCACTCACTTAAAATCATCCATGCAGATGAAAAAATGCAGGAATCATCTAAATGACTATTTTTAGGCAATTTGATTCCGGAAATAGAGTCAAAGGCCCCAAATTAATCTAGTGATGTCACATTCGAATGAATCGGCCCTCAACCCCATAGGGGGGCTTTTTTTATTGGAGCCACTTCATCCACGATATCTAGGATGGATGATTTTAAGTGAGTGCCACGAATCCCCAGCCCCTAATAAGGAAGAGATACATGGAATTGAAGGACTACATGTACAAAGAATTGTACGCTCATGCAAAATATAATAAATGTATTTAAGATAATTTTTTTGGCCATGTGTTACTGTGCTATGAATATATTTTGATTTTCACATATCTCCCTCCCCCCTTTTCCCCCTCCTCCATGTGTTTTGGTTCCCGTATTGTCCACCAGTTGTTTGAGGACTCGGTCCAAGCCATCAGCGACTCCAACTTGCAAAGCCTCTTCTACGTCACAACGTCCACGATCGACTACTCCAAGGGGCCCCCACACAGTCGGCGTCGTGGACAGACCCCCCCCCCAAGCAAATCTTTTGGCCCTCACCATCCCCGTCCCCACTCACAAGGGTCGCTCGTGTACGTGGTTGTGGTCAAGACTCCCCCCCCCCTCAGTCCGGCAACGACATGGCGCCTCACCGGCAGCTTCAGATGGACATTTGACTAACACCGCATGCAACCGTCCCCATTGCTCGTCCATGTTGACTTTGCCATGACTATCCCACATCCCAAGGTATGATATAGCCTCCACCAAGTTGCATTTTTTTTCTCACATTTATCCATTACTTTCGTTCAACCTATATTTCGGTCTTCCTCCTCAAATCACCCCCTCCCCTTCTTTCCCTTGTTCCATTCATTTGTAGGTTACATCCAATTTGATACCAACCCGTTCCAGAGGCACCTTATCCATCTAATTAAAGCGTTTCCATGCACAGTGTAGAAGTGTGAGGCAATCTTCTTCCCAAATGACATCCCATTTGAATTCGTCCTCCTATAATTTGGGTTCTTGTCGGCCTCCTAAATGTATCAGGGTGGGCCCTCGTCCCGACCTTGGCTACAATTGCGGAGTAGAGATTTTCAGGAATGTGGAGGCAATGTGAGCAAAAGAAGCGGCAACAAAAGAAATGGACACGGCGGCCAAAGCCAAGGAAGCAAGCACAATCAAGTATATAAAAAAATGCTCCGGTATACTAAAACCATAAATTTTTTGGTCAAACGCCTAAAAGTAGTAGCAAAGTGTTGTTTAAATTATTTTCAGAGCTCCCTCTATTGTTGTGTTAGGTACTCAAATATAGAATATCAAGATGAGTTCTTCAAAACTTATCATTAAAAATACTACTCGAAAGGTAATGGCTAAATCTGGTTTTAGACATAGATTTCATAACCTTGAATATTTTGGAGTTGAATTTTTTTTCATGTTCCTTGGATTCATTAGAAACTTGAGGGCACCACTACAGTTTTTTGTAGAAAAACATCATTTTAATTCAATTTTATCATGTTTTAATCAAATTTTAGACAATTACGTGTTCGATAAATCTACTTTCACACTACTTGCACCATCTTTTAAAATATGTAGACTTTTCTTGAATGATTTTTTGTCAACATAAATTTCTTGGCTTTGTAGATCAATGTGTTTTTCAAATGTTTATGATTTTTTCTCCACAAAATTCAAAGGTAGTATATAATTTTGAATCACTTCACTTAAACCTATGCAGGGTAATAGAGTTTTGTACTTGATTGTGCTTGCGCCCTAGGAAGGCCAACATTACCGTAGACATTGTACATAAGTAGGCTTAGTTTTTAGGTTGCACTATCCAATGATGATTATGTGGCGCTCGTTTGCTACTTAATTTCTTTGACCAGACCTTGTATTCTCTATTTCCCTTTTTATGAATATGTCCTTTCTCCTCCAATATTGTCTTAGCTTTTGGTTGTCCTACATAAACCATCTTAATTTGGGTTCTTAATTTTGTTTTGCCCTTCATTTGTGGTTGCATCGCCAATCTTAAAATTTGCGCATGTTTGAGTTTCACATTCCAGTCCCCAATGTGTTTGGATTTGTCTTATGTTCTTATATATGTAAATGTCTCAAAATGCTCCAAAAATCTCAAATTATTGAATATAATGTTATAGGCTCCGACCATCGTCCATCCAAATGATAGACATATCACTCCTACAAGTAATCAAACCTTCAATATACCAAATCTTGTCAAAATATCAAGAACATCATGCTTAGCCACATCATAAGCTTTTGCATAGGCTCTCTTACCTAGTTTCCACTCAAGACTATCATAGTCAATCAAGGTACTCGGGGAGGTCACTCCCTCTTTAATTAATGCATACACATGCGCTCAAGACCTATTTATCGGGGGGTTATTTACCTTGCAGAAAAGATTATAAGGTATGTTATTTTTCAAAATAAAGGTAAATGCTTGTATTTTAATACACCCTATCAATAATTATAAAATTTTGGGGGAATCATTTAAAAATACCCTATTTTACTTATAATGCCAAAGAAAATTGGAAAGAAGATTGCAGTTCAAACAACGCGTTGAAATTTTCCCTCCCGGCACGTAGGTAGAGAACATTAACTCCACATTGGATACGTCGGTTCAGTAACATTCAAGCCAACCAACCTGCGAAGTCATCCATCCAAGCTTTTTCAACAGAAAATTACCTCTTTTCATCCACTAGCACAGACCCTACCCTAGACCCGCTACCCCTAGTAATTGTTTCCACGCTATATTACATGTACTGACTAGATAAAAGAGGCCATTATATGTGATGGTATTTTACATGTAAACATGTTTCACTATTTTAAAACCCCCTATATTATATGTACATTTTTTGCAAAATTTATCTACAATGAATATATTAGGCCTTATTTTTTATCACACGTTGTTTCTATGATTTTCGCTAGTGACCTCCCCGAGTCAAGGTACTCCATACATTTTGTAAAGCCTTCTAAGGGAGGGCATTGCACCCAATTAAACACCAAGTCACTCCACGCTTTCTAAATCAGCCACAAAATGGCACCATGTAGAAGAAACCCAAAACATATTATGTCTCCTAAGAGCCTTAGGCAAACTCTTATCGAAGAGGCATTGCATCAAAGAGAAGAACAGCCAAGGAGCTTGCTCCCTAGAAGTCTAGTATTACAACTTTGATCCCCACGGGTTAGTCCTTGATACAATTAGTGTTGTTGAGGATTGATACCATACATTCACCTATATACCGGTCCAACATTGGTTTTCACCTTCACCGTGAAGCCATGGTACAAACAACACAATACAAACAAACAAGCATGGAGTCGGATGTCAACTTAATCACCTCATCTTGCAAACACTTTTATATGTTGCCATTGTCGGCGATGTGATTAAAACTTGAATGATACCTAACTACCTAGTAGTAGTGATGATACCAACCGCTCCAAACAATCTATAGCCTCTTTCTTGTCATCCTCCCTTTGTTTTTTCCTTCCTAACTTGAGAGCCACAACTTTTGGGGTTCTCAAATGGTTCAAACTTCCAACCTCGCCTCACCATACGTTACTTACTACCTAGGCTCCATCCCTTTACGGTGAGAACCGTTGGTGGCCATGCATTCTAAATGGGCCCCTTCCTCAAGGACACAACGGGCCACGCAAATTCAAAGTCCTTTCTCATGGCCATGGTTAGATGTCTTGCTCTTTCACATGGGTCTCACCAATCTAACCTAAGGTGAAAATTACAGCCAACCACTTTATAACATGAAAGTCATCTAATTTGGTGTTTTTGATGTAACATTTGGTCTTTTTCCATGGACAGGGTTGGATGTCTTGCTTTTTCCACGTGGGTCTCCACTAATCTTACCCAGGGTGAAATTGCAGTCAACTCTATTATAACATGCAAGTTCTCTAATTTGGTTTATTTGACTCTAAACCAAAACATGCCCCACACACAAAATCAAGTCCTTTTGCATGGGCATGGCTAGATGTCTTGCTTTGTCACATGGGCCCCACCAATCTCACCTAAGGTGTACTTGCAGTCAACTACGCTCTAAACTTCGTAGTATCATGCTTGTGGCAACCACATTGCACATGATATTAACGAGTTTTGTAGTGTTAACATGGATGCATGAAAAGGAAGAAAAAAATTAGTGTAGCGTGTGACAATATGGAATAACACAAAGTCAACATTGCAATAATGACAATGTGATGCATGCGAGCGTGTGGTTTGAATTCTTTGGTGGTTTATTTTAATGTCAAAACCCATGATATATGGGAGGGAAACGTGACAATAAGGAGTGAGATTTAACTGAGAACATCCATTCCTTAGGGTTTCAAGATATAAGAAGAGTGACATTAAGGAGGTTAATATCATGGAGTTTAGAGTGCACATTATAACATGAAGGTTATCTAATTTGGTTTATTTGACTCTAAAGCAAAACATGCCATGCAAAAATCAAGTCATTTTTCATGGCCAAGGTTAGATGTCATGCTCTTTCACATGGGTCCCCACCAATCGTACCTAAGGTGGAATTGCAATCAACTACATTATAGCATGAAGGTTATCTATGTTGGTTTACTTTATTCTAAAATTAGCACAAAGACTTGGAACAAATGCACACCTTTGATGGTATTTACATAACCTAATTTTCTCAAAGAGGCAAGTAAGTCAGACCCCCTAATTGTACACTAGAGTCTCCCTAATCTGAGAATTAAAATATCCTACTCTGCATACGAATGCACACAATACAATTAACTCAATTACACCCAAAAGTGATTGCAAGTGGTGTGAAACAACACCTATCTGGTCAATCACTACATCCCACCTATTCGTGCAGCCTTTTTGGGTCACCACCTTTACAACTAGCCATTTTGAATCCACACAAGAATCATTCTACTCCTAGTCTAGTGCACCAGTAGTGATCATTCACCATTTTTGGTTTTTCTACCATAACCGGCGATAAGCATTGGAATGATGAAGCCACATCCAAATCAAATCACAAATTCTTGCCCCAAATTTGGCAATTTCATCCATTTTCTAAGAAGTTTTGACTTCTTTCTTGGTGATTTCATCCGTAGTTGCAACGGAACACGCTTTTTGTGATTGTAGGATTTTCATTTGCATGGCAGATGACCCCAGTTTTCCTTACAAAGGAATTCAGGGCTACATCGAATCTATTAAGTTGTAGGTAGGCACTCCATTACCTGGTGGGACCAACGGAATCATTCATCCATTCGATCTGCCGCTACGTACCTATGATGGGTTTTTGCTTAGTCCCTTTTGGAAATTTGCTTTCTCTGCAACAAGTAACTTGAAGTTATCTGTGTGGTAAGCTTTTTTGATACCGGTGATGGGTTATGTGACAAAGCTGCACCATTTATGGTATTTAGTGCCACATTACACTATTTGCGAAGGCCTAAAGTAGATGCCTAGAGGTTTTGAAGTGTCACGTCTGCTAATTGTCAATATGATATTATTTTGTCAACATAAGCAGCTTTTTAAGTGAAATTTCATTTATGTTATGGCATTTAGCGTAGCACATTAGGATACTTGAGATGATAGTTTCATGTTTTATTATGCAAGGGGAAGATATTCTTGGACATACTAATAGCAAGTCATTTGTGTACACTGTAGTCAACTTGTAGACCATTATGTAACACAGGCATGCACCTCATAACGTTATTGAACATACTCATGCCAAAATATTAGTAAGTGCACTTGAACACCAAGTGTTGTGAGGTGATGCTAATGATGAAGTTGTTGATCATTAGTGTGATCTAGCATATGCCTCAAAATAGGGTAAGTGACACTATTACACATGTGACACTGAATACCATAAATGGTGTAGTTTTGGATATGATTGGAATTGGAGAGAGGCATTATCGCATACAAGCACCTTTTTTCACCTAAAACATAAGTTTTGAAATAGTATGCATCTTGGGAATTAGTATTAATAGTTCATTTGACATTGGAATTCACTTAAAAGAACATGGCCGTTTTACACATGTGACCAAGGGTAGTGAGAGAAAATGATTTAGGATTTCTCATGGTCATGGTTGGTGGTCCAAAGACCACGGCGAAAAGAAATCCACATCACTTTTTTAAAGCCTTGGTCATGGGACACAGAGGAAAGTAGACTTAGACCAAGACGCGCAGTCTTTTTAGTTTAGAATCTCAAAACACACATATCCTAAAAGTATATGTATTTAAAATATAATTTCTTCTGACGTGATCGTCTTTTTTTCGTTGAGAAACCCTATGTGGGTTCTCTCACTACAAAATTTAGGTGACCACCAAAGATTATCCGTATCTAGACATGTAGAGTCCCATCTCAATTCTATGTCACTTTCTCATTCACTTTCAAACAAGCTCACCAATGATCACTTCTATTTATGGTGACCTCATGTAAACTGAAGTGAGACCACACACTAGCTTCTTAACTAATGAGAGATTTTTAAAAGCGGGAGTGGTGGTTATTGGTCACTAGTATAAACTGACCCTTAACCAGAGTAGAGGAGCCTATTCCTTATCAGGATCCCATTGGGAACCTATAGGATGCCATAATTTTGATCATGTTGGGACTGAATTTCAATTAGGCCATGAAACATGTCCGTGGTTTGAGTGCTAAAATGAGGGGGAATGAGCAATTATGGCATACTCTAGACATTGGTAATATGTTTGGACCAACTTTTGGCTTCAAAAATTCATAGTAACTTCAATTATGAAATAAAATTACCAAAAAAAATTGCAGTCATCCTTACTTTATCTTCCTACATGGGAAAAATTTGCACCACCTTAAACTTCTCTAGATCTAGAGCAAATTCTCTTAAGTGATTGGTTATGGGCGCCTCTACCGTTCTAGTCATTTGGGATGAATAAGCATAAACTAATAGAGGGGGTCAGCTTTTTATATTGGATGGATGAGAGGTACACTCATATGCAAAAAAATTCTCTCTCTCTCTCTCTCTCTCTCTCTCTCTCTCTGAACTAGGATAGGGAGCAGGTAAGGAGCTTGATGGAGAACTTTGAACAGGGAAAATCAAACACTACACTATTTTGTCTAATTAGTGTGGGTTGTCATTTGGAGTTACGTGTTGTTATAATTTCCTACTCGAAGTATCATTTCTTTACCCAAATAATATAAGTAGTTAGTATGCACACTGAAGAATATCATATAACTTAGTTGGTGAAAAAATATAATGTTAGTAAAAAATTATAGCAAGATGTGACTCTGAATGGTAACCCACACTAATTGGACAAAATAGTGTAGTTACAAATGAACCAGTTGAGTTGGAGAAATAACTTGTTGAAGTTCAAAACTCCAAGAAATTACCCACCATTTGGGAGGAATCTTTGGAATATACCTCACATTATTAAAGAGAACCTGAAAGATCACAACATGTAATTGGTTGGACTTGGAAATACTAGGATATTGACCCGATTATGTCCAAAAACCTCCCGGATACTGACGGAGAAGTGGTCTCTTTGGACAACCGAATATGATACTAAGGGCCACTTCACACACGAGCCAAGAGCTGTGACCATGGAATTGTGAGAGCCCAAAAGAAAGTGTCCAAAGGCCGTCCCAAGACACCTTCAAAATCATGTAGTGTGGTCACGAACCCTCAAGTGTAGTATGAAGTCATATGTGATCGGGCCCTTAATCAAATGAAATTTCAATGAATTTCTATTCGTGCGGGTCCTCACACATGATAAAATAGAATAAATCAACAGTTGTGAGCGTTCGGAGTGCCATGATCTCCCGGTTTTGTGTTAGGCCTACCTCCAAAGGTAACCAACATAACATTATGCAACTCCTTGGTTGGGTTGTTTGGGACCAAGTATCACATAAGCACAATTCTCCTTTTATTCCATGACGCCCTGTTTATGAGACACCCGTTTAGTATGCACAGAGAGTGTTTCCAACAATCACTGTAAAATGATCATCTCATAGTTCAGCTTTCAAATTGTTCGGGCCCACACCACATGCTCATCCACTTGTCAAGTTCTCATAAAATGAAATACGATTACGGTACTGTGTTACGATTTCCAGTTGTTATTATGCTCAATTAAGGTAGAAATACCATAAAGCGTTAACCACCCAATAGCGGTGCACTAGACCGCCTCATAATGGAAAGTGCCATGTCTTAAATGGCGCGGCAACTTCAATGCAGTGTAGCCAATGGGAGGCAAGATCTAACGTACTCATGATTAACGGGTTTAGGTGATAATCTGTATCGGAATGCGGAGAGCCTAGTGAACGGGAAGTGGGTTGGACAAACTTTCCACTTTGAAAAATTGTGGAACTTTTTGTACATGGCAGAAAAATACGAAACAACTTGCATTCTTCATGAATCCTTCTCGTCTATCTTGGAAAATTATCTCATGATTGTCAGACCAGATCTTCAATGCGAATCGCCTTATTTTAACGGTTTATGATATTTCTACCTTAGCTAGGAGAGTTTTGGATGTTTGCTAGCTTGGTGGAAGGACCTTGAAAAGAGTTCCAGCATGGACGCTTCATGTTGGAATTAAAACCAAGCATGATATTCATATCATCATAAGGATTGTATCTGTAGAAGCTTGTTAGATTAAACTCAACATTGGCTTTATCCTCTCATAACATCTTCATGGAATTATCTAGGCACAAAGCCCCGGAAAATCACGGGTCCACTAAACTCATTATCAAAATGAACAATGCCATGTTAACCGATATAGCATTACACAACTCCTTGGTTGGGTTCATTGGGACCAAGTATCACACAAGCATAATTCTCCTTTTATTCCACGACACCATGTTTATGAGGAGCACTCAGGCTATGTACTATGAACTCTTCGACAAATATTTGTAAATTATCAGAGTTTCTTTTACTCACAACTTCTTCCTTTAAAAAGAGACCAGCATGTGTGTGGGGGGGGGGGGGTTTGTGCGAACCAACTCATACATGGGTTCCTTGTTGGATGTCTGCAGCCTTGCCTCCAACATTCTAGTGTATGAGTTTTTTCACCCCGACCATCATGTAGTTGCTTAGTAACGTTATGAAGCAATTCTAGAGTCGATAATTGATAAATTCTCGAGCTTTCACACATCCCAATATGATCTATGCCTTGTTCATGAATAGAAGACACAAACACACACACACACGCACGTGCACACACACACACACATAAAAGAGTTATCTTAACTTGGGCCCACTTTGGATATACATGTACATGGCTAGGGTTAGTTTGGGGCCAATGTTTGTGGACGGAATATGGCCCAGTACAAGGGCTCCTACTTGTTATGAGTGGATAATGTTAGTTGAGATTGTCTGGCAAAAATCTGGCCTACCTCCATTATAGTGGGGCAAACAAAAAAGAGTAGTGGAATGTTTTATGATTCCGAAGCTAAAATCTTCCCAAGTTCCAACCACCAATTATTCCATTTCTTCAGTTGGACTGTGATGGAGGTCTCAACATGGCAGGAGATCTTTTGATGTATATGTGTTGATTTAAAAGTGTGTGGTTTATGGTGTTTAGTGACACCAGCTCAATAGTGTTACTTATCCTATATTGAAGTCTATGTATAGGTTACTTATCCTATATTTTAAGTTGTCTCTTGTTAGGGTTGTTTTATACACGTGACTAAGGGCTGAGAGAAAAAAATGATTTAGGAATTCTGGTGGTCATGGTTAGGGGTTTGAGACTATGACCAAGAGAAATTCACATCACTTTTTGGAAGTATTGGTCATGGGACCTAGTGTAAACCGGACTTAGATTGGGACGTGGTGCTTTTAGAATTTCTCTTTGGTTTAGAATGAATATGCATGTCACACAATTTTTTAGCTAGTCAAAACTAAGTGAACATGAGAGTTCCAGAAAAGTTAGCTAGCTAAAACTAAGTAAGATTCCTAGGTTCGGCGAACCTAGCTAGCTAAAGCTAAGTGACAAATAGGGGCTTGGAAAATTTAGCTAGGTGATGATAGTTGGCCAGTTGTCCAAGGTCTGCAATATTCCACATATTATTCCTAGATATTCCCCACATTCAATTTGAATGTGGGGAATATCTAGGAATACTACGTGGAATATTGTCAGTCTCACAAAACACCGTTATGGATCTAAATAATGTTATGCAATCGAAGTAATGAGATATAGCAACACGCAACATTGTATAGTAAATGATCTTAAATGCAAATAGAAACCAACATCATTGGTTTGCACCGACATGAAGAACAACCCATTGGCCCATTTATTGTTCATGGGTTTCCCTGTGATAGAATATAAGTCTGGGTATGAACCTAAGGGAGCGAGCCTATGCCAGATAAACTGAGGGAGCACTGGCTTGTCTAGTTTTGTTTTAGTTGAGGATAAGATAAGTAAGATATTTGATAGAAATTTGATACATTGTTTTCATTGACTTTTTGACTTGTGAAATTGACATAGTAAGTCTTCAATTTCTTTAAGGCTTGAGTGCCGTGTCTTTATTGTACCAATGATTTGACAGGAAATGACATTGTTTTAATTGCGTTTCTTTATTTGTTTCATTCTATGCTTTTGAGGTGTTGAACATAGGCATCTCACTAGGGTAAACTTGTCCGTTACGACTTGTCCACATCAACTCATGGTAAGGAAATACATAAATAATTTATTATGGTTTGTCAACCGGAGGTTATTTTATATATTTTGTTTAGACAATTGAAAAATTACATTCTAATGCCAAGCAACCACACAGAATCATCAAGGATCCAAAAAAAGAAAGTTTGGCAAGCTCTGTTGGGTGCACCCAATGGAACCATAACACCATGTGTCCAATAAACACCCTAAACATGATTGACTAAGCCCATATTAGGCTTGGGGGCATTCACGGTTGGGGTACTACTTTTGGGACAAAGGACTTAAGGACTTTGTCGCATTGATCTTGGTTTTTATCATGATTTATTATTATTTGATCAATAAATTTTACATAAATAAGTAGATAGTTCATAAGCTTTATCAAGAAATATTTTTATTATTATTTAATAATCACCCTAAACCCTAAACCCTAAACCCTAGGCCACATCAGTGACATTTTTTTGCTATTTAGGTGTGCATTGGTGGTCAATTATTTCATGTTATGTATCTTGGTACCTTGGTAAAAGTGTCATGTGTCCATTCATATAAATTTTTTTGTCCAATTCTAATACTAGACGTTCCTTTTACGTGTGGCCGTGAGTATATGTATATTTGGACATGTTTGGTGCCACATGTAAAGTTGGGCAATTGCTATTCAATACATATTTGGTTCTATTGGTACACACTTGAACGATAATTGTGAGGAAAAAAATTGGGATCATTTCGATTAATTCTTGTTGTCCTTTTCGTTCCTTGATCCTAAGGTCAGGAAGTAAGACAACACTCCTGAATGTCCTTTAAGGAATCAAATGGATATCATAGATGACCCTATTCCTTCTAAATTAACTTTGTCGTTGTATTCAATATGGAGGATGAAATGTAGGTATGATCCAAAATATGCTCCACAATACAAATCCAATTATACCAAGTATGTGAAGTTATAAAAAAAAGTCCTTAAACCGTTAGACACCCAAAAGTAGTACCCCAACCGTGAATGGCCCCGCTTCTAGTGTTCCAGTGCATGATCCTAGCATTATCTCTATGGTAGAGAAAATCATTTTCACCATACGTATTGTCATAGATGCCGATCACATCATGTCATGTCAAATGTGCATGGCTGGTATTTTGGAAACGATTGCACATAGATTATGGGATTACAATGTGGCTCGAATAGCATGGGGGATATTTCCATTGGCATCATTAAACACTATGAAGGAAAATTCAGGGCAAAAGGGTGCGCGGAAACCACTCAACTAGCAACATGAGATTTTTGACAAGAAAATCCCCACATCACTCAGTAAATTCTCTAGAATTTGACCTCTACTGAGAGGGATTACTATGTGGACCATATGGATTGAGAGGAATAATCTCATGTTCAACAACAATAAGTGGGATGTCAATAAAACTTAACAAATGATTTGGCAAAGTCTCATTGAGTATCCTAGAATCACTTGGGACATCACTCGCAAAGAAGCTTGGCATTGAGTCTAGTAGTAAGGATGCTATGCCATTTGGTCATAATTGACCTTGATGGTGGGTTTTTTGATTGGATGAGATTTCTCCCAATGGTGGAGGTGTAACTAAGGAATTTCTCTCCAAATTTCCATTTTTTTTTTTGGGCACAATTTGAGAATTCAATTGCAAGAATGGAACCAAAATACAACCAACATCCAAGTTTCCATTTGAGTTACAAGGAATCCATGGTTAAATTGTCTCTTCTACCAATGTAGACAGTAAATCTAGGTTTCATGGTCCCCTTGTCAATAGTATAGACCCTAACCAGTCTAAACCATAAGGCTTTCATAGTGTTATCAAGTTCCTTAGGGGAGTCTATATCCACGATATGAGTATTAACCGATACTTGAAAGCATTTAAGAGTGGGGGAGGGAATGAAGCCCAATGGTCATCTTCCAAAGGAGCAGACTGTTTAGATCAACCGGAGGATTTTGGTTGCGGTAACCAAAAACCTTCGGTTGACAACCAAAGTGGTTTATTTATGCATTTTCTTGCCATGAGTTGCAACGGATGGTTGGAATGGACAAGTTCTAGTGTATGTCGTGGCAAAAGGCGAGCTTAAAGTTTTGTATTGTGAGCTTTGAGGAAGGTGAGGAAGGTGTTGCAAACCTTGATCATCCAAGGGAGCTCTATGAACACAAACAATGTTGGGTCAACGTCTAGTTATGGACATGAAATTTGATGCGTTACATGAGCAACTTAACAACTAAGATGATAAGATGTTGTCTAGTGGTTTATTCTTACCAAAACACACATAAATGACAATGTAAGTAATATACTTTAGAGAAAGTAGCTATTTGATGTTTGGCAACATAAGAGTTATGTGTACAGTTTGGGGATCAAAATCTTGAGTTGGCTAAAACATGAGTTTGAGAGTATATCCATAAAGTCACTCGACTTTTCTTAAATTAACATGCACAATGAGTGGTGTTGGGCTATTAAAAACAAGATTTCTAACTTGTCATACTAGCATGCGTGAACTAAGCTAGCCTTGTATAGACCGATTAGGGTGGCAGGTCCCATGAGCAAAATGTACTTGAGATCCTAAAATTTTCTCAAACTTTTGGGTATGGCAAGAGGAGGCATGAGGAGTTTTAGTCAACTTTCAAAATCATTTGTGATACACGATGAGCTAACAAACTCTTAATAGAAATTCTCTCAAACAAAGATCAAAGTCACGATTTCGTCTCTCTTTGAGGGACTTTACACATAACTCTATTAGATTTATATGTAGTGTCCTTCAAACAAGGGCAAAATTGTGGGTTTGATCCTTCTTTGAGAATTTTTTTATTAAGACATCATCAGCTTGTCATGTATTGGAGCCTATTTTGAAAGTTGGGTGAAAATTTTCGGACCTTCTCTTCCCATTTCTCAGCCTTTCAAAGAAATTTTAGGATCTGAAAGAGGTTATGCGCATGGGACTTGTTGTCCTAAATCCCGGATTGGCCTATGCAAGGCTAGCTTGGCCCATCCATCCTAGTAGGACAAACTAGAAAGCATGTTTTTAATAGCTCGACGCCACTCTTTGTGTATGGCCATAAGCCATTTATTTTGGCCATAACCCGGCTGAAGCAGACAATTCTCAAATTTTGGTGGCTTTCATCCAACACTTGGTAGTTAGAATCTCATCCATAGTAGGAATAGAAGGGTTTGCCATGGTAAGTTGGCTATTGTTTGTAACCACCTTCTCCTTCCTTTTGACTCAATAAGGAGAAGGTTGGCCAAGGTAGAACAAGGCTATTTTCATTTGTAGAATGAGGCATAGTCTCTGTGAGCCAAAATCACCCCCACCCTTGATTGCGTCGTAGTCCGGGTGAGGGATCCTCTTCCACACTTACTAATTAGTCCATTACACATGAGTTTTCTTTTTCATTCACCTGAGAGCAGCGTGGTGAGCATGACACCATTTTCCGTTTATTAATTGCCCAAGCATTCACAACACTTGAGTCACACATAATGCAAACTAAAATGCTAGTAATGTCAATAGGTCTAAACTCTAATCACATAATGCTTTTGCACCTAGCCCTAGTTGAGGTAGTCTTCCCAGCTCCCTAACTATCCCACCCCTTAAGTCCTACTGTCCCCTTGAGGGCTGAGTCTAAGACAAAATACAGTGCTTAAGGGCAGCCAGCTGCCTGGTCGAACATAGCCACAGCTCACATCCCTCCTCTAACAGTTCACATGCACCCTTGTGGGAGCTGGGGGTCCAACCGAGCCCAACTGCCGCTCGTTTAGTTGGTTCTCCCTCCCCTGTTACACGTGGCACCCCCTTGTGCGCTCTGTGGCTGCTGGTGGACTCTGAGGTTGCAAAGGTGAGGCCCATGTCCGACCTGTGCTCCTAGCGGTTGCGGCAACATTGTGAATCCACAACCCCGTCGGCAGAGCTGCAGTCTGATTCTCGCTCTTGGTGGCTTCGTCCCAGTGAATTGTAATGTTTTCAGTTGATTCACACCTGCTCGAAATGCTTAACCCCAGCTCATCTCCGGTGCAGTAGTCGCCCTGAATCCTACCCTGGTCTGCCTAACTCTCAAATATCCAGCTAACTGCCAATCTCTACCAATGTGAGCACCTCCGAGCAGGTTGCTCCTGTTCTAAGAGGGGGCTTCTGGTTCGGTACTGGAAAAAGAAAAGAAAATAAACCCTCACCCTCATGGGCATGCTTTCTTCATGCTCGCCTCCTTCAGATCCCTCCTCCCAGTAATTGACAGTAGTGGATGTAGCTTCTTACCACAATTCCTCGCCTCTGTGCCCTGAATCCCTCAGGGCCTCGCCCCTGCAACCTAGCCCCTTCTGTTCGGCACTCGGTGGTTGCTAGTTACCCTGTTCCGAGCTCACCCGAACCCAATCCCTGGATCCGAGATCTCAGGAGCTCCACCCTTCCGAGAGGGCAAGCTCCCCCCCTAAACCAACCCCCTTCTACCCTTAAAGGGCCACACTCAAAGCCTAAACCCAACACCCAAGGGCAAAGCCACTGAACTTACCCATTCCTCACACTTAAACATTTTAACTAATTGTTTTTGGTTTTCCCTTTCTTTAAATAACACACAGTCACGCAACTCAAGTTTAACTAGATTAAACTCTCTTTTCAGCTCAAATACATCCTAACTTCTAACTAATCCCAAACCAAAATGCCAATCCTTGAGTTGAACCTTTTTAAGCTTAACTTGAAATGTGAGCACATAATTGGGCTCATAGTCTCATCATAGCAAAGCAATAACCAAATCAAGGCTTTTTGAACCCTGAATCTCAACGATTGAGATCAGTGGTATTGTTGATAGAGTCAATCCCAAGTAAAACTTGAGGATAGACATAGTTTGACGGAGCCGAGATTTGGACTCCAAAACTTTATGATTGAACTCTGACATGAGAGTGAATGAATGTGTTATTTCTACAATTGTCTGGATGCATAGAATGTTGATAGATGAACTCTAAGTTTGGAATTGAGCAAAGTTGTGGAATGTGTAAAACATAAGGCTCTAAGCATTGAGTTATACGAGGCTCTAAGCATTGAGTTATGCGAAGCTATAAGCAAAGTAATTAGAGGTTGCTAAAATAATGTTGAGTATAGTCTAGTTAATCTAAGGCATTAATCAGAGAGAAAGATTGAGTGGGAGAGTAGTGGCTATCACCTTGAGTCTAGACCAAAGGACTATGATGATTAAGAGCCCATTAATCAAAGATTGCGATAATCAAGTTTACCATCAATAAAGAAGCTTTGGCAATAGGCCAAGGAAGAAGAAAAATGAGTGTGAGATGGTAAGAACCATGTTGGTTATGACAACATGACCTTAACGATGTTGTGAGAATGGACAATAATGTGATAGTTCAAGAGGGAGTTTGTATGTCAGTGCTCGGGAAAGAGAGACTGAAGATCGTGAGAGCCATGGTTAAATTTTGAGTATGACATCCTTAGGCAATAGCCTTGAGAGTTAATGTGAGCGGGATGAATTGTAGAAGATCATGAGTCACTAGAGTCCAAGCATGGCGAGTGACTCAAAGGAGAGGAATGAGATAAGAGATCCTCCAATACTTGGAGTAATTTAAAAAATTTGTATGGGCCATACGCATGAGCGATGTGTTAATTTTAATAGACAAGCAATGAGGAAGGCATCTTCCGGGTGGAGGAAGAAAGAATAAAGTTAATGGCCTGAGAGGAGGAGATAATCCACGAAGGATAAAGGTGCACATTTGATCAATGAAGTGGTTTAGAGATGATTTAGCTTTAGCATAGGAAGATAGAAAACAAATAGCCAAAGTGGAAATGAATGGACTAAGAGGGCTTGAGATGGGTGTAGTTGATATCAATGAGGGCAATAGGCCATAGCCAAGCCTTAGGCCAAAAGATGAGTGTTAGCCATATGAGTGACAAACATTACCATAGGGTAAGATGCAACTAGGATATAGCCTAATAGGTCTATTGCACCTTGTCATGAAAAGACAAAGAGTCTACATACGAGGATGATGAGATTTAAAGATATTTTGGGCAAGCTATAGGGTGCCAAGAATGTTACCTTGAGAGAGGAAAGACTTTTCTTCACTAAAGTAAGTTTGTGACCAACGGAGAATATTTGAATGACTAAAATTAGGCTAAATTGTATGAACAAAGGATATAGCCTATCTTGTTGATGCGTTGTTATTGTGTTAACCCGTGTGAGTGATTCTTGAGACAAGTTGCCTGATGGTTGTAAGTGGATTAAGAGAATTTAAATTTGAGATTATTGGAAGCATAATTCATGGGAGTTAAAGACTATGTGGTTATTCAAAAGACATTACCCCAGACATTGTCTTGACTACGAGCCATTGACCACTTCCCAAGCTTTTGAGCTTCACGATTGACATAGAGGATGGAATTAGAGTGATAGGAGTCTACACACATAGGACATAACCACACATGACTGAGAAAACACCAATAAATCATAAGAGTGTGAATTAAGTTTAATGAAGAAGGAATGAAGGAGTAAAAGACATAGATTGCTATTGGAAATCTTAATCCAATGTGACATTAATACTCATAGATACTAGCCAAGTCTTCCTTGAGACTTTGTACCCTAGGTTATTATCCTTGGGTTAGTTTAAGTGACATCAAAACCCTAACTACAATGGTACTTTAACTCCTAATGTCCTATGCGACCATAATCTGGTCGTGAATGATTCACTTTGACCCCTTTGACACGAGTTCAGATGGTTTCTAGCTTGTTTCGACTACTCCTCTTGTTCATGTTCAAATTTGCTATGTCTTCCCACATGGATAATTTTGATTCAATGGAGTTAGATATTTTTGGATTGATTCAAATATGGGAGTGTGCTCTCAATTGGTTTACAATGGAATGGGTCCACGAATGCCTGCTTGACATTTGTCACCTCCGTGGTTTAGGGGCAACATATCCTAAACATGTTTTTTTTATCGATCCCTATGTGCAACTGATTCCCAATTGATCTGAAAATGTGCATGACACTCAAATGCAGAAAATCCTAAACATCTACTGGTGGAATTTTTAGTTGGATATGTGTTGGTGGGTGTAAATCCATGTGGAAGGTGCGCATTTGTGGCACCGCTGCCTCAAATTGCAAAGTTTCCCAAAAAATCGCAAAATAAATATTTGTGAGCTAATTCTAGTATGTATATTGCCCCTCTTTTGAACGAGGGTGACATTTTGTCATGTGGAGATGATTTGAGTGGAGGTTCGATCAAAAAACCAACCCCAATTTAATTTCTAAAATGTTGCCCCTCAAGACCACTATTGACATTCCTATTATAATCTCCGTCAACGTTTAAAAATTGAATTGTGAGTAGTCACCTCTAACCTGTAGACATCTATACAGTTGGATTTGTCAAAAAAAATTTCAGATCTTCAACTATGGTCGTTGAAATTGAGGTGACATATTCTACGCAAATTTGAGGGACATTGGGCATGGGAATTTAGGGGTTAAGCATCGGGTGACTTTGAGTTAATCCTCATGGACTTAGGGTTTTGGGACCAAACCATGATTTCATCTGCTTCAATACTCTACGGATAACTCTATTGTGTGTTGCAATTCTTAAATAGTTTAGATACTTAGTATTAAATTAAAAAGTAGATGGGACCAACTGCCTATTTTATTTTTAGGAAAAAGTGTATAACATATATATATATATATATAAATTGGCCCATAATCTTAATTTAATTTGCATTGATACAAGGATTAGTTCTGGATGATCTCAGGCAAGCCGTTTTGCTTTCTTTCCAAATGTCTCTTGTGATGGTCCAAGACGACCCTAAACTACTAGACGATGGTGGAGAGACACCCAAATCTTAAGGAAGAGGTTGGCAGTTCGATTCCCGGCTGTGAAATCTCCTCTCTACTTGACAGAAACTTGCCAGGTGGTTAACTGCCTCTTGTGCTTTTTCTTGGTATTAGATCCCAAAGCCAAGAACAAAATAAGAAGGAAGATTGTAGGTCATAGAATAGCGGTTACATAAACAATTTGGATTGGGAGCTCTATGTCCATATTAGTGCTTGAGACTTCTCATTTTAGTTAATTCCATCACACATTGGAATAATTCAAGCTTCACTATAGGATTTTGTCACATTTGATGATATCAAGGAGGCTTTTCTTGATAAAGAGTGGAAGTTTTTCCATCTCTCCGGGAAGAAACTAGATTACCTCCACCTCAAGGATTTTTTTTTTTTTTTTTTTTTCAAATACTGATGTGAATCGTACTTGAAGCAACCATTGAAACCACCATAACGCAAGATTATTGTTGCTTACCACACCTCGAATCATAGACTTGCTATTGAAACTAGGCAGCGGTCGACTACACTATGTCTAGAGATAATAGGTTATGCCACTTTTGCTCTTGTAATGTAGTTGAAAGTGATGCACACTTTGTGTTGGAGTGTCCCCTAAATAACTTCATTAGAGATAAGTTATAATCACTACTTGAGAATGTAGCATTAAGAGTCTCAAGTCTTCTTTCAATTGGACCATCAAGTTGACATTAGCATCTATCTCATGGAGGTTGTCGCACTCCGCCACTCTAGAGAATTATCTGGTTGGACACCATCATGATGTACTTCTAGTTCCAACTTGTTGGCTTCCCGGACTTTAAAATCAATTTCATTTCATTTCATAGGTGGCCAAAGGTAGATACCCACCTCTTGGAGTTGGGCCCCCACCAACATTGCCAAGGTAAAGGATATTTAGTAAAGACCTAATTCCTATACATTTGATAAGTTTATCTCAAGTAGGTGCTTCAAGATAAATTCAAGGTCTTTGATGCTAAACCCTGGGTCAAATTGTCTAAAAAAGAAAAAGACAAACTATAACACATTGACATGTGTTTTCATCTTGGGTAATGTTGGTGGGTGTTTAGCCTTTGCCCATTATAGAGAAGCTACCGTCCAACTAATAGAATGACAACAACGTTTTTCTTACCTACAAAAAGATTGAGATAATAAAGTCGACACTACGGAGATATTTTTGTTGTCATTTTGTAAGAGACATTGGTCACTTCGAGAGTGATGACAAAACAATGTGCAAAGAGCGTCGAGATTTTCACAAAGTGAGAGATATCTTAACATAAATTTCTCACTTTGACAATGTTGGCGGAATCTCACGCAACGACACGTGCTAAAGCCCCACGATTTTTACGTGACAAGAATTTTAGTAACTCGATTAATTCGTATATTATCTTCAAATCAAAATACTCCACCCTAATTTAATGACACTTTATCTAAGTGCCCACTCCAAAGAGAAGAAAGATTGTACTTGTATCATATGTAAAGAGGAGAAAGCATTTGTTGTCTTGGACGCCTCTTTTGAGGAAGTGTCCCAACAACAACTTAGGTGGCTATGACATGCAATGCCCCTTCAACGTGGGACTCCCGGACACTACCTTATTGGGAAATCCAAGATTTTATTGGGATAAATTCCCGTGTCTTGATACGCCCCAAACTATCCCAATGTTTGCCCAATCCCATCACACAATTTGGTTGTGCCCGTGTTGAATCTATGCCGCTTGTGTGGTAGCAAACTCTTGACCGCTCGAAGACATCTATGTAAGACACTCCCCACAAGTATATTGCCACATCATTGCTATTCTAGTATTGCCGCTAGTGTGTCTCGGAGGCCCTTAGCTAATAGATAGCGATGACTCACTTCACCATTAGCTAATAGATAGCGATGACTCACTTCTTTCACATGACCGGAAAGATATTCTTTAGATACCACTAGACGCGTACATTAACCCCGGGATACAATTCGCTCTTCGAGCTCTACACAAGGAGTGCCACTACTTTTGAATCATATATTGAAGGTACCTAAGTGGTAAGTTGGTACAAGAATTGCACATCTTTTAAGAAGAAGAAGAAGCTCCCAAGGCCGCCCTCTAGATGAGGAGCACTTTTTCTCCATCTTTCCACCTTGGTAGTGTCCATGTTTTTCATGCCTTTTGGTGTTGATATTGTGCTAGTAAAACAAAGTAATATTCCTCAAAAGATTCACAACATTGGCACATGTCCAATACATGTCTTTGCATACAAAAATCTTGCGGGATGTGTCCTCTCCTTCTCAAAGGCTAGCTAGAGCCTCACAGTTTCTAAGGTAGACATGTCTTATTCGACTACCAACCAATTTTGAATGCCTACTTGTGGGTGTGAAATGGTTCAATATCCTCTTAAAACAAACATTTCTAGATTTATTCTAAGGATCAATGTGACAACTCATTGGTTGGGACACTCAGAAAGTCAACAATCGACACTAACTGCATTATGCACACCTATGTATTCAATTACAAAGATCACAAATACGCTCTTTGAATACTCCTCACAACTTGTATTTTGATAACCTTAGTCTTATTCTTACGGCATTGTACTTGTACAAGATTGTCCAATGTTGACAAAGTTTTTCCTGGATTTTTCGTACATCAAAATAAACCAAACCTTGTGGAAGTACCCACAATTTGCTTCGATAACATACTTCAACCCAACACTAACACTGCACTTATGACTGTCCAAATGAAGAAGGAGGCTTCATTTTAGAACGCAAATCTATGACCTTCAAGGATCTCTCATTCATTGAATTTATACTCATTGATGATGAGAGGTCCTTGGACGTCCTAGATTTGCATTTCAAAATGAAGTCCCTCCTTTCATTTGGATAGTCATAAGTGCAGTGCTAGGGTTGGGTTTAGCTACTTTAACTTAGGCAAACTCATCCATTAGGAAGACAAAAAGACAATGAACTGTTCTAAAACTAGGGATATTATTTACTTATTATTTTTAGTGCAAATTTGGCATCAAAACCCTCTTATTAGTCCAATGAAGTCCATTTGGAATGAATCGAATATCAACTAGTAGAGGGTTCTTTTATTTTATTACTAAAGTCCCTTTATCCACGAGGAGTGAGTTTATTTAAGACAAATGTCAGTAAATGCCGTTTCAAAGCTCTTGGGTACAGTAAAAGCTCATAGGTCTCATATAGGTATAATCCTTCCAAAAATCATTGTACTACCTAGTAGAACTTAGAGCATTGAATTCGACATTCCAAACTTTGGCTCAAAGTTTCATATGCTAATCATCATATTCTCCAACAAATCCTTTGCACAAAGATCCCACACAATGTTCCAACACAAGCCTTTCTTCAAGTACATCATGCACTCATGGCCTTTAAAGACTAATTTGAGCCTCATGTGTGTGTGTGTGTGTGTGTGTGTGTTTTTCGGGGTTCGAATTAAAAGGATACAATTCCAAGAGGTGACCAAAGTACAACCACTAAGGTAAATTTTAGTGTTAGATTGGTATATTGGTCTAGCCCAAGCACTAGTGTATAGTAATGGTATGTTCAAACCTAATGCCTTGCTAAAGAACATACATGCCAAGGCACATTGCTTTGTAATACTTGGGTCCATAACATATTTAGTATAGTATGTCCTCCAAAACACACGGGTTAGAATCATTACTGCAGATGACGTATCTTGAGAATTGCTATGGTAAGAGTTTTAAGGTTTGACAACCTGTGACAAATAGGAAAAAAAACTGAGGTGATTAAGTGCTCCCTATCAGGGAGCAACAATTTGTTGGATGTGTGAGTAGGTGAACACAATATTGGTTATTGTAATGAAGATGCAATTGGGCATGAACACGTGTATCAATTTTGGATTCGGCAAAATGGTTGAGGTAATTAATTGAAAGGTCTACAATACCTGTACCTTGGGTGAGGTACATACTCCCCCAATGTTGGGTGAGAGAAACTTAATACCAATACCATACTTATATTTAGGCTCGAAAACATAAATGCTCATACCTTGCCTATATCAAACCTGACCTTTATAATGCAATGCCATTACCATACCCAACCAATCAAATTTTGGAACTCTTCATTCTAAGACTAGTCTAGTATACCATAATTGTGATGCCAGTACAACACTGGTAGATACCCACCACATGATCCAAGGGGAGTCAAGAAATAGTGCTTATAAGGGGCCAAACTTTCCACATAACTATCGAGTTGCTCCTACAATCAATGAGGTTTTAACAAAGCACAACTCATCCAACTCATCAAGCACATCTGATAAGCCACATCCAGAGCTTTCTCAAGCTCCTTTAGAGCCTTCTGCTACTCAATTTTATCATAATCCGTAAGAGCTTCCCAATCATGCATATCATAATCTGAAACTATACAGTAGAGAACTTTATCCTTCAATCCAATTGGAGTTTTTGGTTGAGAGTTGGTTGTTTTACATACAATACTTTCCATGTTTGGTAAGTTTTTGGTGCATGTTGGAACTGATGTGGAGAGTAACGGGTTGAATTAGGAACATTCTATATTGGATCATTGAGAGCCAAACTCATTTTCTGGCATGCCAAGAGGTGCTAAAATGAATTTGACCATAAATGAACCAATACAGAAGGATCTCTGTTCCAAACTCCACACCGACTCCAAGCATGCACTAAAGACTTACCGAGCATGGAAATTATTGTATGCAAAATAGCCAACTCTTGATGAGAACTACAGTTGATCATAACTCTAATGTGAACATACATCATGGTACGAGTTTTGGGTAGAATCTATAAATAGTTTGGTGTCTTACACATCACAAAGTAACTTGGAAAGAGCTTGATGGGGGGTGTGATGAGGACTTCATATCATCAAGTCTAAAGAGAGACTACACAATTAGTATGAAATTACAAAGATTGATTAGGGATCGAGATTTCCATGCATATCTATGCTCAACAAAGGCGAAAGAAGAAATTGTGCATTTATGGTCGAGTCTTCCTACATACATGGTTGTCAATGAGTGTAATCCACAAAAATAAGAAGCAAACCTTATTAAGAAGCTATAAGATGCCTAAGAGGTCCACAAGGACCTCATCAAGCAAACAAATGGCATATTTAAGCTACGAACTTTCATTTTGACTTAATCATGTCAAAAATGACGCTATAAAAAATTAGCTTATTCTTCAAGTGCACTGTTTGAATAAGATAAACACTTTGAAGTTATTGAAAACTTAAGTCTAAATAAACAACTTGGGTGCCCTTGGATGCAAATACATACATGATATTTTTATCATCAATGTCTAGTATTATATTTTCTCTTTGACGTACGATAATGTATATAATAAGGTTCCAAACACACAATTATATTAAATATTATATTCAAACTTGGTGTAGCCCCTTATAAATTGTGTATGTATGGGTGTATATTGAAACCCCACATCTTTTAAACCCCATCAAGCGATTTCCAAAATTATTGTGGGTTCTAGTAGATTGTTGTGGCTTGTGCTCAAAACTTATGACCCCCCCCCCCCCCGCCAAATGTTGACAAAGCCCAAGCCTTCTTGGAGACTTTTTAAAACCTCTTAGTATCAATGCTACATCATTACTTTGAGGCTAAATAGTATGTGTTTAATGAATATCATAAAGATCAATGTAGGTTCAAGCTAGAAGTATACCCACATCGAATTTTTTGGAGACTTCCCAACACCTTCCCAAAATCAATGCTACGCACAATACTTCAAACTACAAACACACCCACATTAAATCTATATTTTGAAAAAAAAAAATCCACACTAATTAGAAATTAGAGATTTGGCGTGGATTCAAAATAAAAGCAGCTATCCACATAAATTCTCAACATGGAGATTAAGGTGAGTTCTAGTAAATCCTTGTGGCTCATGCTACATAAAAGGACGAATTAATATACCTACTAGTCATATGTTTGTCAATAGCGAGAAGCTATAAGACGCTATACCTCGGAATAATATCCAAATGTGATTTTTTTAATAAAAAAATTCGGATTAATTTTGTATACACTCAATATAAAACTCATGGAAAGTTCTTCCAATTTAGGAATCATGTGTATAAAATGATTTTCTTTCATGAAACATAGTGTTTTTTTCCACCAACGCAAAGTGCATCTATACACCGAATATGATCATGTTCTTGCTAATAACAAAAACGTTGAAGATTCTAGTTGTTTTCCCCCAAAAAGATTAGAGAATGGTGTAGATATAATTAGAGACCATTAACTTTGATAGTGCTTTTTGTGTAGATATTTGCACAGTTGGCCTTGGATTCGTGGCAACCATGTAAGGGGTCCTCGTAAAACCTACCCCTATAGGTTTCTAGCCGATCCATAATGTAGGGTTTATGCCCCGGTTTATAGGCCTACTAGAGTAATCCGGGGTCTTTGATATTAAGTCCGGGGTTGTATTTCCATCAACATGGAATATTCCTAGCATTTTCACCTTCAACTCACATGGTCGGGCCCCATAAATCCTTGGATGTGACGAAGATATGTTAGACCCAATTTTATTCGCATGACGTTGGGAGGCCCATTGCAATCTATTTGTTACTATTACACTATCCACAATCGTTGCCACGTGGATACGAATGTAGAGGTTGTGAGATTTTTTCATTAAGAAAACAAATTTGAAGAAATATCTCTCCCTCTATCCCTTGCACATGTAACTACACTAAATACTGCATTTAGTGTCACTTACTATTTGGAGTTACACCATGTTATATCTTTTATTATTATTAATGTAAGTTCTTACCAAGTGAAGATGTTAATCTTCTATGATCTTCAAACCACCAATTTGACATGCGTTGGCAAAAAGTCAGATATACAATACATAGTTATGGCATTCCAAATAGTAATTCCAAATAGTAAATGACACTAAATACACTATTTAGTGTAGTGAAATTCTACAACACCTTGAGCAAAGCAAATGAAATTGTATACAATAGTTTTGTTACCAAATCTTAAAGTGGTTGGAATCCAATTTAAAACCAATGTTCCAAACCTAGTGACTTTGTTCATCACCTCTAAGCTCTTCATTGTTTTTGGTAGTGCTGATTTGTGGTTTTTTGTCGCCCAAAATGAATGTGCATTGATTGCTAGACTCTAGTGCTTAGTGGTGGTCATTGCAGTGACTAATGATTAGTCTCTTTGTTGATTACTCCCCTAATCCAACTTGCCAAGTTTTTGTTCCTTCTTGTGGAGTTTGTACCTGTGCATTTCATGCCTACGAGGAGTTGGGGGGTTGTGAGTTGGGGAGTTGTGAGCAACTGTCATGCGGTGGTTCCGATCAAAGTTGTTGGAACTTGAAGCTTGTGTGATTGTGAAGGAATCATGATGGATTCAAGGGTTGATACCTTCATTGCGCGCAACTGCCTCCACCAAACAAGAAAACCCTCCCTCATTTATGTTGTTCTGCCGATTGCTCTCATGAATGTTATTGGTATGGATTTGGCATGTGGTTGAATGTGAGGTGAATCTCGCTTTCTAGTATGAGTGCAAGCCTTGATTGCCTTTGCTTGCCTTTTGGTATTCGCTCGCCTCTTGGTAATCTTCTCCCTCCGCAACTTGTTCCTCTTGGTGACTTGATCTTCTTAGTAATCTGGTCCTCTTGGTAATTGCAAACCCACCCTCTGCGATTGACCTTGAATTCGAATCTTCAATCCTGATCATGTCAAAGGGGGGTAAGTTGAAGCGCAACTTTGTCCTTGAGCTATACTTCGTAAGCTCAATGAATGCTAGAGATCTAGGGCCTTTGGATGTGCCCTCTTCTCGCAAGTGTAGTCACTTCGCTCATGAGTCTAAGGCATCTTCCTCTAGGAGCTAGATTTCTAACATTGAGTGCTCGACCCCTCCCCAAGCAAATGTTGTTGTGAAGTTGATATGCCCATGAGGTTGTCTACTCACGCGCGAGCCATCCACTTCTAAACTCAATCCTAATAGCGACTATATGGAGTTTATTGATGATACTGAGCCTGAAGCTACCCCTATGCTTGAAAAAAAAGGAAATTTGAAGACGTGTTGCACAAAACGCATGGGCTATGCCCATTCCTAGGCAAAAAGGAGGAGGGGTAGTTGTGAACAAAGTGAAGTGCTTGATCTATAGCTCTGTAAAACACTATGAGGTTACAATGCAACCTAAATTGGGTAGTTCAGAGAAGCACATTGGAATTTTTTTTGCCAAAAGGGATCTCCCTCACATTGGGGTGAAATGTGGTGAGCAATATATCAACTTCAAATGCAAGCATCTAAAGGTTGTAGCCATCTACAACACCAAGAGTCCTAATAGACCAACTGTATTAGAACAAGTTTGTGACTTACCCTTCCTTCAAATTTTGGTTCATTGCAAGAATGTGTGCTTCATCAACTTTTGGTTTTTGATATTGCCTTGTAGCTTCGTTGGTGGTTGGCTTGGTGATTAGTTTTCTTGTGGGAATGGGCATGGTTGAGATTATGACTTCATTGGGGTGGTGGTTGGGAACTTGGGGTGCAGGTTTAGGTGGCTTTCAAGGGGGACTGGGTTAGGAAGATAAATTAGTTCCCAATGGTACTCCACGTGCTTTAGAATGGCCAACCTATGCTCAAATACGAATCAATGAAGCACTTGTTCAAGTTTTTGAAGATGCCCAATTTGAGCAACAAACATTGGGGGGACAATTCTGGGTGGTTAATTGCATATTACTTACACAAATATGTGATGAATAAGGCAAGAAAAAACCTATCAGGTGCTAAGTACTTGGCTATTCGTTGACGAAGGTGTAGCGGTGTTTGGCAATGTCCACCATCCTTAAGAGCCATATTGGGGAATGGTTCAAGGTTGCTAAATTGGAGGCAATTCATGTCCTTGGCTCCAAGACAAGTGTACTTTCTCGATAGTTTCCTTCTCCAAGTCTAAATTGCACAACCGGTTGTCTAACTATATTGCACCTTGCGTTGGAATATTTAGCCATAAATTTTATACGGATTTTGATTTGATGTCGTGTATGATGAATGGCATGCAAATAGGCTCTGCCAACTAGATTGTTAAATGGTCATTTTACGTTCCACCTGCTTGTAATGTGCATGATGTTTTTGTTTGCAATTTCTAGGAGCTTCATTTGGCTCATTTTCCAAGTTTCATTCCAAATCCCTCTAATTCTCGATGATGAGTAGTGTTGGCTCAAGGACATTGGGACGTTGTGTTGAAACACACATCTGGCGGTCTTTGATTGTGGTTGAGGTTCAAATAGTTGTTGTAGCTACAGAATGTGGTTCAAATGGCTTTTGTAGTTGTAATGTGGTTCAAATAGCTTTTGTAGTTGTAGTGTGGTTCAAATGCTTGTTGTAGCTGGAGGGAAGCTAAGACATGAGCAATGAGCAATGAGCGGTGAGCGGTGAGCGATAACACATGAGCAGTGAGCGGTAACACATGAGCAGTGAGCGATAACTCGTGAGCAATGATGCCAAATTTAGTAATTGGACACGGTTTTAGGATATATACTCTAAAATTAGAATTTGTATTTTTACAATTTAGAAAATATAAAGTACCCGCATTTTGATTGAAGAAGAGTGAAAGGAACCTATTACCATGGATACTTTCAAAATCATTAGTCCATTGTTGGTTTTTATTATAAAAATCCACACTAATACATGTCACTTTATGCCATGATACTATCCATCGTGTCCATTTTGCTACGAACAAAATGTTTTGAGCCCAACATGAAGTTACGATAATTTGGAGAGGCAAGAGTACTGAATTTATCCATAACGACCTCCATGGACAAACTTGCCAAGTGATGTCCTTCACCGTTTGATGGACATTTTAGGAAATAGTCTGTTAAGAATGGTTTGCTCATTGTTATTACTATAGTAGAGTTCTTGGCAGTGGATGTTTTCATGACCTCATTGGCAACGCATTGGGAAGTCATGTCAAGTGACTCACGGCATGTACCATTTTATATAGGGTGTTCATAAATACCAAGATGTATTTAAGCCCTTGACAGCCCAGGGATGTAGAGTGAACATATATTATGCGAGCATAGCACAACATAATACGTACTAGTATGGAACGACATACCTTATATTCTAGTCTTGATTATTCTTGGACGATATTTCCCACATAAAATGGGTTAGAAGTTGATCCAATCCATTCCGTACAATTGTGGACACCTCCATTGCGATACATATAATCATAATATTTGTTTGTGCATTGTAAATGACCGGCACAAGAATAACGTCTAAAAGAAAGTTCAAAATTATTTTGGATATTTATCATTTTTGTTGTGCATGAAGGATGTCCATCGCACATCTTATTCATTCCATTTATAGAATGGTCATACACACCTGGAACACCCATATTTACTAGGGGCAAAATAAATAAAACATCACCATCAATATCCATAGAAAACAAATTGAATTGGGAGTCTTAGTTCTATAAGAAAAATATGATGTGATAGAAATATGAACAACATGACAAACATCATCATCCGAATCTAACAACAACAATAAATTTTTTTATCGTCACTTAGTTCTATCTTGATAGTAGCCACATAGGTACATGGACAATAGATGTATCAGATTTGTTTTTTAATACTTGCATCTAGAAATCAGGAACACCTACAACTCCATATGATCTTAGACCCAAATACAAACATGGCCATCTTTACACATGTTTTTCTAAATCAAGTTTGTTTCAAAGATATCACTGTCCACGGAATACATCTTTTGCTCCACGTACATGGTTTCTATCCGAGATTAAATCTCAAACTAAGTATCCTCTAAGACACTCACATGATCATCATCTTCAAAAGACAAAGTGAAGGTCATAAATAATTCATAAGCTCTAATGGCAACCATTTGGAAGTAAGGGAAAAATGAGAGACTTTAAATGTGTGGGTGAGACGCTATTTGTATTGGTAGTATAAGGCTAATATTTCTTGAATTAAAATACGGTTACTGTATAAATTGGTAGAATGTGAACATAACACGAGAATATCAATGAAAAAATGCAACCCAATAATTTATTCTATAAGTTTCTATTAAACATAAAATTTAAATTAACATTGTTATTAATAGGATAATTATAATAAGGGTTTGCGCAATAAACCATAAATGTAAAAAAAAACCCAAATATCCAACAGCTATTAAGCTAACCATTTATAAACCATAAAAAATACACTTGGCAAATCTCTGCGTAAAAATAAATGAAAAACGATTATAATAGATGCCCAAAAATGAATGTTCAAATTTTTGCTTGTAAAAATCATTTTGATTGTATATCACAAAAAAATAAAGAAATTGTACATTGTCAAAATCTTTTCAAATAAATATTACAATCAATAGAATAAAAATGGACATTGATAAATTTTAATACATATAAGTACAAATATGCATCAAAATACATGTGAATATTATACAGAGTAGGTTGCATAATGTTTAAATTTTACCATCATAGACACAACAGACAGAACATCATGAACTAATATACAACTGATTGGAAAATAACATAAAAATGACTACATTTCACTATAAAAAATTCAAAAATAAAAAAATACTATGAAGAAAACAATCCCATATTGTAGTGCACAAATATATTGGCGATTTAACAGAAACACAAATGACTAGCCAAAGAATGAATTACCCAAAGAAATTGAGGGACCATGAAAATATCTTAAAGTTTGAAGTTCAAGAATAAAAAACAAATACACCAATATATCAGAAGAAGATGTAAACATTTTCAAGCATGTAAAATAGATATAGCCGGAGACCAAATCCAAATTGTAAGTATTCACCCTAATCATTTTATGTTTTAAACAATTTATAACAAATCATAGCCAATTTCAATAAGGACTCACAAGATATGAGCGGCTGTAACCATATCCCTCGTGATACAAAACAAAACAAACAAATAAAACCACAACGGTGATTGGCGGCACCACTAATATCCCTAGATAAAAAACAAAAAATATTTGCCAAAGCGCTAAAGGTATTGGGGCACCACCAATATCCTTCGAAATATGAAACGGAAAATACATATGAACGCTTAAAAATATAGACAGCACTGCAAATATTGCCTTGATACAAAATAAAAAATCCTTGTGAGAATACAAGCGTATTGCACATACCGCTTATATTCCTCGGAATAAAAAATAAAAAATATGTGTGTGAGCTCAAAGAACTTGGCGCCACCCCCAATATCCATCATGATGGGAAATAAAAAATTAATACAACAACACAAACGTATTGGTAGCAATGCCAATACCCTTTGGATACAAAATGATAAAATAATTATTAGAGCCCAAGAAGTATTGGCGGCACCGCCAATACCTTTCGGATACAAAACGAAACACATTTGTAACAACCCAAGGGATGTTGGCGGCACCGCTAATATCTTTTGGATACAAAACTAAAAATATTTGACAGACCCAAGGAGTATTGGCAGTGACGCCAATACCCTCCGGATACAAAATGAAAAATATTTTTCAAAGTTCAAATGGTATTGGCGGCACCGCCAATACCCTTCCGATACAAAATGAAAAATATTTGTCAGAGCCTAACAGATATTGGCGACACCGCTAATACCCTTCGGATACAAAACGAAAAATATTTGTTAGAGCCCAAGGGGTATTGGCGGTGCCGCCAATACCTTCGGATATAAAACAAAATATATTTGTCAGAGTTCAAATGGTAATCGCGTCACCACCAATATCCTCCGGATAAAAAATGAAATTTTTTTGTCAGAACCCAAGAGGTATTGGCGGTGCCGCCAATACCTTTCAGACGCAAAACAAAAAATATTTGTTAGAGTTCAAATGGTATTGGCGGCACCGCCAATACCCTTCGGATACAAAACGAAAAATATTTGTAATAGCTTAAAAGGTATTGGCAGCACCGCCAATACCTTCCGGATACAAAACGAAAAACATTTGTCAGAGCCCAAGGGGTATTGGCGGTGCCGCCAATACCCTTCGGATACAAAACAAAAAATATTTGTCAGAATTCAAATGGTATTGGCAGCACCGCCAATACCCTTCGGAAACAAAACGAAAAATATTTGTCAGAGCCTAAAAGATATTGGCGGCACCGCCAATACCCTACGGATACAAAACGAAAAATATTTTTCAGAGCCCAAAGGGTATTGGCGGTGCCGCCAATACCCTTAGGATACAAAACAAAAAATATTTTTTAGAGTCCAAATGGTATTGGCGGCACCGCCAATACCCTTGGGATACAAAACAAAAAATATTTTTCAGAGTCCAAATGATATTGGCAGCACCGCCAATACCTTTTGGATACAAAACGAACAATATTTCTCAGAGCCCGAGGGGTATTGGCGGCACCGCCAATAACCCCCAAATAAGAAGAATAAAATAATTCTGAGAGCGCAAAAGGTACTGGCGGTGCCGCCAATACCCCCAGATACCAAATAAAAATACTTGTGAGAACGAAAGGGGTATTGGCGGCACCTCCAATACCTCCGGATATGAAAAAAAAACTTGGTCAGAGTGCTAGAGGTATTCGCGGTGCATCCAATATCCCTCGGGATACTAATTGGCAAATATGTATGACAACGAAAGGATATTGGCGGCACCGCCAATACCCCCGGATACGAAACAAAGATAACTTCTAAGAACACAAGGGGTATTGGCGGCACCGCCAATATCCCTAGGGATACAAATTGGAAAGTACGTATGATGGCGCAAGGGTATTGGCGGCACCGCCAATACCCCCGGAATACAAAATAAATTATATTTGTGAGGGCACATGAGATATTGGCGGCACCGCCAATACCCCCGGGATATAAAATAAAATATACTTGGGAAACAACCTGGGGTACTGGCGGCACCGCCAATACCCCTGGGATACAAAATATAATATATTTATGAAGGCACCTAGGGTATTGGCGGCACCGCCAATACCCTTGGGATGCAAACTAAACAGTGTCCAAGATTAGTAGATTTGAGCAATTGAAGATGAATTTTGAAAATTATAAATTGTTTTTGGATCGAGTCGGAAAAAAATACATGAATACATAAAGATGATTTGAAGATACTTCATTTTTTGTTTGAATTTACAAGTTAATGTCAATTTTTGGGAAATTTACAAAGTCTACAATTTTTGTTTGGATATCCTAGAATTCATCTTTTGTGATACATTTTTCGTATAAGCAACTTTCAAGGTCCATAAAAATTTGAGATTTTTATAAAATTATATGAAATATTTTTTATTATGTTTGTTTTGTTTGGTTGTACCTCTCATCTAAATAAATATTTTTTATATGACATCATCTTCTACTATTAAACAATTGTTAAATGTCTATGTGTGAGGGGTATTGGCGGCACCGCCAATACCCTAGGGATGCAAACTAAACAGTGTCCAAGATTGGTAGATTAAGGCAATTGAAGATGAATTTTGAAAATTATAAAAATTTCTTGGATCGAGTCGGAAAAAAATACATTTATACATAAAGATGATTTGAAGATACTTGATTTTTTGTTTGAATTTACAAGTTAATTTCAATTTTTGGGAAATTTACAAAGTCTACAATTTTTGTTTGGATATCCTAGTATTCATCTTTTGTGATACATTTTTCGTATAAGCAATTTTCAAGGTCTATAAAAATTTGAGATTTTTATAAAATTATGTGAAATATCTTTTATTATGTTTGTTTTGTTTGGTTATACCTCTTATCTAAATAAATATTTTTTATATGACGTCATCTTCTACTATTAAACAATTGTTAAATGTCTACATGTGAGGGGTATTGGCGGCACCGCCAATACCCCCGGGATACAAAATATAATATATTTATGAGGGCATCTAGGGTATTGGCGGCACCGCCAATACCCTTGGGATGCAAACTAAACAGTGTCCAAGATTGGTAGATTAAGGCAATTGAAGATGAATTTTGAAAATTATAAAAATTTCTTGGATCGAGTCGAAAAAAAATACATTTATACATAAAGATGATTTGAAGATACTTGATATTTTGTTTGAATTTACAAGTTAATTTCAATTTTTGGGAAATTTACAAAGTCTACAATTTTTGTTTGGATATCCTAGAATTCATCTTTTGTAATACATTTTTCGTATAAGCAACTTTCAAGGTTCATAAAAATTTGAGATTTTTTAAAATTATATGAAATATTTTTTATTATGGTTTTTTTGTTTGGTTGTACCTCTTATCTAAATAAATATTTTTTATATGACGTCATCTTCTACTACTAGACAATTGTTAAATGTCTACATGTGAGGGGTATTGGCGGCACCGCCAATATCCCCGGGATATAAAATAAAATATATTTGTGAAGACACCTAGGGTATTGGCGGCACCGCCAATACCCTTGGGATGCAAATTAAACAATGTCTAAGATTGGTAGATTTGGGATTTTGAATATGAATTTTGAAAATTATGAGAATTTCTTGGATCGAGTTGAAAAAACTTAAGTATATACATAAAGATGATTTAAACATACATGATTTCTTTTAGGAATTTATACGTTAATGTCAATTTGTATGAAATTTCTAAAGTCTACAGATTTTGTTTGGATATCCTAGAATTCATCTTTTGTAATACAGTTTTCGGATAGGTAATTTGAAGGTCTTTAACAATTTGGGATTTTGATAAAAAAATATGAAATAATTTTTATTATGTTTTTTTGTATGGTTGTACGTGTTATCTAAATAAATGTTTTTATATGACTTCATCTTCTACTATTAAAAATTTGTTAAATATCTTTATGTGACACATTTTTTGTCTTGATTTCATTTAAATGGATCGAGAGTTTCTTACTTTATAAGTTTTACATCTTTTTGTGATCATACATTTTATTCAAAATATGTGATTGAAACTCTGTAATTGTAACCACCTTTAAAGTCATGTGTCTTTATTTTGTTATGTCATTTGTTCTTAATGCTTTTATCATATTTTGGGATTCAAACACATATTTTTGTCTTTTTAAATGTATATTGACAAAAATCTTTTGGATAATGGTATGGATCTGGATGATGATATTTAATACAACATCACGGATGTTATTTCTCAACTGATGAGAGATGATTGCATCACACCATGGAGAAGCCCACGAGAAAACATCCATTGTTCTTCCGAATTTGATTGATGCTTTGTCAAATCCTGAAGGCATTGTTACAAACGGCTTTGATTAAAGCTTACAAAATGTTTGTAGATCGCAAGATGTAGGTGTAGAATGTGCATTGTGCATTTTTGGTTTTTGGTTTGAATTGTCATAAGTTGGAGGTTGCCACAACCGAGGCCAACTCTGAGAGAAGAGCCATGTTTCCAACCAATGTGAGGTTTGGCTTTGGGCGCTCATAGCCATTTTTTAGACTCAAACAACTTATGTATCGCCTCTGGATACAACTTTTATTATTATAAATATTGCTATGTATTTCAATCTTGCTTTCACTGTATAGCCAATAAAGTTATCCTTAAAGTGTCAGGATGCTGGGTGAAAGTCAGGCTGCAGTCCCGAGTTGAGAGATCTATTCTATATTTACAGGGTTTGTTTTCTTGTGTCAGTAGATTAAAAATAATGACAGGGTCAATCTTTGGGAACCTTGAGTTGGGACCTTTGGGAGCTTTTGATCCTCACTCCTTTGTTTCTAGAGGCAGCCATGCCAAATGCACCTACATTTGGCAGGCTGCACCTACATTTGACAGGCTGCACCGGGCTAATTAAAGCTCCGGCAAAATGGGGCAGGCAAGCTCCTTAAGTTTATGTTAATCCACCTAAACTCAAGGTACAGGTCTAAAGTCGGGTCTCCCAAGGTTGAGATTTTAAGGATAACTTTAATGTGTGACAAATATTGAGTTCTTTTTGTCAACATATACTATTAAATATGTTTATTATAGCCACATATGCAACAATCAATGATGTCCTAAAGCCAATCAATTAATATTCCAAATATTCCAAAAAAGGCTGGTGCCAGCCTGCCGGCCTTGCCTGACTTAATAACATAAAAGTCCACCAACACCACTGCAGCCAAATATATGGTGTCCGGGAATGATGTGGCCTCAATTCTCGACAATATGCTAGGCCTCCCCTTTTGGAAAGGGAGCCAACATGCGGGTTGAGTGATGTTATGCCCATTTCTTGTATGATATGAAACACGCAATTAGTGCAAGATGATTAGCAACTCCAAATTGTGTCCGTAGCCATTTGCATCATAACATCTGGAGTTCATATGAATGTCTTATTCATTATAAAGTGAATATTCTTGTGCTCATTAAGCGGTTATATTGGTCTCCCTAATCATGTTGAGTATTTAGGTTATAATGGTTAGCATGTTTTGAACACGTAGTCCAATCTCTTTTGAACACATGTCTTTTTCGGTGTTGGTTCTTAGATCCACACCTAAACATAAACCACTCAAATATAGGTGTCTAGATTATTGTTGTGTTTGATTTAAGTACGTCTACGTTAGTGGGCATGTTGTAAGTTTGGATAATCTACATTAGTATGTGCAATTAGGTTGCCAAGTTTGTGAATAGGTCGCTTCTTTACTTATGTGAATTATCTTGGATCAAAATCAAATTACCAAAAACTTGTAACTTTGTTAATCAACCCGTATAATAACCATAATAAAAATAATAGTTTTATGTATTTTGTCCGTGGTAACAAATATTCAAAATAACGTATAATGTCAATAAGTTAGCTCGTCATGTATTGGAGCCTATTTTGAAAGTTGGGTGAAACTTTTGTAACTTTTTTTTTACCTCTCAAACTTTGAGGGAATCTTAGAATCTAAAATAGGGTGTATGCATGGGACATGCTGTCCGAAAAATCGGGTCGGCTATCCAAGGCTAGCTTGGCCCACCCATCCTAGTAGGACAAGCTACACATGTGGTTTCTAATAACCCGACACCACTCTTTTTGTATGGTAATTTAAGCATCAAGAAAACTTGGGTGACTCAGTATTAATTCTCATCAACTCAAGGTTTGGGTCTAAACCATGATTTCATCTCCTTTACTATACACATTTTAACTCTATTTGGGCTCAAGTTTTTACGATGGACGAATGGATAAGGGTATGCAAATGCGATAATTCTCTCCCAATATAATAGGGCCCACATACTTTAGTTGAATTTTGGAACTGGCAAAAATCCCTAGAAGTTGGCCATAGGGACAGAGATTCATCAGGAGAAGGCTACACCAATTATCCCAATTAGTGCGCATTACTATTCAGAGTTACACAATGCAGTAACATCTTAGAAGATGTTCAATAGGTTGTTCGGACATTATAAAACATAAATGACTTTGCTTGGTAAAATGTTACATTCTCATGATATAGTTATAGCCCCGCATAACTCAGAATAGTAACACACACTAATTGGGATAATCGGTGGAATCTCCTTTGAAAATTGGCCCCACCGGGTGGCAAATTGACCCTCATGAGAAACTTGTGGAGGGTGAAGGCCAAAGAGCCTCCCATAGGTGGATCGAAATCAAAGTGTTTTGTTGTTTGGGGGCATGCCCGGTCTTGCTATTCGATATGATTGCCTACCTAGATATATCTCCCCCTTTATGAAGATAGAGCACTAGAGGAGACACGGCGGCCATGTTGATTCCCCTTCTTTTGCAATGCCGAATCATGCCCGGAACTTGGTCGGAACTCACTTAACCTAGCACATGAGTGTGTGACGGTGAGCTCTTTCCAGCCACATCTTTTGTCACATTTGTATATGGTCCACTATAAGCATATGAGACTTGGGTAATTGTCCTATGTTACTGGAAGTTTGTCTTACGTCACTAGACAAACTCACAATTCTATCATAATGGTAGATTTGCATTCTTTTTTCATTGACGCATGATGATCATTTGGGATTCATATGCTGGTAGTGGTCCTAGGGTCCATTCAAGAATAATAAGTTATTATATTAAATACAAGAACTCACAAAAATTACACTAATTGATCCTATTAGTGTGGACCACCATAATTTTGTAGAGCCAACATTAGTTTCTAGCCCATGCCAAATCTCTAGTTCAAAATTAGTGTGGATCACATTAATGTTCAACTAGGAGGTTGATGTTGGTAAATATTTTAGTTTATGCTACTTTTGGTGTAAAGCGATTGTTTCATTTTATAAAAGGTGTTGGTCGGAAGTCTCAAGGAAGATCGAGGAAGACATGTGGTCTTGGACCCACATTTTTTTCACCCCGACCATACCATTGGAGTGACCCACATTAATTTTCTCCATGTTTAATTTTCATCCGCACTCACCTGATTATTTAGCGTACTTCACATAAAACAAATTCAGTTTGAAGTAATTGATAAATCTCATAACATTCTTCAAAAGAGTGTACCCATGTCGTGGGCCCCAATACATGTAGCAAGTGATTCCCAAATATGTATAATTTTATTTTCAAGTTTGCCTAAGTTTAACATGAATGTGAACCAAAGCAATCAGGGTAAGACACCCACCTCTTTGAGTTGGACCCCAACACTAGATGCAGTCAATTATATCACAATATGCATATTTCCCTTTGTTTTAAAACTCCACACTAAAAATAGCACCATATGCCTCGAATAAGTCTAGGGGACCCACTTGAGATGAATCAACCACAAATATATGTGGTTGAAGATTTTACTAACCCTCTTTACCTTGGTAATAGTGGTGGGCAACTCAAAGAGGCGGGTCAATAATGTTTGGGGAGATTTTTGGGCATAATCAGTCAAAATTCTAGTGTTTCCAAGTCCTACCGATTACATTATGTGACCTTTTGACCACTTCATTATTAAATTGGGGTATATTCTCTCAATTCCTCTAAAATGATGTATAATTTTCAAGAGTCTTGAACTTCAATCGGTTGTTTCCCAAACAACCGATTTATTTGTAACTAGCGGTCGGTTCTCCCCGTTCATTGAGGTGGGTGTCGTGCCTTGGCTGACCAAGGCAGTGACATGTGGATGGTTCTCCATGAATTGAGGCAACATCCACAGCCAAGATTGAATCAAACTGGTCATCTACAATATTGTGAACATGTCTTATTAGGCCACTTCAAATGCAAGACTGAAGGCCCATAACCATTGCATTCTAAGATCTCTCATTGGTTGAAAAGGCCAAGACCATTAAGTTCACTTCACACTAGAAGGTGAAGGCCTAAGGGCCCTAAGAAATTATCACGGACTAAAAGTCTACATGGATTTCTACATGGCAAATTATGGATAAGGTTTCATGGTCTCCCATGGGTAGGAATTATCAATAGGTTGTCAAATATACATCATATAGTTTTTCATGCATACATTTCACTGAAGGATGCAAAATAATCACCTAGAGAAATGCATGCACATGATACTAGATGTTCATAGGAAACGCTATAGACATGTATTGAATCCCCCCCCCAATTGTGACTTTGCATATCAAGCGAGTCCTTTTTATTTTGAGTGCAGTTAGTCAGATATCTTTCATGTGGCAACATACCGTAGGCTGATAGCAAGTTGGGCGGAAAATAATTCAAAAAATTAAGCCTAATTCTTTTGAGAATTACTGAGCTAGATGGCCTAAATGAAAGAAAAAATAATCATCATAATGTCTAGATTTTAGGAAATTTGATGTATTGGAAAACTCAATCCAAAGTCATGAATGAATGAAAAAAAATTACAAAGCATGGTTTTGTATGTAGGATGTGCTATGTGCTTAAATGAATAAATATACATATACATATTTACGTATTTTTTCAAAAATATTTCTATAGACTGTCTAAGCCCTAGATGAATCAATTAATGGGCACGATTTTCCCAACATGCTATCAACCTATGGTAGTTGATTTTGAAGTCACACGCAAGATTTAATGGCTCCCTTAGAGTTGTCCCCATGGGAAGCCGCTAAACATGCCCCAAATGTGTGCAGGCGGGGCCTATGGGGAGCCCCCAAATGGTGGCGGGGTTGGGCTTCCAAAGTAACTCACAACGGTTGTGCCAAGAGCCATTGTAACCTTTTCTTATTTGAGCTCGTTATATACATTGGGAGCCCTATCATCATGGCAAATAAAGTAATTAATTGTCACCATGACGAACTGTGGGCATTAGGGGAGTTGGGCACGGTATGGGGGCTAAAATACTTAACTTAGATATGACATCATTATTCAACCGAGTGACTAGTTTGGATGGCCATGAATATGTCATGTAAGGTGCTAGAATTATATCTTATGGATGCTTGTCTAAGCAGATTCAACCTGATAAACTCAGGTGAAACACTATCACTAAATATTATTAGAATGCAATAGCTGATAGTAGGTGAATAATGTTATGATTGTGGATGAAAGGGCTCTAGTAAAAACAAACCCCCTACAAGTCCTCACAAGGTGAGGGTCAATTTATTCCAATAGTCCCCATCAAACTAATTTTGGGGTTTTTGATGCCAGTAACTACCCAATATGAAGATGGAGAGAAGTTGTAGTTTGAAGTCTGAGGGGCTGATCACACCAACCACATATGGCACCATCCGTCAACATCTCCGGCTGTAATAGTGTGAAAAGTGGTGGGCCAGCATCTATTTCTAAACAAAATCCCCAACAATTTCACGGCTGGAACTAGATGGAAAGTTTGGTGCGATCGGGGCATGAGTCACAACAGGAAACTAGTTTACATTAAACTAGTTTTAACACACCCCTGACATTGAGAATATGAGTGGCCAAAATGAACCACTTTTGGCCCCTTGACTGGTTGTCGCAACCATCCAACCCAACTGAAGAAACTGATTCCAAAGAAATTTGCTGGAAATTGCTGGGAAAACTGGAAAATTCGCAATCCACACAACATAAACGGTGCCATGTGTCGCGCCCACCGATCACAGGCGGAGGTCTCCTCGCGATTCGCACACTCATCAGGACTCCGGCCACAGAGGACATGAAACTTCATGAAAAAAGTGAGATGTGACGAGGCTGGGTGTCGCGAGGCAACGAGTATAAAAGAGCGAGTCCTGAGGCTAGACACCCCAACTCTGGCAGGACAGTCGTTGGGCAAAGAGTCTCTCTTACAACCTTCGAATTCAGAGTTTGGAGGTTTTTCGATTTCCTGCACTCAGCTGATTCAATCTCTGCATCTAGTTGTCGTTTGTTCCAGATCCTTGAGACCTCGGGAACTATAATTCCACATTCTGTCACTCTTGGATTCTGTTCCAAGTTCTTGGACTTCATCAGAATTAGCTGACAGTGAGGAAGAATATCATCTGTTTGTGGTTCCTTCCACATTCCGAATTAGTTACCGTCAATTTAGATCTCCAAGCCTGTTGGTAGTACTTTGGAATATATAGTACGCTGTGCAGTCTCGTTCTCAAGGAACATAGTGCTTGATTTCAGAACAGTTTTCTAGTCTTGCAGCTTACTACACACTTTATACACTAGGAAAAAAAAAAAAACACCAATTGACGTGGTAGAAGACCGTTTCTGTGACCTGCAGCTGGAACTCAAATGGCTGTGTAGATTCAATCATTAAAGCTGCCTTTTGAAGGAGTTTGGTGTACTTCAGCTGTGAAGGGAGAGTTTTTTCAAAAAAAAATCATCAATGGAATCTGCACGTTTTCGCTCTGTCGGCACCGAAGATCATGCCCCAGTTCGTGAGTGCACACAACCTGCTGCTTGCTCAGAATTTGATTTAATGATCTATAGTTTTGAGTGGTCCTAGGCGCTGATGACTCCATCATGACCAAGAATTGGGAGTTGTTCAGGTCCATTTTATACATCCTTGCAGCGTACTAATGTCCAATTTTATGTGAAACTGATGGCGTCACAGAAATTGCGTCTGCCAATGGATTGTTGGAGATGACCCTCCCACAGACCCACGACAAGGTGCCTTCAGACAAGGTAAATAGGCGATTAATTATGCTCAAACAGTGGAAAATTTGAGGATTATCTTGTTGATAAACTACGTTGACATATATAGCTGATAGTGAATGATGATATCTGCATGCTTCTTAAAAAATTCGTCTGCATGAACATGCAATATTTATTAACACCATAGATGCTCGTGCTCTCTGGAGAACTGTGATATCTCTTACCCAGATGATATTGGACCTGTGCCTCCCCCAAAAGATTGAAGTTTGAGGAGATGAACAAATGTACAAGCCTATTGAGAGTCTCCTGATCCAGCTAAAATGAACTTTGTTGTGAGCAAATAGTTCGAATTTTAAAGCTCACATGAATTGGTTGTGGATTGCTGATATAATTGCAGCTGATGATGGGGAACAATGCCTTAAGGACCACAGCTGGACTCCTTACCCCAGCACCTTACCGTGCCATCCCTGAGAAACAAGTCGAGAATCTTGTTGCTGACTTGCTTGACTCCCTCGAAACACCAGTGGCAGCGGAGAGGTAGAATCTCAAATATGAGATCATTGTACTTTCTTTCTAGTTGTGCTCTTGATTTCTGAGACTTTGCTGAAAAATCTGCTGCAGGTGCACATGACGAGTAAATAGTGATTAATATCAGTAGTACTGTATACAAGTATCCTACTTTGGAATATTGTGAAATTCTGATTCTTATACTGTTTGAAATTATTCTCCATTTCAGGCCGAGATACCATGTTGTGCACATTGCTAGTGAGATGGCCCCGGTAGCCAAGGTGGGAGGTTTGGGGGACGTGGTCGCAGGACTTGGTCGTTCCATTCAGAACAGAGGGCACCGGGTTGAGGTCATCATTCCCAAATACAAGTGCATGGATATTACTGGAATAAAAAATTTCAAGGTAATTTGTCATATTGGCTAAGTAGACTCAAGCTATTACAATATTATTATTCCCGGAATGCATTAAAACATGAATCAATGTAGAGGCCTGGAGCATAGCCAGCTCTTGGTTGGTCAACTGATTAGGCTGGAGAGGCTAATTATCAATTTTCCGTGTCAAATATATATATTGTGCAGGTATTGGGCAGGCAGTTCTACTCTTACTTTGACGGAGCTATGCACAAGAACGCAGTGTGGAGTGGCATTGTGGAGGGCCTTTTTGTGTATTTCATTGATCCTCTTCACCCCAAGGACATTTTTGGCCGCGAGAGCATTTACAATCAGCCTGACGATTTTGATCGGTTCACCTACTTCTCACGTGCAGCACTGGAATTCTTGTCGCAGTTCGGCAAGCGACCCAACGTTATCCACTTGCACGATTGGCCAGTGGCTATGGTGGTATGTAATGATCCCGCTTCTATTATTTCATCTTGGTTTTCAAGCTGTAAAGTTGTAAATTGTATTTGAAATTAAGTTGTTGACTTAATAATCTCATAACTTATTATATATTGTTCTGTTTGCAGGCACCCCTGTACCGAAGCCTCCATGCTGGCTTGGGCTTCAACTCGAGAATTGCCTTTACTTGCCACAACATTGAGTCACAAGGAAAGGGTAGCAAGGAGGCCCTTGAAGCCTGTGGCGTGCAATTTAAGGAGCCCTTGAACAAGGAGCATTTTCGGGACAACGTCTCACCCGATAAGATAAACATAATGAAGGTAATATTTGGAGTTAGAAGTCATCACAGTAAGTCTATCTCTGTGGATGTTGTTGGTAGAATTTCAAATTTCTGGGTTTATGCTGAACTCCGTGAATTTGTGTTTGCAGAGTGGGTTCATGTACTCTGACTTCGTGACGACTGTGTCTCCAACTTATGCCAAAGAGGTCTTAACACCCGAGGTATGGAAACTTTCTTACAAAAACCTCCAAAATTGCCTATTATATCCATTACAACATTTGTGGATGATGCATCAGTGCGAAATTTCAAGACATACATGTAACAATGACATTTTGATTGATTTTCAGAAAGGAGAAGGCTTGCAATCGACAATAGAGGCTCTTCCCAAGTTCCAAGGAATCCTGAATGGCATAGACGACAAAGTATGGAATCCTGCCACAGACTCATTCCTCAGAAACCACTACAGCGCAGCAAACTTGAAGGGGAAGCAGCTGATTAAGAATAGCCTGCGACGTCGTTTGAGAATGGCTTATGAGGGAGTTGATGCTAAAAGGCCTTTGGTAAGTGAATACATTGAAAAAATCTCATTATGAGAGGCTGCCGTTTTCTGCACTGTAAATAGGTATATTAATGTGTACAAATCGGAAACATCAATGCTTCAATTGTTACTGGTTAATCATTGGCACCCCGTTGCCACTGTCAATTTGGATTTTTAATGTGGTCTCGGTGTGATATTTTATTGTACAGGTGTGTTGTGTAACAAGGCTAGTACCACAAAAGGGTGTCCATCTCATCCGCCATGCCATCTTTCAAGTCTTGAAGCAGGGGGGGCAATTCATCCTCCAAGGCACTAGCCAAGTTCCCCACATCAAGGTAATTTAGTTTACTAACTTGTGATGATCTACTCACAGTGCTTTCGTAAGATGTGCAAGATCAAGCAGCTTTAATGCGACAATATCATATTATTCTAGACTTTTTTTTTTTTAGAACTCTGTGAGTCACCGTGACCCGTTTGAGCTCACGAGGGTGCCATGTATATATTTGCTGTGCTGGCAGGAAGAATTTGATGAGTTGGAACGCCAATTCCAAAACCACCCGCACATCCGATTGGTGCTGAGGTACGAGGAAGAGCTGACCCACAACATCTTTGCGGCGGCCGACATCTTTGTCATCCCCTCACTCTTCGAGCCCTGTGGACTGACCCAAATGTATGCCATGCGATACGGTGCCATCCCTGTTGTGCGCAAAACGGGAGGCCTCGCTGACAGGTAATTCATTAACTAAAATTATTCCCGACCAATTATTGATCAACTTTGCTCTTGTCAGACGAGAGTCCTCTCCTCCTCGCAAAAGAACGTTATCAGTAAATTCCCCAATTACATGTGGATCTTAACCCGTAGGAGAAACTCGTTCAATCTATTGAAGACCAAATTATGAAGCAATCCAGAACTTGAAATTTTATCCTGGGTTGATGGCAGTGTGTTCGACGTGGATGATGAATCCCTTCCGTTTGAGGAGCGCAACGGGTTCTCGTTCACAAATCCAGACGAGGAAGTAAGTCTTACAACTCCATTTGAGAAATGTTTCTTTCTCTAGTTCAGAATGTAGTACTAGCTAGTCTCAAGTCTTTCCTCCATTTTTGGACCATCAAGTTGATATTAGCCTACATCTTATATCTGATTGAGGCCACTGCATTCCGTTACTCTAGGGAATTAGCCTTTTCGCCACCATCTTGATGACATTGTACTTCCAGTCCCATAAGGTCTTTTGGCTTCCTGAGCTTCATAACCAGTTTCACTCTATGAGAAGTCCTAAGTTACATGTTGTGTGACATGGCAGTTGCAAAACAGATGGAAATAAATAAATTACTGATTTCCACAACTTTTTCTGTGTGCAATAATTCATTGAAATTTTCGCTGAAATTTTCTTGTGCAGGCTCTTACACCTGTCTTAAACCGAGCAATGAGGTATTACAAGGAGCGTCGCATCTGGTGGGCGAACTTGGTGCGCCAGGTGATGCGGTTGGACTTCAGCTGGGATGCGGCTCCTGTGGACCAATACATCCGTCTATATGACGAGGCGGTCACCTCCGGAGGCCTCACCGCAGGCCGATGAAGAAGAAATTTTAATTGGCATTCAGTTTTTCACGGAAGGAATTGACTAAAAATCTCGCCCTCACAGTTGTTGATGCACATGTAATATCGTTGAGCTGGCCTGGCTGCAGTCACTACCCTCGCGGATGATGCAATTTTACACCAAGGCCGACCACATATGCATGCACTTCATTTGTTACATCACCCACAGTGGATCGGAATCCTATGATGAAAATCAAGCAGGGTGTTATGTTATGAACCATAGGGTATAAAAGTGTGGTTTTGGAGGTACATGTGATTTGCACCGACTCGTTGTTAAAACGTCCAAACTCGTGATATTTGTAGAATTTTCGGTCACTCGACCACATGGAAGTTTGTGTCTGTTGCAATCTATCAAGGTTTATTTGGGCAGTCATCAGTCGGCCCTGTACTTGTATTGCTAATGAGAGGGAGAATATTTTACTGGTAGAGACCTTTCCTTGGAATGCTCTGGGTCTAATTAAGAGCATTCAGCTAGGAACAGTCTTCTGAAGGTGCGAGATTGGAGGAAGACGAGTAGTTTATATGATGGATAATGAGAGACACTTTAGTTGAGAGTTAGGTTAGAATATAAACTCCTGTCAGATAGAATCTGGCTGTTGCAACATCACATGGAGTTGTATTTTGGTAACGTTATCAATCAAAGAAATGCTATTTCAGCTACAGACATATAGCACATTTGTGTCCACCCTGAGTAGGTCCATGTGTGTGCATTTGACTATGAAGCTTGGATCGGTGCATGGTTCACTTGTCGCAGTTTGTTGTTGCATCCTTGCTTGGACCTCCTAGTCCTGGCCACAAGAAACTTTGGGCGCTTTACAAAACTTAGTGAATGGGCCTCCATTCGATGGGGTATGTCCACTTTGCCACATGTTTCACTAAATTGCCCAATTTGCCATGACATGCCCGGAAGCAAATAATTTTGATTTTGGCAAGCTATTCATTCACACAAGTCTTTCTTTGAAACTTTCTTTGGAAAATCTGTATACTCTAAGTTGTTAGTCTAAATGGACTTCTTGAGTTCAGAATCTGACGAATTTAGTCAAAGATATGATTTCCTTGGCAGCCTCCAGTTTTCATGGAATCTTTCTCTAATTATTTTGTTTGGGGTTTTTGTTTTAGTCCGGATTTTTTGTTTTCATGATGTTATTAACAAACACAATTTGATTGGGACTTGGGGGGAAGAGTCATGCTCAAAATTTGATGGGGAATTATTGCATACAAGCATATCTCTCATTCATCGAACATAAAGCCTTGAAATAGTATGTAGTTCGTAGGTTACTTTTTTAAGTTGATTTGACACCAAAATTAGATCACAACACACCAAATTATTGTAGTCATTAGAAATGAATCGATCACAAACCTATGGAAGGTCAAGTTTTTATGTTGGATGGATGAGAGGTACGCTCATATGCAGTAATTCCCTCTCGCAGCTCAAAAGGGCCAACATCACCAGACTGCACGCAAGGAATGAGCACCCAAGAACCAGTAGTATGAAACCAATCAATGACCATGAAAAAAACCACAGTATTGGCAACACCAAGAGGATCAGCATCCTTTGGCTATAACTTACACTCGATCAAAACTAGGACAATTATGTTACCAAATAACCTTCGTGTCAAGCTTGACTGCATAGAATTCCACAAGGTCCCCACCTTCTACTACGTCAATGTCAAATACACCATGCCTCACAAGCCACAAGCATTCTTTTCACTTGCACCTACCCATACTCGACCAAGTGTTGCCACATTGCGGCCTCCAACTTGGGGGGAAGGCCTTGTCATTCAACACCTTGTCATTTCACGTAGATCCAACTAAGTGATCCACAAGGGAATTCCATGAAGAAGGTGTCAAATCTATTAAATTTGTGAACTTGGTGGAATGAGATTTTCCCTTGAGGAAGCAAATTTGTTCTATGAGCTAGAGAGATGACACCAACTTGAGGTAGATGTGAATGAGATTCGCTTCACACTTGGTAGAATGTGAATCTGGGTTGGGTTCACGTTGGGATTAGAGAGTTGCAGTCTTATATAGGTAATGTATCCATGGGCTTTTTCCTCAATGGTTGATAATCGTTATTAATGTAAATTATGCAAATTTGTTGGAAGGTAATAGGTGTGCGCTACTCCATTTTCTTGGCTATTATTACAGTGCTTGGGTTTGATTTGGGCTACAAATGATGTTTAGTCTTATGCTACTTTTAGAAACACTATGTTCATACTAAGCATTAGCATATGAGGGTCCTCACATAGGTGGCCCTAGCTATGGCTGCTCTCTGGCCTAATTATGTCACACTGAACACAAAACAAACAAAATCCCCACCATTACACCACCAATTTGAGGTGCACTTAATCCCTAAAGGCCCAAGCCCAAATCTTCCCAAAATCGTCTTAAAAAGTCTGAACCCAATAGCTTAATAAAGAAAATATGTACATCTAATGGTGGATCTAACGGAATAGATGACATCTTTATAAAGTTAGGATTGCTCCTAAAAAAATTTAACCATCCATGTGTCCCACTACATAAGATTGTAACATAAACATGTACACTAGTGTGAATGGGCAATGGTGGTTCCATGTACAAAAAGAAAAAAACCTTCATGAACTTTGGGGGTTATATAGCCTTCCCCAACCGCCTTCAAAACACACCTACCAAACCCACACCCCTACCCCCCACTTGAATTCCATCGATCCATACCAGTCATGTCAAAGAGCATGGCAATAGTCCATGGGCAAAGAGGCTCAACATTCATACTTGCTTTCTCAGGAAGCCAACATTTGTTTTAGGATTTTTTTGGTTACACTCATAGTGAAATTACATATAGTTCACCAATTTAGAGTAATTCAAAAGTTTTAAGGGCAAAACGCTTGCCAATACATATTTGAAAAAACCTAATCATGAGTTTACATGCATATTTCAAAAGTTCACATAATCTTTTTTCAAGCTAGCCTTTCTTGCATTCGAGAAAACGACATATATGACATTCTTATCTGCCATGTGATGTTTTCACAAATACCATGTATAGTTTAGATTAAGTTCTTGATTTAATCTACGTTGTGCTAAATTAATTGCAATGCTTGTGAGAGAACAATGTGCCAACTACATAAGTTCTTGTCAACTATAACTTTTTCCAAAGTGCAAGTGCATTCCACAAGACTAGAAACTGAGTCAGCCTTGGAGGAAGAAAAAAAACAAAAAATGAATGTGATGTTTTCACAAATACAATGTTTATACAAGGGATGTTGGCAAGCCAGATACCTAGAATGGGTTTCAACCTCCATACCATCAATTTTTGTGGTTTGTATTTATTCCTATGTATCCCAACTAGGATGTGGCTTAACCTCCATGAATTATGGGAGTCTTGCACAAGAGTGGGGTCTTTGGACTTAGAATGATAACCGCTAGCTACAAGTAGGGTGTTTGGAATGCCCCAAGCTCATTGGTCACGTAAGGGTTCTAGTGGGACCTCCCCCTCACCCCAATACATGAGTAGAACTTAAGTTCTTGTTTCGAGGATTCAACTTGTGGGAATTAGTGCTACGGATTTTACGCAATCCAAGGGAGAGCCAAAATATAAGCGAAGGGTCTTATGAAGTTGCATGTGAACGAGGACAATAGAAGGGACCACTCCCACAACACAACCCCTCAACAAGCACATGCAATTTAAGCCTCCAAATACGCTCCCTTTATCCTTAAATGTGGGAAATTATAAGTTCAAGTTTGGCAAGTGTGGTACAGATTTTTGGTCCAGGAGTAGACATTTTTTGAATTTTTGTGAGATGTGAATTCAAAGTGTAAGATAAAATGTAGCATGAACACTAAAAGAGGTGATTAGTGATTAATTAGTGGAAATGAGCAAGAGGTAACTTACTTTGCTCATCCCGAATCAAATCTTAGGAAATGAAGAGGCGGTTGGGGGTAGAAGCACGCTAGGGTTAGTACACTTTGGGCAAAAATCAAAGTATGTTTTGGACACCAATTTGGAGCAATTCTTTGATATCTCGAAGGAAAAGGCTTTTGTTGCACAAAAATGCAAGAAGCCCACGTAGTGTTCTCTATGTTTTGTATGGGCAAAAGTGAAAATGCATTAAATTTTTTTGATTTCCTATGTTTTAAGCACTTACAAAAATAACCCCATTTTCTTTCATTAACCGTTGAGTGGACTGCAAATGTAGGAATTGTTTAACAAAATATGATTCATAAATATATATTACACATGTCACAAAAGAGTCATAGAAAAATATAACCTAAAACCCACAAAATGAAGTATTTTTCATAAAAAAATATACTGTGTGACAGGAAACCACTGGTATATAAATATACTCACCACGGTCAAACCATGAGGAGTTTATTGATAGAAACTAGAAAAATTATTGCTCATCTATATCTACAACCAGATTATTCCATTTTATCCGTCAAAGAGATGCTACTTTGAAATCTACACCCAATTGAATGCAACATTCCTCTGAAAATGTGTTTTGTGACAACATTTTTGTACTAGTGTAGCGTGCTTATGCCCTTGGGCAGGACTATAGTCATGTGAACATTTTGAAGAGCCTCTTGAGATCAAGCTACGGAGAGAGGTGGCAGTTAGGGAAGTTAAGTTCATGGGATATAGGCCAGGGGGAAGAACAAGAGAGTTCAGTTCTTCTCGAGAAGAGAGACTCTCTTGCTTCTTAGTTTTTGAGTGTCCATAGCGTGACAAATTCTCGGGTGTGAAGCCCTTTCATATGTATCAGATCTTCTCTTCATATATAAAGAGTATTACAGTTCCTAAATTGCAAGTGTCCTTGGCGTTTGATTAAATCTCTTGTAAGTCTTGAGTGTGGATGTTTCATTCAATGTAATTGTGAGTGTATGTGTGAATGCTGGAGTGGATTAAAGTTCTTCTGAGAAAGAGAGATGGATGTTGTGATGATTGATGTGGAGTAATTTCAAATTGTCGTTTCAGAAGCTTTAAGTTATTGAGAGTTACAGTGTGTGCAAGTTCAGAATCTTCTCTCGAGAAGAGAGTGGGTTCTTAACTTCTTTGAATCAGGTTTCGTGATATCAAATGATAGTATGTAAGGAGTGTGAAGCTCTTGATTTTTATAAGATTGTGTGGTGTAGTCCTTCTGTGATAAGGACCATCTGCTGGAAATTATAAGATGGAGCCATTGCTCTATCAATATGTTGTTATGTGTGCTTTGGGTATGAATCCCTGTGAAAGGGAAGAGGGACCCTTTTAAGAATGTCCTTATGTTTTAATTCATAAAGATTCCAGAAGTGTATTCGGTTGCATGTTGTTGTTGTTGATGTTGCAACATATTCGTAGGTTTCAAAAGCATGCTCTGCTAATTTAGTCAAGAAGGGCCAATCAGGGTCTCCCTTACCTTCAAAAGAGGAATCTCTTTCCGGTGTGTGTTTTAAGCTTCTCCTGAGAAAGGAGTAGCTTTTGGCCTTATCACGTAATTGACACGGTGTATGGAATGAGTATCAATATGGGTGTGAATCCCAGATGGTGTGGACAACACTTTGTCATGACATGAATGTGCACAGATCCTCCTGAGAAGGGAGTGAACTTCACTTAATTATGCCAAGGTGCACGGGGTGTGGTTAGTGTAAGAAGAATGTGTTATTCCTGAGAAAGGAGATTGGATTCTTTGTGAGTGTTAATTTGCTCGGACAATAGTCTCTTGCAATATCAGGGCGTGAAGCCATTCTCTTTTGTAAACTTCATTCTTGGAAAAGAGGGTACCGTTGCTGCTCTGTTTGAGTTAAGCTTTGTCGTTTTAGAAGAAATGCTAAGATGATGATGGTTGAAGGACGGGGGAGGTCTTCTTGGGTGAGAAAGTAAGTTTGCTTAATTACCCCTGTATGTGCGAGCGTGATCTCTGGAGCCAGGGACGAGCGAGGATATCTGATTTTTGAGTGCTTGTAGGATCGGGCTGAGAGACTGGGTCCCTTACTTGTATGTAGGCCGAATTCGTTCGAGGAAATGGGCGCATTCAGTGCTTGCAGAGTCTAAGGAATATAACCAGTAAGACATCGATTGCCACTAAGTCCATTCGATTACATGCTGTGATTTTCTTGGTTTCTTCTTTTGTTGAACTGCGGAGTCGTCCATCGAATTCTCTAGAATGATTTGTAATGACCCTGAAGGCTTGAACTTCAACCAGTTATTTCTTGAACTCAATTGGTTCGTCTGTAACTAACAACCGGGACTCCCTTAAAAAAGTGGACAGATCCTGTACACTTCTGCTTATAGATATAATCGGCGAATAGATGATGCTGATGTGATCGGTTCTTAAAAATAAAGGATGGAGCCTGTATTATGTAGAAATTAGTTACTCCACCATAGTTTCATGAGGTGGAGTTGTCAGAGTTCTGTGCGAGGAAGCAGTGTCGTGCGAAGTCATAATCGTGGATAAGTCAATTGCTCTAGCATCTGTTTTACGAAAGTAAGATTGAGATCATGGCCGCCACCCAATCTGAAGGAAGTAGAGGTCGGGAAAGACGAAGAGTTTGCTTGTGAGAGGTGGGCTTAGTTGAAGGAGAAGTTGTGTCCCATTATCCCATATCGTTTGGGGGAAGGCTCAAGGGCAGGTATATAAGGAGAAGCAGCCAGCTCCGAGTTTGAGAACAAGACGTTGACTTGGAACTTGTGACTGGTTACTTGTGACTAAGACTATGGCCCTCTCTGTGAGACTCGTTACTTGGAACTTGAGACTCGTTACTTGTTACTGGGTACTTAGACTATGGCCGACCTTGATGGACTATGGACACCCCGTTAGACTATGGTCTCGTGAATTAGACTCGCTCGCTTAGTTCCGGTCCGGTTCGCTTCGCTTAGGTTACCCGGTTCGTGTCACTTGTAACTAGACTTTTGCAAGTTAGAATAATTAATTTTAATGGATTAACTTCAAAATAATTTTGTTAAGTCCAAAGGGATAAGAAGTAATTGTTTGTCACAATATTAATTTGAATGGATTAATCTAAGAGCTTGAGCGATCTAAGTGTAGTGTGTGCTGGAGATGTACTAACCTGTGGTATGGCCTATGGTCACTGGACACTTAGACGAAGAGATTATGGCCCAAAACAAGGTGCCCTGACCTTGGGTTTCTAAGACTATGGCCACTCATAAGATTATTGTTGAGCTGTGTCTCTTTGCATTAAATTATTATAATAAATGAATCAATATTGTAAAGGGTAGCTGTGAGGGAGAGACTGAGCAATTGCATGTACCGCATCGAGTGACCCTTGTTCATAAAATTACCCTTTAATAAATCCCATTACCACCTTAAAATGGGTTTTGTATGTGTTTATTGTCCTAAACTCATTCCCGATCTATTGTGATCTATCAATTCACCTAATAGTGACATCTAAAGTTACATCTGACACTCTTTTAGCCTTCCCTGGGTGGTTTTCTTAATAGAAACCCGAACCGAAAAACTATCTACAGCAAGCTTGACATCAAAATTTCTCACTTTAAAGCATCCTACACTACTGTGAGTAGTGAATCCATATTCACTCCCCCCCCCCCAATGTGTGCCACCATCTTAGCTTTTACAATTACTTGATATTGTCTTCCATACTATCAAAGTTTTTGTACTTACTAGAGAGATTTCAAGAGTAAAAGCTTATTTGTTACAAAATTTCCATACTCTCTTCCCCCTTTTTTAAAAATAAAGTTGTTATAGTTATGTATTCAATTTGGAGAACATCAAAATATATGCATATTTCACCTCACTACCAGCATATGAGTCCTAGGCAATCGTCTTACATTGGTGAAAGGGCAATGCAAATCTACCATTGAAAGATCTAATTTGCAAATTTTTCAATGTTGTTGGCCATTTGCCCACAATGTCATATGCTTGGAATACCTACATCTTATCATAATTTGACAATGTATCTAGATTATACTTAATTTTCTTTTAACCTTAATAAATTCCTTAAAAGTCATGACCAATGCAACCACACAAGTCCGCGTATTCAAAGTAAACATCATTGTGTATTAAAAGGCTAGCTTGTGTCTAGGCAGTCATTCCAAGTCTACAGTCAAAGAGTTATGCTTACTTTAGAATGTAGAATCTGGATGGCCCCACACCATCAGTTCCGAGAGTGGAAGTGGTCCTTATATACATTATGCTATATAAACAATTGGTGCAATCTTCTAATGGGTTCAACTAACCAACTTGGAGAAATATTGACAAGTCGTTGAATGTCATGAGCTTCGAAACTATGTACTACAATGTTCATATCTTGCTCAATTCACTCCCCCGAAGTACATGAAGAGTCTGATTGGAGCTCTTCTAAGGAAAACCTAACTACAATGATCATCCCAATTAGTGTGTGTGGTACTAATTCCCAAAACACGCACTATTTGCCAAGTTTCAAAATTAGTAAGGGTTGAAATGTTTACTGAGTGATACTGAATTCATGAATATATGTTCATTTACCATACATAGTGCATGCTCTAAAGTGCTTGTAGATCGATAAAAATTTTACATGCAAACATGCTTGTGAATGAATAGTGCCAAGATGAACAGCACCAATGCTTTCAATGAATAATGTTGTGATGAATAGTACTTTCAATGAATAGTGTCGGGGTGAACAATGCTTCCTAGATCTTTGGGTGGCACGAATTTTATAGCCCTAAGAAATTTAGTATCACCTTCACCAATTCCTCACACACACTATTAGTCCCCCCTCACTAATGGGGATAATCAATGTACTCTTAAATATTCCACCTAGCCATTTGAAGATATTAATGAAGCCCCAATGGACCTACACATCGGTCATGACCTTCACATGAGTAGCTTGACCTGTGAGTTTTCTAGGTTACCTACAATAATCATGATCTCTTCAATCGCCTAACTTTATAATGTTAACATTTAATAAGCATGATTACGAGATGAGTGTGAGTTACAACCAATCATGTTAGTGACCAATAGTGACTTATATGATGTGATATTAATGTGATACTTAATGATACATTTATCTATCATTATTCAATTATAATTAACATTTTAGTATTATCTTGGTAATATACATAAGAAGTTCACAATAAATATCCACATCTCAAAATTATTGTAACCTTAGCATGGAGCCCTAAAGCAGACATTTAATGCCATAAAAACTATGATCAAGATTTTAGTTGGTTACACAATGGCACCAATTTCAATATTAGAATGGCTTTTTGGATTAATATGTGCGTGTCATACTGTATGGGCATCATACAAATAATGTGGTTATTGCACTAAGGGGTTATTTACGCCATGGACCATGAAGTCGTCCCAAGGGATTATGAAATCTTTGATTAGCTGTTGAATTTGTTTGAAATCTCAGAATTATAATCCTCTTTTATTCTCTTTGCAAAATCAATGCTTGAATATTCACAACATGATTTACAAGCATGTACAAAAACATGTAAGAGCAAAATAAGTCTCCTCTTTGTTTCCTCATTGCAACCATGTTTGCTGGAATTCAACGTGCAAACAAGCGAAAACAAAGAAGATAAGAAAAGTGAAGACAAGAGAAGATAAGAGAATGCTCAAACTTGAATTTTTTTTCAAAACTACATTTTTTGGGTATATATTAAGAAAATCAGCACATTCATTTTTTGGTGCATGGTCATTCTCTTGGTCCACATTCAGTTTACACCTAGTGAGGGGCCCAAAGGCTTTGTAAATTGAGTTTTAAAGAAATCGGACCATAGAAGTTGGATCATCAAGTCAGACCATGGAAAATGTTCTCTTGCATGGTCTGACTTCATGGTCCATGGTGTAAACCAGCCCTAAATATTCTATTACTTGTCACCAGTTCTATTTGTCTTTGCACAATACTAATTGTAAACCGCATGAGTAGTGTCACCAACAATACATGTAAACCTAACATTTATTTGCCGTTCCTTGTAAAAACATTTGCGCATTATAGATTTACAATGTTGCAATTATTGTCACTGACTAAGTTATCTTTCATCTAATTTCAATCATCCATCTCATACTTCATTACAAGAATGTTAGGATGCAAAACATATCAAACTTTGTTTCAATAAGTGTCATGGAGTTCATCAAAATTTTCAATCATACGTGACATGATTTTTAAACTTATTCATAAAAAGTCTCATTAGAAAATTTATCACAATGACATAAAATACCATATGATGCTAAATACAATATTTAGTGCACCATTGAGGTTTAGGTTCCATTTATTACCCATACACACCCATCAAGTTGTTTTTTTGCTCAAATTAGATTGTCAAACTAGATGTGATGGATGATATCCGTCGTCAAGTGACGATGTTCCATCACATCACATGAAAGATGACAACACTACACTATAAAATTTCCCTCCTAAACGAGTCCCCCTCCCCCCCACCCCATCCCCGGCTCTCCTCCCCCGGATCAAGCGACTTGTGGGTTATGTTGTTGTTGTGCTTCCACTTCATGTACAATGATGATACGGTGTTATTTTGGTTCAAAATTTGTGTTATAATCTAGCCTAGACAAGGACTTAGCTAGGTGGTTGTACACATAGGATGGATTTTGCTTGTGGTTTTCAGACTTGTAGACAAAGATTAGGCTAATAGTGACGATGTAAATGGCGTTGAGTGAAGGCCGGTAGATCATGGCTTTGGTGTCATGAATTGCCATAAGTTTGGAGATGTTTTGTTTTCTAGGAGGACGCCTCATAATAATGTCTATGTTATGAAGCCACTAAATGGTAATAAATATTGTGTCCAACTACTTTGTCTACTCTTCTCAAGCCCCTAGATTTTAAGGAAAGAGCCAACTATGTAGTGGGTTGATTCTAAGGAAGAGTTGGGTGGGGGGGAGGGAGTTTGAGTGTTAAGAGAAGAGAAAGCCTATAAGAAGAAGAAGAAGATCCAATTACTGCAACCTAAATGAACTAAAATTATCCACGTATGAGAAAAATCAAATGTTGTGGAACCAACAACCAATTGGAAATCAAATATTGTGGTTTTATTGTAATGGTAAATTGTGGTGAATATGAATAAAACTGAATGTGGGGAATATCTGGGAATACTACGTGGAATACCTTCAGTCTCACATAACATTGTCATGGATTTGAATAATGTTATGTAACATCGCATCGACCCAAAAAAAACAGAGAAACATGCCAAGTGAGTTTGGACATCGAGCTTGAGCTTGCATATCAATGTTGAAGGGATATGTTGCATGGAGGGAATTCCCATGCCTAATCAAATGATTATGTTGACGTGTGGATTTATTTTTGCCTTAGGCTACTTGGCGATGCGAAGGTCTTGTTCACGACAATTCATATTTATGTTGAAAATTTTGATGGTGATTTCTTTTTGTATTTTCCATGTGAGGATGAGAGTACAAAGATTCCTAAGTACTTGTAACGTTCATGAAGGGAAAGGATGAGGAAAGCATGCCCATGATATGTTATTTGCCCATTATATAAGGAGGTTTTGAAGTGTCGTTGGGTACTTTTGTTTGGTAGGAGGCACATGTGAGAGGAATTTGTCAATTTGAGTTCTATGCCTGGTACCAATAAGTTGGAGTGTTCACAAGGATGTGTGTTCTTGTCTACGTATGACTTAGTTTGGCAATTTGATGATGGCCTCAACTTCACACATCACATCACATCACATCACAAGTGGGGTAAAGTGACAAATGTTACCATCATCGCAAGAAAATTCAATTTCTAAGTTCATATTCAAGAAAAAGAAGAAAAACGTGAAACGCAAGAAAACCCCAAAAACAAACACTAACAATCATAATGTGACTATTGCAAATTCAAAAATATAGTGTGACCGAATCCAATTATTGCACATATTGCATGGTGTAGTCCCAATTCATTCCCGATTGCAGTGAGAGAGAGCGAGTGTGAGCGAGCTAGAGATAGAGAGTTTCTAAGCAACAAGATCTTTCTCAGTCTCATCTTTTTGGTTTTGCATGTGCACTTTTGGTTTGTTGAATGTGAAACTTATGCACAATTTTACATGTCAACCCTAGCCATATTTCTTGCAATTATGTAGATCTAAATCGAAAGAAAATGACCTTAATCTACCCAAAGTCTTTCTAGTATTTGTCAACCCCACACCGAATGAAACTACACTGTTGCATTGGACAAACCCATAGCCCAATTGATATCTAGTTAGAAATAATAACCGGTAAGCCCATATCAACTTTAAAAAATCCGGGAACTTGTAATCATGCGCTGCTTCTAAGTACCGAACCGTATTGCAATAATTAAATTGTACGTGGTCCGGATTTTTGCAAAATTGAATGCTTGTGGTACTTTCTTGATCCATGCAAAATACTAAGATGAAAATTCAAGGCAAGAACATGTGGTGGTAATGTCATTTACCATGTGATAGATAGCAAAAAATCCAATCAATTGTGCTCTTAATGCTCTGAAGGAATAATAAACCTCACCTATGTCCACAACAACTAACAATGTGAGGTAGGTAGCAACCCTTTCCATCTGTTATCAATGTCACATAGGTATAATTGACAAACATATTTTGCTATTCCAATTTTATCATATCATGCCTCCGAATTTTATCGATGTGAGGTAGACATTTTACTGTAATATGTAAACATAAGTTATCTCCCCCTCCCCTTAGGGCTGGACATTAAAATCTGGAAGGAATCAAAACAAGCTTATTTTGCAATAACATGTAAACATAAATTAATTCTCCCCTACCCCTCGAGGCTCGACCTTAAAACTTGGAAGCAAGCAATGTGTGTAGACAATAGATAACAACAGTCCCATAACATTACACAACTCCTCGGCTGCGTTCCGTGGAACCATGTATCACAAGAGCAAAAATTTCCTTATAATTTTGGGATTCCCTGTTGAAGGGGAACACTCAAGTTGTGTACTATGAACTTCACGACAAGCATGAGTGGATTATCACAAATTTTTAAACACAATAATTTTATGCTAATCACCAAAGCTTCAATCACAAAGAGAGCATCATGTAGTTGCTTAGTAAAGGTATGAAGTTCACAAAATGAATACTAATTATCTCCTATAATGTTGGCGGCCCTTCACACACCACTTTTGATCTCCAAGGACGTGCAACTTCCGCCGTAGAAATCAAACACTACGTGGCAAGACTCCCACCCTCGTGAGGAAATTTAATGTTGTACAAGGGCACTTGGGAGTCGTGCATTTCCCAATATACAATGGCTTTTTCTAGGCCGGGCCCTTGCAATGCATACTAGTACTGAGGTTATGTAAGTTAGCGCCGCAGGAATCGGTTTTAGGTTTAGTTATTTTGAATGGATTCATCTACACATGATCAGGCACGCCCTCCCACATACCGTACAAAATGACCAGTTTCAGGGAATTTTGGGATCCAGTGGGGAATCTGATACAATTTCATTCCAGTTGACTTCGAGGATATCACGGTGGTATACTGTGAGAATGTTTGATGGTGTCCACAGTGGCTGGGCCATCGGTTTGTGGTGGTAGTTTGTCCTGGTCAATCTCTTGGAATTGGGAATCCACCATTTGATGCACAAGTTTGAACCTAACATTGCTCAGTGCTAGGGTGTTGCACTTCTAGTGCCCGGAATTTTGCAAGAATTATCTCCCACTTATGTTGGGCGACCCTACGAAATGAACAGTTGCTAGTTGCTAGTTTTTTTCACTTTGCAAGGGTGAAACAACCATGTGGGCTTATGTTAATGTGATTATTATTCTTGTCGTTTTGAAAAAATCTAGGGTTTTCCAAATTCCTCCACCAATTAAAGTAGATGTGCCTAATTTAGTGTATGATCTTACACATACACCTATATTTGGGTGGTGTATGGTTGGTTGTGAATCTATTAACGGATACCAAGAAGACATGTGTTGGAAAAAGATTGGATTACGCGCTCAAAACTTCTAAACTGTTCTAGACACAACAACTTACATAATTGGGGAGACCTATATTCACATGTATGACAACTAAGGTAAGTGTTCTTAATTCCATCAACGCCCTAAAGCTGGCACCTATATTATCATCCACTTAGACATCTAATGTAGGTGTTGGCTTTAGGCTTTAGGTATCCAATAAACCAATTTGACTAGATCTTAGCATAACAAGTATTGAGCTAGAGCCCACATTCAGAAAATATGTTGTAATTAGAGGCGATTAGCGACAAATTAAGGGAGTCGCCTTGTTAATTCAAGGATGATCTCATGATGGTGGGAGAGAGGTGGCTTTGGTGGACACTAGGTGCCTTGCAGTCATGCTTGAACCAATTTTGCATAAGGGAGAGAGAGTGTTTGCTAGCATTCATTTTGGTCAAATGTGAGTTTAGGTTATCATGGATTGTTGGGTCTGCACTCAATCCCACAGTTATATGAGGGCATCTAGTGTGTTTAAGCAGCAACAAAGGTTGACTGGTTGGGGAGAATTGTTGGTCTAGGGTCCTTGTAGAATGATAGGGTGCCAATTTGTTAAATTTGAGGTCTTCAGAGCTTGCTTTTGGTTTTTCTTTTCAACATCAAAGGGTGTCCTATGGGTATAGTCTATGCCCTAAACACTATGGTAATGATTACTCATGTGTAGTGTGAAATCTGAAGCAATGAGAGATGAGTGAGTAATTTACTACCCATGTGAATTGATCAAAGGTAATGTGAGATTAGTGGGTGCCAATGTGAGCTTATCAAAGGCCATGTGAGCTAAGAAAGGCAATATGAGCTGAGAGCCAATATGGTGCCATGTCAAGTGAGCTTGTGAGTTTGTGGCCTTGTTGTGGGTACTAATTGGCTTGATGTGGGTACTAGTTAGCTTGTTGTGGTACAAATGAGCCACATTCATCGTTGCTCATTTATGGCAACTTGTGAGAGCTCATCAGTCTAGGTCCAAATTGTATCAATGTGACATGTGTGTGACATTGTAACTATTACTAAGGTATTAATTTGGCCTTGGTGTTTTCAAATGGCATGTATCATTACAATCAGGCCTCTTGAGGAATCTAGTGCTTCTAACTTGGCCATGACTGTCCTATCATTGTGATATAATCCATACATATACCACATGTTGCTTAAAATGGTGGAGATATGGGAAGGAGTCCATTAGATGGGCAACAAGTGCATGGTGAGGGGATGCCTCCATCCAGGCATGGGAAGAAGAAAGACATGCGAAAAATGGCAATTGGACTTTCAAAGCTCTTGAAGGAGCTATTGCAGCGGTGGTTGCAGGGAAGAAAATTCTAAAGGCCAACAAATTTTTTGGGATACATGTTAGCACATTAAGTTGTCATCTTTCAAGCATCACCATATTGTGCAAAAGAGGGAAGAAAGGTGTGTTTGGGGAGAAGGAGGACATGGAGTCAGTTGAGTACATTTTGTGAATGGCAACAATTGGTCATCTGCTTGGTTTAACTCAATTGGAGTTAAAGGTGGCGGAGATCACGCAATCCCGTGATACACCTTTTAAAGAAGACAATCTTGGACGTTGTTGCTTGAAGTGGTATAGGAAGAGGAATCTTGACCTTGCTGTGAAAGTGCCACAAGGATTGGAGATGGGGAGGGCCACGGCCTTGTGTACAGAGAAAGTGACGTCATTTAATGACATCCTCATAATGGTCTAAGGCCTACGCAATTACCTCCTCTCAAATTTGGAACACCGGTGAGGGTGGAGCTCAAGTGGGGAGGTATGGAGGGGCGGTGAGGCCTTAGACAAATCCACAAAATTACACCCAATGAACGGGACCACATTTTGGTACTAAGTTGTATCAACGTGATAGGCGGGTGCATTGCATCCCCAATTTTAGCATATACAATGGTAAACAAATGAAAATAGACTACATCCACAAATGTCAGCTAGGTGCATGCATGGCCATGCAACCCAAAGCTTGGATGGTGGGATTCTTGTTTAACAAATGGCTTTTGCATTTTGTCAAATGTGTTCAAGTGAGAGGACAGGCTATGTTGCATGAGAATCAACGGCTTTGATCCTTGACGGTCACAACTCACATGTGATAATCGAGGTTATTAAGCGAGCAAGAAGAATGCTATTGGATTTGCTCACCTTGTTGTCTTACACTTTCCGCGTGCTCCCACTACTCAATGTCTCTTGCTTTAATAGCTTCAAGAGTGCCTTTAGGCATTGCCATGGCATTTGGTCACTTGCCACTAAAATGGCGGGAGCAAGGAAAGAGGAGTTGACACATTTGGTGTCAATCTCCTTGAAGTGGGCATCGACACCCTCAAACATCATGGTGGGCTTTAAGGCCTCGGACATTCAACCACTTGACACAAAAATATGGACGATAATATGGTGCCAAGTAAATGTTGGCCTCGCATGTGGGAGGCGTTTGCAGAGGTTGAGCAATCACCACTTGCCATTGAGGAGATTGAAGAAGGGACTCTTGGAGTGCACATCCTCTAGAGATGGAAAATGCAAGTCACTACTACATGGATATTGATGGGGATGGTATGCCATTGGAAGTAGGAGAACATGAAGAAGAGGTGATTTTGAGCACACAATGTGAGGATAAGCAAGTCATTTATGACCACATTGATATGTTGGTGGTGAATGAGAAGCCAAACATCTCTAGGATTTTGATTCTACACACCCTAGCAACTACAAGTGGTAACAACTACAAGTGGTAACAACTACAAGTGTCAACAAGATTGACTTACTATAATAAAAAATGAGTTCACTCCCTCTCTTCCTCCTTCCACTTGTAGTTGGTAGGGTGTGTAGAATCAAAATCCTAGAGATGTTTGTTGAGAAATTATAGGCCATCAAAGTTAATTACCTTGACATGCGAAGCCTGTTCATCACCTCCTACCAGCGCTCATTGGCTACCTTGAGTTTTTCTCTTTGGATTGTGGCTAAATTATTATGCTCCTGTCTTTGCTTGTTTGATGTAATCGTTGAGTTAAATGCTATGAATGAAAAACATTCAATGACTTTCTCATCGGAAAATGAAAGTGGATCTCATTAGTAATAAAGGCCTATTTAGTCCATCAATTTTATTTTGCATGTGTAGTGGAGGCATTTATCACATTATATTGAAAAACTTAGTATAAATACTTGGGTCCATTTTCTAGCGTGCCATTGGTACGTATACATATGTTTTCCTTTGTAAACTTCTCATATATAGGGGTTTTAATTTCATAGTGACCCACACACATTATTTAGGCATCCAATGAAGAGTCCACCCCATGGGGGCTATTGTTCATTTGAGAGCAAAGAGATCCGGATTGGAGGTTTCACATTTGGATTTTTTGGAAGCATCATGGGTGCACAAAGCCGACCCATGGTTTCCGCCAATTGATATTAAATGTACAAAGGAATGATGCCCATTTTTCTAGGTATAATATATGTTTGGTCGTTCAAGTTGCTTGCAATTTAATTTGGGTTGTGGTTTTAATATGACTGTCATTCAATTTAGCTTAATATCATTGAAAGGCAATTAGATCCACATGCAATTAACGTCATGAAAACTCAATGATGACTTTTGGTACCCTTTGTGTACTTTGAACTTTCGTTTTAACACACTACAGCCATGGTTGCTCTGCAGTTTGTTATGAACTGCATGGTACTGTCGAACTTTGTTGACCATTTGGCAATAGGTATAGGGGTGGAGGTAGGGCCCAAAGATGGTAGTAGTAGGGCCGCTACAAGGTGGACTAAGTTGGACGAGCATGCCAAGGAAGGTTCTATTATGGGTCATGAAAGCATTCCATGCACCTGAGTACTGGGTTTGGGTCCCTAATGGCAACCTGCCAGCCTATGTGATGGGAGACAACTGCAATAGCATCCTAGGGATCATTAGTCAATATGGTTAGGACATTGTAGAGGTAGTTTACGGTTAAGTAAGAAACATACTAAGATTGTAAACCCATGTTAGCTTTGGCTTACTTCTAGCTTATTAAAAGTGAGGCTTTGGCACGTTATCAAGTGTTTTCATGCATAAATAACCCCCTCTATGTGACAAAGAAAGACACATTGTTGAAGTCACCTTTGCGCAATTTCCTAGGCCATATTTTTTATCCATTTACATTTATTTTTTCTCAATTGCTTCAATTACATTTGCTAAGCTAAAGAAGTTTTTACCTTTTAAAGAATTAATATCTTCCCCAAACATCCAACACTTCTTGAATTGTTGGTTTAAGGAGCACATCCCTTAATTTGGGTTTGTGTAGTCTTGTGGTGTTGCATCCATACATATGAATTGATGTTTTGGGTCACCTTGTGCAATCCCAACCCATTGCACCCGTGGATATGAATTAATGTCCCAGGCCATCCCCACACCATTTGCTCTACATGCCATCATTGAGGACCGATCGTTTTGAAATTTTAGAACAATAATAGCCTCAATATTGCAACCCACAGCCATATCTACTTCAAAGTCAACCAAGTGGGACTCAATGGATTTGTGATGCCACTAACTTTGCACAACCAAGGGCGACATGAGAGTTAGTCCAACCTCCCTCAAAATCCAAGTGCAAAGCATGGCAAACACCTCGCTATAGGACACCCTATACCCCTTGTCCAACATGGTTTTTAAGTCATGAGGCATCCCAACTCATAGTCCAAGAGACATGCCTCTTTCTCACAAGCTACCGTTGCCACTCACTAGCCTCATGATCCTCTCTAGGGAGTCAAGACATGCCCTAATAAGAATCTCAAATAGCTCCACATGGAGTAGCCACATAAGCCCCATGAAGTGGGGGAAGTCCCATGACACCACCTCATGACTTTGCTACCCTTTCCCACTCAGATAAGCCTCTGATCCTCCACTTCCGAAAGCATTGTGGCGGGTCACTCCAATTAGTGGCATGACACTTAGTGTCCACATTCTCAGTTATATACAATAGTAGATGATACATACACTACAAGGATCACGTGCTCATCCCACTAGATCATGGCATTGTTGTGTCCATGTGATTTCAAGCACAATTGGGCAACCTCACTATATTCTCTCCAATTAAAGGGCTTCTAGTGAAGTTGACTATGTCAATACATGCATAAAGAAGTGACGAAATAAAATTACACTATTACTTACATAGCATGATACAAATGAGAAGATGTTTTAAATGCAAATAAACTCTTTGAAGATGGTTCCCACAATGGGGAACAACTTTTGAGTTCATTTGAGGAGCTCAAGTGAGCTTAAAGATGGTTGTTGTTGTGGAGAACCATTTTTGAGCTTAGTTGAAGAGCTCAGGTGAGCTCAAACATGATTCCCACAAGATTTTGAAACCAGATAGAAATAAACAAACATCAAGCTTTGGACACACATAGAAATTAGGACACTAGTAAAAAAAAAAGACATGTATATGAAGATTTTGTGTTTAGAAACACAATATTCATGTATAGTGAATAGAATGTGTTGAAAAACACAAGCAAACCATGCGTTGAGCAATGTTTGTAATGCTATAAGAATGGTAACCAAGATTTGAGCAATGTTTCATTCATGAAAGATAGGTAGCAGCAAAGGGGAATGACACAATGGAGTTGCTGACACATGGTTGTGAAGTTGAAGATGCGATGGAGTTGCACAATACAATTGAAGTTGAAGCTTAATGAAGTTGCACAATGAAAGATAAGTTCAAGGCACAACGGAAACATACACAAATGGAGGTGTTGACACAATGAAGTTGAAGACGTAATGGAGAAGAAACAATGGAAATAGAAAGGAGATGGAGGTGTGGAGAGGAGATGGAGGCATGTTGCAATGGAGTCGACACATTGCAAATGAATTCATGATGGGAGAGATTAGGGGATTACATCCCCTTGGGAACATTTATGAATTGAAATAAGTCACCAATAAGTATAACTTGCCTTTGTGTGTAAGTTACTCATGGGTGTGAACGTTGGGCACATGGATAACTTACTCCTAAAGGTAAGGCTATCTCCAATTAAAATATATTTACCTACACATGTAAGGTCAAATTCTTATGCGAACTATGCATGAGTGTGGCCTCTCAGTTTGTGCCCCCCTTCATGCTTAGCATGGCTACTTTAAAGTGATCAAAAAATTGGTTACGACTTCAATGTGTGCATGTGTTATGAGTGGACTTAGTGCTTAGGCCAGCCAACAAGGGGTGGTGTGGTCCCAAGTTTGAAACCTTTAGCCAACACCCTTGATAGAATCATACATGCATGCGTAGCAGAGCCCAACATTTTCCTTTAAAATTGCACCCATGCCCAGACCATGCCCATCAGCAGCGACCTATGCCCACCCATGCCCACACATAGCATGACATGTGCCCACCCATGCCCACCCATGCTATTCAAATTGCGCCCATGTATTCAAAAATTGTGTAATGTGCATTACCCGCCTACACCAAGTCTTGGTTGGATCGGACAAATAAAAGGTCGTTCATTATCGTTGGTTTCAGCCCAGAGCGCTTCTTGGTTAGCGTATTCCCTACATCCAAGAAGTTTGACTCCGATTTGGAGCTGGATGCAGGGATGCACAAAACCGAACGCGCCATGCGCGACATGATGGGGAATGTGGGGGCTCCTTTCAGCTTCCACCACAAGAGAATACTGAATTTAGCAGTGGTATCCCGATTCATTGGCAATGCTAAGCTCACCGCTGCAATGATCTCATTTTTTTCGAGATCAGTGACCTTGTATGTCTCATACATATTGAACCCATGCCCACCCATTATAATATCGAACCCATGCCCACCCATGAACAATAATATCGCAACCATGCCCACCCATGCCCACCCATGAACAATAATATCGCAACCATGCCCACCCATGCCCACCCATGAACAATAATATCGCACCCATGCCCACCCAAAACCCATGGGCATGGGTATGGGCACCCAATGTAGGGCTCTGATGCGTAGGCCCCACACTATGCAATGATATGTCTAGATGTAAGCCTATTAATTGGTGGGTTTTTTTGGTTTAGTTCACCTAATCATTGCAACTATTCTAATTGTATGTAAACTTTTCGAGGTTAATGTTGAACTAGAGGTGGGCACCACCACTTGTTCTGTTCCACTACACTATATTGCATAAGACTGCAAAAACAAACTTGTGATATGCACCATTTCTACCTTCCAAACTGGCCGATTTGTTAGTGACTTGACCACATGATCCTTGTAATGATACTAATGTTGGTTTTAGGTCATGTATTGATACTAGCTTGGACTCAATGTTGTCCCACCTTATGGCACTTGTGCATATGAATAAATGTCACAAGCCATCCGCAAACCATCTCCTCAACATGCCGCCAGCAATGGCCAACCATTCCGGGACTTTGAAACAATGATTGTGCCGACATCCACCCGCCCTCACTGTATGTTGCCAATATATGATTGGGTATGCCTACCTTAAGTCCACTTAAGGTAGATGGGGTCTTAAGTGGCTCGTTTTTTGAACTAGACCCCTATATTTGATTGGTATGTGGTTTAGTGAGGATCAAACAACAAACATCATGATGACACATGTTTATAAAAGATTGGACTACGTCTTCAAAGATTAATAACTACTCTACACTCCATAGTGAACACAATTGGGAGAACCAGGTCCTACAAATCCAATTAAGAAATCAACAAACATGCACTTCCGATAACTATAACTGAATTAGGGGAGGTCCGATTTTCAATATGGTTTTTGCATATGTTTCATTGTAGATTTGCCACTACAATATGAGTTTTTTATGGTGTAAATCTAAAAGGTAGAAGTTGGAGAACATGAGAAACGAACCAAATCACACCCACATACCTTTGGTGCTTGTGAAGAGTGGGGTCCCATATACACACTGTCATCATCATAAGTCTTGTGGTGTGCTTACTGTCATGAAGTAGCTGGCAGATAAAACCCCACCGTTTCATTGTCCATGGAGCTTATAGAGTAGTAGTAGTAGTAGTAGGAGTACTAAAAAGTTTGTGCTAGCGTAACCTATTATATGTGCTTGCACATTGCTTGGCTGGTATTTGTCGTTCACTACTTCGCTAGCGTGGGCCGCACGAATGGCACTCCATGTGGAGATATAAGTAAGTAGTTCAAGATATGCACAACTATAGCTAGTGCCATATGTGGCAAAACCCCGGATCGAAGCTACGTTGCATTTGAGACGTGAATCCATGAGTATGATATGGCACCCTCGGTCGAAGTGTAAGCTCATGTGTAAGTGCAACCATCCCATGTGTACTTGTTAGAAAAGATTGTTGATATCGATAAAATCGACTCGTACAGGCATGTGAAGTTTGTTGTTGTTTTACGTCCATAGTGCCGACAAAGAGCACTTTCATGGCAAGTATCGACAAGAACTAAATGATATTTGCAGAGCCTTCATCCTTTTGCATTTTAGGTGTGTTTCGGGATCAGGAGGCCCGGAACTCATTCCATTCTTGGTGTCCACTTGGCAATGAAACACAAATTCAAGAAACAGTTGGCCATTTGTATGGTATGTCGTAGTGTTGGTTTAGGGTGGATGGATTGTACATTGAGCTTCTAGAGTAGCAACTATCTATAGCATCCATAGGGGTCATCATCTCTAGAACTTGGTTTGGAAATGATGACAAAAGAGAATTTAAGAAGCATAAATTTGCAGTTGTTTTTGTAATATAAGCATCTTTAAGAGTACTCTACATGTATTCTAAGAAATTTACACATTTTCTTGGAAGTGATAATAATTGCCTATGGGGTATCACTACAAGCATATATGTCCTAGGCAACTCGTCTCGCGTCAATGAAAATCACCCTGCATCATTGAGATTTCTAAAAACGTATCGTTATAGAAGATATGCGAGAAAACTCACTAACGCAAGACGAGTTGCTTAGGTCTCACATGCTCGTAGTGTATCGAAGTTGACCCATGCTTAAGAAACATGGCTTTTAAGTAGTTTAAAAAATGACAGTTGAAATTTCAAACCTTTTCTAGTTCAACCACAAACTGGTATCAATAAATTCATCTCGATGCTTTCTTTTTAGGTATGTTGCTTTATGTCATGAGATAACAAATCATCATTTCATTTAAAACATCATTAGTGATTCTAGAAGTAGTTCTTCTAAAGAGGAGAACTTTGCCAGGGTTGACCTTGGATGTGCATAATAAGATGAAAATATGACATAAGGTTTCTCAACTTAGTCTACCAACAATAATGATACGGAATTTCGCGTACTCAATTTGCATACCTCTCATTCATCCAACACAAATGCCCTGAAAGAGTATGTACACCCAAGGTTACTGTTTCAGATTAATTTTACACCAGATTTACCTTCAAAGACCCCAAATTGATCTAGTCACAAGCATTTGAGATGAATAAACCAAAAACCTATAGGAGGCCAATTTTTAGGGTTAGGTGGATGGCCCATGGATGAGACGTACGCTTGTAAGCGGCAATTCCCTCTTGGCACCAACAAGGAAGATGTATTAAGTTAAGAACAAATCGATGTACAGTCAAGAATGTTGTGACTCCATGGAAGATAAGTGAAGATACATATACTCTGAAGATAAGCTAAGACAATTGGAGGTGTACCATTAGATTGATGAAGTCTAGATAATGTACTTGGTAACCTCGTGCCCTAAATTTTAATACAAGACCTGCCAGTCTAGTGGATAAACTCTGGCACCCGGACTTCAATATATAGCCGCACGGAGGCCCGGGATGGGATTTCAAGAAGGCAAACAACAAAATGTCCGAGATCAGATGCACTATGAAACGATTATAAGCTCGCCAAGGGATTGAAATCATGATCCAGCTCCGTACCATTCCCTTTTTATTTTTATATTTCTCCAAATGACACAGTGTTCAATCATGAGAATGATTGTATTTCCAAAAGATGCGAATCCTCCATTCCTTGTGTTTGGTGATGTAAATACATAATGTAATGGTTGGGTGTTGTAAACAACTACTACTCTTGGCACTGCTTATTATTTGGTTGTACAATATAAAAGGTACTGCACGGGCCTTGTGTCGTCCCTTTTCTTAATCGGACACATACATTTGAGTGGTGTATGGCAAAGCTTGCCATTTGTCACAAGGATGGAAACTAAAAGAGATGCATGCCATGATGAGATTGAACATAGGTTCCAAAACATAGACACCATTCAACTAGGTTCATTAAGTAACAGAATTAGAAGGATGGCGATGATCACTTGAAAGAAAAAGGTGGGAATGTTTACTTTGACCTCTTATAACTTTTGTCTCTGAAGTTCAATTCCGAAACTTGAAAATGACAATCTACATGATTCATAGTTACAATTTCCCGCCCCCAAAAGGCCCAATCAACTCTTGCAAATTGATAGTCTAGTGTGGGTGTAGGTTTCATTGATATTTTGGAACACCGTTCTAAGAGACCTGTGAACCACAGGACTCGGATCAAGGCAGAAAATCAATTGGACCCATTCAATCCATCATGGAGAGGTGTGCCCAAAGCAAAGCGACGAGTCCTCTGGGAGCCTTTTTACTTCTTTCAATACTCGGACGGTGATGCAACTTGTCCCCCAGAATGGGGGTCGGGCGGGCACACGTTACTTAACTAGCCTAGAGCTAGGGCACCCGCCTCCTCCTTTCTCTTGCTTTCTTTCTGTCTTTCCAAATGAAATTGCATGCATGAAAGGAAGAAGCAGAGGAGTTGGCCCAGGCTTCACGTGGACCCCCGTAGCAGCTATATAAGTTAGTCCAGGTGCTCCTTTTTGGGGAACGAAGTCACCTTACTTTGCCTCATGACAACCACAGGACTTTCAATTGAACGGCTCGCCACATAATATCTACCTCAACCTTACTACTCCATAGCACTCACGACAACCGCCCCGCATTAATTACCGCTTCGATGCATGTCCACTAGAAATAGTGCTCCTCACCTTTAGGTTTGATGTCCAAATTGGTACGAATATTACCCTCCTTCCAATGAGCCAAAAGCTCCGACCCCTAACTGGTTAACCCTTCACCCTTATGCTAGGCGTTGTCATGCTTTCTATGCTCTCAGGTAGATAGATGGCTCTTAAATGGTTACTTTTTCCGACTAGCTCCTAGGATAATATGAAACACGAGATGGTTGGCAAATCCAAATCAAAGACGTATCCGCTTTCCTTCATGTTTTCGGAGCTCACATGAATATCTCAGCACAACTGTATGACGATCTGTCCACTTGAACCTATATCATCCATCCCAAGAAAGTCGTGGAGGGTTTCACATTGCATTCATTCGGTTTCACTTCAGTAAGGGTGAAGTATTGCGACTCAACTGTGTACTTAGGAAATGTGTCCATAGAGTCCCCCCTCCAAGTGGACAAGTTTTCATCGAGAGACAAATTGCCAAACCAAACAAAGTCAATACCATGGAAAGACATCATCATAATCAAGAGATATGCTACATCGAGTGTATGAAAAAGCACGAGACTAGGACATGGTATTATACGTGTGTGGTAGAAACACATGAGTTTAAGAGTGAAGGGCTAACTTACTTCCATTCTCCTCCAAAGTGGAATAGTTTTCATCAAGGGAGCAAATTGCCAAACTGGACAAAACCAAGAACATGGGAAGACATCTTACTCAACAAACATGGTACACTAAATATATGAAGAAACACAAAATTGACACATTGTATTACAGGTATATTGTCCAAAAAAACACATGGATGAGGCTAAGAGTTGAGGGTCAACCTACTTCCATTCTCCTCCAAGTGGAATGGTTTTCATCAAGAGAGCAAATTGCCAAACTGGACAAAACCGAGAGCATGGAAAGGCACCATATTGAGAAAAGATCTGTGGAGAAAGTTAGTGAGGAAGCCTCACGAGAATGGAGTTGAGCCAAGAGGACTATTCGTACATGCCTAGCAGGCTATTAAGCTATAAACTAGCGGTAGAAGCACATGATTAGTTAATGTCACAGCCAATGGAACCGTTGTGGTTGGAAAGATGGGTAACACTTGCCGTCCATGTGCCGGGCTTCGATTGAAACTCTTTTCGAAGAAGTTTGGAGGCATCTGAAGTTTAAACTACATGAAGACAGCCAATATCGGACAACACACATTGCTTGTTATAGGCCTCCTACTACTGCCCAGCGTTGTCCAGCCTTGTCATCATGGTTGCGAATAAAATCATTCCAACTTCTTCTATAGGATAAGATGCCCGAGTAGCTAGCCCAATGATTCCTGTAAGTTATTAGAATTGTCACTCTTAAGAACCACACTCGAGGAACCAATGAGACTGGTTTGTCCTCTCTTGGGCTCCAGACAAAGTGGAAAGGATCCAATCTCCACACACACTCTCTAGTTGGTGGTAAACTGATTCTTCGTTGTGTGTCCGTGTAAATGAATTTGAGCGTTTGGTTGTAAGAGCAACTTAAGATTTTACTATGAGCGTTGTCATCATGGTTGTGAATAAAATGATTCCAACTTCTTCAGGATAAGATGCCCAAGTAGCCCAATGATTCCAGTAACTTGTTAGAATTGTCACTCTAAGAACCACGCTCTGGGAACCAATGAGAGTTTCTCTCTTTTGGGCCCCAGACAAAGTGAAGAGGATCGAAGCTACACTTGTTGTTGCAAAACAGATTTCAAGTGATTTGTGTATACCTATACTGTGAGCGTTACATTAGAGCGACTTAAGAATAGGTGTGACAGAATATAACCTAGCTGTGTGACTAAGCTCTATGAGGTAGATGGGTCTTAAATGGTTACTTTTCCTGACTAGCACACTTCTGCTCGAGTCTGAAACACACGATCGGTATGAGATGGTTAGCAAATCCAAAGTGAGGCCGGAGCTGCTTTCCTCATGATTTTCAGAGCTTGTTTGAATACACTCTAAACTCTGTAATATCACGCTTGTGGCAACCACAAGTGTATGTGATACTAAGGAGTTATGTAACTTAGTGTTCACATGGGTGCATGATAAAAGAGAATTAGTGTATCATGTGACATTAAGGAATAACACAAAGTCGACATTGTTATGATGACAATAATTACAATGATGACAACATGATGTGTGCAAGCGTGTGGTTTGAATATTTTGATGGTTTACTTTAATGGCAAAACCAGTGAGGGCCGAAGCATGGCAAAGTGAACAAAAGTTGTACCTTGTCAATTTAGAGGCGTAAGTAGCCACATTTCCTAGTTAAATTAACTCAAAACAATAATAATGATTCGTATTGAAGTTAATAATAAGGTGGGTCATGATCTTTTCATATGTGTATTTGTAGACTATATGATTTACATCCATAAAAGTAGATTCTAAAGTTTGTAGAATCTACTTCCATAATTGTCGGTTTTTGGAAAGCGAGGGTGTAGTAGACCTTAAGAAAATGTATTTTTCTTTAAAATTTGTGGTGCACTAACATGCAATATGATCTTGCCAAATACTTAAACTATACACACAAATCATAACAACTTTTGAAATGAAGTAGGTTTTAGCTCAAATCCACCACCCGTTTTAGGATCTACTTCAAACTTATCTCCATAATACTAATGAGGCACAAATTTTGTATTATGTGTGGTTCAAACCCATTGGAGGGTTCCATGGTCTCAAAATGACATTTTGTATAGAATTGAACCTATTTCTCTTACTATGTATGAAAATCATATCACTTTGGAAAGGCATAGCACTTTTCTTGTTCTCTTTACCATGCTTTGACCCATGATATATGGGAGGGAAACGTGATGACAAAGAGCGAGATTCAAATTGAGAACATTCGTTCCCTAGGACTTCAGGATATAAGAGAAAGAGTGACATTAAGGAGGTTGATATTATAGAGTTTAGAGTATATCTTATTCATTGTCATATTTACAAATTCTTGTACTCATCAAATGAGACAACCCATGAAGGAATTGTGCACAAGAGTTAGATAGCTCCAACTTGGAGTTAGACAACTCTCTTTGGAAGATCTTTGTGTTGCAGTTAGACAACTTTGACTATAAGATTTGAATTGGAGCTAGACAACTCTCAATGAATAAATGTAGTTGGAATCAGATGGTTCTAACTAGAAGAGTGAATGATTGGATCAAGTTGGAATGACACAACTCCAACTAGAAGAATAGATGAATGCATCAATTTGGAATTAGACATTTCCAACTAGTGGATTGAGATTGAGCCAAGAGAATCAAGATTCATAGAAGAACAAATGACAAAGATATGAATAGGAGGCTTTTACTATATGAGAATTAAAAAGTAAAAGTAGTGTTTTGGCATAAAATGGGAGCTCAGGGGAAGAGAGAGGATCTTTTTGGTCTCTCCTATGGTTGGATGGTTTGAGCTCATAGCAGTCACAATATTGCGATTAAGTTGTAAAGCTTTTGTAATGTACAAAGTTTGCAAGTTCTCAATGATATCGATGTCTCATATGCATTCATGCTTGTATTATTCTTATGTAAAAGAGGAGCGTGACAACTAACCTATGTGAGAGCTAATCTATCTCACGGTTGCACCACCTAGTTAAAATTAAGGTTTAAATAAAAGTTATCAAAATAGATGTTAGCTAACATTAGGGACCTTGCTTTTGTCAAGTAATCTTAACTCGCGCATACCCCTAGTGCTAACTTTCTTTTACAAATGAATAGCCCAAGTTTTTGTCTTGAATGCCCGACTTTTATTTTCTCCATCTCTTCTTTGCTCCACTACGAGGTGGACCACACTATTTCTTGCATCGTTCTAAATTAGCAGAGATTTATATTATAAAATATTGTAGTGTTAAAATAATATAAAATACACTTTTCAATGTTTAAAATATTTTATCATTATTTTAAGTGTAATGAGACACAGATGGTGTGGGCCACAAAATTATTATGTATCATAATTAATGTCATGTTCAAAACTTGGGCAAATTAAGCAAAACTTTGGTCAATCAACCTTAACTCTTCTCTTAAATTGGTCAACCTTTGGTAAGTGGTTTAGGGATGTGTTGCCATGCGATCGGTTAGCTCACATATGAGTTACCATAGAGGTCTCCCTATTTCATCTTTACATGTGCCAGAATGGAGGTTCCATGTGGGATACAACTGGATCATGGCGAACGTGAGCACGACATATGACAAACTTTGAGGGGAAAAATCATTATTTTGTGCCAGAATAGAGAACCCTCTACATTATTTGATTTCACTAACTCACATTGTTAGTTAATTCTCCTAGCTAGGTGGTGCGGCCATGATTTTAGTTAGCTAGAATGTTGGTTAGCTAATCCTCACTAACTTATAAGTTAGCTAATTCTCTTAACTAGGTGGTTCAGCTGGACCCTAAGTTTGGTGAGTGCCCCATTGATAGGTAATTCACCATATAAAATACCTCCCTAGATGTTAGACCTATAAACTAGCAAGCAAGGTTTAGGGTTTAGGGTTCTCCTAATACCTCCCCTTCCACCCCTGTTGGAATCGATGAAGTGTTTCCCCTATCCTGAACACCGTGAAGGCCGGGGTCTTCATTTCCAAATGTTATGTGTATTCCTCCTAGATTTTGGCAATAGATGTCTTCCCGTTGGAGAATGAACCCAACTAAATACTAGTATTATTAGGACCCCGCAACGGATTTCCATGAAGCCCATATGGAAATAATGATTAATCAAAGTCTCGGTATGTCTATCATTCCAACTTGATTTGCTTCCCGGTGTGGATCTTTAAATCGCACGAATGGAAACCTCGGATAATGAGATCTTCTCTCTAGATATCATCCTCAAAACGCATTTGGTTTTGTGCACATTGTTCATAACATTCTTCAGTCATTGTATAACTCACTCTTTGTAGGGAATTATACTCATTGATATTTAAGAATGAACATGTGTCTTGATTATGTTGATCTTCATATCTTTAGACTGAAGATGGCACTTCGTGCTTTGGCTTCAATCCAAATGGGAACATTTCCTCATTTCGAGGAGAAGTTGGATAGAGGGAAGTTGGGATTGTGGTCCAAGCTCTATGAATATGGAAAAGGATGTCGGGCTATGTTATTGAAGAATGTTAATCTTAGTGCAACTAAATTAGTCACTAGTGGCTCCACCAACAAGAGAAAGAGAGTGGGATTTCGAGAAAATAAAAGAAAAAGAAACTTCCGTGTTATTTACATTGGCGTGAATGCGAGTCCCTAGAGTTATATTGATCATGGATTACCATGATGCAGTATAAGGTGTTATGCCATCTTTTTGGATGGTGGGCTTAGGGGATGATAGTGTCTGGTTTGTCCTACCTATATAGGTGTTAGGGTGGGGGTGTCTTGGGGCTTGTTTGTTGTTTGGTTTTCTTTTGTTTAGTACAAGGTATGTGATTTATTTTATAGCATGGGGATATTAACTAAAATGAGCCAATTGGGCCATTATGAAACAATTCGTACAGATGGGAACGTGCATTGGGAACGTGGTTTACGAGTAAATACCCGTGAATTGCCTTCATTGACAAGGTTTAGAACAAGAGGAAGGTCATGAAGATAGACTAACACAGTATTTCATGCACATTGGGCTATATATCTCAGCTACAAAAATGCATATTGTTGCCCAAAGCAAAACTTAGCCCACCTGTAACCACGGGTGTTCACTCGTGACCAACCAACACCCCGCAACAGATGAGCCTATATCCATAACACAACATAAGTTGACACCACTAAGGAACAACCATGCGCATGCCAACAAATGTATGCAAATATAATGGGTCTAATCACAAAAGCCATCATGGGCACTTAATACTACTCGGAGAATACAAAAACATCTAACCACGAGTGAACGCCCGTGACCAACCAAAGGCATGCAACACACGATGCAAGATCCATAACACATGCAGGAAGGTCTACAAGTCATACCCGACTACACAACTGACGGTCAAGAAATCATTTGGATGAATCATAGATGCCACAGTGGGCACAAAATATGTGACAAAGTAGTTCAATTGTTGTATCCACGGGTGAACACCCGTGGACAATCTATACCCATAGAGGTCCGGCTATCTACAAGAGGAGTATGACTGACTAATCCTTTTCAACATCCTGTCATGAGGTAGTCTTTGAGCTATACTACATTGCTTGCGGTTGACTTCTTCAAGCCGTTTTTTCTCCGTCTGCAAAGCTGTAGCTTCTCGAAGTTGTTTCACCCTTGCAGCCACGTAATCAGACATGGATGAGGTGGTATTGGGTGAACTACACCTCCAACATCCAGAACTATTTCCCGAGCCCGTGGGCTCACTGGGCTGAGTGGTTTGGAGAGAAAGGTGTCTCTTCACACGAGCGCGTGTGAACGGAGCTGCAACCGCGACTGCGACCGGAACAGCCACCGCAACTGCAACTTCGCGTGTTTGGAGCATATGTGTCTAATACAACAAAGGAGAAAATGATATTAGAATCCCTAGGATGAAACACAACCACAAAAAATGAGATTCGTGTGGAAAATGAATTACCTTAGGGCATGGAGATGTCACTTCGGCGAAGTCAGCGTTAGCATCCGGTGCACGTTGTCCACGAGGTGGAGTGGGAATATATTTCTTAGGTCGCGTTGGGAATGGGGAATGTTGTTAAGATACAAGAACATAAGAGTCTATGGAAGAAGGACATGATGTGCAAGAGGAGCCCGTGGGTTGGCCGTAGTAAACATGAACATGTGCAAAAAGAAGGAATTATAGCCGACTATGTCCTACATATTAAAATTCGCCATAACAACCATGATTCCCAAGAACACAACAAACACTGTCCAAGTGGTCTGCTACATTCATGTTATCAACTACCACATTGCCACGGGTGAACACCCGTGGGACACTGCCAGCCGTTCACATATGTTGGAAATAGTCGGGTATTCTCTAACACCGCAATGTTGCAAAGTAGTAGTATCCCAGTGGGATACATTCCTGACCATAACGTGTTTGCATGAAGAAAATCCACAAAACCAAAACAAGTTTCAAATGAAGTTGAAAGCCAAAAAAGTTTCAGTTCCACTTATTTCAAATACAATGTACAGTAAGTGCACATGTGCACTATCGGCGGCCCCAAAAGGGGATCTACATAGACATCTGCGCCTCTGGAACCATACGGGCAGGAGTCAGTATTTTATGTCTAGCTAATGATTGCTTATAAATCTGAGAACTTGGCAGCTCTAGATTGAAGGGTCCCTGGCCTGATGGATAAGGGTTGCTCCCCACAAAATCTGGCACATATTGTTGAGAACTCAAGAGCCTTTGCAGGTAATTATGCAGAGTATCCAAGCTTTGGTTTGACAGAAATGGGGGAGGGTTAACGTAGCTCCCAGGAGGGTTTGGGATGCATTTGTAAGGGGAGTCATCAATAAGTAATGTAGTTCTATGAGAGGGTTGCTTCGTGTGCGGCACTGGATGCGTCCGGCTCCACTCAAAAAATGTGCACAGGTCTTTCATGAAGAAGCTTAAATTAACATTCATAGGATTAGGAAGAATTTGTCCTCTCTCATCCTTTAGAGTGTGACACAGTTCTTGTCCAAACACATACTCTGGATGTCTACAACCTTTGAAGAAGTGTCGGACAATTGGCTGGAGATTCTTCATAAGCTTCGACGACCAGATGACAACATGGAAGTTTGAAAGAACAAAACGCAGAAAGCGTCCCAGTCCTTTCCTAGGTATGAGGGCATTATATGCGAGAAAGAGTGGAGCCAACTCCCTAGTTATCAGGGGGCTATGTTGTGATTCAAGAGCCTTCCTGGTGTTGACATTGTCGCACTTTGTTGACCTCACAAGGATCCCGTTGACATCCAGCACTAACCATATCTTCTCTCTCCGATGGACAACAGTGCTTGGAGAGGTGAGGATCTGGCGATGACAAAATTGAAAGTCATTCTAATTGTTATTTATCTAAGGAAACAGTAGATTCTAAAGGATGTTTATCGACGGAAACAACATATTGGGTATGCATCCGCAAGAGAAAAGAATGCCTGCACATTTATTAATTAATTTGGGGGAGCTAGGGTAGAATATCATACCGAAGGAGGTATTTCTGCATTGGCTGTATGACCTGTGACCACATGCACACATGACTTATGAGCTCCACACGTTCAAACCCATACTCTCCCACGGGTGAACACCCGTGGGCACAATATCAACCATCCTTTGTAGAAGTATTAGTCATGAGATAATAATTCCAGTGGAAATTGAAAAGTACACACCGGTGGACCCACGGGTGTTCACCCGTGGGACCAATTGGATTCAAATAACACTATATATCTTACCTTGAGCTTGGTCTAGGGGGCATCCCCAGCATGTGCACGGTCGTCATGACAACTCGGTGGAATGACATCCCGTTCTGCCGCAACCAACACCTGTTGCAAAACTATCTCAAGGGTAACATACTTGGGCTCTCTATTGGCAAGTGTCATGTGTTGCATTTTGATATTTAAGAGGAATACATATCCTTTAGCATACTAATGGCATACTAAATAACTCTATAAGTTATTGGACATGAGAAACATTCACATATTACATGGACTGAATAGCTTTGACATTAAAGTTTAAGGGGGACATAAACTTGAAATCTAAATGCGCTTACTCACATGGGAATTATTGGACAAGGATATCATGTTGATATTGGATATTCGTAAACATATGATCACATATCCTCAACACAGATCCCATGCCAAAGCATAGTACCCCATTGTATGCCAAACTATCTCAAGGGTAACATACTTGGGCTCCCTATTGGCAAGTGTCATGTGTTGCATTTTGATATTTAAGAGGAATACATATCCTTTAGCATACTAATGGCACACTAAATGGCATACTAATGGCTTCCCCTTATTGACATACTAATGGCTTCCCCTTATTGGCATACTAATGGCTTCCCCTTATTGGCATACTAAATGGCGTACTAAATAACTCTATAAGTTATTGGACATGAGAAACATTCATATATTACATGGACTGAGTAGCTTTTACATTAAAGTTTTAGAGGGACATAAACTTGAAATCTAAATGCGCTTACTCACTTGGGAATTATTGGACAAGGATATCATGTTGAGATTGAATATTCGTAAACATATGGTCACATATCCTCAACACAGTTCCCATGCCAAAGCATAGTACCCCATTATATGCCAAACTATCTCAAGGGTAACATACTTGGGCTCCCTATTGGCAAGTGTCATGTGTTGCATTTTAATATTTAAGAGGAATACATATCCTTTAGCATACTAATGGCATATTAAATGGCATACTAATGGCTTTCCCTTATTGGCATACTAATGACATACTAAATGGTGTACTAATGGCATACTAATGGCCTCCCCTTATTGGCATACTAATGGCATACTAAATGACAAATTGAAAGTCATACTAATGGCATACTAGATAACTCTATAAGTTATTAGAGATGAGAATGATTTGCATATTACATGGAGTAGCTTTGATATTATTGGACAAGGATATCATGTTGAGATTGGAAATTCGTAAACATATGATCACATATCCTCAACATAGTTCCCATGCCAAAGCGTACCCCATTGTATGCCAAACTATCTCGTGATATGTGAATGGTGCATGAGGTATGAAAAAGAGCTATGTCAGGATGATGGATGAGTTAACCCTCAACCCAAAACCCTACCTTCTCATGTCAGCAACTTGTGATGAAACATTGTCATGGATGATTGCAATATTGTCTATTGTGATATAATGATAACATACATGTTCATAAACAGTATGGAAGAATATGTAATGTGGAATTATATGAAAATGATAAGGAAATAAATAACCCTAAACCCTAAATCCTAAACCCATTAGTGTGGTAGGCCACTTAGTGTTGGACCTTCTTAGTTGCTTGCCATCTATTTGTGTCCTACTCTTATACAATTAGGAGTGTAGTAACAACTAATCCTCTTTTATCGCGCATCCATGTGCAAACAACCACTATTTTATACGGGGTTATTACTTTCAATTTTTTTTTCACATGCTAGGATTATGTAGTTTTCTAAGTTGGGTTAGTTGTTCCATACCCTATAGTACTTTAATGATGCCCAGTGTCATTTTTGACTCCCCATATTACTCTATATTGGCACCCCATACCCTATATTGGCTTTAAAATCCACTTGTAATTTTTTGTCCCCATGTTTTTGAATTACCCGTCCACTTGTTTGCACACATATCGCTACTCCAACATATCTCTCACCCCCCCCCCGCCCCCCGCCCCATGTGCCTAAACTAAACTTCATACTTGACCTTTGAAGTGGGATTGTACAGTTAATATATTTGTTGACTTTCATATTTACGGCCTCGAATGTCCTTTCCAAAGTGCACATCTAAGGGTACTCACGTAAGTATAACCATGCTATCACATAGAGTCTTATTATAACCTAACATAGTCAATCGCACACTCTCAAAATATGATTATCATTGTAGGGTCGATAGTGCACATGGATTGACAACCTAAGTACCAAAGTACTAAATTTGAGCAACAACAAATCCCACATGGATGCAACATCTATCGCTACACGGTCCAAAATTGAGCCTTTATATTCTCCTTAGAGGTGATTTCAAGAATACTTTATGGCAAGTCCACAAGTCATACCCATGGATTGGAGCTCGACATTGTGGAAAGGTTACTTAAAGGTTACTCAAAGGTATTTGACCATAATTTTAAATAGTAGTTTAATCATCTCTAAATACAAATGTCCAGTCCTATTGTTATCAATGTTTTCAACTTCCCCACCCATGGTTCTCCCTCCCCTCAGTAGATGTTGTATTGATACATCACATGACCAGCGTCCAAAAAGTTTTTGAAGTTATTAAGGTTAATTGCCTGCCTCTGCTATTTCCCTATGGCATAGGTTGCATCCTACAATATCAAATTTTTGTAAGTTGAAAACCTTTTGAGTTTTTAAGTTACCTGCCAATTGCCTTCAAAACTAATTTCTCAGGATTAGCAAAAAAAAATCGAAGCTTTCTTGAATCCTTCAAGATATAGCTTCCTGCAAAATAAACTCAAAATTTTTGGTTGGTCCTTCAATCGCCACCCGCATCACACTATCCAAGTGTGTTGTTGTCATTCGATTCCTAATCTTCTGCTTGATGTTATTCTGCACAGAGAAAGCTCTCTCACAAGTAGCAGCACTAACGCATTGGCATCTTGCAATGTCGGCAAGTGTTAGTAGGTTAGGAAATTTCAGTTTCAAAGAAGGACTCCGGTGGTGCAACATCGCAACTGATGAGAGAGGAGATGTGATGAATGGTGCGGTGATGGGGCTTGGGCTGTGGTATTTGTAAAGATCGGCGGGGAGGGAGTCAGGGCTATTATTGACATCCGCCTATGTGCCACCCAAGAGCCCCGAGTATTAGCCTAAAGATATGTACTTAGGCCAACTAATTTCCCAATTTGAAGAAGGATGAATGGCTAAAATCCTCTCTTTTAAAAAAATTGTAGGCAAAATTTCCTACATGTTTTTTTATCACATAGGTTGGTATCCTATGTTTTTAAATTGTCCATAGGCTCTTTGTCCTACACTTTCAAAATTTTATAGGCTAAGTCACAAATTTTGTAGGCTGCATTTGTATTAGCGTTAGGCTCTTGCCGGACGTTGCACATGACACCTACCTATGGTGCAACAATTAGAGTTTATTGCATTGAGTAGTGACTGTCGTTTTGAGAGCTCACATGCTACATGGGGACTACCGTGATTTAGTCTGTTGTCATCCGCCCTCCGATAGGCCGTGTCACATAACTTTACATGTTCAAGTCTTTGCGTAAAACCTATTAAGTGCAGTTAGAAATGTAGTGGACATAAACCGGGGGGGGGGTTGTGATGTATTGGAGTGAAAATATACGTTCGAACAATTGAGAGGGTAGATGGGGACATAAAATGAAAGCTATGATTTAAAATAATATAGGGTGTCAAAAATGGCGCTAGACATCTTTAAAGTACTATAGCGATTGGAATAATAGGTAACTTGGAAATATAAGTAATGCCATGCCCTTTCCTACTAACCCAATGCTGAAAATGCTAAGGAAATAAATAACCCTAAACCCTAAACCCTAAACCCTAAACCGGTTCTTAAATGGATCAACATCTCTAGCATAGTGGTATAAATTTGATGATTTTTCCCAGTGTAAATAGCACATTGACGCCCGAGTTGGCCATATATATATATATGTATATATATACATACATACATACATATAGACACACACACACACACACACACGATTGACACACACACACACACATCCATAAAGTTGTGCACAATCTATTTGTGTCCTACTCATATACAATTGGGATTTTAGTAACAACTTCGGCTCTATTATCGTGCATCCATGTTAGCACTAGATACCTGTCCCCCTTAATACCACGCGTGCTTTGATTGCCACATGCATGATATTAGGGGTTAGAGTGTAGTATATGCAAGGGGAGGATATTATTGGGCATCCTAATGGCCCATGTCATGTGATCCCATTTTAGTATGCCGACATGAAACGCTGGAGTGAAGTCTCTATAAGTTGATAACCAAGTTAGTAGCACAGTGACAAGGCCTACACCTTGTCAAGTTGACGAGGTTGGACTTTTTATATTAGTCATATCTATATTATGATGGATGTGTATGTGTCACGTATGATATATTGGAGTGTTGAAACTAGGAATGCGCGACAGTGTGATATAATAGAATAAATTTGAGTATGAGAGTTATGACTAATGTGTTTATTAAGGCCTTGGCCTTCAAGGTTTAGCAACTCTATATAAGTTACATTCGTTTACGAAGACTCTAATTTGTGATTCAGGGTTTAGCAAGTCTCTATAAGTTACATTCATTTACGAAGACTCTAATTTGTGCAATCAAATTATGGGAAATTGTAAACAACATCAACCATCCCCATGGTCCCAGGGATTTCATGCCTCTTGTAGATGGCTTTAGAGGCGAACTAATGTTCTATAGGACACTTGGGAACTTTTAGCCCACATTTAATTTCAACAAGGGGAGTCATCATACATAGATTACATAGGAGACTTAGCTTAGTCTTGTTTAGGAGACTTCTACTAAGTGTTTGAGAGCTCAGGAGTTGTTAGAGTGGGGGAAGGCTATGTGGTTGTATGTAGGAGACTTCTACTATGGGAGAGGCAATAGTAAATCTATTATTAATTTGCGAAGTCATAATAGAATTGATAGAGAAGCAAGCAATGACAAACATTGAACTATCTTGACGTGAAGAGCTTTTGTTGTTCCAATCCCCGAGATCAGTTTCTTCTATTATGCACACTAAGAATTACCCGCGCAATTGATGTGCATATATAAAGATTACATCTGATTGATTTATACACTTCTGCTAACTTTGAGAGCCCCTGGTTTGAATAATGGCCCTCTGAGAATTTTTTATGACTTGCACTAATTTAGACATGGGTTCTACAAACCATGGTCTGAATCCATGTACGTCAGAAATTTTTAAAGGTGGTCTATATTGCTAACATTACATTAATACTTTATCTGGAGGAGTATAATGTAATTACTAGCTCATAATACATGTATTGATTTTATGTTGCATCATGTTTTGTAGTAGTATAATGTAGCACATAATAGAAGAGAAACAAGGAAATTACATAATTATCATAACAATGATTGCATCTTGGACATCCATGATCAACATTGGGCCAATGGGCTCATTAATCTTGGCGTTCCCAAGATACGGGCGTTATTTTTATTTCATAACTGGGATTGAAATTTTGAGATATTATACCTACTAGACTTATAAATAGTTCATTACATAACATTATTTAGATCCATAATGGTAGTCTGCGGGATTGACAGTATTTTGCAAACTATTCCATCACTCATATTGTAAGTCACAAAATATTTCACAACATATTGTCAAAATGTTGAAGGTATTGGACATCTTTAAAGTACTCTAGGGTATGGAATAATAGGTAATTTGTTATTATAAGTAGGTAAGTGACATTATTATGTATGCGACACTGAATACCATAAGTGGTTGTTGTATGTTGGAAGTTTTGAGAGCTGGGCACGAGCCCATACCATTGTGTTTGGGTGTTGTCACATGGAGATGTCAAGGGTGACTCATATTCCATTCATAATTATACAAGGGCTATACATTGCTAGGAAACACCCTTGCAAATAATGTCAAGTAGACCCAAAAAGACTCACATAAAGTCTTTGGACCTAAAAAAACTCACATAAAGTCTTTAGACCTAAAAAGACTCACAACTTTGATGGCCAACAAAGTTGACGCCCCTTCATGCTAGAGATGTTGAGACCCATCTGGGTAGGAGCGGGGACGGGGACGGGGACGTGTATAATTGGCATGAGTATGCTCGGTAGTGGTATGAGGTGTATGCAAAGGTTACACAATGATCATTGGTACCGCGAAGACTCTCGTTCGCCTTGTACCAAATTTTCACTCCATGTACATATGAGGTAGAACCCCACTACCGAAGGTCATCATTATTCAATATGAGGAAGGTTAGTGCGTGATTAGCTAATGGCGGTTGGAATTGGAGGGAATGACGTCTATGTACTTACGAATTTGGAGGGAATGCCTTGTACTTCCTCATGTGAAATTGAAGGCCATGCTCACCACCTATATAAAAGCCACCATTTGGAGGGTCATTTCTTTCTCCTCATTTGAGTCCATCCCCCTTCACCCTTGAGGAGCAACCATGGAGAGCGTGCCTCACATGGGTGAGGAGGTTAGTGCTATAACCCTAATTTGCATTCACTTTCCCACAGGTGCACCCGTGGGAACACTGTGGCCGTACCCCCCCACCTGTACGGCCAAGTCTGCCACGGGTGTTCACCCGTGGGAGACTCTGGCACCCGGTTGGGGACCCCCACGGGTGTTCACCTGTGGGAGAAACTCGCGCCCGGTTGGGGGCCCCACGGGTGTTCACCCGTGGGAGAGTCCATGGCCCGGTTGGGGGCCCCCACGGGTGTTCACCCGTGGGCGCTTATGGTTTCTACTTCAGTTCTCCTGGCATATGTCACAATAGAAGTTACCCATATGTTCTTGTGTGTAACAAACTTTCTAGTAGTAGATGTCAGCATGGTAGCCCCCCACGGGTGAACACCCGTGGGAGACTCCGGCACCAGCATGGAAGCCCCCACGGGTGTTCACCCGTGGAAGATCGTGGTGTGCAAAGTAGTAGTTCTCCCTACATATGTGAGGTTATAAGTTGGCCATATATCATGTGTGTGGCATGCTCAATAATTGTAGATGCAATTATGCTTATTTGTAAATTATCTGCTGAGTATGTGAAATATGTGGTCAATAGGTAATAGGTACATATTATTACGAGTTGGGAGTTTCGTGATGCAATATGATATATGGTGACGATGATATTCGTTAAACTGGAATGTTGACACTATCCTGAATGGCAACTATTTCGCTAGCACTTGGGCCAACAAATGTGACACCTACATGCGTAGTAAGAATTGTACACAAGTAAGTGTTAGGGGTGTTAGTTTTGGTGTAGAAGGGTAATTCTCCCAATGGGGATATGATAAGTAACACATACTTCACTTGAGTTGTGTGAAGTGAGGTGTAGAGCTCACCCATATAAGAATGTAAATATTGTGTTGAGATGTGAATGTTGTCCCCCACGGGTGAACACCCGTGAGGTTCTGTTCAATGTGTGTTGATATACTTTGATATCGATGTTCAGATTCCACATTACATTGGACTGTCGAGGTCGGAATTGAAGGGGAAGGCCGTTGTGCTCTTTGATGATGAGGGCCATGCTTTGTGTGATGGATTGATTTCCAACACAAATCCGTTGGATTGTGTTGACAATAGCATCCTAGAGGATGAGGATGTTGGAGTTATTATCATGAACCCAACTGACAGTGTTATTTCGCGGGATTGGGAGAATACTCTGCACCGCTGGCCTCTTTCACTCACCAAATTTGAAGGACATACATTGGCGGAAATATTGTTGGTCCATCAGAATGCGACCCGCGAAGTTCAAAGTCATCGGCGCTTGCTTGGAAAACGCCAATACAACACTGCGAGGATGTGTGCACCTCGGCCACCTGGGAAGAAAATTTGGGGAGCCATTGAGGAGCATGCGCGGATGTTATCAGCGGTGGATTGTTGTTCGGAGCATTGTTGCCAGGTTTTCCCAAGGCCTTTGTTGATTAGTATTCGGGAACACTACTTCGCATTGCCATTCAATGCTCGGAAGCTCATAGCCCTGTCGGTGTTCCAAACGATCCAGAAACATGAGCACAACGGCCGTGAAATGGTTATTGTGGAAGGGAGAACAATATGCACTCGTGCATGGATGAACATCTATATGATATCAAGGGCACAATACAATAGGAACAAGGCCGAAAGTTTGATGGGGGTTAGATCTCGAGATCACGGAAACACATGCACTAGAAAGCCACGGGCGAATACAGTGCAGGCACGAGCCACCCTTGGAGTATTGGTTGAGGGTAGGGCAGACGCCATGCCCCATATGACTCGGACTCTTCCAAATGGTGAGAAGATAGGAACGGAGATGCTCCCAGTGGGCACAACGTGGTGCAACCTGTTGCAGGAAGTGAACAACTTGGACGGAGACCTAGGGTACGTGCCTATCTCTATGTCCACCTTCAGCCGCCTACATCGACAACATTACAAGCAGTATGTTATAAAGAGCCCCGGTGACAACTTCTCGCATTGTGGAACTTGTGCAGCATTCAAGGATTTGTTGCGAATACACACAAAGAACACAGTTGGTCACTTGGCCATCTCGAATGCTAGCCTTCGTCATCTAACATTGCAGGAGGCTCATAGAAACAATTACTATAAAGATAGGATTTTGTCAAAGTATGCTCCCAATGAGGTGCTTTGTATAATCCATGACAAAATGGATTATGGGAAAACGGCGCTTCCCGTTTTCGCACACAAAAACAAACGTGTTGACAAATACGAGCGATTCCCCATATCCATTGCGGGGATGATTGCACATGGTCACTCAGATGTGAATTATGCGCATTATGTCCTTGATATGTACCCATCTGATGCCAACTTCACTATCACCTCGATTATGAAGTTGCTTTGTCAACTTGAGGTACAACCTATTTGCTCTAGTAGACACATTCCTATTTCGTCCATAGGTGATCCTTTACACGACGCACTGGTGGTTGGTGTAGAGAAGTGTTCAGGAGTACTTCCCCTGCCACCGCCCGAAAGTATTCCTCCTACAGGTTTGCCACCCCTCCTACTTGTTCAAATGGACAATTGCGCGAAGGACAACAAATCAAAATACAACATGTTGTTTTGGTCAGCTCTGACTGCAAAAGGAATTTTTCGGGAAGTCAGGCTGTCTTTCCTTATTGTTGGACATACGCATGAGGATGTGGATGCAATGTTTGGGAGGTTTGGACAAAGGCTGAAGATTGAGGATTGCCATACACTTCCAGACCTTATGGCATCGTTCATGGCTGCTGGGGAACCCACTATTGTCCCGTCCTTAATCCACGAGGTTGTTGATTTCAAGGAATGGGTGAAGGGATACTACAATGAGTCTGGTCAAGATCGTCTTATTGGGCATTCCAAGGCGCACCAATTCCGTTTTTATGTAGACCCTCAAGGAGTGCCATTGATGCAGTACAAAGTGTATTGTACAAATCCAAGTTGGGTGCCTGATGGAGGAATTGCTCTTTGGAATGTGGACCCTATCACAAAGAAGAACATGGTCCCTACAGGTTAGTGGTTCCCTTGTTTGTATTGCTTTGGAAGTGCACTAGAAAATACATGGTGTGAAGTATGTGGCCCACAGGTGATCACCCGTGGGCAGTTAGTCCGTGGTATTGCTCCGAGCTCATTGTATGTTTGGTTTTGTAGGGTGTCCCCGTCCCGTTCCAAAAAGGGAGATGAAAGATTCCGTGAACATAAAGCTTTGTGTGCAAGGTTTTATTAAGTATTGGAAGGATACGGCAGATCAAGATAGTTCGGGTCACTATATGGAGTCCATTGCGCCAACAATTTTATATTGGGAGAATGTGCTTGCGGCTATGGATCAACCTTTACTCCCAACTCCATCTGAACTTAGCGAGCCTTTCTGGCCTGCTACACGGTTCTCCGTTGCACCAACCCTACATGTGGATAATGTGCATCTACTTGAGGAAAACATCACTGACTATGCTTACGTGGGGCCAGCTAGTTCTCGGCCTGTTGAGACCTTCCGTCCCGGCGCACATATCAGGGTCGGCCATTATGTGTTACTACGTCCTAGTGAGGATTGTCCCAATCCAGTGTGGATGGGACGGGTGATTTCTGAGCCGAATTTGGCACATATCGGTCCTAATCCTCGTTCCATTGAGATTGTCTATTATGTACCGGTCCTTGGCCAAAGGAACAAGAAGACCTTAGACGAACGTTATGAAGAATGGGACACGGCAAAATCTTTTCGATGGACGAGGCTCAAGGACTATCCACCACCTCATCAATCCCTAGATTGTGTTGTGGCATCATGGGCAAGACAAAGGAATGCGTCCAATGACAATGTACTCATCCCAGCTCGGCAAATTCTTTTCGCAAAGGATAATTTAGATCGATGCACCAGAGGTGAGAAAATGACTGATGGAGATACTTTCGAGGATGGGGTACCAACAGAAGACTTGTGATAGATCAAAGTTGCATTGCTCATTTCTCAGTATCCACGGGTGGACTCTCATGGGTGGGCTAGATGGTTGACACGATCTAGCCTGTTTGGTGCTCAATTTTAATTTTGTGAGCATTAATTAGAGAGCCATACGGATTAGAGACATTGACATTTGTCCCACGGATGTTCAAATTACCACTTTTAAAGGCATTTTTTTTGTGTGTGAATTTTCATGTGCATTGTCATATTTGCCAACATGTTCAATATGTGGGAGTCATCCAATGTGCATGGTGGGAATAAATTATCCACGGGTGTTCACCCATGGAGTGTAGGCACAATCCTTTTGTCTTCCTTGATGGGATCCTCCATATTCCAATTGATTGTTTGCCCGGTTCCGTTTGAACACTTTGTTTGTGGTCCGTAAAACCTCTACGGGTATTCTCTCGTACAAAAAAGCAATCATTACGTTCCCATCACGTTCCCCACATTAAAATGAGCGGACCATTTGTCTCATTTTAGTTAATATCCCCATTAGCATTTTGGTGTATGTTTTTCACAAGGTTTTAATGGTATATTTTGGGATGAGGAGTTGGTTAAGATTTTTGATGGAGTGTTCATGTATGCTCCTCTAACTTTGGCCTCGACGGAGATAAGGGGCCTTACTTTCCATTTGTTATTATGAAGTATGGCTATTAGTGGGTCATATTTATGGTGTTTGTGTGCAAGGGTTTGTTCAAGGAATTTGTCATGACAGTATGTGTGTAAGCCAAAATTGTAGGCTAATAGTTTCACTATAGACATTTTAGTGATATGTAGATGGAAATTGCACTTCAATGCATGAAAGTAGTGAAATATGGACAAACTTTGATGGTTAGAACTATAATCATGGGCTTAGGAGCCATTACTCGGTTGGAACTATCATCTTCCCCCTCTTGCCAAGAGAAGGCATAGGGAGGAGAGAAGGACATGCGTTTCTTCAAACCTTTTGAGCACATTATTAAATTCATAGTCTTGTCTCCCTTGACACAAGGAATGTATGAGGTCAATAGTTCAACTATTTTCTGTAAATAAAGTAGCAATTGTTGCAGTAATAATTGTGGGATTGTAGCTTTGGGATAAAGTTGATTTTTTATTTTTGAATACGAGTAATACCTAAGTTGTTGACGTTCGGCCAAACTATTTTCTAGTTGTATGAAATTATAGACAATTGTCTTTTGATTGAGAAGTCTTAACTTGAATAGGACGTAGGAGCAATTTTGACTATGAGTATGAGAGGTTTGGAATTGATGGAAAATTAACAAAGTTATGTGAAGCTAAGAACTATTGTCTCGGGTGTGATTGCACTAGATCGAATTTGTGTTGTGAGAACAATTGATTAAATTGAATTGGTAAGTAAGAGGCATGAATGTGAAAGAACAAAGATAAAAAATTAAGTTAATTGAAGTTGCGACAATGAAGTTGAGAGCATTTTTTTAGTCCAATTGGACCTTATTTGAGTGGATTGGAGTGGAACCACAATGTTTGAAGGCAAGAGGATTCATTTGGAGTTTGGAATGATTTGACTTGGTCATTCGAGTATTGAAACACTGACTTGAAAGATAGGCTAGTCATTTGAGCTCAAGAGAAGCATACTTGAGTGTTTTGAGTGATTTGAGTGTTGGAACGAACATTTGAGGATATTAAGCTATTCGTTTAAGGTGAAGGTGATCTTGCTTGAGTGATTTGAATATCTTAAGACTTCTCTTAAGGTGTAGAGGATCTGACTTTATGTATTTGAGAGTATAAGGCATATTTGAGGTGAAGTAGATTTTATTAGAGAATTTGAGTATCCTAAGTTTTTCTTGAGGTGAAGAAGATTTGATTTGAATGTTTTGAGCGTACAAATGCATTCTTTGAGCAGAAGATGGCATATTTTGAGAGCAAAGGGACTAGAGCCATGGACAAGTTCATGGAGAAAAATTAAACCTTTAGAAGTTCAAAATGGAGATGGTTTTGTCGTCCATGAACTTTTGGGATATTGTAGATGGATCCAAGAAGGCTCCACCTTCCAACGCAGATCTCAAAGTGTTGAAGGAGTATCAAAGGCGCATCAAGAAGGCCATGTCCATCATCGGCCTTAACTTGGCGGACAACCAATTTGCGCACATCAAAAGTTGCAAAAGACTCGCGAAGGCATGGAAAATCCATTGCAACATTCATAAGATGAAAAGTTTATCTAATATCATTTTTGTTTACTGCATGTTCTTCACGTGCAAGATGCAAGAGATTGACAACTTGTTGGACCACGTCAATAAGGTCAAAGTGTTTGCGGATCGGCTTACATATTTAGAGGTACATGTGCGGGAAGAAGACATCGTCATGACTTTACTTGAGAGTTTGTCGGCGTTGTATGGATATTTGATCACCGCCTTGGAGACGATGCCAATGAAGGATTTGATAATGGAGTACGTGACGGCACGTTTGATGCATGAGATGGCGAAGCACAAGGAGACAAATCCCCAAGGCGAAGACGCGGTGGTGGTGTCGCGTCAAAACAAAACGAATGATTCACCTTCGTAATGAGGTGAAAGACGTGTTTATATTGCGGCAAACTAGGCCACATTGAGCGGTTTGCTACAAAGCAAAGAACAAGGAGAAGGAAAATGCCAAAAATTTGAAGAAAGAAGACGAATTCACATTTACAACGCATTACGGAGCGCATTTGAGGAGCTTTTACAAATGGATCATGTATTCGGGAGTCACAAAAGACGTGACTTTGCATAAGGTGGCATTTAACACCTATGAGGTAATTTCTCCATGCAATGTGCGTTTGGGTGATAATATTGTTGCCAAAGCTATCGGAATGTGGTCCATTGTTGTCGGAGTGGAAACAAGAGGCAAAATATATAGAATTCACATCATGAATATGGTTCATGTGCCGAAGTTACAAGCCAACTTGCTCTCGGTGAGCAAGCTTTTGTCAAAGAGGTTGAAAATGTGATTTCGTGTAAATGAATGCATTGTGGGAGGTGTAAACGGGGACGTGGTTGCAATAGCTCAACATGAAGGGAATTTGTACCAAATAACATTCACAGAGGTATGCGGAGCGGATGCATCCAACTTCGTGCATTTACGTGCGGAAGGTGGTCCGGTGGAGCTTTGGCACCGTTGACTTGGACATTTGGATGAGGAATGTTTATCTACTACAAACCATGGTGAGGGGTATGAACCTAGGTAAAACCTCTCGTCTCACCTCTATATTGGTTTGCGAAGTGTGCACGAAGGGTAAACAATGTACGGTGAGGTGTGGCAAGGATGTGAAGAGGCAAATAACAAAACCCTTGGAGATCGTGCATTCAGGTGTTTGTGGCCCCATGAACAATGTGTCCGTGGGAGGGACAAAGCACGGGGGGGGTCACTCTATAGGATTTTTGTGCACCACGTGCGGCGGAGGGGTATTTGTTTAGGGGCTATTTACCTCCAAGGCATGAATTAAAAGCTCCCTATAATTACTTAATTTTCTAAAATGGCCTATTTTTTTGCATCCTACCATTATTTATAATACCCATGTCATTGCAATTTTTTGTAGTCTACATTCCTTTTAATTAAATTTTTTGATTTGAAAGTGTATGCTATGCAAAAGTGGTGGGAAAAAACAAGGCAATAAAAATGTATAAAGAATACATACCATTGCAAAAACTAAGTATAAAAAACTTAAAGTGAAAACACAACAAGAAGGCTTAGGATGGAAACACAACAAGAGTGAGCATGTGTTCACAAACACAACACCTGCTCCATGAAAATCCTTCATTCAAAGTCACTTTACATACTAGTGAAGACTATAACCATAGTGTACAATATTTACATAGTGTGAAACACTCCAAACTTGATCATGAACCCTATATAGTCATGACGCCAAAGAAAATATGTCAACAACACATTTAGAGAGTGCAAAAATCTACCTACAAGATGTTGAGATTGCATGATGAGAGAGAGCTTGGAGCGATCAAAAATAGAAGTTGGATTGAAGGCAACGTCACAATGATCTTGCAAAAAGATCGTAAAATAAAGAAAACTGAACAGTTGGACGAATATGACAAGGATAACATGCAAATCACAAGACTCCAGCATTAAATAAAACGTGTGCTATGAAGAAGCGGTGGTGAAAGTGGACATACATGTTGGAGATGATGATGTCAGAGTAGAGAAGTTACCAAAAAATGAGAGGCCACCAAGAGAAGGGAGAGAAGGGAGAGAAGCCACTAAGAGGTGTCGGGAAGAGAGTTAGGGTTAGGCTTACAATTTCATCCATTTTTGGGTAAACGATGAGTCATTTTTCATCCATCCCTTGTGAGGCATGCCTACAAGATTGATTCTACTAAACATACATCCTAGGATCTTTATTTTCAGTCCCTATATTATTTTTACAAAAAAGGAATGGCCCATATTTTATGCCTATCTACCTTACTTGTAACAGAATTGTCTACTTTTAATGGACCCTTCATTAATTATTTTATAAATTTTATGTCAAACGAATTTAATCCTCCCTATATTATGCCGCACGTCATTTTTAAAATGCACTAAGTGACCCCCCCGTGGGACAAAGTATTTTGTTACTTTCATTGATGATTTTTTGAGGAAGGTGTGGGTTTACGTGATGAAATCCAAAAGAGAGTGGTTTGAGAGGTTTGGATAAGCGGAATATGCAAATCGAACCATTGTCGCAATGATAAAGCGTATGCTCGAAGCCCAAAAGCTCAAAAAATCACTTTGGAAAAAAGCAGTGGCAAATGCGGTCTATACCATAAATTGATGTCCAATGTGGGCCTTGTCCTTTGTTACACTCAAAGAAACGTGGAGCGGGAGGAGGCCTTGTGTTGCACATATACACATATTCGGAAACCTTGCATATGCAATGGTTCCGGACGAGAAGAGGGATAAGCTTGATGCAAAAATAATCAAATGCGTGTTTCTCATATATTGCAAAGGTATGAAGGCGAATAGGCTGATCTATTTGAAAACAAAGAAAATCATAAAAAATAGAGATGTTGTATTTATAGGAGATAGTGGGAATATTAGAAATGATTTGGAAATGTGTCCAAGTGGGAGGAATGAAAGTTTTACAGTGGTGGTGATGGATGAATCTTCCAAATCGCCTTTGTTTGATAGCAGTGGACAATTCATGGATGACAACGAGCAAATAAAAGGTAATGAAGTTGCAATAAAAAAGGCCCATGAAGGACCAACAAACGACGACATTATTGTTGAGGGATTTTAGTGAGGAGCAACGATATCCTACGAGGGAGTGGCAACCGCTTAGAGAATGATGAAATAATCATATTTTGCCTTAAAGTGGTGAGGAACATGCCAATGTGGCAATGTATGAAGCTATTTTGAGTTGGAATGAAGCAATGAAAATAATATGTGAAAACTTATGGGCAATGGTAGAACCTCACCATATAGGGTTGAGAAACTAAGAAACTCAATAGTGTTGCAGGTCTTTGACTACTCGCCAAGCGGGAGTGTTGAAGGTGGAGCAATAGATTGCTTGTAGTCATAGAAATATAATACTTGAAGGAAAAAGGTTGTAATAAGTCTACAAGGCTAGTCCGTAGTGGGAGAAGAGTTATCCCATGTTGGTTGTATGAACCAAGTTCAAAATAAGCAATAAAGGGCAAGCCAGGAAGTGGAAGAGACCATCTCACTCCAAACATTGTTCACATCCCTTTGTGTATGTGTTCTTGCTTTTGCAATCTCATCTCTAGTCCTATTGAGTTCCAATAACTGTACTAAAAAAGATCATGGTTACCAAAGATTATCATTATATTTTACTATAAGGGAACAAAAACTTATAGACCACAACCAAAGATATGATTGAATGAGATATTGGAAGAGTAGTCATGAGAAGAACTCTTTGAAAAAATTGAAAGACATGTCAACTGTGTTTTTAGAATGAAATAGCAATCATTTTATCTAATTGTTGAATTGTTATGTGACAAATGTCTGTAACAAACCCCAGTTAAGCCTTCCTTGAAAGTTTGTATCTTGGGTTTTGGTTATTTTAAGTCATAGCAAAACCTAACTACAATGTGCATATTATGAGTTGGAGTGTAATGAATGGGGAGGGGGTGATGGGGATGGGGCTTTGGTTGGGGGCTCCTATTACGCATAGGATGTCCGTTCTTAATTTTTCAGGGCATGGCATGGTGGATGGGTGCATGTGCATTTTAGTATCCATTATGGAATTGCGGAGTCAACTAGCGTGTTATTGTGTATCTTGCATTAGTCAAGGTGAAGAACCTAGTAAATTTATTAGTCTGCAGTGTTTGGAAAATAAGGTGTATCACTTTATTGTGATGGGATATTTTGAGGCCTTTGAGGTATTGGTTCTCGCATGTGGATAGGAGGTGGGTCCATGTGTCTCTAACATTTTGGGGGCATAGTGAGCAATTGGGATTGGGGTGCGTGAGGGGCCAAAAGATGTTTTCCCTATGGTTGCCATGTATTGTGTGTAGCGGAATTCCAAGGCTAGTGTAATTTGGGCGCCGGTTATGCATGTGGCTTTCCAAAAATAATTTGATAGGTTGTGGTTGATTTGGTCATTTGATGTATGCAAATATAAGTCATGAGTTGAATAGGCCTTGATTGCATATATTATCCACTTTCACTTTCCAATGAGAAAGTCATTGAACATTTTTTTCATCCATAGGATATAACTCATAATAATCTGACCATAAAGCACAACATTATTTTGGATGAAATAAGGTAAATTGGATGAAACTATCACATCTATTGACAAATATTTCTCTAAACCAAAGGGCTCCCTTTTGTACATCTACCTTGACTTCAAAATTCTTGATAGTCTTTTCAAATGTACAGACTAGAGAAAAACAATACCTCTCCCTTATGTATACCATGTACACTAATGCCTCAAACAATACCCCTTTCTACACTCACATTACACTAGAAGAAAACTTGTCCATTACAACAATCTGTTGCAACCTGGCCATTGTGACTCATGCTGAAAAATGAAAAATAAATCATTTTGGTTATCAATCAGAGGGTTGTGGTTACTAATTGTCCAAAAACCACAAGCAAAAACCTTCGGTTGATAAGTAAAATAATTTTTGTTTATGCATTTTTTTTGTTGCCATGAGTTGCAATGGCCAAGTCGCAACGGATGGTTGCAGTGGACAAGTTTTCTTCTATTGTAAGTTTGTACGTGGTATGAAGAATCCACCCCCCAGGATGATGAGCTCTGAATTTCCTTGGGATTGAATGTGGCTTCTTCATCCACATTTTCGGAGCTGCACTTCATGATGAGCAACGGAAAGTAACCATTGATGACCCATCTGCATTATGAACTCTTATTGCAAGCATGAGATTAAGTCTCCAAAACTAATTAAGGCCATTGAAGCTGATCTAGAAGCTCCTCTGCACTTTCTTTTTCCCCCCTTTTGCCTAGTACACTAAATAGTCCTATTAGTGTGGGTGGAAAATTAGCGTGAAAATAATTAGTGAGGGCCACATTAATTTTCTAGCTGAGGTGAAATTATCATGGGTCCAAGACCCGGTCTTCCGCTAAGTCTTCATGAAGACTTTTGACCAATACATTGAATATTAGTTATAGGACCAAAGTAGCACAAAATAAAAGAATCAGCCTCATTAATTCTCTAAAAAAGAAATTAATGTGGCCCACGCTAATTTCCTACTACAAATTTACTTGGGGAGGGGGGGGGGCACTACCTTGTATTTATTGGGAACACGTGAGAACACAAGGTGTTTTTATGGGGGTATTATATTGGAGAAGGTAAATATCGTGGATCCACTATTATGTAATTTTCTAATATTCATTATTTTTTAGGACCCTATGGGTTGGTTAACTTGGCATTTATTCTTCTTTTACATGGGGATATAATAGCTACAAATTATAGTTTTTGTTGATGACATGTAAAATCTAACACTTACACATACAAGATCATAATTCACACATTAACACATCAACACAACATGCACACTATTAAGCTTCCTAGTATGAACTCTATTTGTTCAAAACATACATACATAGATCTGGTGATAAAATGCTTGATAAAAACATATGAAAATGCTTCCAAAAGTTGTGCTTAAAAACACAATTAGCCAACATCAATCATAGAGTTTGTTAGGGTTTAAACATTTAGATATGAAGCAATTTTTTTCATTGTTCAAGTTCAAGTGGTTAAAACCATTCAATACACAACATCCAAACTTTTGTGTTCAAGACATGTATAAAGTCCAAACCCTAACTCTAACCCCAATGCTCCAAACTATACAATCTGCCAAAAACATTGCCACAACCTCTGCCAAAAATCCTACCCAAAAAAATTCAACAAGCAACTGAAGGTTTATACTCCTACATTTCCTCTGACAAAAAAACTATGAAATTCACCTCCACATCATAGTAAGAATCACATAGAGCATCCCTAAGAACCTTCAAGTCAATGACACTTAATTGAGCTAATGGCTCAGACAACAACCGCAAATTTGAGTCACTTTGATAAGTGGCGGCTCTTCTTGAACGAACCCATGTCTACACATACAAGTTGCTCATGTACTCACTTGTTGTCACTTAAAATGCCCCTCGATTGTCTACCAAATCCCCAACAAAACTTGACTTCCTTCGTTTCAAGATTTCCAACTAAAGCAATTGGTTTTTTTCTCTCATCAACACTAGTTTCATTCATTGCACTTAGTATATGAATGCCTTCGGGCACTAGTGCTTGATGGTCAAATGCAATCAAGATAATAGACTTCCATTTAGAGGCTTGTGATTGGGGATGATCAATGACTTGGACTCCCTTTGTTCAACACCAATTTCAAATATGTATGCTAGACATGAGGTGATTTTTAAAAAATTGGAAAGAGGTTGTGGATTACGTTCTTGGAATGATCTCCAGTGGTGAATCCAAACTCTTAACATCACTCCATACAATACACCTTTACTATGCCCACAAATTCCTAGTCCGAAGACCTCGAGTGCTATTGGTGATCCCCCAGGGCTATTAGTTTAAAATATTTCCTAAGTTTCTCTTTGGCCAGCAAGTGTCTAGCCATAACCTTGGAACTCACCAATCTAAACTTCAAGTCAGGCGCCACATGGTCAGTGCTCTCACCATCAACTCTAAAACCAACATGTGGAGGAAATGGTTAGTTAGAGTCATGAAGAGGGGTAAAATCTTGGATTTCAACCTCCTCTGCTATGCACTCTAAAGTTGGTTGGGAGTCAAAAACAAAATCTAGGTCAACCACATGCATGCACTTTCTAGATTCAAGGTTGGGATCAACTAATAGTAGAACATATACATCCGGAGAAACTCTATTGAGCCCTTAAGCTTGCAGTTAATCTTTCATCTACTCTCAATATCTAAGAATTGAAAGGGACAATCTACAATATGATTACCTTCAAGTAGTGGTTTGAGTTTTGCATATGTGTCACCCTCAACACATTTGCAAGATCCAATAAGTTATGGACTAGCATAGGCATCAACAAATGAGAACAATTTCAACTTCAAAGACATTGCAAACATGGTTTGTGACCAACAACCTGATTGCAACCATGTACCTTGAGTTGCAATTGGTATTGCTCATATGCACACCTCCTATTGATGTCACCCTCTCCCTTTGCGTCGACAATGCTCCCCCCCCCCAAATGTGAGAAATCACAACATGAATTGAAAACCTTAATCCCTACCCATATACCAAGCAGGAAAAGTACCGAAAGTAGGCAAGATGAAGGTTAAAATGGGCGCACTTGACAAGTGCAACTGTGCACGTGAGCCTACTATCCAATCTTCAACCATCAATGTTCACCAAGTTCGCAAGATGGTGGGAATTTGCATAGAGGGGAAAGCTTCAAAGAGCTTCTACAAACCCTAATTGGGAACTCACAAAGCCAATCAGAATGCGCAAACCCGTCAGGAGCCCTTCCCGCATCTAACCAGACATATTCCATCCAACTACAAAGAGACATCCATGAGATGTCATCCAATGGTGCTCATCCATAGTGTGGGGCCCTAATATATATTATTTTAATTCTCCACCCTACTAAACCACATAGCATGTTAGTTTTAAAACTTCTCTAACATGATCAATTTGTAAACATTCAAATTTATTTATACCATTTTTATTTAATTTATTTATACCATTTACATATACAGGTTTTATAATTTGTAGCTCGCAACTTTAAAGTGGACCCTATATTTGTTCCCACGTTGTTTTCTAAAATACGGAAATGACCCCCCCCCTGGCTAGGAAAATTTAGGATGGGTAGAAAATTAATGTGGCCCACATTAATTCTCATTATGAGAATTAGTGTGGGGTTTAGAAAATTATTGTGGCCCATAGTAATAGGACTATTTGGTGTAGTTGCCAAATGTGTGCAACCAAACGAGAGAATGATGTGACCTTGTTGTAGCTCCCTTACAACCACCTTTGAAAATTCATATCAATTTAGGATGGGGCTCTAGTTTTCTTTGTGATTGAACTTGGCTTCTCCATCCACATTTGCGGATAAGCCCAAAATCACTAGAGCTCACAAAGCAAAGTTGTAATTCATAACGTACATGCAAACGTAACTATCGTAGGCTTGTCCACCTTAGGAACTCTTATTGCAAGCATGAGAGAATGCAATGCAATGCAATAAAAATAATATTGGTGCTTTTTATTTGAGCTAACGTGAATGGGAGCCCATTCTTCCTTACCCCGAACATGTTTTAAGAGGTGACACGTAGCCATACTTCCTACCTTCTGGGAGGTGGGCTCTTTTATGAGGGTATGCATGAGAGCATGTTCACACATTATCAATGCAAACGCCTCTAAACCCTTGCCACCAATTTAAAGGGTAAATTTAACAAAATAGGCTCCTATGTTCTCGTTATCACCATTTCAGAGGTGCTTTGAGTCTGCCCTCTAGAGCTTTCCACCCCTTCAAATATTCAACTTTTAGAGTGATGAGTTTTAACCCCATTTCAACTCCTCTATAAGAAAATCAACTACCAATACCTCACACTCTTTGACCGAATAGAATCTTAACTTTCACTCTATCCATGTAAAGCCTTGTGTATGTACGACATTAATTCAAACCACAAGCTCCATAATTTATAGAGTGAACATGTGGGACATATAACGAAACTACTCCCCTCTAAGATAATGTTACTTGATCTAGCACCCCATTGTGTTAGTGTATGGTGTACAACGAGTGATCATGCTATGAGACTAGTCTCAGAAGTAATTAAGGCCACAGAGGTTAGTCCGGAACAATGTCTGGGGAGATTCTTGGGCATAATCGGTCGAGATCCTAGTGTTTGCAAGTCCAGCTGGTTACATGTTGACATCTCTTCAGTATATTCTATAGATTCCTCTAAAATGGTCGGTAATTTTTCCTGAAATCTTGAACGTCAACCAGTTATTTCTCAAACTCAACTGCTTCATCTGTAACAAGTGGTTGGTTCTCCCTGTTCATTGCTGCTCCACACAATTCTTTACACTTTGCCTAGTAGCTGCCGTGTGTGTGCAGCCAAGCGAGACAATGGTCTTTGAGGACAGCAATCTCTCACAAAAGTGCTGCCATCTCCTTCCTTCTTTAACAAATTAGTGAACATTGTGGATGCCAGCTCCCCAAGATTTCAGTTGGCATCGATACAGTAAGGTGCTTCCTGCGTCATTTTTTTGATGCTAAACTAATGGTCTTTCAGGACAGCAATCGATCCCTCACAAAAGTGCTGCCATCTCCTTCATTCATTCTTTAACAGATTAGGGAACATTGTGGACGCCGGCTCCCCAAGATTTTCAGTTGGCATCGATACAGTAAGGTGCTTCCTGCGTCATTTTTTTGATGCTAAACTAATGGTCCTTCAGGACAGCAATTCCTCACAAAAGTGCTGCCATCTCCTTCCGTCATTCTTTAACAGATTAGGGAACATGGTGGACGCCGGCTCCCCAAGATGTTCAGTTGGTATCGATACAGTAAGGTGCTTCCTGCGTCGTTTTTCTGATGCTAAACTATGATAGATCCATGTGGGATTAAAGTCTGTATCAATGAATATAAGATTGCCATGTGGGAAATTTTCAAGAATGAGTATTCAAGTGATGAGAGGATTGCATGTCTGCCGGGCCATTACGCCAGCATATAACTAAACATCCCACGTGATTGCACTTTAGCAAGCCCTTTGCTCCCGGTTTTGAGCCGCGAAAATGTGGGCCATCTCTAAAAGGTCGTTATTGCTCAACGGCCTCTTCAGAGACTCGGTCGTTAGAGTATGGTGGCCGCTGATGTTGAGGTGTTTGACCACTCCAACGGAGCAAACCAAAATAGATGCACCTACCACAAGTTATATTACAATGTGTTCTGTAAAGATATGATAATAAACTCCCCTCTATGACATAAATGGGGAGTAGTGGTTTGGTAGTGGGTTCCACTTATCGTGTTTGTCATTCTCTGTAACTGATGCTTGAAACATGGATATATATATATATGAGATCATGTGTGGACTTTGTCTCTTGATTTGAGTTTGGTGATCTTTTGTAAGGCGTTCACATGCTCTCCTCTTTCTTGACTTGATTGCAAAAGCGACCCACCTTAAAGGGGTGCACCATGATTTGAAATTTGAAATGTCAACCACTCCAATAGCATATGTGGATTCCAGTTTTTTAACATGATGTGCACAGTGCAATCAAAGTAAGGGGTATTTCTTCTTATTTCTTTTCTTTATCAATCTAGGAGATAACCCAGTCAAAATTTAAAACCACGTGTTAGAAAACAAATCAGATATTTACATATGCAATTTATGACTCATATATTTTTATGTCAATGTGAAGCATAGTGAACTCAAAACTCACTCAAAGAGAATGTTGCAAGGGATTTGTTTTCTCCTTAAGATGTTCCATGAGGGATTAAGTCTTCATAGTTCACATGATCCTGATTGAGTGCAATTAGTGCATTTTTTTGAGACACCAATATACATTGCATACAGTAGGCAGCGTCCGGTAGCATATTCTTAATGTGTACAAATGAACTTTGTTAGTAGGAGTTCTGAGACAAATCATAGATGTAGGACTACAAACGGAGCCTTAATGACTAAATAAAATATTGACCATAAATGTTTTGGTTTCATCAACACATGTTCTCATCCTTTTGCTTCCTTATGGTCATCATTCACTTGCCACCCTTCATCCATGCCATTCATGTCATGTCGAGGTTCAAGGTCTTTGCAAACTTCACTCGAAGCTTGCGTTGTTTAGGGTTTAGTGACATTGGAGCTTGTATCTTCTCTTCGAACTTGGTGTTCTTCTTGGTGTTTGGTTTGCATAGCCTTTAGTGTCTAGTAGCATAGGAAGTTCTTGGAGCATCAAAGAATTTGGCTCTAAGACTTCCAAAATGCGGTTTTGGATTTAGTTCTCGATATTATTATTTCCATACAAGTTCACATCTCCAATAATGCATGTTTGTGGGAACAAAATTTTACAAATTGCATCATCATGATGAAAATTTTCTTCATGACAAGTGCGTCCAATCTAGTTCAACTAAAAGAGCTGTCATTTGTAGAATCTGCTATTGGGAGGGCTATTGGGTTGGCCATTCAAGTTATAATGTGTTGAACTTGCGGCACACAATGACAAATGATCGGATGGAGTGTTTTTAGAAAACCACAATTTTTATATAGTTCAAATTTTGTATCATAGTCTAAAGAAATCATGCAAATAATTTCAAACTCCCAGTATAAATACCCGGGGAAGGCGCTTCTACAAAAAATTGGCATATACGTGTAAGAACCAATTATTTGTTAAAGGGTTATTTATCTTAGTGTTTTAACTTTTTGGACACTATAATCATTAAAAATCCTACTTACCATCATTTTCCTCCACCCTATAGGTAGTTACAAATTCCATAATTGAGCAATAAATTGCACCCCATTTTATTATGGAGAATAGGTTCTCCTTCTCTTTCCTCGTGATATTGGTGTGGATCCTTGTTTGCTGATATTTTGCCATGTAAGGAAACATAGCAAAATGAAAACGCGTATGAGCAATATGAAGATGGTGTGTCCATGTGGCTGAAGGAGCTGTGCAAATTGACAATGAAAAGAAGAAAAATAACTAGCTCTACATGCTTCTAACCCTAATAACCCTTTTTTTCCTTGTTTCGTCCACAACAAACCAAAGTTCATCCCCAGTGAACCAAATCTCATCCAAAATGCTTTGAATTTTCATTCATGTTCCAACGAACCCCCACTATTTGTTATTAACATAACTTAACTTATCATTTAAACTTACTCATCCTATAAAAAAAATGATTCATACCAGATTTTGTCATTTTTGTTAATTTTTTATTTTATTTTTTGCTTGTTTATCTTGTTTAAATGCTTCATTTGAATGTTTTCATAATTTTAACTTGAAGCATATTGTATATGTATGTTTTAAATTATTATGAAGATATTAATAATTATTAATACATCTATGTTGTCATGTGCTAGCAATGTGATACCACAATGGTGCCGATGTTGGCGGCCTTTTTTGAAGATACAAGATTTTTAGCAAGTCCATCACCCCCGCAATGCCTTCCTATCTATGTTGAGACTATGGTTTCTGTTCTTGCTGCTTAATTTTCCCCTTCTTCAACCCATAGAAAAGATGGACGTTATGATCGGCAGATTTTGGAATTCATAGTGTTAGAGGCCGAATCATGTTCAACATCCATCACTACAAGTTATAGTGATGGTTATTATGGAGCCTTTGGTTCTACACAATGTAGGTTTGCAATCTCTACCTCAAACCTTGTTGAGTTTAAAAGTGAACAAATGTACAAAGAAGTTCCCATGCTCATTGCCCCTTAGGGACACCACCACCCTTTAAGAATTTTGGTTTTGTGCCTACGCTACTACATAAGGCTCACCTACCGCAAGGTAAGCAGTAAACCCAATCTTGTATCAAGGGCACTCTTGAACAAGGTTGGGCCAACAGGCTCAAATTCACGTTACTAATAAATACAAATGCTAAATTTTCTTTTCTTTACTCCTTGGTGTTTGCATGTCGGGATTATGTTGGGCCAATAAGGTATGGTGAGTGCTATATGTATGTGGGGTGTAGAGACGGGTTTCTTGTGGGCAGTTCCTTCGTTTGCTGGTTGATTTGCGATTTCGTTGCCCAAGATTCCAATGTGTGCTTTGACTTTTTGTATTGTTATGTTGTGTTTGGTCCATAGAATTTGGTGGGCTATGTTTGAGATGAGTAGTTTATCAGGGTGATTGTGTTGGGATGAGGGGTGGTGGATATGATTATTAATGAGGTATATGTTATTGAGGTTGTCGGTAAATATGAAGGTGTCTTGCAGGTGGTCTTTTGTAGCAATGAGGGCAAGGACTAGGGCGTTTAGTTTCGTGCATAATATGGTAGTCCGGGGAGGCTTTCTACAATGCGGAGGTCATTGTTTGAATTATATAGTACTCTTGAGTCGGCAATGTTTCCTATATTGTATTCATCTGGTAGTATGAAAGAGCCATTTGTGTATTCGCATTGTTGTGGGTTGTATTTGGGGGTATTTGTGTGGTAGAACATGTTAGGGAGGAGAGTTATATAGTTATGAAGGGTTGATGAGGTTGGTTTTGGGGTTGTTTGCGGATGTTTGCCATAATTTTATGAATTTGACGTTGCATTCTATGGGTGTGGGTTGTATAAGGTTAGTTTACACATGTGTGTTGTAAAATTCCAAGATGTTGGCTATGAAATTTTAAATTAGTTGTTGGTTTCCTAGAAGGAATCTTTGGTTGTGAATGCATATTATTAATGTGTAGTGATTTTCGTTTTGTGTTGTCTTCTTATTAGCATTTGACTTCACTTTCATTGGTAGCATGTGATGTGTAACAAGCCTCGAGACCTTGAAATGCCAAACAGATCGATTTGAGCTACATTCCCCAAGAGTTGAGAATATGAGCATCATTTGACATGTTGGAGTCTAGACCTTGAGAATTGCAAATAACGGATGGAATTGAGATGACATGAGGCGGCCATGACTAGAGAGGCCTAGGAGGTCGCATGCAAATGGGAGACATCCACCGTAGCATTTACAACTCCCAAAAATATCCGGGATCACTCTAAATCTCCACAATGTGCACATTGGCGTGAGCCACACTATAAAGACCTACTTCAACCCTCTACCCACAAAAATACGTAATAGGTGTAATTAGCTTAGACTTTTTAGAATGGGGCTCAACCTTATCATCATGCATTCCACTCTTCTAAAGTAGGCATGAAGCCCCAAAATATACGACAAGGGCACATTCATCATGGTGTTGGATTTGAGTTATGTGTTGTTTTTGTGGTAAATGTATCTTACTTGTTTCATATCCCATATTCCAAAAAAGCATCAAATGCCTTGATAGAAGAAAGCGAGAAATAGATGTTGAATCTAAGGAAACCTTCTTCCACTTTATTAAAACCGATGTGTGTATAATAATGGATGAATTGTGATTGTGTGCAAATCCCTTTTGAGTAAATTTCCTCTTTCATGATCTTTCTTTAAGAACCTTGAATATAAAGCTACGCCACAATAACTCATGATACGGAAGTCCCACAAATGTAGGAATTGCCTCAATTAATTATGGTTATTGCTTTGGGTGGATGCATAAAGTGTGACATTTCATGCAAAGTGGCTCAAACTATTTGCAAATATGAACTCAAACTCATGTGGATCCTCAAGTTTCAGAAACAATCTTCAGAATAAAAGTCCTCTTTCTTTGTAAGTGATTGCGTAGGCCCTTCTACAATTCTAGCCCTTGAAGACTGGAGAACCCCAATCTAAGCCTAATGATGTCATATGGAGGGGTCTAAGATTTACTTATTGATGTTTTCAACTGAGAGTGGTCAAAAGCAACCCTATTTAAAATTGGTTCATTTACCATATTCACTATTCCACCTAAAATAAAGATATTTGTGGTTCCATGGATAAGTTGGAACATTTCAATCAAGTTTGTATAAACTCAAATACATACCACAAATATCTAATCACCATTGTCACATCATGTGATTCTATTTTCACTTCCTCTTTTTAATAATTGCAATACCATAGATTACATAAAATATTACTACAATGCTTGTTGGGGGGTCGTGCAAATCACCACGTATCCTATATAGAAACACCCTTGGACCTTCTTTAAATATTACCTACTGATTCTAGAATGTGGTACATATTTTGAGCACACGGTCCAATCTCATTGTAACATGTGTCGATATGTTGTCCATTCATAATCACTAGCCTTCTCATATACCACTCAAATATTAGGTGTCCGATCAAGAAGAGTGACCACGTAAGGCCCGTGACACACCTTAAGTGTCCTCCCAATGAGATAAATTTCCTTCCGATGGGCATCTATATGACCACAACGGTGTAGCCAAAAGTACCACCGTAGAGAGCGCTCTCTTTCATCCTTACCGGTGCCAAAACCTATTTCTCCACATGGGATTCAAGAGGGTCCCATCCAATGTCAGATTGCCACATGGCAAAAACTCGAGGAAAATCTACTTACGTTTCGTTGGAATAGAGAGAGCCGTCTACGAGACTGTGTCCAGATTGCGAAGTTGCCACTGGACCTCAACCAAAGCAGCTAGGGCTATATTAAACGGTGTTTAGTCTGCCAAATTTTGTGCCATCGTGTCAATCCTCCAACTCTGATTCAAGTTACTTTGCTACAGATAATTCAGAATACTAGAATTCGGAACACCACAGTGACAACTACCATTAGTAGTACACAGTCCCTTCAACTCAAGGAAGCACTGAGGACCTCACTTTTTTCAGCAGCCGACATGTGAAAAAAACATTGTGATTGGACACTCATCGAACGTCCGAATTTTGATGAACGATCGTGAGCTTCCACGCACCCGTGATTGAATGTGAGCATGGCCCACCTTCACTGAAAGCTCTTGGTTATGCACCCATGCGTATTCTGTAAGCTGACTTTGGTCAATGGAGACAAAGAAAGGGCAGACGTTCATTTTGCCACCTGACCTTGCGTGACCATAACACTGCTTTGGTTTGCGAGACAGGGGCTTTAAACTACACTAAATATGATATTTAGTGTCACTTACTATTTGAAATCACACAATGCTATAATACCTGTTTACTGTGTATCTCGTATCTTATCAAAAATTGTTATAGAACATTAACAATTTTACTTGGTGAAAAATTACATCAGTAGTAAAAAGATATAGCATTGTGTAAATCCAAATATTAAGTGACATTATATGTCATATTTAGTGTAGGTTCTAAACTTGTGATGAGAGCAGATTTTACTCCCCTTGATTCCTGATAATTAACGGTTTTAGGATAAATGTTGAAGAATATGTGAACGATAGAGTGAGCTTTCATCTTTACATTGTGATGATTCAAAAATGTCATGATCATCATGTAAGGTATATTGGGGGGCACATCCAACTTCACATGGACTGGATTGAGAATTGTCACATATGTCTAGCAATTGAGAATTATGTGGGTTATCATTTCAAGCTTCGGGATTGAAGTAGAGATGTAAAAGTTATGGGTTGAATTCAGATTGAAGATTCTTCTTTCTCTTTAACGATTGTTTAGACCTCCCAGTTATGTCAACTACTGAAATTAAACTAATGTTTGTATATTTCATAAATAACATGTTGTTCTCTCTCTCAAACGTAGTGTTGAAAACCTGGTTCCATTGAACATTGCCCAAAGGGCACCAATGTTACCCGTGCAAGCTCAAAATAAAGCTTTACAAAATCTAATTAGCAACAACGTCATTTCTTGGGATATTCAAATCCCTATAAAACCAATTGATCATTCAAGAGGATAAGGGTTAACAGAACTTGTCACAATTACTCATCCATGGAGGTGTAATATTTTCCATATTCCTAAATTGTGTCCATGAGTTGATTAGTTATGACTAAAAACCAGCTTGAGTAGGTGGATGACTCACCACTCTCTCATTGGTTATGTAGTCCATACGCGAGTTGATTTTGGGTGGGTGGGTGGGTGGGGGAGGGTTACTTATGCAATGTTTGGCACTATAATGAGCTAGACATATTATGACAAAAAATGAATCTCTTTATTTATGACAAAGTGTACCTCTTACAATTGTTATATTATGCCATTGAAGCCTGACGTATCCTTACAAAATTTGGTGAAGGCTTTAAGTCAGTTAAGACAAAAAGGATTCATTTCGCTCCCTGATCTTCAGAGTCTTTTGTATACCTGGGCATAGGTGTGTAGTTCAATGCACAAAGTTTGAGGTCTTACTGGATGCGTAATGAGGCAGGGGAAGTCAGGTTCGCACTGAAACTACTAATTCAATATTTTGGTGGAAATTAACTAGTACTCTATACTACTATCTGCATAGCTGTGGAGTGAAACAATCTGTGAGGGTGATATATATCCAAGTTTTTGTTTGTTGCGCTACAGTGGCCGTGATATTTAGTATGCGGTTGGAATCAACAGTGAATCTCAAATTTGGTTGTTCCACACTATTACCCGTGGCCGAATATGCTAAAAGTTGTACAGTGCCCAACTCCATGCCACTTTTGAATCTTCTTCTTGCCTCTGGCCGCCTCAAAAGCTTTATTGCTACAAGTTTCATCCTCTCCACTCTTTCTTCGCCCCAACTGCTAGCAACCTAGGGGAAACATCCACACTTTCTTGTTTGTTGATGCAAAACCAGAAATGTTCTAGTAATTTTATGTATGGTTCACACGATTTGACTCATATATGAACTATGGTCCACAAGATTTGATATTTCTCAGTTACTCGAACAGGGTGTATAACTTTACTCCTAATTCATCTGCCGACCAACCTCTGAATACAGTGCTAGTAGGTATACTCACTAGTCTAGAAACTGACTAACCTGCTCTATACAAATCAGTGCGCAATATATTATTGAATAAAGCTCGGCTAACTAATGTACATAGCTCACCTCAATTTTCCATTGATCAAACACAAGGCATTAATTTGCACGTGAAGATATTCGTGGGACGCAATGGTCAACACAGTTGATGATTGGAGAACATGGGGTATATCAACTTCTTTAATTCGTCTCCCAACCTCTGAATATGATGCTATACCTACCAGTTTACCTAAATTGAACCTGCTCTAAGTACCAGTGTCTAGGAATTAAACCCTCAACACACAGTAATTTGCACCTGTCAAAGATACTCGCGAGACGCAATCGACACATTCGAGGGGAAGGGATTGAAAATTTATTATAAAAAAAAAAAAAAAAAAAAACAGTTGGCTGATCTTGCGGGGGGGATGCGAGTGCGTGACAAGTGGGGGTGGAGCATCTGAACCATCCATTCCGAATGCTCTCTGGTAGTAGTAGTGGTACTATTTGGAGTGAATAAAAAATTAGTTTTGTGGCAGCCTGCAGACAGGGCTATATAACATCAAGTGCAGAGGCGGAAGAGCTCAACTCTTGCAGCCAGGGTTTCAGTTTTAGATACAGTTCCACAGCTCCTCCAGTAGCCAGTACTACTCATCAGCAACTCGCTGTGGACTTCGATCATCCATCACAACTACTAGTGTTGTCTGTGTGAATTAGTTGAAGAATCATATCATCAGAAGCTTGTTGGCTTGTTTGGATCAATACTGTGTATCATCATCTTGTGGAGGCTATCTATCTGCACTAGAAATTGAATATCATCAATCCGCATCTCAGTCCTAAGTTACTTAGTGCTGTTCTTCAAATCAGTGATTCTAAACAGCTGATGTACTGTCTTCTGGGGGTGCAATATCTGATCATACCAACTGGACTGAATCACCTGAAACCCTGACCAAGCTGCAAGAAGTTGGAAGTTCAACAACTTAGGATCATCTTAAAGCAGTGTGCTTCAGTAGCTGTGGATCAAGTGGAGTTCTGTGAATTGCTGTGTTTTTTTTTGGGGATCCATCATCATCACTGCAAGCTTTCTGCTGCAGTTTGAGCAGTTTGAGATTCAGTTTGAGATTCAGTTTGAGAAGTTTGAGGGATCAGTTTCATATTTGCTCCAGTAGTGAGTGACAGTGTGACTACGGCTGCAGATTCAATCTGCACAAAACTAGTAGTGCCCAGCAGGTAATTGCAGCCACAGTAACCTGAATCTTGACCATAGCTCCTGCACTTGTGACTTGTGACTCGCAGACTTGTGACTGATACTCGACCGACCGATCAATCGATCGGAAGGGGAAAAAAAGCGAGCTTGGTGGTGGTGGTGGTGGTGGTGGTGGTGGTAGTTGGGGTACAAACAACTCCAGCAATCTGGCGGTGTCCTCGACTTAATTGTCTGACTCCGGTGTGATCGGAGGTTCCTTGAAGGTTATTGACGTGCAGGTTCAAGGAATCAAACACATACACATGGAAGCTGCACGATTTTGCTCTGTTGCCACCGAAGATCACGCATCAGTCCGTGAGTGCACACAGCATTATCTTATTCTTAACTGCAAGTGAAGTGAATGTGTGTTGATGAAAACATATATTGAATTAACCAGATATGTAGGAATTTCTACAAATCTAGGAGTCTTCTTCAGCTGAATGTATATTGAAATGTGACTTTTTGCATCTTAGAAAGCAAACAGTACTTTGCTACATTGCGATGTGTCCTGAGTATTGCTGAATTCAAATACTCAATTCTTGTGTAGCATACATGTTCATGCATTTTACATCATCATAATATCAAAGTGGAGCCCCACTAATTGAAATGTATTACTATTCATGCATGCAGTGTTGATGTCTGGATTGTCATCTTAATCAATATATGCTGTGATTTCAAGTTTTATCGCAATGCATTCTATGGCCTGCAAGTATGTCAGAAATTCTGTGCTGATGATGACTTGGAGAATTTTAACATTGTTTATTGAGGTCTGAGGTAGTAGTATTTAGAACCTCTTGGAGCTTCGAGTTTGACGGATGATCTGATGTGGTGAATTGGGTGTGCTTGCAGAAATTGCGTCTGCAAGAGGACTAGAGATGGCCATGCCACAAATCCAAGACGCTGGAATCACTGCCGAACAGGTAATTCCAAGTTCGACCTGATCCGAATGAGTCTATTGTTTCTAATTGGCTGTACATCTTTTTGAGCTCAGCTAGCTAGCTAGTACTTAGAGCCAGCATTTTGTGGGCCCCTTGCTAAGTAGTACCCCATGGCTTTGGCCGTTGGTGGATAGCTTTTCTTTCCAAGGAGATTGTGAGTGGTACATTGATGTTGGTTATGCATTGAAATTGATGCCGCACCCATCTGAAGAACATTAACCCTGCAAGTACAAAGCATCGAAAAGTTCCTGCATACAGTGCTTAAAAAGCTGACAAATGATTTATATTGGGAATATTGGTGGATGCAGTTGATGATGCGCAGGAACATGTTGACCCCGTACAATGTCCTTGGACGTCTTCCCACGGGTGCCTATGGCGCTGTCCCAGAGAAGCAAGTGGAAAACCTCGTGGCCGACCTTCTGGACTCTCTTGAACGCCCCACTGTGAAAAGGTAATTTCCAAACCGTGATAAGTGTAATTTGGTACATCATCAGGAATGCTAATTAATTTGTAGCATCTGAAAAAAATTCAATCAATTAATGATGTCTTGAGCTGGCTAATGATTTGGCAGCTTAAGATATCCAACACCATCAACTTCATGATTGCGTCATTAATGGTCTTCAGCTTAATGGTGTTTCGTGATTGATTGATAAACATCACTAAAAGGTTGTTAGTTTATATTTAGTGTCATGTGTTGAGGTTGTTTGTGTTAAGAAATGGGAATTATCTTGTTAATGATGGTATTCAAATTGATTTTATGGCAGGCCAAGGTATCATATTGTGCACCTCGCCAGCGAAATGGCACCCGTGGCCAAGGTAATTATGACTAATTCCTTCAAAGCTATCAACCAGCACATTCTTTATCATAACTAGCTGGTAATTAATCCTCAAGTTTACTGACTTTTCATCGTGGTATGATTAGCTCTGCAATATTGATAGATATTTGCTGACAACAAGGAGACTGATTATTAACAAGATGTGGGGGTTTGGTTGTGTGTGTGGCAGGTGGGAGGATTAGGGGACGTTGTTACTGGTCTCGGCAAATCGCTCCAGAAGAGAGGCCACCGAGTGGAAGTTATCCTTCCCAAGTACAAGTGCATGGACGTCAGTGTTGTCAAGAATCTCAAGGTAATTCATTAATTTGCTTTGGAGCTCAAGAATCCTTAATTATTTTCTTCAATCAAATACTGCAAGTGCCTCAACAATATATCCTTAATGCATCTGTATGGGGTGGAAAATTTTATAATGCTTTAGAATCTGAACGGGAAAAACAATTCTTATTAATTATGCTTCCATCGATCTGTGCAGAAATTGAACAAGCAATTCTACTCTTACTATGATGGCGCGATGCACAAGAACATCGTCTGGACCGGCGTGGTTGAAGGTGATCATGACACGTTGACTCATTTAGTTGTTTCTGTTTGCAATTTCTACATGATGTTCAAACTGTGTTAACTTATGCAATTATAGGCATTTATAATTTTTTGCTAACTCGAAGACAAAAAATTCAACCTGCAGGTCTTTGGGTGTATTTCATCGACACACTTCACCCGAAGAACTTCTTTGGCCGTGAAAGGTTCTACAGTGAGCCCGATGACTTTGACCGCTTTACCTACTTCTCACGGGCAGCACTGGAGTTTTTGCTGCAGTTTGGGAAGCGTCCCAACATTATTCACTGCCACGATTGGCCTGTGGCTATGGCGGTAAGAGTTTTCTGCTAGTTATTATTGTTTCCTCATATCATGAAAATATCTATATATGTGTGAGTTGAGGTCCTTGGTTCAATTATGACTTTATGTTGTCTAAATTGGTTGTTGTGGATATTTCAGGTGCCTCTGCACAGGAGCATCTACGCCGGCTTGGGTTTGGACTCCAAGATTGCTTTCACATGCCACAATTTTGAGCACCAAGGAGTGGGTTCGATGGACTCCCTTGCATCCTGTGGCATCCGGTTCAAGGACCACATCAAGAAGGAACACTTCAAAGACAATGTTGTTCCTGACAAGATCAATCTACTGAAGGTGAGATTCAAATAGTTAGTTATTTGTTTCTTATACACATGAATGGGTTTAGCAAAGTATATAGAGAAACTGCAGGAAATAGGTTAAGCAATTTCTTTATTAGTATGTTCCCTCTACTTTCAAACTGAATTGTGACTTGGAAATCTTTGTGGACAGGGTGGACTCCTTTTCTCCGACTTCGTGACAACAGTTTCTCCTACTTACGCCAAAGAGGTTGTAACTCAGGAGGTAGGAAATTAAACATCTTCCAAGTCCTGACCTCACCTTGTGTACAAAGGCACAAGACCAACTTCAGGAGGAAGTAATAAATCAATTCAGTCTTCGTTAACATTCCTAATTGTGATTCAAAAATACTGCTGGCCTAACCTTTCTCGATGAAATATTGCTGCAATTTGTTCCTACTGGAAAAAAGATGTTGACTCGTGACTTACAATTGATCTCTGTATCTGGTGTAATTCAGGGAGGAGCGGGGTTGCACACCACCATTAACAGTGTCTCCAAGAAATTCCATGGCATTGTGAATGGGATTGATGAGAAGGTTTGGAACCCTGCCACAGATCCTCACCTTGAATTTCACTTCAGTGAGGACAACTTGACGAATAAGCAGCTGATCAAGAACAAACTTCGACAACGCTTGGGATTGCAAATCCAAGAGAATGGTGAAGCGGAAAGACCCCTGGTAAGTGAATCATATCATCATAATTACATACTGGTTGATTAATTACACCTAAGTTTCACCTTAAATTAAACTGAGTACTTTCAATTCTTTCTGTACTATTTGATCATGTTAGTGGATCGATGCTTAATCAATCAGATTGCGATAAATTGAAAATAGGCATCAAATTTTGTGTTCTAATGTGAAGACATTGTGATTTTTCAGGTTTGCTGTGTTTCCAGGCTTGTGCCCCAAAAGGGTGTTCACCTCCTTCGTCAGGCCATCTTCCACACCTTGGCACGGGGAGGCCAATTTGTCCTTCAAGGCACCAGCCCAATCCCTGCCATCCAGGTAAATTATCAGACAGGAACCGCCAATAAAAGTGCATAATCATTATCCTCTTTATGTCACCCCAATTATGCATAGTAAATTCGTATATTTAATCATGAGTACGTCCAGTGTTTGTTTTCTTATTAAATTCAACCATGATTCCTCAAATCTGTAGCATTTACCTTGGAAACTGGAAATTGCAGGAAGAGTTTGATGACCTCGCCCGCCAATTTGAGAACCATCCTCACATCCGACTACACTTGAGGGTTGAAGAGAACCTTACCCACAACATTTTTGGAGCTGCGGACATCTTTGTGATCCCATCCATGTTTGAGCCATGTGGTCTCACTCAGGTACTTGCCATTATTCCACAGCCTCCTGCAACACCCTATAAATTAGTTTGATCCCTCCATCAACTTTGCAAGACTTTCACATGTGAAGAATTCACCTCACTCAACTGCTTCTTCTATTCTCAGTAGATCAATTTGTTAATTGCAATAATTAATATGGTATGCATGTGAATTTCGTATTGATCCATGTGCCTCAAACCCAAGGATTGTTGTGGTGATTTCTGTCATGAATCTGATTAAATCTGTGTTTGCTTTGCAGCTGTATTCAATGAGGTATGGTGCCATCCCTGTGGTCCGCAAGACAGGAGGCCTTGCTGACAGGTTAGCATTTTTTTCCCCAGCAACCTTCACAGTTTCAATTTCAGCTCTAAGTAAATCCACTCACAACTTAATATCCACTCACAAGCTGGGCTCTACAATACTTGTTACTCACGATAATCATTACCAGAAACTCATGCTTTAAAATCAGCAGATAACCAAACAGTCGCCAAGGTTGAAATAAAAACCAATATCAACCCAGGGTACTAGGATAGCCTTATGCAATGGTTGTAGTAATCTTGTGTATATTTTGGCTTTGTGGCAGTGTGTTCGATGTGGATTGCGAAGCAGTTCCTCTCGAGAAGCGAAACGGGTTCACATTCATCAACCCTGATGAGCAAGTAAGTTAATTAAACATTTAGTTTAATTTTGTGGACATCTAATGTATTATCCAGCCCGCCATGCAACAACAATATCACCATCTTTTCCCGTGAAAACACATTATACATGTATATGTGTCCTTGTAAACTGAGTGACGAGGCTAACGAAACATGAAATTTTATGCTAATTAATTGGTGAATGTGTTGTATTCCAACAGTCTGTGTCGGACGCTCTTGATCGCGCATTGGATTACTACAATGAGCGCAAGCAATGGTGGAAGGAATTGCAGCACACTGTGATGAGAATAGACTTCAGCTGGGATGCTGCCCCTGTGGACCAATACATTGACCTGTACGAGAGAGCTGTGGACAAGGCCCACAATGCCACGTTCACCCCCATCGTCTGAAGTCACAGAGGTTTCAACCCAGTGACATCCCATTTGGCGCCTGAGGTGGCTGGCTGGCTGGCACTCAACCAAGATTGGGGAAGATAAAGAGGATGGCACACACTTCCTTCCCTAGAACATAAACCTCCGCGTCCAACTCCCCTGTGCTCCCTCAATCTAAGCCATCGATCCTCCACTATCTGACGGCCTTGACGAGGCGATGGCACCACCCAAATGGGAATGGCTAGTTTTGTTCGAGTCCCCCTTGCCCACTGATTAGTTTACTCAATTATGTATAAGTCAGCTACAGTTAGTTAGTTAGATAGTGGTGGTGTAGTATTGCTGTGTTGGCCTGGCACTTCAAGGCCGACCAAGTATTGCACTGCAATCTGTTGGTGTAACCTAAAATTGTACCGTCTAGATCGACCCCCATCGGCCTATGATCAAGAGCACATCCTTCTGAAACATTCTTAATACTTTCCTTGTAACCTGTAATTGTGACGTGTACACTACCAGCCTCTCGGAGTTAATAAAATGTAATCTTGCCATACTCACTCTTTGCCAGGCTGCTGTATATTCAGATTTCCAAGTGATCAGCAATTATCGTGTTAGTTTGCAGGATGCATGGGTCTATGTCTGGGAAGAACTGGCGGTTAGTTACAGATGAACCGGTTGAGTTTGAGAAATGACCGGTTAAAGTTGGAGAATTCAGGAGAATTACTGATCATTTTAGAGGAATCTATAGAATATACCTCAAATGAATAAAGCAATACCGGAAGATGTCAACATGTAACCGGCTGGATTTAGAATCACTAGGATCTTGACCAACTATGCCCAAAAATTTCCCGGGCACTGGCATGGTTGGTCGTGACAAGCCAAGTTCTGAATTATAATTAGTACGTATGAGTCATAAAATCAAACGAAGTTATGTTTGCCTAGTACGTTCAAGTTCTGCTGAGAATATGGCAATTGTTGTGATGACAAGTGGGAAGTCTAGGCTTCCCCCGGGGTGGTTGTACACCATTCTGTTCCTTGCAATTGAATTTTTAATTTGTGCCCAAAAAAAGAAGACAAGTGGGAAGTCTAGGAGGACTAGCTGTATATACAAGGTAAGGAATGATGCAACTCTGGAGTTGGATTTGAGATATATTAATAGGCTCGTTGACTTACTGCCTGTCATTTGAATATAGAGATGTCTGGACTCTGTTTGTGCCACAATACTATGCCAAGTCCTCCATCGGCTGCATATCTGGAAATTTGAAATTTATGACATGAAGGATCAGGCTGCGGTGTGCAGAATAAAGTAAATCTCTTACTAAACAGTTGTTTTCAGAATTTTCACACTGATCTGTAACATGGAATTCTTTTGTTTCAAATTCCAACTTTCTACTTCTTATCAGCCAACTTATCAAGGATAATGAGATTACTATACTAAATATTGTATATATTGTATTCAGTATCACTAATTCTGTTTGTCTTGCTCAATGCTAATTGTAAACCGCCCGTGTAGTTCACCAACACCAAATGTAAACCTAACATTATTTGTCATTCCTTGTAAAAAATAATGAACATTAGAGATTTACAATGTTGCAATTAGTATCACTTACCAAGTGTTATCTTCACCCAAAAATCCATCATCCATTACAATATTTCAGACATGTTAAGATGCAAAATATACCAAACTTTATTTCAATAATTGACATTTGGATTCAGAACTAAAAGTAAGTTGGGATGACAGCACTTGTAAATTTATTCATAAGAAGTGTCCTGACTAGAAAAAGTTACCACAATGACATAAAATGCCATATGACACTAGATACAATATTTGGTGTAGTTGATTGTATTTAGCTATTGAAGTTCAACAGAAGGCAGGCTTGCATATTTACATGCATTTTAAATGAATATGAAGGTGCAACTTTCCATGTATTAAGCTTTTTGTTGATGGCATTGACATGCAAGCAATCCAACGCTTGAGGTAATCGTATTTGCATACGAGCAAATCCAAGCTCTCCTTGTCAAAATACACTCTAACCTCCCTAATATCACGCTTGTGGCAACCAAATTGCACATGATATTCAAGAGGTATAGGTATGTAATGTTAACATGGATGTGTGATAATAGAGAATTAGTGTAGCATGTGACATTATGGAATAACACAAAATCAACATTGCAATAATTACAATATTTACAATGATGACAACGTGATGCGTGCGAGCATGTGATTTGATTTCTTTGGTGGATTACTTTAATGTCAAAACCCATGATATATGGGAGGGAGATTTAAGCTCAGAACATCCATTCCCTAGAGTTTTGAGATATAAGAGGAGTGACAAGAAGGAGAGTGATATTACGGAGGTTAGAGTGTATTTACGAGTCTCTTAACTTATTAAAGTTTGCCAAGTAGCCATTGACAATTTCTTGTTAAGAAGTAACTTATGGACTTGCACAAACGTGTGTCACCATGTTCCAATACAAAGAGAGGGAATTATCGCATATGAGCATACCTCTATATCCATCAAACATAAAAGCCTTAAAATGGTATGCACCCAATGGTTACTCTTTTAGTTGATTTGATACTTGTTGATTTGATTTGATAGCTCAAAAGACCTTGATTAGCCTAGTCCAAGGCTATTGAGATGAATCGGGCACAACTATATAGGGGTCAAGTTTTCATGTTGGATGGATGAGAGGTACACTTGTATGCAATAATTCCCTCTCCTTCTAATACCAGGCATGTGTTAAGAATTATCCCACATGTCTTGAAACCAACCACCTGTTAAATAAATAGGTAATTTAGGGCTTCTAAAGTAGAGGTGTATTATTTGGATGTTTTTTGACCTCTATGCACCCACTTCTTGTAGGATATAAAACACACAATTAGTGCAAGGTGATTCTTAATCATGCATATAGTCATTTGCCACATAATTTTTGGAGCTCACTAAATGAATACCTTGTTCAAATATCAAAGTGAAGATTCTTGTGCTTATTATATGGTCATATAGTGGGTCCCCCCAAATTTTGTTGGCAAGTGAGGCTATAATGGTTAGAATATTTTGAACATATAGTTTTTTTTTTTAAACACATGAGTTTTTGGTGTCCATTCTTAAGTCTACAACTAACCACATGCCAATCAAACATAGGCGTCTAGATTATTGTTGTGTTCACATTAGGCATGTGTGCCTTAACTGAAGCAGCCATAGTATGAAGGAGAAAGGGAATTATTGTATATGAGCGTACCTCATCCATCTCACATAAAAACTTGACCCCCTCAATATGTTTGTTGCCAATTCATCTCAAACGAGCTCAAGTAAACTAATTCCATTGTCAAATCAACTAAAAAAAAGAAGCAACCTCCAAGTTGCATACTATTTCAGGGCTAATGCTTCATTGTAGATTTGTTGATGCAACACAAGTTTCGATGTGTAAATCTAAACAGTAGAAATTAAAGAACATGAAAAACCAACCGAATAACATCCACATGCCTTACACAAAGATCGAGGGGCGATTTTCCGGCAACGTTAGGATGCCATGAGCTTGCAGATGAGAAGCAAGGCCAGGGCTAGACACACACCTCTTTGAGCTAGACCACCACCAACATTACCAAAGGTAAAAGGAATCTAATAAAAAGATGGTCTCCCTATACAAGGTTGATCAATCTCAAATAGGTGCCTCTAGACTAATTTGGAACATTTGAGGCTAATTCCGGAGTTGAAATACTCTTCAAAATGAAAAGTACGTGCTAAAATACAATTGTCTGTGATATTTAGTGTCCCTAAGGTAACTTTTCGGATGACACTTATGAATAAGTGAACAAATACTGTCCTGGATCATGGATGAGTTCATCCATCGGCCAAAACCCTACCTTCTCTTGTCAGCAACTTGTGATGAAATATTGTCATGGATGATTGAAATTTGGATGAAAAACCACTTGGCAAGTGACAGTAATTGCAACACTGTAAATCTATAATCCCCAAGAAAAATTTACAAGGAATGACAAAATAATGTGGGGTTAACATTTAGTGTTGGTGACACTATACCGCGGTTTACAATTAGTATTGAGCAAGACAATTAGAATTGGTGACACTAAATATCATATTTAGTGTAGTTCCAATGAATTACTCACAGAAGGGTTTGGTTAAGAACTTAAGGTAGAGGGTGCTAAATCCAACACCCCATCCAAAACCAACACCTATAAACGCCTCCCAATTGCCAACACTCTACAACCTTGAACCGTTATCCGGCGGTGTAGGAGTGTATGGGCCCACGGAGTGACGGTTTTAGGTGCCATTAGTGGTGCCACCACATAGCGGCCTCCACTACTTCCACGTAGGATAGGTAACGGGCTCCACTCTATCTTGGGTTGGTTCAAGGTGGGATTAGGGTGGCTTGTCAATGCCTATTCTAGCCATTCTATTCACAACGCCAAGGAGGTAGGCCCACAAAGCACAAAAGGGTCATTCCCCGGGATGCAAGGGGGTTGGTTCCCAAGATGCAAAGGTGATGGTTTTGCAAGCAAACCGGGTGGGATCATGGAGGTAGCCATGTGGCTTTGCATACCATTACTACTTGGGCTTTGATGTAGTTTGGGTCTAGTACCCAACTATGTTGTGATGGTTCTAGGCAATGAAGGTGGGGGTCCTCATCATATGCAAGGTTGCCATACACGGGGCCTATGGATTGGTTTAAGGAAGCTAGTAGTTTTGACTTTGAATATTCATTAAATATTCAATCGAGACTAAAAATATTTTTTCTTTCTTGATGCCTATGTTTAGCCCAAAGGCTAATACGGATATATATTTTTTATATCAACCACATACCCATATGTATGTGCAATAGCTTAAAGTGTTGGTTTAAGCACCCTCTACCTTACTGCACTACTCCATTTTGTCACGATTCATGATGCAAGTGCCAAGTGGTCAGACAGCAAGGCCACTTAATTAGGGAGAGAGGGAATTCTTGTATGAAAGCGTACCTCTCATTCATCCAACATAAAAGCCCTTGAAATAGTATGCAAGTATGCAATCATGAGGTATTTTTAGGGGTTGATTTGACACTAGAATTAGCTTCAAAAGACCCCAAATCAGTCTACTCTTTGTCATTTCAGATGAATTGGCAACAAACGTATAGGGGATCCAAGTTTTTATGTTGGATGGATGAGATATACGCCCATATGCGATAGTTCCCTCTCTCCTTGAATTAGGTAGTATAGAATAATTAAAAGCCTCTCCCTAGATGGGGCTAGACCTCGACCCAGTGTTCAAGTTTGAAGTGTGCACATGCATTTCAATGTGAAGGGCTTCAAAATAATCACACTTCACTCAAACTTTCAAACTTTTTTGCAACACTTCACCAAGAAAACTAACTTGATATTGGCCGTTTTGTATTGAATATGAAAATAAATTGATGTCTCACTATATTGAAGGAGTACATGCAAAAAAATGATGCACTAAAATTATTTAGATTCCCTACACAATGCACTTAACCATCATCCAACTCCAAAGGCAAAGTCCTCTGGTTTTTGGTCGATGTCCAAGTGTCAAAAGTTTTAGCCCAATCTATATTTTCCATCGGAAGACTGCATAATGACACTCGCATCAATGCATCCAATATTTCAAGTTTCAATCGACTTCTACGATCACTCTTCACCCAATTCTATTTGAAAAATCCACGTTCACATATAGTTGTGCTTGCCAAGCCGAAGTTGAAGTCAATGTTGAGTCGAAGTTGCAGAGTCGAATTTGCAAGAGTTATTGAGATTTGGAAGTGACTGCTAGAGTGCCAAGATCGGAGTCCAGCTATGTTTCTATTTGCAAATTGCAGCCACTGTATTTTGTGACAGGCAATTTTTGGAGAGGCCTTCAATGTGACGGGTGGACACTTTGCAGAGCACATTTTTGTGAAGTGCCCATCCAAAAAAAACTTTTTTGACGGCCAAAATGGCATTTGACAGGTGTTGAAGACTTCAATATTGAACATTGCCTCGACCTCTTTGAGTTGGGCCCCCACCATTATTTTCCATGTAAAAGGCAGTCTAGTATAATTATAACCCCAATAAATTATTGGTTTATTCATCTCAAGTGGATTCTTCTAGATTAATTAGGGGATTCTGATGCTAGTTTCAAGGTTGAATTATTCCCAAAAAAGAAACCTACATGCTATACATTCTAACTTCTTTAATTTCATGCATATGGCAACCAAAGTGCACGTGATATTAAGGAGGTATGTAACGTTAACAATGGATGCACGATAATAGAGAATTAGTGTAGCATGTGACATTATGGAATAACACAACATCAACATTGCAATAATGACAATAATCACAATGATGACAACGTGATGCGTGCGAGCGTGTGGTTTGAATTATTTGGAGGATTACTCTAATGTCAAATTTTGTGATATATGGGAGGGAAATGCAACAACAAGGAGGGAGAGTAGAACTGTGAATATTCGCTCCCTAGGGTTTTGGGATATAAGAGAAGGAATGACATGAAGGAGGGTGATATTACGGAGGTTAAGATGTGATAGAATTGCATGTTAAGTTTTCACCTCGGGTAATAGTGGTAGGGGCCCAACTCAAAGAGGTGGGTGTCTAGCCTTGGCCATGCATCATATGAGGGCCAATTCACACAAGGTCCCAATTGGGGGGAACATTGATGCGTACATGAAGCCAGTCATAGACCAACTGAAACAACTTTGGTGGCATGGTATGTAGGCAGACGACCACAACATATCGTCAAAGCTCACACGGAGGTTCAGACTCAAATGATGTTTGATGTGGACAATCAATGATTGTCCAGGATATGGCTTCCTATCTGGAATGACACACGTCAGCTATACTACCTGCCCTCCATGCGCGCTAGAGATGACCTCAGGATACTCCAAAGAGTTGTGTAAATGTTTGTACATTGGTTCACGACGCTGGTTGTGATCAAGGCATCACCCTTACAGAAGACAAATCTACACTTGCTGCATTTGGAAATGAAACAGAATCACGAGCGCAACCTAGAAGACCAATAACAACTAAGATACTGGAACGAGCAACCGAGTACAAAAACTGGCTAGAGCTAAGACTGTCATGTTGTCATACAACAATTATTGTCATTGTACATAAGGGGTCTGCTGGAGCGTGGGCCTCATACATCAATCATGAAATTGTCGCGCATTTTTAGGAGAATCTATGCTAAAGTCATAGACCCCAGTGACATGCTCAGCCTTAAAGAAGACGTTGCAGTGACAATATCAATGCTTGAGATTCACATGTCTCCGAGCTTCTTCGACGTGATATCATACCTTGTGGAAGAGTTGGAACTATACGGACCCGTGCACACACGGTAGATATGTAGCGTTGAGAAAATGAACAAGGTTCTAAAAGAATATGTAAACAACATGGCAAGGCCAGAGACATGCATAACGAAGTTATATGTGTTGGAAGAGACAATCGGACTAGTGGCAAAGTTCATGATTGATTATGAGCCATTGCATCGCAAAATATGGACAACTGAGGCCAACACAAAGATTAACGGGGAGGTTTTGGAAGGAGCTGCAACCACATCCGTTATCACACCCTACATGAGAGACATTGCGCACGAGTATTTGCTTCTAAATCGCACATCATTCCAACCACTTTGTAGATATGTGACAAATAAAACCATACAGAACCATTATTGAAAATTCTAGAAGAATGCGTTAGAAGAGATCGTGCGAACTGGAATGTGATCAACGGTGATGGCAGCCTCTGTGTCCATTACCATTCTGACCAAAACATATGTTTGTTTTGATGCAGGCTTCAATTAACGTATTATGGTCTTGGAACAGAGAATATGTTGCTGCCCGGGCAGAGTTCGAGGATGCAGTGCCCTTAAAAAACTCCCTTACTACATTTCCAAGTTTGGCCGTGTGGATGAGGGAGGCTATGCGGAAGGTGGGAAGAAAGGGAGAAGTTTTGGGAGACGCATACATGAAAAAAACTATAAATGCTCCCAAAATTGGTATCAAAATTATATTCCAGGATGCAAGCGTATGGGAACCATTATCGGTGCGATGATGGATCCTCGGCTAGAATGATGGATTATGATTGTGGTGTAGCATCTATATTGAGTGCGCAAGGTTCTACAATAGAAGGTGTGATGGACCAAATACACTATGTGGGAATCTTGAAGCACATACGAGTTATGGACTACGAAAATTTGTCACACCCATTACCTTAATGGAATGCAATTAGGTCCGGCATGGTGTGGACAATATGGGAGAATCCACATACAAAAGAGATGAATTTGGTTTCCTATTGGCCAACTTTTCATGGATGCTGGAACATCCACATGACCTATTTGTGTTGTCGCCCAAGGTCCAACATGTTTTCTACGCCAACGCAGAGAGCAATGGATCTTGGCGAGTTGTACTACATAGCGAGCCAAGGTCTAGAAGGTCTCAAGTCTTTGACTACGAGGAGTTCATAAACACTCGGGTGTGTGTTCCAACCCTAGAGACCGAAGCCCTGCTGGCCCCCATATCCAACATTCCCAACATGGTGGGTGGTATAATGTTGTGTGTGAGAGACGTAGAGCTCGTATTAGCACCTTTGTTGAGGGGAGAGTTTGACAACATATCCGATGAAGACTAAAGGTTTCCATGCGTCCTTTCGAAGGTGAAAACGTCAACTACAAGCCATAAATAGAAATGGAGAACTTGTAGTAATGCATGTTATGTCTCCAACATAGGAAAATGGCTACAAATTGCTAACGCACATTGTGTGCATTGTAATCCCTTAAAGTTGGTCCGTTGCCCACTGGCAGCACAAAGAGAAGAGCATGTCATCATGGGCAAAAGGATCTTGCGCACGAACAACACTGAATGCACACATTGACTTGCATATTGACCTGAACCACCCTATGGACAGAAGAAGTGGTCAAAGAAGGCACCAATAAGGTTTTAGAGCCCAATTTTGGGAGTTTCAACACATCATATATTGAGTATGCCCCCCCTACATGAATACATATTGAAATTGGCAATTGATTGCAATGGACACATATATAGGGGAGTATAAAGTGGGGGGGATAATGTACGTGTACAATGAGCAAAGAAAATAGACCCCAAAAATGTATGTATGATTGAGTTGCAATCTTTGCTTGCAAGGACATGCTAAAATAGAGGGTTCAACATGAAACCCCTTACATAAATACAATGAATGCCAACTATGTCAACGCACCCAACCTTAGCCAAAAACATCCTTCACATTCAAAACAAGTCGTATATTGATGCCCTTGGATATCTAGATGAGTTTCTCTCGAGGACAGGAAGCGGAGACATGGAAATCCATAAACACTGCAAATACACATGTGGCAAGCAACATTAGTACAGGTTTCCACAATCAACATATAGAAAATATTCATTTACTAGAGGAAAATGGCATGCCAAACAATATATATGGGAGAGTGCATACACAAAATTACAACATTGAGAAAATAATACAAGTGCGATACACACCGCACAGTCCATGTCCATCGACGAGTGGTGGTGTGTTGTGGCTCGCAGACCCCAAATCGGGGAAGGTCATCTCATCACCCTCAAGGGCACCTTCCACAAAGGGTTACAAGAATGTTTTAAAGTGATGGAGGTGTTTTTCTCTATCGCACATTGGTTCGCAATCGCTAACAAGAACGGTTCGATGACCATATGAAACCCCCAACTCCACATTATAGAGGTCTCTCCCGGACGACAAACAAGTGTAGTTTTCCAAAACATACCCAACCACCCAAGTCTCTGCAGATGTGCCCAAAACAAGTTGGTTCACACATACAAGTTTCATGGATGGTATTCTGATAGCCTTCAAGTCACCTAGCCAAGGCCGGTGAAATTCTGCACACGCATGGTTTGCCTCATTGTTGCCGCCACCCTATGAGATGTCCCATGTGTATGACCAAACATAGGTGCACAACAACCATCTAGTGCAGCAGATTCAAGGGATGGGCGGAGACTGGCATGCCTTTTTGTCGATGGTAAATTAGCACGGGTAGAGGTTTTGCGTAACAAGCAGGTAGTTGTGACCCAAAGCATTGCAAGGACCCAAAGGAATTTTGTCCACTGTTATCATCATTTTCCCCCTCAATATCTACCAGAGGATATTGAGCAATGGTGTGTACACCTGGAATTGTTGCAGAAGTAGGCTGCACCAAATGGGCAGCCAATAGTTGTAGCAGCGACTCATTACCATGTGCCAATGAACCCTGGATGGGTTGGTCATCATTTTGGGCACACTCGCTCCCTTCACCCAATAACAAGGAACGTCCTTGTCGAGGGAGTTCCATGCATTTAGACTTCACGTCCGCAAGCACGATGGGCGGGAAATGTCCAAGTTGTACCTCCACTATGTGCCCATCGCATTGCACTAGCCGCAGACCATACACCGAAACATTCGCACCATGTGGACAATTATTGGCGATCGTGATTTCCTTTCCAATGTTATGCCGATCACGAAGGTGGGAAATATGCATTGATATTCTTGTATGAGCGCGACGACCCGGCCTGGCTACAATATTCGCATATGTTAGCTTTGAGGACACATTACCCCAATTGAAACGCCATTTTTTATGGGGAAATTTTCGTGCCAAGGGCACATTGGGTGGGGTGGGAGTGGAGGATCCACAACGTTGTTCGGAGATGAAAAGAGTTGGATGACACATCATAACTCCGACAAAATTCCACGAACGGATGTGTAGTGTGAACATGAATGACGATTAAAAATACTTCCGAAAGGGTTGGTGTTCAAAATCCAAAAGTTAATTCCATACACTTGAACATAACTATGGAACATGTGGAAAATCCCACAAACCTAAACCATCGCACAACATGAAAGCACGTAACCCACAATTGCATGACAATGCAAGTTGCATAGCCAAACATAAATTGCCATGGTTCAATTTTGAATTCGAAGTTGTAGTGTGCCCACATGAATGGCAAAGAACCATGGAAATCCTACCTGTTGTGGCAAGAGTTGTAGCAGTCGCATGCCCATGTGCCACAATTTTACACGTGTTATTCAAGAGAGAAATTGTGCGAATGACATTTTTGTATACAGGGAACGCCTTGGTACCACGACCCTGCTCATTCAAGGTGGTTCTCAATGTTGAGGAGGTCGATTGCGGATGTGAATCCCCCACATGTTTATGGCGATAGTAGTTACCGTGGGGCTTCTGGTCACCATCTCCCATTGTGGCCTAAACCCACAAATATAAGGCAACGGAAGACACAAACAGAACTCATGCGTGTGAAGGCAATGGTGTTTCTTGCCACCTTAGGGTTTCACACAAAACAACACTTCTTGTCTCTGCAAAAGATCGAACACCCAAGAAAATCAGATGATGTTTGGTAACAACAAATACTGGAAGAATAAACAAACTATTAAACCCTAAATTTGTTCCACTTGTGCTCATGTGCAAAAAACAGAAGCCGTATTCAGACGGGGGCCATTGTGGCAGAGAACGGGATGTGTTGGAATCGCAACGGAGAGGTCTCAGTATGGGTCCCCACCATGTGCCACCCGTGGGGAGTACAAACCCATACATGGAAAGGAGAGGAAATGTCCTAAACATGTAGTGGCATGGGGTGCCGACAATACCTGACACTGGTGCCAAGCCACCCAAGTATGGCAGCCACCATCACCAATACATTATGCAACCCATAAACGGCAACCCGTAGGCAACCCTATGCCCAAAATCTATACCCAAGACACAAAAAATGCCACCCAAAGGCTACCAAAATGGCGGCGGTCAGCTGAAAGGGTTGGCATGGCAACCGTCACCCATCTAAACCAGGTTACCCTTGGCATTTGGCGACATATACCAAAAATGTAGTCACAACGGCAGTGAAATTGTGGGTTTTAGTCACAATGGCAGTGCACACATAGGCTGCCATCACTGATGACCAGGGTTCATTTGGACACAATTTCTTCTAGTGCAAGTCTCAAGCCCCACTCATGTTAGCAAGTCCCAACATAGAGGCAATGTCCCAACTTGTGAGCCTAAAATAAACACTAAAGTATGGTTAAATATCATTAAAATATGATATTGATTATCATATGCAAAAATATTCACGGGACTTGGGTTAAGAGTTGGGTCTAGCTTTTTGCTCGACCCAACTTGCAACACACATCCCAAACCTCACCTCCAAAAAGTGTTGCCATGTAGGCATCCATGTCATACTTGGGACTTAGGACTTGGGACCCGTGTGAACTTTGAAGTTCTTACCCAACTTCCATGCTATCAACGGTTGAGATTGCATGGATTGACCTCATGTGGCTTGGGACTGGGGATCCCGCGTGAACCGGCCCTGAGGCACATTGTATGATCCAGAATGGAATTGTATGAGTTGTCCTCATTGGAACACTGGTGATGAGATCAGCCGAGTGAGGTTCAGGAAGCAGGGCCCATCACCCGGGGATTGACTATATTTGACTCCTCCTACATATGCACTACTCTACAAGTTACTGTTCCAAGTGTTTGGAAGCATAAAACAGGCAGCTTGGCTCTCCCAAACATCTATCCACCGGGGTGGTGGCGGGGATCGGCACGCCAGGATGGTCATGATCGTGATGAAGATGGTGAAGCTGAAGGGACACCTTCGGATCCCAAATCTGTTCGTAATTCTTCTCCTCATCGCCACTGCCACATTGTTGCTGCCTTCATCCGAAGCAGCAGCATCAGGATTTACAGTGTCTGGTCGCCATCTCCTCCGGAACGATAATGGTATGCATTTCTTATATGTAGCCACCTCTACATGCATTGCATATTGTTCCACTCCAGCTTGTTGTTACAATCTTGACGAATACCTTTCGAGTCCAGTTTTGGGGTTTTGATCGGTTTGAAAACGGGATCCAGTGAAGACATTATGTCTTCACTGGAAACTTTCACAGAAAACTTTTACAGATTTCTGTGAAACCAAGTAGCTGTAATTGTAGTTGCACCCGTTTCTCCTGTATCAATGGAAAGTAGTCATTATGTCAAGGGGCACTTTTTTTTGTAGTCTCCTTTGCGGATCCTATCCAAACTCTGACATTTGAAACTCTGCTTTGATTTGTTGGAGTGCAACTGATGGCTCTATAGATTTATACCCTGTTGCGTGATGTTCCACTGCAGATTGTTGTTTTAGTCTTGATAAGTCCGGTTTTAGGATTCTGATCGGTTTTGAGACGGAATTCAGTGAAGACACAAGGTCCAGGAATTGTACAGATTTCTGTGAAGGAAGTACCCATTTCTAATCCTCTGTGAAAAGCACTAGTTGAATGTCAAGGAAAGCATTTGTGCTTTGTTGTCTCCTGTGGTGATTCAATCCAAAATCTGCACACCTGTCATTTAAAACTAGTCTGCGTTGAAGATAACTTGTTGGATTGCAACTAGCTACTTTGCCTCGGACTCGAACTTTTAAAAAAAAGGAAAAAAAAGTAAAGATTCCTCTTGCACCCTAAATTTTTGGAAGGAAACCAACCACTCCAAATCCTCAGGATTGTGCACTGCACATGCAGAGGATCTGATTTAGCCTAGTTTGGGGTGCATGGAATTCTGAAATCAGCAGATATTGGGATGATCTGGTCTGGTCTGGTCTGATCTGAGCATGTTTGGGGTGGGGGGGAAATTGTGTCATGTGTAGGGAAGTTGTGATACTGATGATGCGTTTCCAAAGTATTGTGGGCTAGCTGATGGGTATAGCATTTACATATTATTGTGAAATGATGATGATGATGATGATGATGGTTTCATAATAGATTGATCCTTTATCAGCTTGTCATCATGTTATCTGTTGATCTCTTCCTGTGCAGTTCTCGGCCCATGGAGGAATGCGGGCAGGGAGTTCTTGCCTGCAGGCTTCTCAGCATCAGACTCGGCCCCGGATCTGAAGGTGAGTAATTAGATTGCCTCGGTCCTTGTGGTCCTACTCAAGTGTCATTCTCGCACATGTAGCACTATATAAGAATGAGAAGTTCTGATAGATGTTGCAAGTAAATATTTGGATGATCATTTGTGCTGATTTCTATGAAAAATGCTACTTGGTTGCATTAGAGAGTGGAAATCTTCTCGAGTTCAGTCCCAAATGCTGAAATTAATACTCTCTCTCTCTCTCTCTCTCTCTCTCATTTCCAAGCATGTCATCAGTACTCCTCGTTGTGGAATGACCTCAGTTGATTAAATTTATCAGAATTAGAAGCTGTTCGAGAATCCAACACGGATGTCTTGAGCAGCAAGCATGCAGCTTCACTCAAATCAACTACTTATGCGAGTTAATTCTCATGCGAGAGAATTGTTTGAATTCTTATGTAACATGTATGATTCATAATTAACATGTTAATGCTTATGTTAATTCGCAAGGTATTTGTCGTCGATTGTCTGTTCTTGGTGCATACAGGATCAACAAGATCAGCGAACAGTAGTCTTCAAGGCAGCAGATGAGTTCGTGGTCTCCGGAAAGGGAGTCCTCGACGTACCAGCACCACCATCAGCATTGCCCCCATCACCATCACTACCACCACCACCATCAGCATTATCACCACCACCACCACCACCTTCGAATTCATCATCAGCTCCACCACCTCTGTTTTCATCACCACCACCATCACCTCCATATGTGTATAAATCGCCGCCACCACCACCCTTTGTGTTTTCATCACCTCCACCACCACCCTTTGTGTTTTCATCGCCGCCACCACCACCCTTTGTGTTTTCATCCCCTCCACCACCACCCTTTGTGTTTTCATCACCTCCACCACCACCCTTTGTGTTTTCATCACCTCCACCACCTCTCCTTCCACCACCAACAAACTCAACTCCTCCTCCCCCTAAGTCACACCCTCCTCCACCTAAGTGCGATGATCACGATCCTCCACCTCCCCACCGTAGTCATCCTCCACCTCCCCACCGTAACCATCCTCCACCTCCCCACCGTAGTCATCCTCCACCTCCCCACCGTAACCATCCTCCACCTCCCCACCGTAATCATCCTCCACCTCCCCACCGTAATCATCCTCCACCTCCCCACCGTAACCATCCTCCACCTCCCCACCGTAATCATCCTCCACCTCCCCACCGTAACCATCCTCCACCTCCCCGCAGTAACCATCCTCCACCTCCCCACCGTAACCATCCTCCACCTCCACACAGTAACCATCCTCCACCTCCCCACAGTAACCATCCTCCGCCTTACTAAACCGTAAACGTAAATCTCACCCCACCCATCTCTTCAGAACAACATTCAGTGCCTCGGGATCAGGCTCCTAAGGGAATGCGCTGAGGAGTAGAATTGTGCGCATAAGTTCTGGATTTACCAAGTGAGGTTGGTACATTCTCTTACTTAGGTTCACCTGCAGGCATTTTGAGGTTGGGTATCTATCCTTTGGGTGTGGGTCCTGTGAGGTTGGATGTTATTGAATCTGCAGTAAAAGGAAACCAGTATGATGTAACTCCCTGCCATGAAAGGAGTACAATGTATTTTGTCAATGCAAACTGGTATCATTAGATTTTGTTTTAGACTGTTTGCAATGCAGTGACTGATTGAACTTCATAGCATCAATACTGTGTTCATGGTGTTCAAGAAAGGTAGGCGGCACTATCATGCAACTCTAAATGAGTATGTAGAGCAAGAAGTGGAGATTGAAGACCAGAACGAAGTAGTACTTTGTGTGGTGTTGGCATGAAATGCACGTGTAATGTAAGAAGCACTGCAAAAATAGGTGTAAAATATATGTATGTCCTATTACACCTAAAATTTCATACAGTAGAATGGAAGTTCTAATGTTTTGTGCATACTGTAAATAATCCACCCTAAAAGATCCACTTTGGAGATGTATACTGTGGGAAAACTATGAACTTGAAGATCGCAAGATCGTAGCCAGATTGGTCCATAGATTTCAGTTTGAAGATCTAATTCTTAGTCTGGTGAACAGACATGTAATGGGCAAATATGGTTTAACTAGATGGATTTAGTCAAACACTAATCCCATGAAGATACAAGGACAAATTATTAGGAGATGACTTACAGATTGCTTCTATTTCTGTCCAATGCAACAAACTCTAGTAGTTGTTGATTGGAAGTCAGCAGTATGATATGATCAATCTATGATTCCTTTCTTTAATTTCATGCTAGGTATAGAAAGATGAAACATTCAATGAACAAACTGCGTCAGGCCAGTTACATATATGAACGAAAGGCAGTTCCAAATGGAAATGATAGCCACCTTTACGGGAAACAAGCATTGATGAAACAAATCGTGGATAAGTTCTAAGTTGATTTGGTACCACAGTGATTGCAAATCAATTTAGAACTTAGCCGAGACTCGGGATAACCCTAGTTCTGAACTACATATGACTGCTCCACATTCTAGATACCGCCGCCGACATAAGCTTGAAGAAGCGTCAAAATTTGGTTATCCTCTGATTGACCTCTTGCGTCTGGTTTGCCTACTTGAGAGGTAGATGAGATGCGTTTGTGAAGGGCCAAAACTAAATCACGGGCTGTCTCAGCTGTGTCAGGAACACCTTCCCTGATAGCATTCTTGATGGGTGCAAATTCTTCAGTTCTGTCAACCTCCAGTAGAGCAACCTGCACAAAAACAGAAGCACCAGGTGAAGCAGCTTCCAGTAAATACAGACGTTGGTGGAATATTGCCTATTGAGAAAGTTCATTGCTTGAGTAGACTTTCTATGAGCATTTGAATAATATTAGAGGTGAAAATTCCAGGCTCAACAAAGTTGATAGAGCTCAAGTTTGTGATAGAGCACAGGGTAGTATACCAAATAGTTAGAAAAATGATGGCATATAATGGCCAACTTACTTTCTCAGGATCACAGTGCTGAAAAGCATCAAAGATGAACTGCTCCAGCTTAATGCCATTAGGTTGGTCAGGAATATGAGTTTCCCAGTTTCCTGATTCATCTTTCAGTAGACAGGGTATCCTCTTCAACGCAGCATGAAACCCAAGTTCATACTTCGGGTCTGCAAGCTTTGTAAGATAGTCAACCGAAAATATGTTGATGCAAATATGCGCTGCCTTGTAAACTAACACATCCTCACGATTTGCAGTCCGCAGTGCACTTGGCATCTCACTGTACTCCAAAACACCATAACGGCTGGAATTAATGGCGTCAGAATTGTGATCAACAGAGGTCCTTTCCTCGACACCATCATCATCAGTTTCATCAACATCCTCGCTGTCTGAGCTCTCATTGTTTGAAGCGGCCTCTGGCAGAGATTTCATTAGGCATAATACACCAACTGCCTCCTCAGGTGATGTTTTTGTGACCACCTTGACACCCACATCCGCATTACTTTCATATGTGTAACCAAAGAACACCGGATCCGCAACTCGGACAAGAGCATTGTCCACGGAATACACCTGCATATATACACCAAGCCAAAAATCCAGTTAACCCTCAGGTGATGTTTGTGCAGGATCCTTTGACACTTTTACCTGAAAACAACAAGAAGTATTCTTAAACCCCTTCATATGTAATCTTGAAGCCCAGACTGGGCCTCTTCAGCTGAAGGGTTAACAAAGGTCATCCCTGACAATGACACCATGTTGACATCCACAACATTCTAGATAAGACATCTATGAGATTTTTGTATCAAAGGCAGACTCTGCATTCCTCAAAAAGAATGCTTCTAACACCCAGGAAATTTAGAAAGTTACACTGCACATGGAAGGAGTAACTGAGAGAACATTGCAGGATTGTATAACCTTGGTGCCTGTTGTTTAATCCAACTGACAATTCCCACCAAAGAGTAACTAATCATTCTTTTGAGTCTACTTTGCATTAAACTTCAGCAGAACCAGAACCACCAGGATTTACTTGTAGTGGAAAAACAACCATAGAGTGAGCTTCTTGAATATTCTAAGAGTGCACCTGTATGTACCGCACACCCTGCTCTGACAGCCTTCCAAGAAACCCTTGTGTATGAAGGGCAGAGAAAAGGCCTCCGTTTCCTGAAGGTGCTACAGCAACTCTCCAAGGTGATTCTAGGAGAATAGCATGTCCCTTGTTGCAATCTATACACGGCAGACTGTCTTGCTTGAAAAAACACACCTGTCATGCCCCGATCCAATCAATTCTGCAATTGAAAAATGACTTACATAGATAATTACTTTAATATTAAACACACAAAGCTATCATGGTGTACTAGAACATCAATAATGCTTCACAGAAATCATACACAGGAGTCCCTACTTCCTACCAGGTAAGCTGCAGGTTAGGACAATCTATATACAAGAAATGTAAGTGCCTCCCAATTCAGAAAGAACAGAGCACCTGCTTGAACGCTAAAATCTGCATAATGCTAAGGAAAGATCTGTGAATGGTCACGTTTGCCAAGTTAAAGGCCACTATGTTGTGCTACTTATTGAAAGGTGATTAGATTCCACAATCAGCCAACCAATGACAAACTATTAACCCTTAAAGGCCCAAGACACCCATTATGAGCCTCACACAATCCAAAAAACTGTTGGACCAAAGACCCACATATTCATCGACACTTCGACACACGTCCAGCTATATATAGTTCGTACACAAATATTTAGACCTAACATATATATACTGTGCATAAGCCATACCAGATTCATACCCCGATTATATATAGGTTTACAAATACCCTCATGGCCTTTTAAGGGTCAAAATGAGATGTACCTGAGACTCATCCAACCCAAAAAACTCTTTCTCCTCAAAGTAATCACGAGTTGGACCATCTGTGGCATCACTAGTCAGGACAAGCCACGGTATTTGAGGTCTCGAGTCAGGATATGCCTGCAACAAACAACAGTCATATCAAAAGCAATTCCAGTGCCAGAGAACATTGGTGGCTTTTATGTTGTTGCACATCATGGTGCTTGAATCCATAATGAATCATGAAACCTGTCAGTTCCTAATGGGCAAGAAGCATGTTAACACATAAACAAGTTCATTCAGATGCTGAATAGATTGGACAGGTTATATAAGGATGCTTTTCCCATCATACCTGAATAGCGAGCTGTTGAACAAGTTGTAATCGCTCAGCTTGAAGCTCAAATAGTGATCTCGCCTTTGGGAGATCAAGTTCCAACATCCCTTTCACAGGAGGACAATCTGATCCCATTCGCGTACTTTGACCCCCAGCAAGTACAACTACAGCTACTTCCCCATCTGCAACAAGCTGAAGTCCTTTGTACCACCAGCGAGCAGTGTCATTCTCGCTCTTTGCATTCTTGTGTGTCTTCACATTCGTCCAAGTCTCAAAGTCTGCCCAGTTTGCACGAGGGATTGCAGAAGGTGGCTGTGGCTCATCAAATACTCTGCTTGATAGGAAGGATGAAAAGACAGAACATGTAAATAATAGGATATCATGGGAAAAAAGATTGATGCAATCAAGATGACAAAAAACTTGAACTTCTCAAAACAATACCAAGAACCTCAAAATATAGTAGTATAGTTCTGCCAGCTGGTTGAACTCTTCATAATAAATATTCTCAACCAAGTTCTTTTCTTCATTCAATGGCCTTTGGATGCATTTTCCCATTGAAATGAAGGAAAGAATTTGGGCTTCAGTAAAATTATCTCTAGATCTTTTCCATTCAATTTCAAGCCTAGTGAGAAGATTCACATCTCAAAGGAATGGAAGGTACCTTAAACATTTTCAAATCAAAAGAACCTTTCTTGAACAAAATATAGCTCTAATCAACCTGTGAAATCTTGAAGCTTACCGCTGTGATTTTTGAGAACCAAGAGCATGCTGTACAGCTCGCTGAAAGAGGCCAAAGTCAAGGCTCATCAATTGTTCCATCAGTTCCCCCTGCTGAGACTCGTCTCCCGTCGATAGTCCTTCTAGAACATGGGTCTGCCCTAAGCTTGTCAACCGCTTTCTAATAGCCGCAAGAATTGCTTTATTCTTTCGCTCCTGCATGACAAATACAGCAGACCCAAATCAGTTTCTTGTTCATCAACTAAGGTTGCAGGTATTACCAAGCTTTTATATATTATATTTTCTGAGAACAAGCAGACAATGATGACAAGGACATTCGAAGTCCAATGTCCAAGGTGAAGCTGATAGAACAGGATTGCTGAAACACTCAAGCCAGAGTTAAAACAGGCCCAATCTATGTACCCTACTAAAATTGTCCAACCTGAACTTTGACTATGAGGATGTAGCACCACATAATAATATAGTAGTTGACACAATAAAATAAAGGCTCCAAGGTGCAGAAGTCAAGTAACCTGTACTTCCTAGCGTATACTCAAATCCTCACACTTGATTGCTCATACAGGAGTTAGCAACACAGAAGCTCTGATTCTGGAGCTCACCTGCTAGATATTCTAAATATTTGATTCAAAAACATCACACAGAATATACGAGAGAAGGCCAACCTGCTTACGGATATCTTTCCGAGTGAGACCCTCCTTTGGCACATTGAGTTCCAATAGCCCTTCCGGAGGTCTAATCTCAATTCTCTTAGCCTCATTATCCACGGTTGGTACTATGTCTTTGACAAAAGGTATCCAAATTCGAACATCTTTGCCTTTATTTGAAGATTTGAGCTGAACCCGTAAAAGGTCACTAGCCCCACTACTGTGCACATCCACTACTGTTCCAATCTCTACCTTTGTCTCCTGCAGTTCAAGGAAGTTTGTTATGGAGCAGAATAGCCATTGTAACTTGGTAGTGAAAAGAATTCCATTACACATCCAAGCAAATTCTTGCCATGTATTTGCTTTGTACTTGTCCAAGTCAATCTCAAAAATCACCATCCAAGCAACTAAGCTTGTTCATCTTCCGGGCATATTTTCTGGATTGCATAAATAGATACCTCTCTTTATGTATTGCAATTAAATGTGAAACTGTAGGGGCAAACCCTTTCCACTTCTTCCTATAAACATGGAATGTTAGTGTATGTTTGTGTATATGTGTGATGTTAGAAGTGGGCAGCATATGGATCAGTCCTTAGGTCACCCCAAAGTACTACATTATTGCGCCTAGAATGCAAAATGTTGTTTAACAATTAGAATATGCCAAATAACTTGAGCTACATATCCTACCTCACAGGAAGGCCAAACTCAAAAAAATAAACAGCATATCAAGAGGGAAATAATTTGCAATTAACCACGACCCCTAAAAAACAGAAGCTTTTCATAAAATAAAACATTGTATCCTAGTTTCAAGAAAAGGAGACTATACTCTGTCAAGCTGCTATTTAGACAGTAATTGGATTTAACTCACTTTGGAAAATAGTGCTAACACTATGCAGCTTACATGCTTCACAATCGAACAGGTCCAGGAATGGTAATCTCCATCAGGGTAATGTAGAATACGAAAAGCTCATTCCATAAATCAGCCTAGTCATCAAATATTGTGCATATAAGCCATTAGTTAGGAAGTTGCACATAAGGAGCCTAAATAGTTGGAAAATTACTCACCTCAATGATAACAGCCATACCCACAAGGTCAGGAATGTAGTCTTCATCGTCTTCCAAGGATGCTGGCCTCTCATCGGCACTTACAAGTAAAGTTGCACCCAATAGCTCACTTGCCTGCTCCCAACCCTAATAAGCAACACGACAAACTGTCCGCACTAGTGTGGAGCAAGGCAGCAATCGAGAATTTTCACCAGATGGATCCAATTGACAGGTTGCAGAAGAGAAATAATTGGCAACAAAGGAAAATTTGCAGCTAATAATTGCTAAAGGACATTTAAGGAAAAACATCTTGTGAATTCACAAACTAATGAACAATATGCTTTAGGTAATCACCTTCTCAGGTGTGTCAAAGCCTTTAAGAGTCACAAGCCAAGAGGATTGTTTTCCAATAATTTCCCGGCCCTCCAGCAGCTCAACTTGACGTATGGAAGGCTTACCCATGGTGACTCTACGGACCCACCGTACCCCTGGCTACATATATCCACAGCAAGCAGATACACACAACATAATTATTTTATGCTCTTGAAATTGAAATGTGGAACAAAGGTACAATATGAGACAACAACATAGCTTACCGAATTCAACAAATTCAGAATCAACTATAGGTTTTTCACCAAGCCTTTTGGTTCAACTATCTGCAATTATCCATGACTACTGGTCATCGAGCATTTTTTTCAGAAAGAGCTCAACAGTACTTACCCCTACATTGACAGACACATGTTCAGTACCGAAGAGAGCACTTTCGTGATGTACTTGGGGACTAAGCAAGACAGAACCTGCTGATGCTGGATCTTAGAGCAGATTAATAATTCCTTACATTTACAATTGGCATGCTTCCATATTGTAGCAATGATGTCAACAACAAAGGCATTGCAGTATTGACCTAATCACAGGCGTTCAATCCGTGGATCAAAGACCAAGACCTGAAACAAATCGCTTGCAAATACAGGCAGTCAAGTTGTCAACAGCGTCGTATCCAAAAAAATTCTTACCGTTTCAAATCTTTCTTCTGGAAAGTCTGTAAGAGATCGGACTCGCAGCTCACCATAGAGACCATGAGTCTCTGCAATTGTGCCAATCTCCACAAATTCCTCTGCGTTATGTTCATCTTGCGTAGATACCAGGCTCCCTGTTTCAAAAAGTCAAAAGGACAATGCTCATTGCCACTCCACAAAAGTAGATAAAAGAATACACATTACACGCTGCATTGAGTAACAGAATAATTAAATCCATACGGCCATGAACTTCCACACCAAAGGATCACCCATACCATCACACTGACACCATGTCTATGTTAATGATTTGGACGCAATATTACCTCCAGCACAAATGATTCTTCATCATAACCAAATATCTGTGACTCACAGTATACAGAAGTTGAAATTGCATCCAGAACAAAGAAACTTCAGCAATCCAATACAAATTTCCGTGTCAGAAACTTGCACACAAAAACACCTCAAACCTCTAAAAAGTCCAGAATCAGCAGAATCTCGTGTTCAAAAGGTATCTTCTTGACTGAAATTAAAGCACGCAACTCAACTGGTGAAATGTATCAGAATTACGGCTCTTGATTTATTTCAAGTTAGTTGTTAGAGCTAAATTACTTAATAACCTACGGAGGAGACATCCTCTTATATAAATTGCCCATCTTTCTCGAAAAGATAACAGCTTTAATTACTGAATTTGTGAGACATCCATGACAATCTGGAAGTGAGTCACTGACCTGAAGCAGAAGAAGCACAACAGACAGTCGACAGCGGCATTTCAAGTTTTCGGCCATTCAGAAGATTAGCTGTAGGATAACTGGTGGTGATGATGGACATACATTTTGATGTATCATGCACTCGCTGACATGATACTCCATAGCTACAGAATGGATTGCGATGTTTGGCCACCGCGAAAGAACTCAATAGACATTTGTGAGCATTTCGCAGCCGACCGAGGTATGACCATGAGGACATCAGCTGATTTGGTGATAATGTCTGGCAGGGTGTGGAACTCAGATTGACAACTGAGGTTATCATCTTGAAGAGAGTTCAAACTTCAAACAAGTTCCCTCCCCAATCCAATTCTTCTATTGCAGTGTGGGATGATGATGCCCCATAACCCTAAAACCCTAAACCCTACAACGAATTCAACGTACGTAATTCTGTGGTCCTTATGCGTTCCTATCTGTTTCTCTAAAAACCTGAAGGAATCACAAGCTGTTCGACTTCCGTCACTTCACTGCAACCCCTAAACCTCAAATCCTGGACATCGAAAAGACTCCAGGGGGAACTTCGGTTAAGTTAGTTATCGAATTCTGTTGACTGGTTGCACAGACACAAGTTCCTTATGAGGATGATGAGAACTTCACCCACAACTCATCTGGTGAACCTAAAGTAGGACGGAATGTGGATATGGGAAACGAGAGGTCAACGAACTGGCACGAAAATGAGATGCTCCGTCTCATACTGACGGAAACAGCAATGTTTTCGTCCGTCAGTTGCTTTCGTCGAAACTCTGTCCCTTCAAAAATCCTTCTGTCATTACTTTTGGAACCTTTAAAGTCTAAGAACGGAATGTGGGTAAGTTACAAGAAACAATAGGTCCACGAACTGGACCGAAAATGAGATGCTTTGTGTCATCCACTGATGCTTCTTTCGTCGAGACTCCGTCCCTTCAAGAAACCTTCTTGGGTTGGGCACATGGCCCAACTTGGGTGTCCCGCAGCCATTTTTAGCCGTTGGGGAGGCAAGGCAGCCGGGCGAGCATATATACAGTACAACAAAAAAATCACTACAACCAAGGCAAGCCACCGCGTAGGCTACAGAATGCAGTTAAAAAGCATGTTGCGTTTTACCCCAACGTAATAAACACATTGCCTACATTTGACCCAATGGTTAATAAAACCCTTTTATCATAAATTATTGTTGCATTCATTTTTTTGCTTTTTATTGCTTCAACCCAGGTCCTTCAAGGGCCACCCAGGCTATGGAAGCCCAAGCCATGTGTCTAGCCCTTTTGTCTTTGATGGTGGAAACTTAAGACCAGTTCACACAGGTCCCAAGTCCCAAGTCCCAAGACACTTGAGGTCCATTTGTGCAATCTTAGCCAATGAGAGCATGGAAGTTGGGACTTACCACTTCACACGGGTCCCAAGTCCTAAGTCCCAAGTATGACATGGATGCCTACATGACAACACTTTTTGGAGGTGAGGCTTAAGACTTGTGTTGAGAGTTGGGTCGAGCAAAAAGCTAGACCCAACTCTAAACACAAGTCCGGCGAATATTTTTGCATAAAATAATCAAGATTCGACTTTGATGATAATTAACCATATTTAATGGTTTCTTGAGGCTCAAAAGTTGGGACTTGGGACTCCATGTGAACGGGCCCTCATTCGGTGCATGGATATGATGGTATCATCACAGTGTGGATATGGGATGATGCTTCGCACCCCCTAATTTTTGATTCGGTAGCAGAATCCCTGAGTCGGGTCCCGAACTCCCCGAGTATCTTAAGGCACTTTATGACCTCACTCCTTCTTCCAACTGTGTACACAGATGTCTAAGTTATACTTTTCTCACAATGTTTACCTTGCCATAAGTTAGCACCCAGGTTGCTGAATTCAGACTTCTCAAGTGGATTGTGCTTTCGTATCCATCTGAGCTGAATGGTTGAAGGCTCGAAGTAATTCACGGGTTGCACTGGATAATTTGGCTTCCAATGGATGATGTGAAGAGATACCTCATCATCAGTATCTGCTTGCACAATTGAAGAATATCCTCCATTTCTGCCATGTGAACGGTCCTAGCTACACTCTTCACTCAAAGGTCGGATGCAGAGGTCCGGTGACATGATGAGAGACATCAATCACATTCCCTCCTTCCCTGTTCTTGCGGGTGAAGATGAGATTGAGACATAATTGGGTTAAGTAGTTCGTGAGGATCTTTGCCCTTGCTCAGGAATGGGGTTAGGCATCGAAGAAGTGCTTCGCATCACACCATGGATCCTCACAATCATCTGTGCCAACATGCTACACTACCGGTCACTGTGGACAGCGAAGGAGGAGAATCGAAGGCAAGTGATGGCCATGCGGGAAACCTCAGCGGAAGAAAGCAAGATGTACCATCATGAGCTTCTGACATACGATTTGATGCGAGCACCGACGATGCGGAAGGCGAGGTACAAGATCAAGCTACTCCGCTACTCTGCCATGTCCATGTACATCATGGTGGTCAATTCCTTCCTGCCTGAGCTTCACGAACCGTATGTTGTGACATCCGTAACCCTCGAATGCATCATAGTGGGCATGCTCAGTGGATTAATCACCGTTTACTTGAACGAGAATCAGTATGAGGCTATGCGGACATTGTGGCGCCCGGCTCTGGATTTCGGCTCCAAATCCCTGGGGCGAGTTTGGGACACCATCCGTCTTATGGGAGCTTCGATTGCAGTCCCTGTTGAGGAAGAATTGTTCTACCATTCTTGGATCTACAGGTACATCATCGTCCACATAGATTTTCAGAGAAATTGTTGATGTCGTGCCCTAGCCACGGTCTCAGATAGGTTTAATGTGAAGTCAGCGCTGATGATGCATACACATCCTTCAGGGTTTAGTATCTTTTCAGTGCTCACTCATCAACATTTTAGTAATGATTCTTTTTAACATATAGTCAGCAATAGTTGGCAACAGAAACTCGTTTCGCAATTCCGAATTCCACCATTTTGGTAGTACAGGTACATCAGCGTCCATATAGATTCTCAGGCGAAATTGTTTATGTTTGTGCCCTAGCCACGCTCTCAGACGGGTTTCATGTTAAGTCAGTGTTGATGATGCATACATACCCTTCAGGGGCTAGTATCTCTTTAGTGCTAAGTCATCAACATTTTAGCCAATGATTAGTTGGCAACAGAAGATTGTGCAGAATTTCAACTTCACAATTCCAAATTCTCAATTCCAAATCCTATGTGGTCCATTGGATGTGCAGGTACATTGTCCACATGGTCCACCGCAAGGAGAACACGAGCTTTGTGGATGTCTCCTTCTTGGATTGGAGTTGGTTGGCGTGGCTTGCCTCAAATGGCATCAGAGGGATCTACAATGGCAAGGAATGGAAGAGCTATTTCATCTCCGGCTTACTCTTCCAATGGATCATTGCAAAGCGTGGCTGCTTTTTAGATGGCTTGATTGCACACAGTGTCTCCAATTTCACCATAGGCTGTTGGGTCCTCACCACCGATCAACGGCAGTACTGGTGATGCAAGCAGGAAAACTGCCAGGAAAACAATCGTTGGCAACAGAAAATCGTTCGCAATTCCGATTTCAGAAGGTAAGAGTGTCATGCCCTGAATTTTGGGTAGATAAACCCTTCTCTTTCACATGCTGTTCTATGTGACACACCATTGGAGCAATTGAACTCATCATTTAGATTTCTTCAATTCTCTGGCGAAATTGTTGTTGTGCCCTAGCCACAATCTCAGATAGATCACCAGTATCTAAATACATCTCAAATGCAACTGACAGGCATTTGATGTAAAGTCAGCGTTGATACATAACCCTTCAGGGTTTAGTTTATTTTCTGCACTAACTCAACATTTAGCTAATGATTCATTCAACATTGGCGCAGCTCATAATTCAGCCTTTTAGGTCTTTAAGGCAACTATATAATGTAAAAACACAAGATTACAATTTCAACCCTGTGTTTGGTAGGTATTGATTTCATGTTGTAGTTTGATGTGATTGAAGCAATGTGAAATCAGTGTTGATGACATATGATAATACTGTGTTTGCCTGAAAATATTGTATTCAGTTCACTGTTCGTTACACACAATCTAGCTTCATCCCTGGCACAGTGAAAGTTTATTTTGCTCGTGTGCACCCCAAAGGTAGCTACTGAGCTCATGTCATTCATCAAGATACTGTGCATGGTCTGGCTAGACCACTCAGAATGTCTTTGGACTCATCGAAGTGATTTTTCGTCCATACATAATATGACTGCAATGTTGTATACTATAACACCTGTTGATATGAGACAGTCACCAGAATATATTAAGTTAACCCTCACTGCTTTGAATTTACAGAGTCGCCGTGGATGGTGGTGCGATGGCATTTTGGACTCTTTACTCATGTATCCCAATTCAAAGGGGAAATATGAAATGCAAAGACATCTGCGTAATTTGTACAATTTAATTCAAGTCGTGTGCAGGAGTGTCAACATCTTTGAAAGACTTTGCAAAGAGAGTACCAGACATACATGTAAGGTGGATGCCAAGCAGGACCTCGGACTTCCCAGCAGGGACCCCATTACTAGGAAGGAAGTTTTGTAATGAAGGCCTCTCAGGAGACCTATTTCATGTAGTGTGCATTTTGGTGAGTGTAGAAAGTAATGTAACGGAAATGCATCTGCATACGCAGATGAACCCTTGGATTTTTGTTCAAAGAGCAGAAGCAGTTTCTCTCACCATTATTCACTTTTCGCATTTTGCAATTTTGGACAACCTTCTCATTTGCCATACTTTGGACCTTTGCTCACAAAGTCGTGTGCTCAACTTTCTACTTGGGCCACTTCTTTTGTTGGGTGTGGTTACATGGGCAGTTCTAAAAGCAAGAGGTGCACGAGCTTGCTTGCTTTATTTACAAGGACAGTTGTCTTCCAATATTATTTCAATGCATTCCAGACACATGGTGGGAACTTTCTTCTCGTATGGTTTAAATTCCAATGTTCACTTCCTCTGCACCTCTGCACCTCTGCAGTTGTGACAAAGACATGTCTCCTGCAATTGAATTTTCAATTTGTGCCAAAAAAAAAAAAAGACGTGTCTCATTGTATTGTTCAATTGGATTCTACAACCAAGCCATTGGTTGCACCAGTTGGTACACCATCCCCTACACAGCATCGAAGTGATCAATCTTCAGAAACCAGGCTTAAAAGGTCACTTGCTCTAAGTTACTGCAATAGATTATCCTATTAACTATGTAACATCCTTTCATCCATACCTATGTGGCATTGAAAAGACTCAAAAATCCAATAAACATCATTTGCCCGATATCCAAGATCACAGTTACAAAAAATTTCATGGTAGCGCACCTGCCTAACTTATGTACCAAACTGCTTCTTTCAGGGGAGATTCGCAGCAGCTGATGGCAGTAAAACATTACAATTTCATGTAAGTTAGGGTAGGCAAGTTTTCAAGAATACAATCACTTAAAACACTTCCGAGACATAGTTCATATATCCCTTATGCACAGCTGGATACCAAAGGGGCGGCAACTATATAACATAGCCAGGGAGACTCATATGTCAAGTCTTTGAATAAACCCAAAGACTGCAGCAAAGTAAAGATATACTATTCTATGGAGGATGACATGTGTACCAAGGTGCCTAACTTCATTCTTTTGAAGATTTGTAAAATAGTTCATAAAGCCTTGGGAAGCACATAACATTATTCAAATCCATAGCAGTGTTTCATGGGACCGACAGTATTTTGCGGAAAATTCCCCATATATCAATATAAATGTGGGGAATATTCTATGGAATACGGAATATTGTCAATCCCACAAAATATTGTTATGGATCTGAATAATGTTATGCGGGACAAGGGCCATTTCTAAACAACTTGAGAAAAATGAAGGAAATTTCTAGAGAAACTTAAGAGTACCCAAATTTTAATATTAGTCACCTTGGCACCGAGGTGACTAATTTCATTTTTTGGAAGATTAGGTAAAATCGTCCATAAAGCCCTGAGAAGTGGTACGAGGGCCATTTGTGAACAATTTGAGAAAAATAAAGGAATTGTTTTGAGAAAATTAAGGGTACTTAAATGGTGATGTTAGTCATATTGGCACTGAGGTGACTAATTCCAATTTTTTGAAGATTTGTAAAAATCATTTTTAAAGCCTTGGGGAAGCGGGTATGAGGGCGATTTGTATTTCAGTGAAGAAAAGAAAAAGGATTTGTTACCAAAACTCGTTTCTATTTTGTTTCATTCAAATCCATTCCTTATACTTTGGAAAGTTTTCTAAGTTATTTTTAAAGCATTTAAAAATTATGTTAAAATTTGAAGCTTGTTTTTGGGTGCTCAAAATGTTGAATTTTTTATTTTGCATGTTGGGGCAAACATCTCGTAGGAATCTTGGGTATCAACTAGAGAACAAAATTGTGTTCATGCATGAATTTTTGGATGTTGACCTTGATATGTTTAAGGGTTTAATCGTTTCATTCCAATGAGTATCGGAATGATGTTATTGCTTGTATCATGATTCATGATCCTTAAGGGTCGCTTTTGTTTGAAGTTCGAGTATTTGAAAGATGTGACCATGGCCAACATGTGAAGGATAAACCCACAATTTGTTGCCATGAGTGTGATAGCAAATAATATACAATGCGGATTGTTGATTGTTGTGATACGTAATCCAAAGATATTGCAACCCGACTATGATTTGGACAACTCCCTATGATCAAGATCACCCAACAACACGTGTAATTGTGGCTGCAATTTCAACACAAAAACCTTGCAAGAATTAGATGTACACAATGCAATGGAGGATGTTGAAACACAATATTGTGTCACTCTATGTTGGTGGTTGTATTCTAGTGCAGGCACTAAGGACGGCTTTCATAATCTTTCAAAACAGTTGAGATTGTGGCCTTTCTATTACAAACATTGAATTGGTCACATGCTCTTGGCAGGTTCTTAGGGAGGACAACTAGTATGTGTTGGGGCACACATATGCATTAAGAGGGTATTTATTTGGATGTATAAAGTGCATGATCTTTATTTGACTACACCCAATTGTTATACATAATATCATCGTTTTGTCAATTTCATTGATCCTATCATTACCAAGACAATGTATGAGACGTAACAGTTTAGTACACTCTAGTTTTTGACTAACAACTTTTTATTGTTCCGGAGCATATGTGCTTGCATCCAACAATCCAACCTAACATACACAAAGTACATCCATTACAAGTCCACAATCTAGCAGCTAAGACTCATATTCAAACTTTGGCTTACAAAGTATACATATGGGAGGGGGTATTGCTTCACCTAGTTATGTACAAATCAATAAGGTGCTATAAGTTTATTTTTTTGAGAGATAAGTATGTTCTTTGGACACCACAAGTTAAATAACATGAGTGTATAAAAGGGGATTCTTAAAGGCATTGATATTTATAATATATGTAAAGGGGAGTTTTTTTATTTTATTTTTTGTTGTCTACAAATAAAATAACTATTGAGAATTTTAAAGTAGAAGTAGATGTACAATTTGCAATCCTAAAGTTTTTAAATTGTGATAGTATTTGTGCTTACCTTATGACTTAAATGATTATTTGTTGGTAAATTTAGATTCTATCATTTCCCTAGCTTCAATGACACGTGTTGCATGGTCAAATTCTCATGAGCTACACCATATGAATGAAAACATCATTATAACCTTTCTCAAATTCGAAGGTGAAAGTGAATCGGGGATGAGGTATTTAATTTGTAAGCGAACCTGAGATGGGATATTATAATCCAGAGATGTTGGTTTCCAACTCCAAAAAATTGGCACAATCCAAATGCACATATTGCCAAGCATGGTAACAAATGAAAGAGTATAACATTTACAATGTATGCCACAGTGGGGAAGAAATAACAATGGGTTATCCTACAAAACACATATGTATCATGTATTCATGTATTTATATGCAAGGTTGACTAAATGATGGCGAACACCTTCATGTATGCAACTGTAACTTTGAACTAGAACAAGGTCATATGCATCATACCTGATTGATACAGGGCTGCAACTATTGTCAAGCAATAATAATCAATAATATATAATCACGATGTGATGTTAGTACATTGTTGATATACAAATTTTATGGACTTTCAATATAGCTATTTTTGAGTTCCATTTATTAACATTCAAGCTACAATAAGATATCAAGGCTTGTTTCTAGATCTACAAATATTAGGTTGATTACATGGTAATAGACCCCTCGACAAAATGTAGAGCAAGAATTTCCATGGTAACAAGGTCCTTCCCTTAAAGGTAAGTTGGTGGAGGCCCCTATTACATGCTAAATATAGACATATAACTTAACGATAGGGCTAAGTAATGTCATGTTGACAAGCATGTGTTTGCATATAATTTTTTTCTATCACTCAAAAAATGCCTCAGAGCACACACTAATTTTCTTTGAATTCTATGGTAAATGAACACGAATCAATGAAATTAATGTCACTCAGTACAAATTTCAGCCCTCATTAATTTTGAGATTCGGCTAAGTAGTGTGTGTTTCGGGAGTTAGTACCACACGTACTAATTGGGATAATCATTGTAGTGTCAGAATGTAGTTTCCATATGGAACTCCAAATGGACTCAACCAATATGCGATTGACATGTGGCAAAACTTGAAAATAAAATACCATTTTTTTTGTTGAAATAGAGAGCCGTCTATAGTAGTATGTTCAAGAGGATATAAGGGATATAAGGGCTTCTCAAAAGTGGTAGTGACCCCAACACAAAGACCAAGAAAGATAGCAAACCAAAGTGGCGCTCACGAATTGGTAGGTGTTATGATGTGGAACAAAATATCAAGAAAAAAAATACGGTCTGTGTGAGGACATACATTCTTGAGGTTTAAGGGCCCCCAAAACCATGGGCGGTGGGTTGACATGAAGGCACAAAGGTCCAAACTATGAATGCTCCGACAAATGCATGGGCTTAAAAAGGAACTTAGATTCTTTTTATTGGCTCTGTATGTAGGACAGAGACTATGCATCAACTTCTATGTTTCAAGAGCAAATTTTCTAACCACTTTACGTTCACACTTGAACATTACTTGTTCCTACTATTTTTGGTCCAGTTTATTTAACGTGGATGGTGAAAGCTTGCATACATTGGACAACTAACCAACTAATTCAACTATTAGTTAACTAGTTGCCTTTCGTAACTATACTTGTTGGCAATTTGACTTGCCAAAAAATGTAGTTAACTATAGTTGTTCTAAAATCTAGTTAACTATATATATATACATATATAGATATATATATATATAGATCTAGATCTATATCTATATCTATAGTTAACTATAGTTGTTCCCTAAAATGTATTGAAAAAAATCTAATTGATTGTAGTTGGTTATAGGTATAGTAAATAGCCATGGACTGGCAAGTGCAAAGTGTACAACTACAATTGTAGTCTTTCATAAAAAAAAGACAGAGCCTCACGGTTCTACCGTTTTCTTATTTGCATTCCATAATCCCAAATTCCATGAAATGAAAAAGATGTCCAATAGAATGTAACTTGACCTCCATTTTTGTAGACACGAGTTCCACAACATCGGACAATAAGGTTCCAAGCATGCATTAAGCAGCCGGGAAATATGAAAAGAATTTCAAGATGGAATGAGCTATTGTTGTGCCCGATGTGGCCCTTGTTCCGGTTGCAGTCGTTGGTGTTGGAAGCCCCCATAAAAGTTCATGAATTAAACAAACTACAACAAATAAGAGCAGCAATACTGAGGGCTATTGAAGCTAAGGATGAGGTTAGTAGGGTTGGGGTCAAGACCTAATAGGTCTCATGTGCACATTCCTTGGATTATCATGACCATTGACAACAAATTGAAGGATGCGTTGGGCAATTCAAGTTGCTAATGTAGTATAAGTTCTTGTGTGTTAATGTTGGTTGCACGCCTCTTATTTTATTTTGGTTATATCTCATCTTCTCACATGCCTCTGTTTTTCCTCTTGGAAGACTTTCTCACCATTTGAAAGTAACAGACTTGAGATTACTTGAACAACATGTATATTGTATTGTGTTTTTGTTGTTCATCTTGTTTGACACATAGGCTTTGCATTGATATTACCCAATGTAAGATTGCCATGTGGCAAAAATCAAGAATGTTTAGTTATCTAAAGCCAAGGCTTGAAACACTCTACAATATGAGCTCCAAGAGAAGACCCAAGGAATGTATAAGGGTGAATTCACATTAACACGACCCACGGAAATCGTAACCAGTGGTTAATTTAACGGATTGTTAAGCAATAATCTTATCATATGAATTGATAATGCAATACAAATTAGTAACTACATATAATATATGTCATTATACAATATACTAAAGTTTGACGATGTTTGAGAAGTTATTGGTACTCCAAAAGGACTAAAATATGGTCGTAACCAGCCCTTAATAACGACTAAAATGTGCTAAAATGTTCAAAATATGTCGCAAAATGTCCTTAAATTTTTCTAATATCTACATAAATTGAAGATAATTTTTTCTAAGCACTCATCAAGAGTCGTTATAACTTGGCGGGGTTGGCTTGTGTTATTGTGAATTTACCCATAATGTAGGAAGGAAGAGAGGGAGGAGGAGAAAAATAAGTAGTATGTAGAGAGAGAGAGAGAGAGGGGGGGGGCAAATTTTAGACAACATCCGTGTGGTTGGAATAAGTAACATTGTCATTGATCCTCATTATACAGTTTTAGATACATTGTCTTTTAGAAAATAATTATAAAAAAATAAAAAAATAATGTTATTTTATTATATTGGCTCAAGATAACCCTTCAAACCGCTGGCTCCTTGCTCAAGACGCCAACAATTCCAATCTTTAATCTATAGAACTTGATGAGAAAATGGAAAGTTCTTTTTATGTCACTTACCTTGCAATCTTCCTTATAAATTACATTTCTGGTAAAGAATGTTTCTAGGGTTCCAATGACTTCAAGATCCACCCAAAAAAATTGCTTCCAAGTAATTCTATCCATCAGTTTAAGGTCGGGTGGGGTAGAAACTTATCAATTCAAGAATAAAAACTAAGAAAGGAGTGATTTTGCCTCTATAATTATCTCTGTGACAAATGTTCACAACCACTTTTTGACTTCCTTGGGATGTAGAATTTTAATTCTGTTTCTCTAAATGCTTTTGGGACATAAGTTTGGCTGAAGTCTGAGAGATGAATATAAAGGAACCCGGAAACTACAAAAATGGGAATGAGCCACTGTGGTTCAAGACATGCCCCGAAATTCGATCAATCGGAAGTTTTAAGTGAGCACGCAATACCATGAGAGACCGGTATGACCAATTGGGTTGCTTCCTTGCCAAGTGTCTGATAAGCTCCGGCTCCGACTCCGACCAAAGTGGACTGTATGCAAACATAGGTCCAAGAGCCCAAAGGCCACGGTGATAGGGCAAGCAAAAGAATCCCAAATCCACGGTGATGGGTGAGCTTACGGAGAGAGGGAATTATCGCATACAAGCATACCTCTCGTTCATAGAAATATGAATGGCCCGAGATGACCCTAAATCACCGAGTGATAGTGGAGAGGTACCCATTTTCGAATGGAGCCTGGTTGGCGGTTCGATTCCCGCTGTGAAATTTTCTCTGTACTTGATGGAAAAATTTAGCTAGATAAGTAGGAAGCCAAGAGCCCACCCACCACAATGTAGGCAGTAAACCCCACCCTACACCAAGAGGATTCCTGAGCAAGGTAGCTCAAATTCACGTTGGATTGCCCGACGTTGGTTATTTATTTATTTTATAAACATTAAACCCTTGAAATAATATGCAGCGTGGAATTGATTGTCTTAAGTTGATTTGACATTGGAATGAGTTCTAAAGATCCCAAATTAGTTTAGTCCAAGTCATTTGAGATGAATCAGCCACAAACCTATAAGGGACTCATTTTATTTATGTATATATATATATATATATTTTTAATGTCGGATGGATGAGAGGTGCACTCATGTGCGATGATTTCCTCTTTTCATAAAAAATTATTTAAGTGCCATCATCATCCTACAAATGATGCACTACATAAATACATGATTTAGTGTGCCATGAGAGTTGATGTGCCTTGTTTGAAATAGAGTGTTGTCCACGACTTGTCTTGTAGCAACAAATGTATGATACCACCTTCTCCAATTGTCACCTTGTGATTGTAAGATGATTTGTATGGATCGATGATGAATAGTGCGAGCTCCACCAAAGAATATGTGTAGGTAGTGTAGTTTTATAGGACCCCATTACAATGTATATATGATTTAGTGTGAAACACACTCTTCATCATTGACCCATGACAATGGTCACCGTTTAGACTAATTATTATCATGGGCGACATTATCATGAGAGTCTAGGGTTGATTCAACGCCTTGAAATTCATTGTTTACTCATGCAATGGTCAAAAAACTACATCCTAAATTGCTTTGAAACCATCTTCTCTCAACTATCGACAACAACTCGACAATGATTATGGTAATCTAATGAAAAAAATTCTTAGATGCTTAAAAGGAGGATGACCATAGGTGTAGTTACCACATGGTAAGGTTTGGTGTTAGGGGCTGCTTCAACTTGGAGCACTCTCAACTCGAATAGAAAGATGAATCCAACAAAGTGACCCCTATATATATTATTCATGTCCAAAATGATAATAGTTTGATCAGGAGAGCCTAGAGTCGGTTTCGAACACATCTCTAAGAAAAAGAAGAAAAAAAAGAACATCAATGTGGGTTACTCCGACTTGCGATGTCTGTTCGCCACCCCATGCCATGGATACGGGGGTGGGGGTTGGGGTGGGGGTGGTTTATTGCCTGTTTGTAATAGGTGGATTGTTGTTAGAGCAATGTTCAGCACGGTAGTAGTTTTTGATCTAGGGGTTCCGAGGCTTGTTTCTTCTCTATTTTTCTTTTGTTGAGGATTATGTGTGTTAGGTATTTGATAGTAATTTTTCATTAGTTTATTAAATTTTCATTGTGGAGTTTTGAGGTCTGAAGGCTTTTGATGGGTGGTGTGTGTATGTAATGTGTACGGAGCCTCTTATGCATGTTGTAATGATGATAAGTGGAAGAACTTTTCATCCCTATTGTGCTAGTACTGGTTGTAGTAAGGTGTATTTGTTGAGTTTATGGGTTGTGGCCTCCTCTAGGAATATGTCCTTGCAGTATGTATATTCAAAGATTTGTTTGTAATCAACACCTTGAAAACTCATGATTTATTCATGTGGAGTTCAAAAAGTGAATGTTGAAATATTCTCTCAATTGCCAACAAGACACAACAATTCTCAAGGTAAACATATAAGACATTTTCTCAAACACTTAAAAGGAGGCGAGTACCTATAGGCATAGTTACCATTGGACAAGGCTAGGTGTTAGGGGATGCTTCAAGGAATGCTCTAAAATTTTGAAAGATGAATCCAATAAAGTGATCCCCATACATTCATGCCTAAAATGAACATGTGGTGAACATGAGAACCTAGGATCCGTGGACGCACATATAATCAACATCTTGAAACTTCATAATTTTTTTCATTTGGTGTCAATTGTATTAAAATCACCCTCTTTTAATTACCAACAAACCCAACAACAATCAAGCTAGCTTAATATTAAAATTTTCTCATATACTTAATTATAAAAAAATTGAGCTTTGTCATGTTTTTCTTGTGTTATTTCTTGGGCTTTATAATAGAAAAATTAAAAAATTGAGCGAGCATGGCATTCCACATACCCCATGGCTTTCCATGCACCCCAGTGCATGCCACTGATACTTGTTGCATTGATTGACAAGAAAAATGAGGCCTATTTTTTTAAGCAAGGGAAAGCCCTTTGGGTCGACTTTTACAAATAAATTCATCCTTGCCCTTCAAGATGCCATCCTCGGGCATGGCCTCAACTAGTGTAAAGCCCCTACCTTAGGGCTTTCCCTTATACGTAATCTACCTCAGCTTTATATTATGGGTTTTTTTGGGGGAATTATAGGCCGGAAATACCCAAAACAACATGTTCCTCATAATAAGATGAAACCCCAAGATGTGGAGAATATATTGCCAAGGGCATGCCAAACATGAGAATGATTGTTGGTCGGACAATTTTGTTCTATGATTTGAACCCCCGCTCATTTGTGGCTCCCGCCGCTTACAACGGGTTCAAATTACAAACCAAAATTGTCCTTCCAATAACCATAATCCTATGATGCTTAAAAGGTGGATGCGTACCTATATAAACCTGGCACATGAGCTCAAACCTCATTGCTCAAAGGCCCCGCAGTGGTTGTAGGGCTCTTGACGGCAACAACTACAACATAGGCCTTAGTTGCTATTGCGATAGGCCCCCCCACTAAATGTATCCCATATCGGGATTTCGGAAGCGACAGCTGCAATGCCCTAGCTACCAAACACTAATGTGTCAAGTCCTATATAGCCATGGCACATAAGGTGCATGTGGCCATAGCCAAGTTGTTGCTTCATCGTGGGCCCTGCCACGGCGGACTTGGCGGATGAGGTAAAACATTCTTTTGTCTACCCTGCATGGTGGCACCATTTCCGAATTATTACATCGTTTTATTGTGAGAGATCTGCATGTTGCAAGGGTGGGAAAAACCAAAAACCCAATTGCAATTGCCGCCATATGTATTCGCCCTCTGCCCTATAATCTCAACTTATATGCAATAGAACCGAATAAAACCGGATTTCGCTAGACCTCAGATGATATTTTTTTTTTATAAAAAAACTATGAAAAACCCAACTGAAAAAAAAATCGCGTGGTACCAACCTTTGGCATGTGCCTCATGAATGATTCGGAACTCCGAAGAGGGGCGGACTCACTGCGAGGGCCTGCCTCGATGACAGTTGAGGGCCATGCTGTAGTTGCTGCCTCATGTCACTGAGGCGTTGTGAATGAAGGGTGTGGTTTCATGGGCAGACCACATCCAAGCCATCCATTCACGGCGCCCCATCCTATGGTCCACAAAACTTCTCGGGCAACCTGAAAGAAAACTTCCGACGGATGAAATTTTAGTGGATGAAAAATCAATGTTTGCAAGATGAAGGGGTTGATTGTTCATCCGGTTGTATGAGAGCATTTGTGTGGGATTTTGAAGGTTCCCAAAGTTCCCAAAGGAGTTCCCCAGAGGACGCTGCGTGGCAGCTACATCTGCTGCGGCGGGCTCAAAGCGGCCATTTGTTGCTTCGTGTGCCAGGTCTAATAGGCGCAGTTACCGTAGGACAAGGCTCGGGGATAGGGAATGCCGGAAGGAATGCTCCTGGCGTGTGAATCCAAGCACGGTGATCGGTGCCAGACCATCCTGGGACTCCTGTCGTGTAGTCTGTACCTGCTTGCTTGTGCCCAACATCAGCAATAATATTCAGCGGAGAGAGAGAGAGATGCCAGTGGTCGAGGTTCCCCATCTCTCTTCTTCATCTTCTTCTTAACTTACAAGCAACTTATGGGGAAGGATTCAAACCAACAACCAAGAAACGGACTCGCTTCCCTTAACTCAACTTAACGTACCACACCGAGGGCTCATGGCGAGAGATGATGGTGATGATGATGATAAACCTTAACCTTAAACCCTGATGCTCAGGAATAACTGCGTATGGTTTCCGCAGTCATTGTCCAACAGAGGTTGGGGAGCATGGGTCGGCGGTAGTGGTGATTCAGAAAGAATTTGGCAGGGTTAGAGAGAGAGGGAGAGAGAGAGAGAGAGAGAGGCTCAGGAATCATTGCGTATAGTTTCCGCAGTCATTGTCCAGCAAAGGTTGGGGAGCATGGGTCGGAGGTAGTGGTGATTCAGAAAGAATTTGGCAGGGTTAGAGAGAAGGGGGGGGGGTGTGGTTGGGTTGTTTTGTGTATGTTTGTTTTGGTTTTGGAGAAAGTGGAGTGGAGATGGGGAGCTGGTGGAGCTGGGTGAATGGGTTGGGGTATACGGTAGGGGCAATTGTGTGTGCATGCTTGGGCTTGTTGTTGACATTTCAGGAGAAGCTGGTGTATGTGCCTGTCATTCCGGGGTTAAAAAGAGGCTATTCGATTACACCTTCAAGGCTTCGTCTCCGCTACGAAGATGTGTGGCTGGTCTCCAAGGATGGAGTCCGCCTCCATAGCTGGTTCATTCCTGCCTCACCTGGCTGCCAAGGTTCTTTCTTCCACCCTAACATCCAAATTCGGGTTTCATAATAAGTAATCAAAGCAGAGGAGGTGGTATCTATGAGCAATTCTTAGGTTAGCCTTGACATGACTGCCACACTTTTGGGTGCCAAATGGAGGGGTGTGTGGGAATACCTAAATGGTTGGAAAGGGTTGGAAAGCTTGTTGCTAGGGAGTATTCTAGGAACAGAGCCTTCATCTCACAAACCTGTGAAAGTGGATGAATTCAGACATGCAACCAGCAGGTGAGATCCATGTGCGGTCTTTCTTCTCTTCCGTCCTAATATCCAAGTTCAGGTTTCCTATTATGTAATATCAAAGGAGAGGAAGTGGAATCTGCGAGCAAGTTCTTAGGTAGCCTTGACAGCAATGTCATAATTTGAGTATCAAATAGAGGCGTGTGTGCGAACACCTAAATGGCTTGCAAAGGGTTGGGGCGGTTGTTGCTGGGGAGTGTTTAGAAACAGAGCCTTTATCTCAAACCTGTGAAGGTGGATGTCAGTGTAGTTTAAGATGATGGTACTGTTAATCATTGCGGTTATCTATTAAGTAATCAAAGCAGAGGGAGTGGAATCCGTGAGCAAATTCTTAGGTAGCCTTAACAGCAATGTGATAATTTGAGTACCAAATGGAGGGATGTGTGAGAATACCTGACTGGGGTAGATAGGGTTGGAAGCTTGTTGTTAGGGACTATTTAGGAACAGAGCCTTCATTTCAAAATTGGGAAGGTGGATGAGTTCAAACATACAACTGTGGTCAAGCAGAATGTGAGGGTTATGTGCTTTTGGGTATTTAGGGAAAATAACCACCTTCATATGGGTGTAAAAATGGCCGTAAGAAGTGAAGAGGAGGCTGTGAGCCAAGGCATGTGTCATCTGTTCACTTCTGTTCTCTTCTTCTCCTCCACCCTAATTTCCAAATTCTGGATTCCTATTAAGTAAGCAAAGCAAAGGAAGTGGAATCTGTGAGCAATTCTTAGGTAGCCTTGACAGCAACGTCACAATTTAGTACCAAAGGGGAGGGATGTGTGAATACTTAAATGACTTGGAAAGGATTGGAAGGTTTTGCTAGGCAGTATTTAGAAACACAGCCTTCATCTCAAATCTGGGAAGGTTGATTAGTTCAAACATGCAACCAAAATGTGACGTCCATGTGCTTTTGAGTATTTAAAGGAAGTAGCCACATGTAAATGGGTGTAATAATGGCCGCAAGAAGTGAATGGGAGTCTGTGAATCAAAATTTGGATGCCTGCAACTAGAAGAAGTGGTCTCAGCTTGTCATTGCAGTTTAACCCTTGAAAGCTTTTGGAGCTCGGTTTAGGTCTCTCATACAGAGGGCATTTTTGAATGTTTTACAATGTGAATATACATTGTGATGTGATTTTGTGGTAGGTAGTGATAGCTTGTTGTGTTGGAAGGTACACTTCTTGGCATCCATATGAAATAATTTGGAAAGAATATGACAAAGGTTTCACATCATTTAGTGTCAAGAGAGAATAGAGAATAAGTATAAAGTTGCTAAAAGCCTTCAGGGGTTAAGATGACACTGTTAATCCACGGCTTTGAAAACCCTCAGACCCATGCAAGCACAGGTGGAGGTAGGAAGGTTTGATTTCAGAGTCTGTCTCATGTCCTGCGCATCGGTTAAGTATTAGATGGATACAGTGCTTACGTTTAAGTTGGTGGTCATGTTCCACAGATGCAATCAGCAAGTGAAATGGTTGAAGATGTTGGGAGATAGTTGTTACAATCACATGTGGTTTGTGCTTTTGCAGGTCCCACAGTCATGTTCCTCCAAGAAAATGCTGGAAGTATCCTTAAAAGACCTCCTTATCTTCCTTTGTCGCTCTGCATTTATGGGGATAATTGGAACACGTTACCTTCAATGCATCATCTGCATCATATTTAGTAAAACCTAGAGGTGGTGTTCATGCCATGGCTGTGAACTTGGTGTACTATTTATTGTCCAGGCTGCATAGGTCAAGCATCAGAGTTTAGTGGTCCAGACATTGTAAGCAGGAAAAACCCTCGGTTCAGATGCAGTTGCAGCTATCCTTGACAAAAGTGTTGGTCAGACATAGCACACCGGTTGCAGTTTGTAGAACTCATGGTGCGGCGGTTGAAGTGTAACGTGTTTTTACTTTCATATCGTGGGTACGAGCTTTGCATCTCTTCTTTTCACAGTTGGAATATGGTTGGTAATTAAAAGTCCAAATATTTGGAAGGAGAGAAGTAAACAATAATCTACAAAAGGACTGAATTTTCACTCTTCTTAACCCTTATAAGATGTGGGGTGTGTTCATACGAGAAATGTGACGACTCATATGAGCCAGCAAGAAGTATTGAATTAATAGTTTATTTGATCTATGGTGTTGAATCCATTTTAGTACAACCTTTTAAAAAGAGGAAGTGAAAACAAAGTCATATGATAATGGTGATTAGATATATGCGGTATGTATTTGAGTCTAGGTCATTTATACGAGCTCAAATGCTCCTAACAATTCATATGTATGCTCCAATTGGAATAGTGTGTACGGTAAATGTGCTACACCGTTTATGGTATTTAGCATCACTTACTATTTGGAATTACACAATGCAATGACTTCTTACTATAGACTCCAATTTGTACTTTCAAAGGTTGTAGAGGTTGTTCATATGTTATAGAACATAAATGATGTTTCTTAGTAAAATATTACATTCTCAGTAAATAGTTATAGCATTGTGTAACTCTGAATAGTAAGTGACACTAAATACCATCAACAGTGTAGTTCTAGATAGGATCATTTTGGCAATTTTAAAATTGTTATTAAGCTACCTTAAACCCCTCCATATAACATCTTGAGGCCCAGACTTTAAGGGTCAATATGAGCCTAGGAGTACAAAAGTCATGGTATCCGATAATTGCAAGTACACTCCATAAATGTGTTATAGCACATGGATGGCTGTTAGTATTGTGATATTTATTTAGGATTGTCTTTTACTAAGTGGTGTGCTTGTCTGAAATGTAGATATGGAGATAGTGAAGGCTTTCCTTCACAAAAAGGACTTACCTTGGACGCTCAGGTAACATGGTCCATCACCAGAACAGTTATGAAGTGCAATGGTTATAGTTTTATGAGTGATAAGTTTAACAATATGCGCTTACAAATTTAAAACTTTCAGGCAGCGCTGGATCACTTGATGCACAGACCTGATTTGGACCCAACAAGGATTGTGGTCTTTGGAAGGTCACTTGGTGGAGCTGTTGGGTCTGCTCTTGTCAAGAGCAACCCTGGAAAGGTACTGAGATTAATCTCTACAACTTATGTCATGTGTAGTGTGATTTGTTTTTGTGGTGCTCTAGATATCTAACCGCTAAGTGTCTGTGAAACACGTGTATTTGAGCTACATGCATCCGTCTGTAGCTTATTGTGTCAAAATTGGCCTTATCTCAAACTAACTCATTGATTAAACGCACTTATTAAATAAGTTGAATACCTAAATGTAATTGAAGATTTGGAGTCAAATACATGACCTGGGTGCACTTGGATGCAAACACATCATTTGTATATTGATCATCAATATCCTGGATGACTTGTTTTTGAATTTCTCCCTTGACATAAGATAGTGTGCTAAGTGAAGTTTGAAACCCATAAATATTAGAAATGAGCCTTCTAAGACTCCGAGAGGGAATTGTTGCATACGAGTGTATCTCTCATCCATCCAACATAAAAACTTGACCCCCTATAGGTTTGTGGTTGATACATCTCAAATGGATTCAACCAGACTAATTTGGAATCTTTCAAGCTACACCATATACACCCTATTAGGATCCAGCTACACATCCCAGTTAAGGCTCCAGTTAGAGTAAAGAACCACTCAAATTAGTTTATATTGTGCCCGCATTGCCCAGTTAAGAGAGTTAGCTAACATAGTGCTAACATATGAGATAGCTAACCTATGTGAGAGCTAATCTATCTCACGGCCTCACTACCTAGTTAAAATTAAGGTTTAAATAAAAGTTACCAAAATAGAAGTTAGCTAACTTTTATGACCTTGCTTTTGTGAAGAAATCTTAACTCATCCATACCCCTAATGCTAACTAACTTTTACAAATGAGTAGCCCAAGTTTTTGTCTTAATGCCCGCCTTTCCTTGTCCCCATCTCTTCTCCAGTGCGCAACAAGGTGGACCACACTATTTCTTACGTTGTCCTAAATTAGCATAATTTAAACTATTCGACAAATTTTTAGTGATAAAATGATATTAAACTATAATCCCAAGTCTAAATTTAGATAATACGATGTTATTTAATTACAATTATAATATTTCATTCTACTTTAATCATAATGAAATACAAATGGTGTGGGCCACATAATTATAATGTATCATAATTAGTGAAATATTCAAAACTTTGGGCAAGTTGAGCAAAACTTTGGTTAGGCATCTTTAACTCCTCTTAAATTGGTCAACCTTTGGTTAGTGGTAACCGGGATTTGCGGCCGTGGGATCAGTTACCTTGCATATGAGTCACCCTAGAGGGCTCCCTATTTCATCTTATGTACCGGAATGTAGTTTCCACGTGCGATACAAGTGTGTTGTGGGGAATGTCTGCATGACATGTGGCAAATCATGAGGGGTAAATAATTATTTTTTGTTGGAATAGAGAGCCCTCTATGGTAGTTGATTCCACTAACTCACATTGTTAGTTAATTCTCCTAGCTAGGTGTTGTAGCCATGATTTTAGTTGGCTAGAATTTTTGTTAGCTAATCCTCACCAACTCGTAACTTAGCTAATTCTCTTAACTAGGTGGTGCAGCTGGACCCTTACTGAGGGCTGAAATTCTCCTACCTAGGTGTTGTAGCCATGATTTTAGTTAGCTAGAATTTTGGTTAGCTAATCCTCACCAACTCGTAACTTAGCTAATTCTCTTAACTAGGTGGTGCAGCTGGACCCTTACTGAGGGCTGAAAGTTAGCGTGGGTAGAAAATACCATGGTTGTATTTTATCTGTGGGTTGAAATTTAGATTGGCTATAGATTAACAAAATATCAGTATTCAAATCTAAAATGATAATGATAAAATGTTAATGTATTGATATTGTTGGTATAATATTATATCATATAAATATTTTATTTCTCAACCCACAGTAATTCATGTGATGTAAAAACCATTGATTAACACATTCCTAGTTTTGAACATATGATATTGTGGGCTCTAAATAGTATGGGTCGAGAAAACATCGACCAATATTGTCGTGGTATGTCAAAATTATAGTGGGCCACAGTAATAGGTGTAAAAGGTGTAATTCTGGTTTAAATTAACTTAAAAAAACCCCTCTGGACTACACACCATTTCAGGGCTTTATGGTGGATGAATGAGAGGTACGCTTGTGTGCGATATTTCCCTCTCGCCTTCTAAGACTTGGTGAGGTGTATATGGGTCGTACATTGAACCCCTTAGACCTTTAAGGATTAATAATCTTGGTGGTGTGATAAAATCCCTAAACCTGTGACTGAATTGGGAGAGTGCCTTCAAGTGCAGACAGCTGGTTTGATACTGGAGAACACATTCACATCGGTGCTTGACTTGGCTGCGGTCATGTTTCCAGTCCTGAGATTTGTAGTTGGGGGCAAGAGAGGGTTGCTGAATTGGTTCGTGAAGTCACCTTGGAAGACCATTGAGCTTATCAAGCATGTAAGTTATCATTCTGACCTGTTTGCTTTCTTACTGTGGGCCATTGAGAAGGACCCTCAATGGTGATTGTTTGCTTCTGAAATTTGTAGTTGATAGAGATTAGAGGTATCCTTAAAGTCTCTCAAGAACTCACGTTTCAGTAGGGCATTTCGCCCCACTTTTTACAAATCATAACGTTTGAGCATTTAAGTGGTGTCAAAACCTCCAACTTTGGTGAAATGAAGTGGAGGTGTTTGACTTTGGCCAAGAGGCAGTTATATAAAAATGAATGCATCAAACTTTGAAGAGCACCATTTCAGGTGCGTTCAAAGTTTTCTATGAGATTCATTTTTATATAACCGTCTCTTGGGCAAAATCTTACTCCTCTTCATTTCACCAAGATTAGAACCCCCAATAACGCTTCTTAAAAATCATGAATCGTCAAAAGTAGGGCTAAACTCACTACCAAAACGTAAGTCTTTGAGAGACTTTAAGGATAACTCTATTGAAGAAGATGAAATTGCTTGCCGACAACAAAATGCTATTATGGTTTCAGTGAATTGTGCCTTGTAAATTACAGGTTGATGCACCGATCTTGTTTCTGGCTGGTCAATTGGATGAGATGGTGCCCCCTGCTCACATGCGGCTCCTCTATGAGGCGGCAGAACAGCAATCTGTGGGCCAACATACTTTTGTTGAGTTTCCAGAGGGTATGCACATGGACACATGGATGCAAGGAGGGGAGAGGTATTGGCGGAGTATTGAGATTTTTCTGGAAAAAAATGCAGCAGGTGCTAAATGCATTTCGCACAACAAACCGGACCCTGCTAAAGTAGTGTCATCATAATCTGCTCTTTGGTAACCTCTGAGGGTTCATGCAAAGTGTGCTCTGGTTCTTGCTATATGCTTGCCGTGTATTCTAGGTTATAATTTGTTGTTGACTGGATTTAGAGATTATGATTAACTTCCCTGCAGTATCCAACAACATTGATCAGTGTGTCAGATTTGTTGTCTGTCATTCCTTCTTGCTCAAAGATTATTTTTATTCTAGAGAATAGAGTTTCTGAAATCTCTTAAAAGACACCACTTGAAATAAAATGCCCACAAGGGGAGGTGCTAAGAAAACTGTCTTCAACAATGTGCAGTCATGTGCAACAGAGTTTCTTGCATGGAATCGTGAAGAAATTGAGATCTTGCACGTGACAAACTCCTTTCTTCATTTCAAGGAATCTTTCCAATCTCACCATTTCCACATACTTAAATAAGAGGGAGAGATATTGCTGCAAGGAAAGGATTTTAGAGTGTCACAATGGAGCTTGGAGGTTGTCCACTGGACTTGTTTGTGATATTATATTTTGTGTCCTTACTATTACCTATGACATAGTACAAGTGTCAATGGAAAATTCATCTCAAGGTTGGATTCATTATTCTAGCAGGTTAGGTTCAGTGCAATGATGAATCAACATACCATACTATGATTCTCATTTATCCTTTTTCATGATAGGTATTGGACTTGATGAGAGTTTGTCTTCAGAACTATTTAAGGGACTTGATTATCTGGACGAGGCCTGGTTTCATTGGCATAATTTCATCACCAGTTTTTGTGGATCATTGCTCAAGGGTGGAGTTACTGACCACCCTTCATGGTTTGGGTTGTGGAATTCATGCACTACAATTCATTCCTTCAAAAATGATTTTTCCTTTTCTTTGAGACAATTGAACAAGGCCCTTCAAGAGGAATCAATTGCTGCTGATCTTCCCTCATTAAATATGCTCAAGGAATGAACTTCTTGGAGCATTTCATTATCTGGAATTCATGTTACAGACAAATATCTTTTGACTACCAAATACCCAAAGTACATTCAGAAAAGAATCATAACTGTAGTAGGGATTGACCTTTCCGTTGAGGATTCTGCACAAAGGGCTCCAGATTTGGCCACTGCAATAATGCTCCTGTGACCATTGGGCTCTTGAGGTGGTCTTCTGGTATTGGGGAAGAGGATAACTTCTCAACAGCATAACCCTTGCCCTCCACTGTGTGATTAGTATAAGATGGTTACCAAATCCATATGAATTCATATGAATATCTTATTCATTATCAAAGTGAAGATTTTTATTCCCCAATTATGTTGACTATTGAGCCTAGAGTGGTTATCATATTTTGAGCATGTAGTTCAATCTCTTTTATACACACAAATCTTTTTGGTATCTGCTCTTGGAGTCACACTTGATTACATGCATACCACTCAAATATAGGTGTCCAATGAAGATAAGTGTTTTAATCAACAATGTACACTAAAAACACATGTTTCTTGATGAGATTGAGTTATGTATTGAAATATAGACAATATTTTAGGTTCAATGATTTAACACAATTGAAACAGTTGATGTGATCATTTGAGAAGTAAGAAAATCTTCACTTTCCACTCTTATAAGTTTTGGTCTCTCCTACAAACCCATCGTTTGTAGAACAACATCTATAAGTTTATCGAAGGCATACTAATTTTCCTCCTCGCCGGTTATGGGACACTATGAAATTAAACCCTCCAAAATACGAGAAGTTTATAGAGATAAACAAATGTATACGTACTAATGGTAGGCTAGAAAATGGGACTCATGTGTTTATACTAAGCTTTTCAATGTATTGTAATAAATGCCTCAGCTACATATAGAAAATAAAATGTTTTGAATTAATAAGTATTTATTACATATAGAATTCACTTTCACTTTTCAATGAGAAAGGCATTGAGCATTTTTTCATCTATAGCATGTAACTCAATGATTGCATCAAGCAAACAAAGACAAGAGCACAATAACTTAGCTGCAATCTAGAGAGCAAAACTCAAGGAAGGCCATGTGTGCTCCAAGAGCCTCCAACTTGTAAAACTTAGAATTCTTGAAGTTGGGGAAATGACAAGCTTTTAAGGACGGACAATTGTTGAAGGCACTTGACACCACTTATTGTTCCTAGCTTATTTTAACACTTTCGTTAAAATCTAGTAGTGTGTGTGAGTGTGAGAGTGACAATATTAAGGTAGAGGGTGCTAAAACCAACACCCACCCCAAAAGCAACACCTATAAATGCCTCCCAATCACCAACACTCTACTTCCTTGAACTATTCCCTGTGGAAAAGGAGTGCCCGGGCCCACGGAGTGACGGGTTTAGGTGTCATTAGTGGAGCCACCGCATACTAGCCTGCACTACCTCCATATAGGGTAGGTAATGGGATCCACTCTATCTCAGGTCGGTTCAAGGTGGGTTTAGGGTGGCTTGTCAATGTCTATTCTAGCCATTCTATTCACCGGTTGGGGGGGGGGGGAGAGAAGGAGACGGTTTAAGCTCACAAAGCCAAGGGGGTTGATTATGGGTACAAAGGGGATCGATTCTTGGCAGCAAGGGGGTCGGTACTTGCAATGCAAAGGGACGGTTCTACAATTGAACTGGGTGGGATCATGGAGGTGGCCATGTTAGGCTTTGATCTAGCTTGGGTCTAGTACCCACCTATGTTGTGTTGGCTTTAGACAATCTTGTGTTGGTTCCAAGCAATGAAGGTGGGGTTCCTCATCATATGCAAGGTCGACATACACAAGGCCTAAAGATCTGTTTAAAGAAACTAGTGATTTTGACTTTGAATGTTCATCAAATATACAATGAAAGCTTTTTTCTTTTCTTTATAACTATGTTTAGCCCAAAGACTAATATGTTTTTTTAAAAGAAAATCAACCACATAGCCATATATATGTGCAATAGCTTAAAGTGTTGATTTAAGCACCCTCTACCTTAGAGTGTACAACCTACTTGAAGAAGGTGACTTTGTAACTGCTATTGTTGTCAAAACGTACACACAGACTATCCGTATTGGTTTCCTTTTTCTGCATGGTCAGTTCGTTGGGTAGAAAGTAATTTAATGGTAGTTCATTGAAAGTGCCAAAGGATTCCCCATGGCAATAAATGGTCTTTTCAAGAGAATATTCATCATTGGACTCGATGGAGGATCAAAGACTTGCTAAAATGGGGGGGGGGGATAACATTTCCAAGGTTTTCTTGAGAACAATTACCAAAAAGAGAAGATCCGAGGCATCATCAAAAGATCGTATGCATTTGGTTGAAAGTATTGAAAACAAGTGTTTCGGGTCATCGGATGATGAATTCAGAAGTAAAAGTCTTAAACATTCATCCAAACCATAGATGTCATTCTTGTGATGAGAAACTTGGCATGTTGATTGCACTTTTAGATACCGTAGATTGGTGGAGATTTCCAAGCATAAGCTTTCATATGGTCGCAATTTTGATTAGGTTTCCTTTTGACTTGAGGCAAGTGAGCTCATTCTCAAGTTGCTCTTTGATTTTGTTGTAAGTTGCTAGTTCATAGCAACGGTTGAAGACTAAGGTTTGTCTTTATGTGATCATGGCCATTAATTGGACACTTACATTTGATTGGTACAATATATGGCAAGGCTTGTAGTTAAGAACATAAACCTTAAAGACACATGTTAGAATGAGGTTGGACTCTGGCTCCACATGTATGAACCATTCTTAGGTCAATAGTAACAACCTAGTAACACAATCAGGAGGGCTTGTGAGATCACTTGCAGAGAAAGCATGTCTTCACTTTGACCTCTTATAAAATCTGGATCTCAACTTTGTAAGGGTAAGGTAGACATGCCTAAGTTGTTTGCTTACCTTAATTAGACACCTATATTTGAGTGGTATGTGGTTTAGTGTGGATACAAAAATGGACACTAAAAAGACATGTGTTTAAAACAGAATGGGCTATGTGCTCAAAATTACGTTACCCATTCTAAGCTCAATAGTCAACAAAACTAGAAAGACCTATATGATTATTTAATGAGCATGAGAATCTTCACTTTGATAATGAATAAGATATTCATATGAGCTCCAAAAATTATGAGAAAAGTGGTTACGTCATCCATTTGGGTTAGCTAAGCTCGGGGAGTTCACTGCGATAATATTAGAAAACAACGTGCGGGAAAATATAGGGTAATTTATATTCACAAAAGGAAAAACTTAGAATTTTCTTAGAAGTAATATAGGTGAGTATGTATGATAAATTTTGTATTATAAATAATATAGGCTTGATACAAATAACGCATATTTCTAAAATATTTGTAAAAATATACCGTAGGATTTAAGGATCCTAGGTTTTTTTTATTGAAATAGGGTGTCCTTTGTGTTTAGAGGCGGGAAGATTTTGGATGAAAAACTACGTCAATTCAGTTGAAAAAATGGGATGAAAGATTGATGAGGGCGGATGACGGATTAGGGTTTAGGAAAAATTGGGGGAGAACGTTGCTGGAGGATTAGGTTTTGATAAATTAGAGGAGTTTTGGTTGGTCTTGTGTCTGTCTGCTTCAAGTAGGATGTTGTAGTATTAGCTCTATACCCTTCTACATTATTGCATGGACCCTATTTTTGCTTGCTTTGTTGTTGGTGTTTTAATTTTTGTTTTGACACTCAGTACCGTTGTATTTAATTGTGCGTGTAACTTGATTGAGGAACATGGGTTGATTTTGTTGTTTGAAACTGTTTATGAACACTCTTAATGTAAAACCTTGCTGTGCCTTGGATTTTGGTGACTTAGTACTTTGAATGCTCTTAAACCCTTTGGAGCAAAATCAAATAATTATAATGAACATACCTAGCTTAAAATTAAAGCTTCATCAAATTTTAAAGTAATTATAGGGTCATTTAAAAAGCAAGAAATTAGCAAATTATATAATAATAAGGTACAAAAAATTAAGGATGGATAATTAAATACCCCTTGAATAAATACCCTTGTCACACACGTGTATACATATATACATGTCTAGTGAACTCCCCGAGTAGCTAAGCATCTCATGCTAATTGCATGTTCACATCCTAGGGGAAGTGGCCTACATTGATTATCCCATTTAGTGTGTGTGGTCCTAATTCCCAAAACATGCATTATTTTGCCAAATCTCAAAATCAACGAGAGTTGAAATTTTCTATTGAGTAATACTAAAGTCATGAATACATGCTCATTTACTATACCTTTCAAGAAATTTAATGCGTGCTCTAAGGTGTTTGTAGAGTTCACAATTGTTTTGGTGAGCTCGAAGAGGCTTCTTCTTTTCAGTTGGCGCCACTCACTTCTGAGGCATCTCCTAACACTAAAAAACTGAAGAAAGCTTGTACTAAGAGTTTCCGGCACTTTGACACTTTGGGCTCCCAGAACCCTAGATGTTCTGGTGGCACTAATTTCACAGCGTAAAGAAATCTAGTAACAAATTTACTAATTTCCCACACGCACTATTAGCCCCCACCCTCACTAAGTGGGATAATCCGAGTAGTAATAAAAAGTAAACATTCTAGACCCGTCTACTTTATGCTTCACAAAGGCTCCAAATTATGAGTAAGCATCATATTCCCCCCTCACCTAGGTGAATGTGCCTCAGGTGAAAAGTGCTTTGCTAGGGTTTGTCCGTGATTTTCCAAAGTATGCTTCGTGCCCTTTATGCAGAGTCCTCCACCAGCCTAGCTATCCCACACAAAAATGTGCTAACATATTCCTACTCCAAAATCCTAAAAGGGTCAATTGTAAGCCTTATCATGTACCAAGGGGATTCTTGAGCATGATAAGGTCAACGGGTTCAAATTCACGTAAGTTATGATATCAATATTAGCTTTTCTATTCTTTCAAAAGGGTTGCGAGTTTTTTTTTTTGAATAATAATTGCAGCCATCCAAGGTGACGTAACATGAGGTCATTCAAATTGTCATTTTTTTGTATCCATTTAGCTTTTCTTTTCTTTTCTTTTATTCTAAAAGGGCCTCCTTTATTTTACAATTACGGCAACCATCTAGGGTGACATCACATGAGGTCATTCCAATTGTCATCATTTTGTATCCATTTAGCTCTTCTAGTAGGCCAAGAATCGATGAAAATGTTGGCAACTCCTCATAGCTTAGAAAGCTATGTTTATAACACACACTGTCGGAATTGCATGGTCTTACCACTAGATAATTCAAATAACTTTGAGTATGGATTGAAAATAGATACTATCTTAAGAGATTATTACACTGTCCAGCGGAAGAGAACTACATGTAATTAAATAGTCCTATTAGTGTGGGTGGAGAATTAACATGAGTAGGCCACTCTAATTGTCTAGTCGAAGTTGAAATAATGTGGATGCAAGATCCTGGGTCTTCCCATTTGTCTTCCTTGAGACTTCCAACCAACACCTTACATAAATTAAAATAGTCACCTGACATCAAAAGTAGCATAATTATTATTCACCACATCAATTTCCTAATATTGTGACACTTTGGCCAACTGCCACCCTTGACCATCGGCTTCACAGGTGGGCAACATGTGGTGTCGCATGGTCCACCTCCTACCGCTGGTATTTACCTACCTTCCCCGAGTTCAGGGCCACTGCGCCTTCCCTTAAGTTTGGCCATTTTTTTAAATATTTGTAGTTACCGGATGGCAGAGATTGAAACTTGGTTTTGAATGTCAAGCATTCTCGGGTTTTTTTTAATCACAATTACATAAAATGGAAATAGGTGCAAGCTAACACATCTAACTAATGTTATGGTTGACCCACATTAGTAGATAGTCTTTTAAAAGAGGGGGAACTTGACAAGATATCTCTAAACTAAACAAAGATAGATAGTTTTTAATGAACATTCAATAACAAGCATGGAATCTAGTGAGTGTGTTCAAATGGGTGGCCATTAATTTGACAAGAGATTGACATAATATTTATTACATAACAAAAACATGACGCAACTTTCATGTATGTCAAACACTATTCACCTTGTCAAAAAAGAAGAAGTTCTAGTTGGCATTTTGACAAAGACCATCTTGTAAGTAGGATATAGGTGTATTTGGATTTATGCATGAATTTTGGACAATTGCAACCACCAACATGATGTACGCTAGATTGCAAAACTGCATGAATACGGTGGTTGGCGAATATTGAATACAAACATTCAAAGTCGTGGTTGTTGTGTTGTTACTTTTGCTTTTGTCTTTCGATGTTTTTGTCCCCACAAGTACACATCCCTTACTATTTTTGGACAAGTCGTTTGTCCAAATATACTAAAGTGTTAGTTTTGTATGTCATGACTTAGTGACCAAAAAAACCCCCCTTGTCCCTTCTAGTTACTCTTGCAAACATTTGTCTAGCATAATGTAGTGCCTAATTTTGAATCAACGTGTGCTAACCACCCCCTCTATAATCCAATTAGATGTAGATTTGCTTCTTCGTTCCACGTACTAGTTCTAGATAGTCTTGTATTTTGCTTTTTGAATGGATTCTAATGCGGACTCTGTTGGACATTATTTCTTGAATCCCCTTGGTTTTGCGTTGGTTCTCCTGAGGTGACATGTACTTTTCTTTTGCAACTGAATTTGCTTTCAACTTTGTTCAGTATTACAAAGACAATATCACATTAAAATGTTTATGTGCTTCCATTCCGCAAAAAAGTTGCTTTCCTTTGGCCGAACATCCAACAAAAAAGAAAACCATATGAAATTAATAGGATTTGTCTACATTATGGGTTGGTGTGATCAAGATTGTCAAGCACACATTCTATGAATGCCCATTTGATAGTTGATATTTGAGAGAGAGAGAACTTGGTGTTTAACCAAGAGAACTTGGGCATGTTTAAAATGGAAAGTCTTGGTGGACTACGGCATATACCCTAAAGAAGGTTCCAAAGGCTCCTCACGTTGCTCACCGTAGTATTCTTTGGAGCTTGGTTGCCAATTAGCACGTCCATGAACTACTTGCTTATAGAAGCCATCTTGTTGTTTTTTGGAAGCATGAAGGGTGGGGTGCCATTTTGTGGGGTTTTACGTTGTTAATCATTTTATTGTTTTTCAGCGATGGATTTGTTTCAATTTCTTATTTCATAAAGTAGAAAGGATTCAAGCTTTTGGCTCCTTCACAACCCTCAATGAGGATTAGGTTTTGCAACATCTACGAATCCTTATTTTGAATCCCAAGGCAATGGACTTTCATCTTTGTGGAGTGGAGTTTATTTAAGTGGTTCTAAGAATTCCACTTGGTGTAAGATGGCCCCTTGTCTAAGGGCTCTTATTTTTATCATGACTAAAATTCCGACTTTATATCTATATGTTTAGCTACCCACAACAAACATGTCTTAATAATGGTGGCCATGAGCACCATTGGTCCCACCCACCCACACAAAAGGACTTCATAAAAGGTCTTTGCAACTCACCACTCTTCTTATTTTGTCTATCCTCTTGAGGCTCTTCATAACATTATTCGGATCCATAACAATGTTCTGTGGGACTGACAGTATTCTACGGAATATTCCCTGATATTTCCCACATTCAGTCTGAATGTACATAGGCTTGAAGCAAAGAAACAAGGCTTTGGCTATCATGTAGCATTATTTGCAAGATTAGCAAAACATCATCAAGTGTAGATAATATTAATTATTTAGATTATTTTTTAATGCATTTGTCCAAATGCTTTGCAGTTTGATAAACAAGGTCAAAATGAGTATCTCAACACTTTGGTCACTCTTGATATGTTCATTGATCTCATACTAGTTAAATGCCCATTTAGCGAAGTGTCTGTAATACATATATCAAATGGCTATTGTATGAGGCTCATGAGTTTTGCTTTGTTTTAATATGGAGTTTGAAAGTTGATATTTTGCTTGCTTATGTGCAATTTGCACTAGTAGTGGATGTTGACCTTGCATATATGGGTGCTCAATAACTCAATCGCTTCTTTTTTGAGTTGCAGCCCTAATAAGTGGAAGACCTGCGAGATCTATGGGACTTCTTCATATGCTTTCGCGGGTGTTTTGTAAATTTATGCAAATACATAGTATATAGACTATATTTTGTAGTGCATATGCACAAGGAGCCACGGAGGCCCTCCCCACATGGGAAATGCCCGTTTTTGCATGGAAAAGTGGGGTGGTTCTCTCTGTGAACAGGGAGAACCACCCCACTTTTCCATGCAAAAACGGGCATTTCCCATGTGGGGAGGGCCTCCGCGGCTCCTTGTGATGGGAACCTTGTAATTTGTGACTTTCAGACACATATGGCTAGCCTTGAAGCATGACATCAAGGCCTCTAATTACGACATAACTTTTAAACCCCCTAAATTGTGTTAATGAACACAATATTTTAGTTCTTGTCTTCTTTTGTTTATGACGTGTACATGCAATTCATTGTTGTTATTAATATACTATTATGTTGCTTTGCATTGGGCTTGACTGTGATTTCCAACCATAAACCTTGAACCCTATTATTTACTCGTTTTCCATGTTCTGTACATGTGCTTCTTGTGAGGCTTATAGTTAGTCATAAACTTTAAGGACTTTGGGAATTGGGTATTTTTTTTACATATAAGTAATGTAGGGCATCATTAAATCATCCATTTAACAATTTATGATTACCTATAAAGCGTAATAATCATAATAATTTACCATTATTTTGAAAATTAGCATGAATAACCCCCTAAAAAATACTACGTTATCTCACATGTATACTTCATCTATGTGACAGTGACCCCCCACTCCCCCCTGTGGTTCTCTTTGAAATTAGTAAAGAGGGGACAAGAAAGGCCTACCCACCAACTTGCAACCCACCCTCTAAATCAAGCTACATCCCACCCACCCAATGAATTCATCTGGAATTTGTTACCCAATGAGCTTACGTAGAATCCCCGGCCCCTCAATGATGGTGTCCATGTATCCAAACAAGATTTGTCTCGTGGTGGGAGATTCCATGCCCCATGGAAGTTGGCTCTAACTTTTTATTTATTTAGAGAGAGAGAGAGAGAGAGATTTCACAATGTCAATGTAACTTTGGAAAGGGGCACATGCATAACATTATTCAGACCCACGACAATGTTCTCTGGGACTGACAGTATTCCCTAGAATACTGTCAGTCCCAGAGAACACTGTCATGGGTCTGAATAATGTTATGTGAAGGTCATATCCAATATTTAAAATAAAATAAAAAAGCACAAGACCCCACCTCTTAGCAATGTTTTGCACCCAGGGCTTAGTAATCTGACAATATAATGCCTCAATCTTGGGCCCCACATAACGAAGTTCTGTAGCTGAATAATGCTATGTTCCTTTTCAGTTTTATATGACACAAAAGCGGTCATATTGAAGTTCAAAGCTTTGCACATATATACATAAGTTGGACATGTGTGCAATTTCAGGTACAATTTCATGTATGTTTCCAAACTCCAAAACTTGAAGAAGATCTTCGGCTATCGAATATTAGGGATACATATGCACAGGAATATTTCCTGCCCAGTTGTATGCATGCTGCCCAGTTGCCAGTGAGGGACCGGAGTTATATCTTATAGATCAACAACTCCAAGTCTACTAGTAGGCTGAACTTCATCATGTAGGATCACAGGTGTTGTACGAAGATGTTGGATTTATATTTTGCTCATTTTCAATAATGACTTTCAACCATACTTCATATTGACTTGACTTGACTTGGTGTGAAATTCCTCCCCTTTTTGTCTCCATTTACTACGAGGTTACGTATAGAAGGACTCTAGAGTTAGCCATACACCAATGACATGGACATGTATGTAGGAAATTTCTACAATGGGTACAATAATAACCACATGATTGTGGATGTCTACGTTGCCTTTCACATGCTTGGAAGGTGAATATGATGTCACTCAGAAACACTCATGTGACCATGGCCTATGGGAGCTTCCCCAAGGCATCTGAGGGTGAGTGGTGAGTAGGGAGGAAATTTGTCCAACAAAATGTTGTTTTAAGTTATACATTTTGGATTAATGTTTTGGGGAGTCCATGAATATTGAAGCAGACCCTATTACCATGGATTTTAGGGTGTCAAGTAGACCATAGTGATAGGCACTATATTAAATAGACAAACATTACATTGAAATGTAAAGTACCTTATTGTGACAAGCACCCTTTGAGTTGCAGTATCAGTGTGAACTACATTTCCCATAGACAACATATGTACTCCTATATCTAACAAAATGTGTATGTGCCGGTCACTATCATGGCACTAAGCTTGCTCCGCCACACCAGCAAGCTCAAGAAGATGTATCACTTCATTGTAGTTGAATGTGGGTGCGTGAATGAATTTGTTGTTGGCATAGTCAACCCTACACAAATACCTAAAAATGTAGTATAAATGTTTGTAGGATACCCACCCACCCCTTGCCATTGATGACATCCTCGCAAAGTCAAGGCAAGTGCATTGTGGATTACCTACATCCACGGCAGTAGCGTATGAGGGATATTCCACCATTTATGATGCTATTCTCACTCCATTGTCTGATGCACCTCCTCCTCCCCTTCAATATGCAAGAGGAGCTCATTCACACTCTCTTGTTGATGATGATGCACCAGTTAGGAAAGTGGCTAAGTGCTCTCGCATTAGTAAGTAACTTTGCCATATGTTGTAAGGTTTCCCATTAATATTTATTGTATGCACAACATTTTTTCGTTTGATATGACACTTAAATGTTAGGTTTTTTTGTGTGTTGCAAAATGTTGATGTCCATCAAGTCGCCTCCTAAGATGGTGGGGGTTCCTACATATGTTGATAGTGTAGTCAAGGATATGGTGGAGACTTCTACACCTAAACCTCAATGCAAGTCTAGATGTCTCAATAGCCATCCATTTGTAATTAACATAGCTCATGTAGTGTAATGAGGTGCATAGAGGCAGTGAGGAGTGTGAGAGAATGGAAAACGACATGAATAGTCACAGTGATTTAGTGCAAGATTCTACATAGGTTGTGTTCATTCCATTTGTTGCTTTGAATTTTGTGTGATGTTTTCGTTTGGGTTTGCCAATAACCATGATTGGTGAACATAAGTTTATATGTGTATTTTCACCATTTCTCTCTATCTATGTCTACAAGCATAATTTATCCCATATTCCAATGTACAGCCTTAATTATATAGTCCTAAAACTCTACCACTATTTCATAATAGTCGGGCTCACTGAAGATTCCATATACTTCCCAAAAGTCTCACAATTCCATAGGTATCAGATACAAGTGCCCTTATTGCCATTGGTTTTTTTTCTTTCTTTCTTTCTTTTTCTTTTTCTTTTTCCGATGACCGCTTACATGATAGCATTCCTCGGAATGGGAGGGAGACTTGAATACGTCACATGACAACAATGCAATGGGCGCAACTAGTCATTGCAAGCAAGTGTATGCAAGAATCAACCATGTGTCCATACCATACAATAAATTGAGTGGGAATGATGGCTTCATACGTACAATGCCATTTATAGAAAGCCCTAGGGTTGGGTATGAGATAATTATTTTCTTCTAAATTTTTTGGAAGGACATGTGACACTTGGGCCCACATTTTCCTAGCTTTAACCTATTCCAAATAAAATCACCAGTATCCATCACTCCCAATAAAGGGAAACTTGTAACCTTTCCTGGACTCTGCAAACCTTAGCCCAGTTAAGGTAGATGGGTCTTAAATGGCAATATGTATATATTAGTGTCTTAAGTTAGTATTACTATTCATACAAACTAACATTTCTTTATGTATCATCAATATATAATAATTAAAAACTCTCATCTCTTGATAGATCATTATCATACATGAGCTCATAACACCTAGAGAATCTTGATTTATGATTTTTTGATCTATTTCGAAACTATAAATACTCACATGGAGATCACCAAGTTATTCGAAGATACCAACCGCATGAATTTGCTTTTCAAGTCCATATCAACAAGTTAATGCTTAATAATTAATTCCTAGCCTTAAAACCATTATTTTATAGAAAATGAACAATTTGTGTTACTATGTGGAAGGAAAAAAGTCTTTAGAGAATCTAATCTTGGGGCCTTGGCACTCTCTCCAGTTACGAGACCGAAATTGTTTTGCAATTGACACTAAAGGCCTAACAATGGCTACACCTATTCCAAATGTTACAAGTTCTTTGAGACCATGTTAGAGGTTGTGGAAGCCTCCTTAACCGCTTTCATTGCATGTTAGGAGCAATTTTCAAAACTAGCAATTGAGCACGGTTATTAATTTAAGATCAATTTAGTTGAATGATGGACACCACACAAGGATAGAAATCAATGGATGTTTAGAGCCTCTTGTAGTCTACTGTATGATGAGATTTGGATTAATGAGCTTGAAGCAATACCTCACCCCTCTGCAATGGTTGTACCCGCTCAAACCCAACATTCACTATAATCACCTTTAAAGTTACATCACTATCCATGAACCAACATTGAATTACTTCGAAGGCTTCAAAATGGATTGACTCCAAAGGATTTGTAGCACTTTGGATTTAACTTCTCATTTGGTTTTGAATGCACTTGGTTCATTGGCCTTCACATGCACTTGAGTTGGTCCCAGGATGATGTGCTTAGACTCGTCAATGGGGTTGATTGCAAAGAGGTTATGAGCAGAAGCATTGAATGCTCATGTTGTTGCTGCTACTATGCATGGGCTCATCACACCTCTCACAACAAAAACTGTCTAAAGAATATATGGTTATGTTGTGTACATATATTTCGGAGAACCACCCCAAAACCACACACCCTAGGGCCTACTTTCACATGTTGCATGCTCACAAAATACTATAATTAGGTTATGAGACAACACACACATACTATTGGCATTTGAAGGAGATTCAAGAAGCTTAGAACTTGTGTGGGTTGAGATTCATAATACGTTTGTGGGTTCAATCGAATTCATTCAAGATACCTACAAAGAAGCAAGTAGACCCACCAAAGTTTAGTTTCTCTATGGATAGAGAGATTTCAGAAAGTTCATCACTTATTTTTGAAAGTTGTGATTACATTTGGTGCTAGTGGTAGTTTTGTGACACGGTACTAGGCTGGTTGATGCAAATGAGAAAGAACAATAAGAGAAAGCGGAGTTCACTGGCTCTTACTCAATCTTGTTCAACACATCCTATCTATTTCATAATATTCGGAATTTGTATTGTGGGTTCTCTCAAATTCCCTCAACATACATTCCAGTTTCACCTGCACTCAAACTCCATCAGTCCAGAGCACTCAATAGGGCTTGAGCATCATCAAAGAAGACCAAATGAGTATGAGAAGGGACAACAAGTGGGTAAAAGAAATCCTAAACCGCTAGCAACACTCCACACTACTAGCATACGAGTCCTACGCAATCGTCCCACGTCGATCAAAGAACAATGCAAATCTACCACTATGCTAGATTTGTAATTTTTCTAGTTACATAGGACAAGTTTCCAGTGCCGTAGGTCAATTGCCTAGGACTCACATGCTTGTAGTGCCACGTGCGAACAGACATGCCCTGCAGCTTGTTTAGAGCCCAAAACCCAAAGTCCCCTTTCATGGGGTATAGAGATGCAACGTTGACTTTGTAACCGGTATGTGTGGAACTATGATCGGGAAGAACCGACAGTTAGTTACAGATGAACCGGTTGAGTTTGAGAAATAACCAGTTGAAGTTCAAGACTGCAGGAAAATTACCCATCATTTTAGAGGAATTTATATAATATACCCCAATTTAATAAAGGAAACCGGAAGGATGTCAACATGTAACCGGTTGGACTTGCAAACACTAGGATCTCGACCAATTAATATGCCCAAAAATCTCCCCGATCACTGGTGTGGAAAGGCCCTTAGTTGAACCCTTTTACACGACACAATTGAAGACTTATAAGGCCACATTTGAACCATATGGCAGGACCCAGGGGTCCCATTGGCCCCTGGTTCTAACATAAACTCTGTAGCACCATCAATATAACTCCGATTCTTTCTACGAAGGTGGCAATCGACTGTTCACATCATGAGCTACATGGGGACATTCAAATCAATTTTTTTAATGGTGACACAATTAGTCATTTTAGGGGTATCATGCTCATTTTTTAGATGATTTTTTGGAGAAATAAATAAGAACAAATTTTTGAGTGAAGTTATTAAAAGGGAAACTTAGCTGAGAGCAAGAGAGATCCAACGGTACGCTGCGAGATGCAGTAATGACTTCTAGCCAACATCTACAGGTTTAGGTTTATGTTGCAACATAAACACTCCAACAAAGTAAATAATTAATGACGTTTTGAGACGGAGTCTATGCGGGCCCCCGGGGTCCTGCCATAAGGTTCATTTCTTTATAAGTGCAAAGTCTCACTTTTAATTTCATGTTTTAAAAATAACCTGACAAACCCAAGACACCTGATTGCAGTAAAGGATTGAGGTCCTTAATTACATAGTTAAGTTTCTCTTTACTTTGCCATTGCTCTCTGGAGTCTAGAAGTGGAGATTGAAGGCCGTTGAGTAATGAGTAAAATCCAATCAAGAGCAACTTCATTTGTGAGCACCTGAAGACTCGGAACTTCCTGTAAGTTAAGTTACTTCATTTTTAACATAATAAAAGAATGGACCGGAAGGTTCAATCATCTTTGATGGGCTAGCTGGTGAACTTTAACTATGCATGACATACTTGGAGGTCAACTTGACTGTTGCCTTGAGGTTGCTAAGGAAATTTGGTGAACAACTTTAGTGGATGTAAAGTACTTTCGCATTAAATTGTCTACCTAACTTGAATATGCTAGTAGGTTGGTTACAAACTTCTTAGGTTGCACCTGAAACAAAATCGATTTCATGCGGAACGATGGAGTAGGTACATGATTCCTTCCAGCTTGACTCGGACTGGGTTTCAAGAAGGCTTTGAAAACTCTGCACTACCGCAACGGAGTCCGGGGAGATTTTAGGGCATAAAGGGTCAAAATCCTAGTGTTTCCAAGCAGTGATTGGGGAGATTTTTGGGCATAATCGGTTGAGATCCTAGTGTTTGCACTGAAGGCCAACCGGTTACCTGTTGACATCCTTCGGGTTTTCTATATTAATTTGAGGCATATTCCTTAAATTCCTCTAAAGTGATCGGTAATTCTCCTGAAGTCTTGAACTTCAACCGGTTATTTCTCAAACTCAACCGGTTCATATGTAACTAACTGCCAATTCTCCCCGATCTTTGTTTCCAAGTCCAACCGGTTACATGTTGTGATCTTTCTGTTTTTCTCAAATAAAATTGAAGTATATTCCATGGATTTCTCTAAAACGATCGGTGATTTTCCTCAAGTCTTGACCCTCAACCAGTTATTTCTCAAACTCAACCGGTTCATCTGTAAGTAGTGGTCAGTTCTCCCCATTCATTGAGCCACGAGCTTTTCATGCCCAAGAGTAAGGGACAAATCACACAAGTTTTATACAAGCAACCTACTTAGCATGAAGGTATTTGCACAACATGGAGACAAAAATGTCATATTTCTTAACCCCTAAGCGTTCAAGAGGCTTGGACTGCGTGCGTCTCTCCAAGGAAAACAAGGAAGTGTATTTGAGCTATATATATATTTCATTTAGTTAATCAAATAAATAAATAACCAACGTCGGGCAATCCGACATGAATTTGAGCCCGTTGGCCCTACCTTGCTCAAGAATCCTCTTGGTGCATGCTGGGGTTTATTGCCTACCTTGCAGTGGGTGGGCTCTTGGCTTCCTACCTACCTACCTAGTTTTTTCCATCAAGTAGAGAGAGGATTTCACAGTGGGAATCAAACCGCCAACCACTCCATTCGGAAATGGGTACCTCTCCACTATCATCCGGTAGTTTAGGGTCATCTCAGACTTTTAGTTAATCATGTCAAAAGTGACCCTATCTGAAATCAACTATTTTTTCAAAGTGCATTATTTGAATAAGCCAAACACATTGATGTTATTGAAGTTTAGGTTCAAATGCACAATGTGGGTGCCTTTGGAGCTTGGATGCAAAATACATATGTTGCATTTGATCATTGATGTCTAGTATGAGTATATTTATATTGCTCTGCCCCGTGGGAAGAGAGACCTAGGGATGGTCTTTGAAATGGACCAAAGTTCGGCAACCAACCAAAACCAACCACATATGGTGTTAGTAACTCACTCTTCAAGTGGAGTCCAATTGCAAATGACTGTTGATGTAAAGTGATCTCTAAAATGAGCCCAAGTTTGGTCTTGGTTGGACAACCAACGAGAATTGGTCAAATGTGCAAGATAATACTAGGGTAGAGGACTCTTGCGACCATAACATTATTCAGATCCATAACAATGTTATGTAGGATTGACAGTATTCTGCAGAATATTCTATCATTCAGGTTGAATGTGAGGAATATTCCAAAAATATTGTCAGTCCTACAGAACACTGTTATGGATCTGAATAATGTTATGACTAGCCACTTATTTTCTCCTTGATATAAGACCATGTATATATAAAAGGTTGAGGCATCCATAGTTGACTAGGTTCATTTAACTGCTCACTAGGGTCATGTAATGCCGACATAGATGTCGAGATCTATATATATTTTAGGTGAACAAAGTTCAAGTTTATGTCATGGTAGCTTGTGATTGATTACCCTCATAAGATTTTTGACAATTGTCATAGCCAAGGAGTAGCATTGAGATGAGCGGTTATGAGTTCAACTTTAGATCGACTACCGTACTCGGCCGTCAGGGTCGGCAAAAATTAAATAAAAAAATAGAAGTTGAAAAAAATCGGAAATTATTGGAGAAGAGAGTTGAAAAGAAAAGTTATTCATTCAAGAGCATGCCCAATATTACAAAATTGAGCCAACTTCATGTAGTAAAATCCCAAAATATTGCATAATGTAGCATCATAACTAGTTTGTGCAAATTTTTTTTTTTAAAAACCGGACATTATGAGCCCGAATTTTTTGTTGTTTGCAAAGCAAATTGAATTAACCCCTAAAGAGCTTGTGGCCAAAATCATGGCAAACCTAGAGGTTGCAGTGGCGTTTTAGGATCCAAAAGTAACACATACAAAGGACCACTAATTGAGATTAGGGCATTCAATTAGGTTAAACACACCAAGGCCGCCACAAAAGGGTGAAAAAAAATCTTTCATTGTTGTGAACTAGCCTTGTATTAAAGCGTTGAATCTTTTACAAATATTTTTTGAAATTGTTGAAATTTTTATTAATTTATTTTTACCATGCCTAACCCACTTTCTCCACTTTAATTAATTATTCGGCATGAGATGTTGACCCTGACGTCCAAGTACGGTATGTGTATTACGCTTCAAAACTTGTAGGAATTTTCATATTTCTGATTTTTTTGTTTTTTTGTTTTGAAGATGATTGCATTCTCCTTAGAACATGTTTCTCTTTGCAAGAAAAATAACTCCCCACTAGTACCCCTCCTAAACAAATGCTAACTCTCTTATTTGATTAGTTACAAATGCCTCAGCCTTAAACATCGCCATACCAAGTGGGAGACCTGGATGATGATGTGAGGTAGTGATTTTGAACACTCTCCCGGCAAGGGATGACCCCAATAAAGGGTTAGAATCAATATCTTTTATTATGAACACAATTTACAAGCTTGTCATTGTAATAGCTTACCATTCGCTACCGAATACTGATGAGATGAAGACATTTGAAGACTCGTTCCTTCTCAGTACCCGTCAGTCGGGTGATGCTCAACAACCTCATGCATTCAACTTCAATTTATGAAACATATTCAATGGTTAAAGTCAACAGACTCTCAGGAATATCATGGAATTTAAATTGACTTTCCACACATCTGGACCCTTAGTGGCCACATGAGAGGTGTAACAACCTACGTAACAATTTAATTGGATAGTGCACAATATATAGCTACACTAAGGGCCGGTTCACACGGGTCCCAAGTCCCAAGTCACATGAGATCGATCCATGCAATCTCAACCGTCGAGAGGATGGAAGTTGGGACTTACCACTTCACATGGGTTTCCAAGTCCTAAGTCCCATCACATTACTCATCCGATGAGATGTGTTCGGTTGTCCACCTTTAGATTCAGTCTAAAGCAATAGGATTCCGGCATCTGGAGGCTTTATTCACGAATCTACTACGGGGCCCATGAACACATCTCATCAACTGAGTGATGCTATGAAAGAGGATTTGTGCCCAACAATACCAACACACGCAATTACTTTATAATCTTCTGATTTAGGACATGTGGATGGCTAAACATTTATGTGAATAATCTTAATTGTACAAAGATTTCATTAGTATGGGTGAAATTTCTATCATAAGAGGTGTCAATTTTTTCTAACGAGCTTATGAATTGAACTCAACTATGTTAGACGATTTTGAAAGATTATGTTTCAACTTTTAGGGGTAATGGTAATGCACACAAAACGTAAATTAATTGATGACGCACAACTCCTTCATCATTTGCAAGGAGGAAGTTCAACCATGTCATACCATAGGTGATAAGTATGTTCGACACATACAATGACTTCCAAAAGTAATGCAACACCCTTTACAAACATACAAAATTGACATTTTCTCAGAAACCGGAAATTGACAAAACATACAAAATTGACATTTGCTCACACCACGTGCTGCCAACATAGTTTGAATAAAGTATGTAGCTAGCCTCACATCGATTTCCAAGAAGATCAGACTCACATGCAAGTAGTAAATGATAAAAACGTGAATTTAAGGTGTTGCATTACTTTTGGAACTCTTCAAATTTACTGAATTACATGAGCAACTCATGTTATAGTATGCAATAACTCATTGGTTAACACATTTGCTTTGCATTCAAGATGTCTTTGGTTAAGTTCCCCTTTCCACCATGCCCAAAACTTCCTTGGAAATTTGTGCACATGTTATTGCCCTCCATATTAAATAAAAAAAATTATGTACAATAGCCAGGAAACTAGGAACAACACCATCAACAATTAGTTGCATCATTAAACATTATAGAGCTATGGAAAAGCTGGAGGATAAGGGAAGGATAGGGTGTCCACACATTCTTGGTGAGAAGGATGATGTTACTTGGCATGATTGGTGCAAACAAAAGAGCATAGTATTGCAGTAATATGTCAGAGGGTTCTTTGAGAGGTTTCAAATATTACAACTTCTCTTAATATAGTAAGAAGAGTACTATAGCACCAAGGCCTACAATATGCGGTTAAGAAGAAAAAACCTCTCCTTTTGGATTGTCACAAATAGTTAATAGATGATAAGAATTGGATGGAGGAGCAATGGAGGAAAGTTGTATTCTCATATGTAAATAAATTCAACATTGTGGGGTATGATGGTTGATAGTGGTGTTGGAAGAGGCTTGGGGAACCCCTAAGCAATCGTGTGGTTAGTAAGACTGTGAAGCACGGAGGAGGGAGCATCGTGGTTTGGAGTTGCATGAGTTGGGAGGGCATTGAGGAGCTGACCAAAATTGAAGGAAATTGAATAGTGAGCATTATCAAAACATCTTACCTGAGCATGCCGATTGTGAAGTTTGGAAAGAAGTGGAGGAGTGGGTGTTCCAACATGATAATGACCCAATGCATATCAACAAGTCAACAATCAAATGGTTCAACGATTATGCAATCATAGTATTGTCATGGAGTCCAGAATCCCCCGACATGAATCCGATCGAACACCTCTGGAACGAAGTAGATTGGCAACTCTGTAAAGACCTCCTCACTAGCAAGGATGACCTTTGGAAAAGGTTGCAGAAGGAATGGAACAACATTGAGGTGAAATCAACGCCCAACAAAGTGCAAGCATTGTTGAAGGCGTAAGGAGGATACACCAAACACTAGCCCGGAACATAATGATGTCAAAAGTGCCAAAAGTAATGCAACACCCCAAATTCACGTTTTTACCATTTACTGCTAGCATGTGAGTTTGATCACCATGGAAACTCCAAAATTGAGTGATCTTATTGACGTGAGACTAACTACTTACTTTATCTGGATTGTGTTTGCACCACGTGAGGTAAACTTTTTTCATTTTTGAGAAAATGACAATTTTGTATGTTTGTAAAGGATGTTGCATTACTTTTGGAAGTCACTATATTAAATTCAAAAGCTAGGCAAAGCACCATGTGTTGATTTTCTATTAATTAGAACCTCTACAAAATGACATGTATCACCTCAAAAAATTAACAATTTGGCGCCTACCTATCACCTATACTATGTATCTCACATGGGGGCAACAAGATCTTGTGGGAGCCTGATGATATGGCACGGCTCCAAGTAAAACTCTTGGGGCGGCATCCATCACCTTACAATAGTGAATTGTTTGTTTTCAAGGAATTTATGCGTACACAAGAGCACAACTCCAAATCATGGTCTCAAATTGTTCAATCGGCCAAAAGAAAAGAAAAAACCAAACTCGGGCAATTTGGCGTGAATTTGAGCCCGTTGGCCCTACCTGCTCAAGAGTCTCCTTGATGCGGGGTGGGGTTTACTGCGTACCTTGCGGTGGGCGGGCTCTTGCTTCAATCGGCCATCATACATTGTTCTCATAAACACAAACTTGCCTTGCAATCTAGATATTTCACAACACAAGTCTTGGTGAGAAGACTTCACCACCAACATATGACTCTCCTAGGAAGTTTGTCTTGCGTCGGTTTGAGAAATACGCAAATCTACCACTCTTGTGATGTAGGATAATTTCTCAATGACACATGTCAATTGCTGAAGACTCATGTGCTTGTATTGCTTGGTCAAACCAAGATCACGCTTTGCTGATCTTGCATTTGTGGAACCCTAAGCAAAGTCAAGGGCGAGAGAAACTGTCGTGTTCAAACATATCTCTCATACATCCATGTTGACAACTTGTTCCCGGTAGGTTTGTGCACTACAAGCATATGAGACTTTTGCACCATATCCTGCATCGATGAAAATTGTCTTGCATCACTGAAACCTCTAAAAACCTATTACCATGATAGATGTGTAGATTCTATCACCAACGAAGGACGTGTTGCCCGATTCTCATATGCTTGTAGCGGTGGTTGTTTCGTTTCAAATGTGCCCCACTAGATTGTTGCTTGGTGGTCTTTGGAGCCAATCACAATGTCAAATTAGTTCAAGAAACCATCCTCCGACCTGAAGAATACCACTTCAAGACACCACAATGATTATCCCAATTAGTTCATGTTACTATCCGGAGCTACGCAGAACAATAATGTCTTACTCAGAAGTTCAATTTTTACTAACGAAAATTCAACAGGTCGTTCGGACATTATAGAGCATAAACGACTTTTTGCACGGTAAAATACTACATTCTCACTAAATAAATAGATATAGCACTGCGTGACTCCGTATAGTAATGCACACTAATTGGGATTATCAGCCGTAGTTCAAAACATGTTTGATAGATGAACGATAGGTACACACTCGCATGCAACAATCCCCTCTCACATAGTCCAATCCCCAAGTTTTTGTCTTGCAGAAGCACACGAGGAGGGTTGTGGTGGCTCTAATTTCTTAGTTCTGGCACGAGGAGAAAAGTGTCTGACAAAAGGGGCTCTGTTCCGACAGCCACTTGCAGTCGTATTTATTTGCGGTCGTTAAAGAGGTGTCGGATCGGTCAGGCCGGATGCCGGGAGGTGTGCGCAAGCTCCTCCGATTCCAGGTAGTATTTACAGAAAGCTATCACGCAGAATGATAAGGCCAGTGTTTTGAATGAGGTGACATAAGGTGTTTGATGGGTCTGAGGGCCACTTCAACGCACGAGACTGAGAGCCCGTGACCATTACACTTCAAGCACTCTCATTGGTGGGAAAGACGGAGCCGGTCCAAGTTTCGCTTCACACTACGTTTGAGGGACCAACGGAGCATGTGAATGCAAGGTGGATGTAAAGTCTACATGGATTCCTACATGGCATCAAATGGATCATGTTTCATGGTCACTTGGACTATTTTCAAAAACCACCTCTTGGAGGAAGGCCTAACACAAAATCAGGAGACCATGGGATCCGAACACTCACAACCATTGATTTAATTCTATTTTATCATGTGAGGACCCGCATGAATAGAAATTTATTGAAATAACATTTGGTTGAGGGACCAGTCACATATGACTTCACACTATACTTGAGGGTCCGTGACCACACTACATGATCTTGGAGGTGTCTTGAGACGGCCTTTGGACACTTTTTTTTGGGTTCTTGCAATTTCATGGTCACGGCCCTTGGCTTGTGTGTGAAGTGACCCTTAAGTGGCTTGTTTTCTTATTCGGACTCCTATATTTCATTGGTATGTAGTTCGGTGAGGATAAAAGAGAAAACATAATAAAAAAAAGGACACATGATTAAATGAGATTGGACTACATGTTCAAATATAAATAACTACTCTAACACTCAACAATGAACACAATTGGGAGGACCTACGTATCCAGTTAAGAAATCAACAAACATGCACTTATGATAGCCATAACTATATCAAGGGAGGTTCAATTTTCAATCCATTTTTTGCAGATGTTTTATTATAGATTTGCTAATGCAACACGAGTTTTGTTGTGTAAATATAATTGGTAGAAGTTAGAGAACATGAAAAATGAACCAAATAATACCCACATATCTTATGTTTGTCACAAAGAATGAGTAAGGAGTAAGTGAGGGCTATTTTTACACTATGACCAAATGCCGTGACTATGAAATTGTGAGGCCTCTTGAACTCCTCTGAAGACCTTACCGTTGAAACTTGAAAACAAATTTTGTGTGGTCACGGGCCTTCAAGTGTATTGTAAAGACATAGGGCACCATGCTCTCAAAAGGATATTATTTCAATACCACCCTATTCATGTGGGCCCTTCTATACAATAAGTTATCTAAGATCAAGGCTTGTAAAAGTTTGAAATATCACAGTCTCCCAATTTTATGTTAGATTCACCAATGAGAGATCAATTTAGATTTCAATGGTCTTGGGTCCTCAAGCTCTAGTGTAAAGTTCCATAACTAAGTAAGGGTGAGTTTCCATGTAGGTTGCTCACCTACAAGATTCTAGATAGCAATGGGTTGGAGGTGTTCTCATGTAGATAACCACAAGCCACTAACCAACCACATTTTGATGGCCTACTAGAATGTGGAGGTCCGTGGACATGGGCCTCTAGACTTCCATGCGCCCACTAAAGCACTTTTTGACCTAAAAGTGCCAGTCACCGAAGGATTTGAAGACCGATGTCTAGAACTCCATCCTAGGTAACATGGAGGAGGTTAGTAGGTGGGCCCAAATTTGAGAAGATGGGAGTAGCTACACTGAATGTGATGTATTGCATAGATCCATAGGATGTTTCATATGTTTGATGAGAATTCCTTGCATATATCTAAATTTTATTAGTTTCAAAAATGAATTTTATTACCCTAGATTTTTCTGAGACCTGGGAGTATTTTACTTCGAACCATTAGATAGGACCATATCTATATATTGTGCATTTTCTAGTGGAACACCATTGGCCCCCTAATGGACCTCTAGTTTCAACTAATGTCAATTTAGAACTAAAATAATCCTATATCATAACATTGTTAAGCTCCTTAATCCTTTATTGCCTAAGCTTATTTCCATATGTTCAATCATGTCTTGCACCCTTGATTTCCCACCCAATCATGTAAAAAAGGTGACCCTCTAGGCTCTAACAAAAAGGAACAATTGCAAGCAAAGCATAATATCATTGACATGTTTTAGAGTTATTTTTAGAAACATTGGTGATGGAATTTGATAAAATATTAGCATGAAATTAAAAAAAAAATAAACTTGAATTTGTCCATACAAATGTATACATATCCTACACAAATTATAACTTGTAGTTATGTGCATGTATGGAGGATTTTAGAAAATATATAACATTTGTACTTGTATGGTAGGATCGCTAGACGTTATGGGATAAGCATTCAATATTGGATGAAACTAGGATGAATAATTTTCTCATTTTCTTATCTCATCCATGTATCTATGGAAGAGGCAATATTAGGGTTTTGGAAGGGGTGGTTGAGCTGAGAACGAGGCCACATCTTGCTGAGGCTTGCAAGAGGACTGGCCAATGCTTCTTTGTGGCGCTTCTTTATGGTTGATGCAAGTGGTTGGTGGTGGTTGATGCTTTTGTTAGATCATGGGTGGCATCGAAATTGAGAAGGTTTTGATTTCCAGTTTGATTTCTCTCAATTGTTTTCAAATCATTAGTAAACCTCCGATGTGTGCAACAATTTGGATCAAGCGTTTAAGGATCGCAATTTTTGCAAGTTCTAGGATCAGGCATGGAGATCGGTTTATGTTGGTATCAAAAAGGAACCAACAATAAGTGGACTTACGATCTTACGGATCATTTGATGGTGGATTTAGAAACAATAATGACATTAGTTTCTATGATATATATTATAAACTTAGATGCTTATGAGTTACATCCGGGGGATGAAAAGTGTTCAACCACTTTATTAATGAATGCTAGGATTCTACATTATACATATGATAGGGGTTCATTATTATTCAAAATTATATTTGTAGGCTTATGTTAATGACTATATATGACACAAATCTTAAGCCATGATTTTGGTTTTAATACTCATGACTAGTGTCGGTCCAATATATAGGTGAATACATGGTATCAATAATCAATGTCAATCATGATATAAAAGTGCCTACATGTGGGTATCAAAATTGTAATACCAGTCAAATATCGGTACTTGGTGGGGATGCCAAGATGAGAGACTCTTCGTATGCCCAAGTTATTATTTGGGTCAACACCATTCTAAAGCATATTGATACTAGGGCGATTTTGCCAAGATATGAAAGTTCTTCCATGGTATAAACCCAAATGGTATCAAAAACAAACAAAAATTTGGCATAGTATTAACATTGGCTCATAAAGTAAACCCACTTTGGGTCCACATATGAGCTCACAACTACACTCTAAACTCCATAGTATCACACTTGTGGCAACCAAAGTGCACGTGATATTACAGAGTTTTGTAGTGTTAACATGGATGCATGATACTATAGAATTAGTGTAGCATGTGACATTATGGAATAACACAAAGGAGATGTGAGGACAATTTGAATTCGTTCTCCCGTCACCTACGCTAGTGTGGTCCCCTCCACTTGGCCTTCCCGGGCGATGTGGCGGACGCATGCACCAACATTCAACAAGTGGCATAAGAAGAAGAAGAAGAAGAATAAGAATAAGGAGGTGACACTCCACATGTTGACACATGGCGCAATGCGAGGGTGTGGGTTGACTTCTTTGGTGGTTTGCATTAATGACAAATTTCGTGATATAAGGGAGAGAAATGTGACAATAAGGAGTGAGATTTGAACTACGAACATCCGTTCCCTAGGGTTTCGGAATATTAGAGAGTGTGTGACATTATGGAGGTTGATATTCCAGAGTTTAAGGTGTATGATCAAGGTGAAGCATCCTTCATTCACGCCAACACCAGAGAGTGGCGTCGTCTCTCTCTTCCCCTTCCTACTAAAGCAATCTCTACTATTCCATATATTGAATGTGAAATCGACCATTATATCACAGTTCACTGGATACATGAGGTCCCAGAGATGACTCCTCGCTTGATTACTCCGCTACTTACTGAGTGTGAGTGGGAGAAAAACCCCAACACATTCGCACTAATGACATCGCTCATACATGATGATGTGCAATTAAAAATATGTTTCCTTCTCTTATGGTGTTGGTGACTATCCCCCAAACCCCAATGATCTTGATTGATGGCCATGGCAGCACGAGTCACTGCACCATTTCTCTCACCTCTCGCCCACCTGCCGACAAGAGCAATAACGGTGCCACTGATGGGGCTCAATAAAGAGCCAAAATGTTGTTATGATGGTACCATGGCATGAAATCAAGTCGCCCTTCAATGAACCCCGCTTAATCACTTCCACCGATGGTGTGTATGTGAGTACTAATTGATTTCTCTTTCAAGAATCTATGGCTTGCTATGTGATATATATATATGGGAGGGCACGGTGTCGGGGGGAGGGGGGGGATGTTTTAGGGTATAAACGGTCAATATCCCTAGTGTTTGTAACGTCCAACCGGTTACCTGTTGACATCTTTCGGTTTTCTTTATTAATTTGAGGTGTGTTCCATAGGTTTCTCTAAAATGAATGATCGGTAATTTGTCTAAAGTCTTGAACTTCGACCAGTTTTTTGTCAAACTCAACTGGTTCATCTATAACTAGCAGTCGGCTCTTCCTGTTCATTGTGAGGGTAATGTTTTTTACACACATGAGCAAGAGCTGGGAGAAAAAAATTGTTATAGGGTTTCTTGATTTCATAACATTCTTGAGCCAATATTGTGTTGATAGAAAATTTATGTCGTTATTTAACACGATCTCTCCACAACATTGTTAAGCTTCTAAGGGACTGTTTACACCATGAACCTTGAAGTCGTCCCAAGACCCTGTAAAATCTGTGATCGGCTGTTGACCTTTCTATAAGTAATGTTGGCTTATGGAATCGTAGCTCTAGGCTGGGTGAGCCTCTCCCGAGGAGGAATATGTTAAAAGTTCAAGTGGCAAGCTCTCGACATCCGTCAATTGTTCTTGGGGACTACTTAGCAACGATATGTTGACAACAATTTGTAGGCAAGCCACATGGCACACCTGTTGGTGTTCAAGGGAGGTGTGAAGCCAAAACTTCCTCGACACTACACTAAATATGATATTTAGTGACACTCACTATTTGGAGGTACACAATGTTATATCTTTTTACTATTGATGTAATTTCTTACCAAGTAGAATTGTTAATGTTCTATAATGTCCAACCAAACCAATTTGACATTTGATGGTAAAATATGAGATATACAATCAAATAGAGACATCATTGTGTAATTTCAGATAGCAAGTGACACTAGATATCATATTTAGTGTAGTTCCACCCCCAAATAAAGGTAGGATAATGCCCTAGGGATCCCTAGGCCCACAAAGCCTAGCAAAGCTTGTGAGGAATGTTACGTAGTCCTACCATTGATGGGTGTAGTGTACCCGGGGAGGTGGACTCTTCATACCACATACGAACTAACATGAGTGTAAGAAGGGGCATTATTTGAGTCATTAGCGTACATAGTATACATAAGGGTGAGGTAATGTTTTTTCTCCAATGTGCACATTTAAAAAGGCTGCTAAGAATTTTGAAGTAAAGCTAGATGTACAAAAGGGGGCCTTGAGGTTTAGGGAAAAAGTTGACAATAGATGTGTTAATTTTATCCAATTCATGTTTTCATCCATTGGTGTCATATAATAATCGTCCTCATGACTACCATGTCAAATCTTGATACGATTTGCATTTGGGTTCTAGGTTTTTATAAATTGGAGGCACTTGGAGTGCTCAATGGCCCCCTTGAGGTTTGCGCTCCATATTGTGGCTAAGTTATTGTGCTAAGGTCTTTGTTTGTTTGATGCAATTGTTGAGTTACATGCTTTGGATGAGAAAATGTCTAATGACTTTCTAATTGGAAAGCAGAAGTGGATTGTATACGTAATAAAGACCTATTTTATTCATGAATTTTATTTTGTATATATAGTGGAGGCATGTATCACATTAAACTGAAAAGTTTAGTATAAATACATGAGTCCATTTTCTAGCCTATTGTTAGTATGTATACATTTGTTGTTCTTTATGAACTACTCGTATATAAGGGGTTTAATTTCATAGTGACCCACGCACATCATGTAGGTTTCCAATAAAGAATCCACCCCCTAGGGTAGTGCATAAGATTGTGTGCTTATGACTCCTTTGTTTTGGATGAACCCTTGAAGCTAGAAGATCTCTCGATAGAGCAACTTGTGGTCTCATATTCGGTTTAAAGTATTGGATTGTTCAACCTTTTTTTCCCCTTCCCCTTGGTGCACTTTGAATCTATGTTGAAGGATCATAGGAAAATTATCCTAATATTTATAGGGTTCCTTCTTTTATTGAATATGAGTCGTGCCCCCCCCCCCCAAAAGTAAAAAGTTAAAAACCATGCACATTGACACAATTTTTAAAGAGAAAAGTAAATAGGTGTGTACATTGGTTGTGGCTTTGCCAATATGCTCATGTGGCACTCCAAAATAGTATATGTTGGGACTAGAATTGATAAAATAGAGCGCCCTTGGCATTACTCACCTAGAGTCCAAATGCAAAAGCTTTCTCAAAATGGCTTGCTTCTTAGGGGCCTTCGGGGGGGTTTCATTCCCAAACCTTCAATAAGCATGAACTTGGCACCTCACAAGGTGGTCCATGCAACTTTGAGTGTGTCGACGACCACCCACACAACCTATTTCCCAAATCTGAATTTCCCCTACCTCAACACTCACCCCATCACCCTTTGACCTCAACAATCTTTGGCATCGTTAATTTATATTAATTAATGACCCTAGGATAGAACTCATTCTTGAAAGAGATCAACATCTCACGGACAAAGAGGCCCTTACATCTACTTACTCGACATGAACTTGCCACCGTTGTATATCTACATGTTTGATATACATAGTAACATCTATTTTGTTTCATGTATACACTTTGAATGATGCCAGAGTAATTAGAATTATGTTTGTGGGTATTAATGATTCCACGAGTCGTTGTAGTGGTTAGATGGGGCCCACAACACTCCTAGGCAGGGCCTGGTTGGCTCTTGTCCCTCTAGTGGTTTCATTGAGGCTCACCATCCAAACCGGTGTGGAACAACTTCCTTCATTATGTGTAAGGTATGCAACAACAATGTATGATGACACTTGACCATATCCTTTGTCGGGAGGGAGGACTTACCTCTCATCCATCTTACCTAAAAACTTGACTCCTTTTAAAGGGAAGAGAGGGAATTGTCGCATATGAGCATACTTCTTATCCACCCAACATGAAACATCAAAATCAAAAAACCAAAATTCAAATATTTTAAAAAACCAAACTTGACCCTATTAGTTTTAGGCCAATTCGTGTCAAATGGACTTGGATTAGAGTAGGTCTTCAAAGTCCATTCCGGTGTCAAATCATTTAAAAAAAAAAAAAAAAACCTCTAGACTGCATATTCTTTCATAACACTTTTTGTTGGACTTATGAGAGGTACACTCGTATGTGATAAGTCTACATTGCCCCTTATAAGTTTGTGACACAGTCATCTCAAATGACATAGACTATACTAAACTGAAATCCTTGATGCTATGGTCCGAGATGACCCTAAACTACCGGATGATGGTGGAGGGATACCCAAATCTCAAGGAAGAGGTTGGCGGTTCGAATCCCGGCTGTGAAATCTCCTCTCTACCTGATGGAAAACTTGCCAGGTGGTCAATTGCCTCTTGTGCTTTGGCGTTGGCCTTTCGGCCTTCTGTCTCAAAAAAAATAAAAAAATAAAAAAATAAAAAAATAAATCCTTGATGCTAACTCTAACATCAAATGAACCAAGAAAGAAGTAACCTCCAAGCAAGCATATTATTGCAAAGCTTTTACGTTGGATGCATGCGAGGCTTTTTACAGTCGCATGCGACAATTCCCTCTCGCCATATTCCCTTTAATTACCTCTACGAACTTGTTGCGACTCGAACATAGCGGACAATTCTCCTTCAAACGGCCTCATCCCGACCCTCTTTGTCTCCTGTAGTATTCATAGCTTCACTTTGTCACGTGCAAAGGACGTCCCTGCTTACATATACGGCTCCCCGAGCGAGCCACTTACCGCAGTTATGAAGGCAGATCTTGTCCTCCTCAACTTCAACGTCCGACTCGCTCGCAATATCAGGTCTCTCAACTAAAATATGGATTGACATCGTATTGTGATTATTAACAGACTTATCTAGTACTACAATAGTCACAAGTTATCTAGTACTACAATAGTTGGAGGATCACATTGCCAACAAATCGCTGGATGATATCTTGTAAGTATGGTCACAGTTGCACGAGGACCTGCATGTCTGTGCGCTGGGTCCGCGATTACCTCCCTCGACACTTAAGAGATATGGTGACTATGGAACTTAAACATGACTCTCGTTTTTGGCTTATCATCGTATCGTGACAATTAACAGACTTGAATCTGAGCCCTAGAAGTCAGAATTAAGATCCCTTTTGCAGCACTATGACACCAATTGTTCTTTTGGTATGTTGTAGTTACAGCAACTTTATGTCTGCATTCGGACGGGGGGTTTGTTGTCTTCTATCAGGGAAAAGATTCAGTGGAAGTTGTATTATTATCGTCATTTGTTTGTAACTTCACATGGCAAATGGTTCCGTTTGATGACGTAGAAATACCACCAATTTGGTGCCCATTTACCGCAAGTTGGATTTGGGAGGGAGAATAGCGAGAAAGCATGGAAAGGACCTAGAACGTACATGTAAACCCCAAAAATCGAGAGAGAAAGACGCCCACTTTTTAAAAATGAGTAGTGAAAAAACTAGCAAAGACCACGATCTCGCCGACAACAGAATTTGAGGTAAGGTGTGTAGGTGTCAAATTGAGCAATCACCTAGTTAAATTACAAAAGCCTTTGATTATCTCCTCACACCCTCATTGTTTTAGAGCCCATGTTGACTGCACTGAAGTCCACAAAGCACCCAAGTTTTGTCAAATTGCTCAAGGTGCCACTTGACAACAATAGGGAGTATCTTGCACCCTTGACAAGTTTGTTTCAAGCAATAGTCCCATAGTCATGAAAGGCAAACACACGGCCCCCCCCCCCAAAAAAAAATAAAATAAATTAAATCAAAATCAACTTCTATATAACCTATGTCACTCATTTGTCCAAAAAAATGATAATTTGTGTTCAACTATGAAAACACGTTTGAATGGTTATGTTTTTGAATGATTGTGTCATAAATCCAAGTATTAATCTAGGCCCATCCCATGAATCTGTACATGGATTGATGAATGCTACTCCTAAGTTAGAGGTGTATTGCACGTGAGGGAGATGTCCTTTTTTTAGGGCATGCCAATCTCATAAAGTCATAGTCGTTTCATGGGCAACTTTTGAACGTATTTTAGGTAAAGTAAAGCTTACCTCCCTTGGAAAGGACCAATATGAGGATTTTTTTTACTACTTTACTTCTATCCGATGATAAAAAGATTGTCACCTTTACTTCAACTTTCAAGTTATTCATGCAAGGGAGAAAGGGTATGAATAGTAGTCAAGAAGGGGGATGAAGATTCTCTATGGAATCCAAAAGCCAAAGGTAAGAAGTAGGAAACCCATTTGGGATTTGTTGGAGTGAGATTCATGAGGAAGATTAAGCACGTAGGAGTGAGGTTCTCAAAGAAGGAGGTGTACTTACAAACCTTTAAACACAAATCTAGCAAGCAGGAAAAAATTGTGACTATTTCATTGCTTCAAACAACATATCTTTCTCTAAGAGGGTCACAAAGTACATCCATAATGTGCACTAGATTTGTGGAAGCATCAGGGTCCAACCATGATAAGGTGTACCAATAAAATAAAATGGAGTCTTCAAATTTCACACGAACTTATATTTGAGGCCATAGTACCAATTAAAATCACAAATCATTAATGAAATGTGATGAAAATATTTGTAATTGTGCTTAAGTCTTGATTATAAATCTAAATAAAGTTTAAAATAAAGCATCATAACTACTCAAAGGAGTGTCAAGGACTGTGAAAAAAGGGTGACGCATGACACAATTTTGGTACACTTTATCGTGGTTGGACCCATCCCTATTTACAACATAATGAGAGGCAATTAGCCTCATATGTGCCCATGCAAATCTCAATACATTTAAATAAAGTGTAGTTTATTTAAGGAAAGGTGTCTGCAACTACATGTTACAACAATCCCAAATGAAGTAGTAAAAGTTTGAAAATGGGTTGAAAATCACATACATGTACTAAGAAGAAAGAAGTTATTTAAAGCACAAAGGTAGTTTCTTTTCACCTTGTTAGAAGCCATGGCTTGTAGTAACAACAAAGAAAACAAGAAGAAATCAAGAAGATAAACCTCCTCAAATGAGGTTTGCTAAGGTAGATGCCCACCAGACATATTGTCTTCGCCACTTGTCATAATTTCTCTGCCACCTATCATAATTTAGCCTATCTTATTCACAATTATACTTGTTTTACATTTCAAACCCACATTATTTCACGTTCATGGTCAATCATGTGCACCATGAAACAAACATGAGGTAGAGGAAAAATAATAATGTTACTAGAACAATAATGGAACCACAATAATTAGTCTAAATCGATTGTCATGGGTCAACGATGAACAATGTGGCCCCAAGTTAAATCGTATATAAGGTTTGTGGGTGTTCACACTTCTTTATTGAACACCTTCATTTGAGTGGTATGTGGCAAGATTGTAATTAATGGATTGGACATCACAAATACATGTGTTACGATCAGATTGGACTTGCGCTTCCAATATATTAACCATTCTAGGTTCAATGGTTAACACAATTGAGGAGGGCCTATATGATTACCTCAAGAGAAAGATGACACTCATTTTGGCCTCCTATGACTTTTGCATCTCCACTCCATTTCTCAAACTTGGAATAACAATCTTTGTTATTTCAAATTGCTAACCAGATGAGATAACTTATGACTTGATCCATCAGTCAAAAGTGTATGTAGAGTTGGAAGTGCCCACAATAGGACCACACACCCTTACAGTCTAGCTAGAAGTCTGTGAGGGTCAATTTTGTCACTAGAGAACTTTTTTTGAAAACATATTTAACAAAGGGGGAGAAGGAAGACCATGCTTTTGCAAAGGACTCTTAACGTGAGTGATGAACCCATCCTAAAACCATGACCTACAATGAAATCTAAAGTATAGGTGCATGTCCAAGTCTAAAATATACATATCCAAAAGGAAAAGCACTTGTGACTTTCACTTCAAAAGTTGATTCCCTTCAAACAAACAAAAAAACAAAAAAACAAAAAAAGATTCATTGTTCAAAAACATCCATTGCACTCCACTATCAAGGCTATCACAAACTCTTTAAATCCAAAACCACCATCTTTACAGCTCCTAAACATTGAAACATCACCTCCTATAGTTCAAATATCTTGTTGTTTATAAAATTCTGCTAACATGCTCATGTAAAACAAAGGCTCTAGATTAGGAGGCATTATCAAGTCCTCTACATATGGTGAAACCCTTAAGTGTTCATAATACGTGCACTCACCCCTATTACGGGGAGAACCGACCGCCAGTTACAGGTGAACCGGTTGAGTTTGAGAAATAACCGGTTGAAGTTCAAGACTTCAAGATAATTAACGATCGTTTTAGAAGGAACCTATAAAACATGCCTTAAATCAGCAAAGCAAAACCAAAAGATCACAACATGTAACTGACTGGACTTGAAAACAATGTCCGTGAAGATTTTTGGGCAGAATTGGTCCAAATCCTAGTATTTCCAAGTCCAACCGTTTACATGCTGTGATCTTTCAGAATTCTCTTTATAAATTTGGAGAATATTCCATAGATTCCTCTCAAGTGAATGATCGCTACTTATCCTGAAGTCTTGAACTCATTTCTCAAACTCCACCAGTTCATCTGTAAAACTAGAAGTCTGTCCTCCCCATCCATTGCTTGAAAACACTGGGATCTCGACCAATTATGCCCCAAAATCTCCCCCGACACTGCACTCACCTTAAATTATAACTTACAAGTGCCTGCTGCATCCCATCATCGGGCTATCATCACTAACTTGCTTAGTCCTTGCCACTGCGAAGCGCAATTCCCGGCTATCTCAAATCTTATCAGATCAAAATGCAAGCAGCAGTACTACTACTGGCTTACATCTTGTAAGTTATAAATAAATTGTCACCTTACAAAAGTAGGTAAACTTGGGGTACCTCCAGTTTCGCATGCTGAGTACAAAGGCCACGAGATTGTTCATTAGGAATGCACAGGTTTTTATTGTCCAGTGTCACTATCAGGAAAGGGCTTTTGAATTACCCCCGACATACTACATATACCTTCGAAAACGCAAGCTCGGAATGAAGTATGTCTACATCCAAATGAAGAGTCGACAGGGGAGCCTTTGATTTCAGCGTAACTAAGGGCCACTTCACACACGAGACTGAGAGCCCGTGACCAGTACACTTCAAGCACTCTCATTGGTGGAAAAGGCGGAGCCAGTCCAAGTTCGCTTCCCACTACGCTTGAGGGACCAACAGAGTATGTGAATGCAAGGTGGATGTGAAGTCTACATGGGTTCCTACGTGGCATCGAATGGATCGTGTTTCATGGTCACTTGGACTGTTTTCAAAAACCACCTCTTTGGAGGTAGGCCTAACACAAAATCGGGAGACCATGGCACTCCGAACGTTCACGACTGTTGGTTTATTTTATTTTATCATGTGTGAGGACCCCACATGAATAGAAATTCATTGAAATAGCATTAGGTTGAGGGCCCGATCACATATGACTTCACCCTACACTTGAGGGTCCATGACCACACTACATGATTTTGGGGGTGACTTGGGACGGCCTTTGGACACTTTCTTTCAGGCTCTCACAATTTCATGGCCACGGCTCTTGGCTCGTGTGTGAAGTGGCCCTAAGTAAAGTACCTCTGCAGTTTGTGAGACTCTTCATTATAGTCTTGTCGCTATGTATGTGGCAAGGCCCCCGCGCGGAAGGGATTTCAATTTTGCTCTTACTTAATATGACAATCTTAAGTAAGCAAGTACATGTTGTAAATTTTCTGTCGGGCAGGATACTGGAACCAAATATTTACCACTTGCCCCATAAAGGTCCGGTGAAAGACGAATCCGCAGACCATAAATATGGGCAATTTAAGACTGCGTTATTAGTGTGGGTTGCATTACGCCTGAGTCATGAGAATGTCAGATTATGAGCCCTGACAGCAAGTTATGTACTTGATGAAGTTTATTGGGTGTAACTCGTGAGGAGATTGAATGAGACAGTGTCATTACAATGCGAAAACATAATAAGTTAGATGAGTATAAGTAGTGTGTGTGCCACCCCCAACTGGGTCTCTGTATATTTTACTTTTGGTACAAATTGGAACATGTTCAATTGTGAAAACGTAGCCAAAACTTGGTATAGAAGTTACATCTGTGTAGAAGTTTGACAATAAGTTAGTATGCCCCCCAACTAGGTGCAGAGGTTTAAACACTGAGATAAAGCTTCATTACAGATAGGCTTCTCTCTCTCTCTTCAAGAGGTAGTACCAGTATGAAGTCTCAAATCTTCTTCTTTTCTTCCATTTGGATCATTATGTTGATATTAAATAAATAAATAACCAACATCAAGCAATCCGACGTGAATTTGAGCCTATTGGCCCTACCCTGCTCAAGAATCCTGTTGGTGCAAGGTGGGGTTTACTGCCTACTTTGCGGTGGGTGGGCTCTTGACTTCCTACCTACCTACCTAGTTTTTTCCATCAAGTAGAGAGAAGGTTTCACAGCAGGAATCGAACCGCCAACCACTCCATTCGGAAATGGGTACCTCTCCATTATCACCCGGTAGTTTAGGGTCATCTCGGACCTGTTGATTTTAACCTTTATTTCACAGAGGTTATTGACCTTTGTCACTCTAGGGAGGTTAGCGGTTTGGTTACCATCTTGATGTGTTCTTTTAGTGCCATAGTGTATTAAAATTTCACAAAACCCGCGTCCAACTACACTAAACATTCCTATTAGTGTGGATGGAAAATTAATTTGGAAATGATTAATGTGGAACACACTAATTTCATAGTCAAGGTGGAAATAATGTGGGCCAAAGACCCCGGGTGTACCATTAAGTCTTCATAGAGGATTCTGACCAACACCTTGAAAATTAGTTCAAGAATAAAAGTACCATACAACAAAATAGTCACCCACATCAATTTCCTAGAAACAAAATCAATGTGGCCCAATCTAGTTTTAAATTAGAGATTTGGGGTGGGTTGACAATCAACTTGGCCCACATTAACTATTATTAAGAGAATTAATGTGGGTTCTAGAGAACTAGGGTTGGCCATACTAATAGGATTCATGTATAATGTACCATTCGCTTCACCAACTACACTGTTTTTTGCATTTAGTGTTGTGTGGCATTTAATGTTGTTACTATTCATTTACCTGCAACATTATCTACCAAACACTTGACAAATAGTGTTCAAGTAGTGGTGGTAGAGATGGTGGTGGTGCAACCATGCGGCAACAAAACACAAAACATAAAAAATATTATAACACTAATTGTGGAGATGTAAACATTAAGGGCGTCACTGGCATTTAGTGTTGTGGTTCGTAATTACTGTTGACAACACTAAATGCAAAAAACAGTGTAGTGCTTCGTGGTGTCTAGATAAATCGCCCATTGAAAAGGTGAAATTGTAGCGAACCATTCCATATCGTGAGAAATTATGCTCTTCATTGATTTGACTCCAGTTATGATGACATCAAAGACTCCGACAAAGTCTAGTGGGATCTGGTTGGAATGACACGACCCTTAAACTAAAGCGGGACAAAAGCCCCTGCATCCACCATGGATGAGTTTACCTAGACGTCACGAAACCCAATTTCAAGTAAGTATGTTGGCCTTTGTCAAATATGTTGTCGTGTGGATGTGGATGGTTGCGTTTGATTCTAGTGGAGGTGGTCCGGATGTGATATTGGCGTGATGAATTTGATATCTACAATCAAGAGTATTGCATGACTAGTAGCAGGTAAAATGGACACTCTTTTTAACCCTTAAAAGGATAGGGGGTATGTTTATACGGGAGATGTGATGTTTTGTACAAACCTTCAACAAGCAATGAAATACTATTTTATTTGGTCCAAGGCATTGGATGCATATTTAGCACAACTCATGAAATATAGAAAGTGGAAAAAGCCATACATGATAACGTCGATTATGATATGTGTACTATTCTAGGTTGTTTATACAAGCTCAAATTTTTTATGATTCATTCTACATGTATGTTTGTTCAAATTGGAATAATGCATGCATATGATAAATACATTAACTTTAGATGGTCTCATCTTGATCTAAGTAATGTTAAACCCCTTTGTAAGACATTTTTAGGTCTAGAATGGGTCTTTCAGAATTTTATGGGCTAAATTATTGCCAATGTACGACGCTTCTAGATTTGCACTCTAAAATGCAAAGACGTGTTTGAAGATTTTCACCACTCTAGATCGAATGTTTGTTTTAGGTGCACATACCTTATTTCAAGTGCATGTTGAAATATCTAAGGATCGCATCCATTGTCATACAAACATACAAGTGTATGATTGATATGATAGAAAGTCTATTGGCCTCCATCCCGGACAAAAATATAAGGGCCGAGATACCAAGCTGAGAAAACATTCTTTGAGCATAGCTCATGGCCTATTCAAACAAGCACCACCCTCCTCCATTGGGCGTCCATCTCACATTTGTCACATATATCTTCATGGACAACCCCCCTTATGCTTACCGCATGACTTCATAAAATTTCATCAACTCATTATCACCACCCTGGCTGCTACATCCTCAAAGCAATCCTCGCACTATCGTAAATACCCAAACATGGAGCAAATATTGAAGAAGAGCATTGAAGGGGCTAAACCAAATTTCATACGTGCACTATAATGATTTTATCTATAATATAACATAAATGTCATAAGGAGTAAAGCAAGAGTAAAGCTCACATTCATGCTCAAATTTGATATCTCATTGTTGGCATCAATAACCAAGACTTGAAAAAATTATGCACAATCAAGTCATTATCTAAAAGTTTTCATTATCATAAGAACATCAAAGAGATTTAGTTTGTAGGTTGGTTGAGCGTCCTTCATGTGGAAGTGGAGACCATGGGCTCAAATCCAACCTCCACTCCCACATGGAGGCTTTAAGAGATTGTGCAATGAAAGTGCATTCGTAGGGTCTCCGGTGCAACTAGGTAGGATGTGGTGTAGATGACGACGATTTGGATCATGATCTTAGGCAAGACTAGCTCCACATGTCCTACTTTGTACCCAAGATCCACATAAGCAACAACGTAGGCTTTATGAATGTGGCTTTCTAGCATTGTAAAAGTCACGACTTTATTCATCAAGAACAAAATCTCTAACCATATGCGTAAACAAGGGCATTGCAAGGGATGGATAGGGACGGATAGGACAACTTCTACTTCAACTTGGAAAAATTCCTTGTTTATCCCGAAGATGTCAAAATTGGAACTTTTGTTCTTCCCGAAGATAGTACACCTTCTATTCCCATTTAATGTATTATCATTTGGAGTGACATAATGTTGTAAATTGCTTACAAAATACACATTCGTTTTACAAATCCAACATCAACAAATGGGAATCACTGTATAAAAACCTGACAAGGATGGTAGAAAGTTACATCGTTTGCAAGAAGTTTTATAATGTATGATTCTAACAAGAATCCACACTAATGTTGTAAATAGACAAGCTTGAACCACTACATGTCCCATCATTAAAATTCAATGATGCATGTGTATTGTGCACATGAAATACCACTACCATGTGCAATTTGTATTCTTTCATGTTTTTCTCATCTATAACTTTAGATAATCCAAAATATAGCATTGCGTTAAATTCATGCTTTGAGACATACATATCTTTCCAATTATAAATTTGAGACATTCGTGTTGCAAATAACATCTGCCATGATTTGCTCCCTTGTCAAATTTGGGCCTTTCACTAGGGATGCATAAGCTTGACAATTGAGTCTCATAATTTATGGTGTCTACATAAACTCATCCATTAGGAAGGTGAAACACAACAAACTATTCTAGAGCTTGAATTTGGTTATTCTAATATTTTTGGCCTTGAACAATGGCATTGATGAGTTTCATTAGTCTAGAGAGGCACATTTGGAATTTGTCGGCCTTCAACCTAGAGGGCGATTGTTTATACTAGAGCCCTTTCATATGCAATTGATGAGTTTACATAGATGTCATGAACCCCAAGCCAACAATCAATGACCAATACACATAGAGGGTGTTGTAATACATCTTTACTTAGCCCCAAGATCATTGACATAGGTTTCCACATAGAATGCAAGTCATCTCGACAACTGTAGGATTGACTCGTAGCAGAGTTTGAGGATAAAATAAATGGTTCAAGGTAGATGGGTCTTAAGTGGCTCGTTTTCTTGATTGGACCCCTATATTTGATTGGTATGTGGTTCAGTGAGGATCAAAGAACAAACATCATAAAGACCACATGTTTAAAAGAGATTGGATTACGTCTTCAAAATATCAATAACTACTCCACACTCAATAGTGAACACAATTCAGAGGACCTATGTATCCATTTAAGAAATCAACAAACATGCACTTTCGATAACCATAACTAAATCAAGGAATGTATGATTTCCGATCCGGTTTTTGCTGATGTTTCATCTTAGATTTGCCAATGTACCACGACTATTGTTGTGTAGATATAATCGGTAAAAGTTGGAGAACGTGAAAAATGAAGCAAATAACACCCACATACCTTATGCATGAATAGAGAGCCTTGTACAAAACTTCACATAGATGAACCTATGTACATGCTTCATTTATGTGTCCACAATTTTCCATAAGCATGGTTTGTGGAATCTATGTACATGTATCCATCATGAATGAAATGGCTCTAATACATACAAGACCCCCTACATGTTGAGGGCCGATTCATTCCAATTGAATTCTCATTGGCTTAATTCAACATAACATCATTCAAATCCATAACAATGTTATGTGGGACTGATAGTATTCCACAAAATATTCCCGGATATCCCCACATTCAGTCTGAATGTGGGGAATATCTAGGAATATTATGTGGAATACTATCAGTCCCACAGAACATTGTTATGAATCTGAATAATGTTAAGAAGGTCTTCGATGCTAATCTAGAATCAATTAATCTACAAACAATCATTTCAAACTATTTTGAATATTTTACCATGTTGGAACTTTACACCTTGATGTCTTTACACATATACAAGTGTAGATGACCTCTATATGATTAGTATTCGAGTTGCATTCTAGGCTAATACCAAACGAGTCAAGATTGGGTAGTTATTATTTATGTACTACACCGTTTATGGTATTTAGTGTCAAGTGCGTCATAGTGTCACTTACCCTATTTCGAACCAAATGCTATGTTACATTAATGATCAACAACTTCACCATTAGTGCCACCTCATGATAGTTGGTGTTCAAGTGCGTTTACTAATATATTGGCATGAGTATGCTCAATAATGTTATGAGGTGTATGCCTATGTTACATAATGGTCTACAAGTTGACTAAAGCGTACATAAATGACACTTGGCATTAGTTTGCTCAAGAATAGCTTCCTCTTGCATACAAAAATGTGAACACATGGCACTTGCCATTAGTATGTTCAATAATAGCTTTCCCTTGCATACTAAGCGCAAAACTATCATCTCAAGTATCCCAATGGGCTACGCTAAATGTCACAATGTAAGTATTTTTCACTTTAAATAGTTACTTATGCTGATAAATAATATCATATTGGCAATTAGCGAACGTGACACTCTAAGACCTTGGGTCTCCCTCGAGTTTCCTCTCCATATTGTGGCTAAGTTATTATGCTCTTGTCTTTGTTTGCTTTTTGTGATCATTAAGTTGTATGCTATGGATGAAAAAATGTTCAATGACTTTCTCATTAGAAAGTGAACATGGATTTTACATGTAATAAAGGCATATTTAATTCATGATTTATATTTCATATATGTAATGGAGGCATTTATCACATTAAATTGAAAAGCTTAGTATAAATACATGAGTCCATTTTCTAGCTTGCTGTTAGTACATATACATTTGTTTTTTCTCTATAAATTTCTCGTATATAGGGGGTTTAATTTCATAGTCACCCACACACGTCATTTATGTTGGTATTGAAGAGTCCACCCCCCAAAAGAATTGTTTATAGAGAAGAGTGAGAGTTGTTCATTGGTGTTGCATTTATCATTGGTGGGTTGTTGAGATTCGTTTTTGTTTCAAATAAGCATCTTTTGGGCATTATGTTCAATGATGTTTTTCCTAAACAGGCAAACATTTGCCCGAGTCTTTAAAATTGTTTTGTCATGGATTTCATGACATCCAACCTTTGTGACCGAGTGACCTCCCCGGTGTCCTCAGTGGTGTCGTTATCATCCGATTCTTTTGTTTTCTCAAGTCGTGTAAAAGAATCCTCGGCCATGTTTGCGAATGGGATTTGGTTGTTCCACAAAGTGACACGCATTAGGCTGTATTATTCATCCCCAGCATGGTCGCCAAAATGTTGAGTTCCACCGAGTCTTAACGTGAGGACATTATGAATGATGTTGTCTCTCTTGCAACAAATAGCCCACTCACACTTACTGGTGTGGGCCACCAGCGAACGGCTCCTACCAGCATGGGCCACTTTTAAGAGTTGGTTTAGCCAGTGAAAGCCATTGGATGTAACCAGTGTTGTGGGAACCATTCACTGGTGGTCCGGACTAGTAAGTGTGGGTGAGCTAAAAGTGAATCTTCATTGAACATGGTGTAGACACATCGTTTCACAAAAAGCGGGCCTCGGGGACCATGTACATTTCACAATAGAGAGGGGGCCACACATCAGTTTGTGTCCTTCCAAACCTGACTATTGTCCACAAAAACAGCCTCATTCAACCGTTTCTTCTCTACCGAGTACCGTTACATGTTTCAAAGTTGCTTTATCTTGGAGATGAGCTGCTTAAATAGTAAGGCAACTTCTACCTTTAAGATCAGCTGCACCAATCAGCGTGGCTAACCTTATCCTAGCGTTTACCCGTTTTCCCTTGTGTAATTAGTCTGTGTTTTATCAAGGGGTTTACACGGCTTATCTAGTTGGGTGGCTCTTACCCAAAAGACTAATTAATTACCCAATTTCACAATAATGGCACATAGTTGTCTTTTGCTAGTGACCTTAAAATTGAAGAGCGGTCGATATAGGTCATCCGAGCGCTTCAAGAGGTTATTAGTATGATAGAAAGGCCAGCAATTAAGTGAACACTGAGTTGTCAAGTCTATAGGCTCAATTCAAGCCCCATGCATACAGTAAGTTAGTAGTAGGCCCCCCAGTTGACTTCACATTAACATGCATTCATAATAAGTTTCACTACTACATAGTGGCCCACTGCAATTGAGCCAGCCTCTTAGCTGCAATACAGCAGCAGCAAATATACTTTAAAGGGTGGGGTTTCCATGTAGGTTGCTCGCCCACCAGATTCTAGTGTGAATAAGGACAAACCCGTCCGAATGTAGAGGGAATCTTGTGGGGTAGGGTTTGTATGTGTCAACTAGCTATTCCCATCTTCTCAAATTTGGGCCCACTTAGGGTGAGTTTCCATGTAGGCCACTTGCCCACTACATTCTAGATAGTAGTGGGTCGGAGGTGTTGACATGTAGTTAAGCACAAGCCGCCACCCAACCACATTCTGGTGGTCTGTTAGAATGTGGAGGGTAGTGGACACGGGCCGCTAGACTTCCATGTGTCCACTAAAGTATCTTCGACCTACAAGCGCCGGTCACCAAAGGATTAAGACCGGTTGAAGACTCAAGAGCACCAATGTTGGTGTAGAACTCCATCCTTGGGAACCGGGAGGAAGAGGTTAGTAAGTGGGCCCATATTTGAGAATATGGGAGTAGCTACAGTAGTTGGCACATACGAACCCTACCCCACCATATTCCCTCTACATTTGGGTAGCTTTGTCCATATTCACACTAGAATATGGTGGGCAACCAACCTACATGGAAACTCGCCGTTACTAACCTCGTCCTCCCGGTTACCAAGCATGGAGTCCTACACCAACATCGATTCTCTTGAATCTTCAACCGGTCTTAGTCCTTCGGTGACCGACAGTTATAAATCAAAGATTCTTTAACGAACGCATGAAAATCTAACGGCACGTGTCCACAGCCCTCCAAATTCTAACAGACCGCCGGAACGTGGTTGGGTGACAACTTATGCTTAACTACATGCGAACACCTCCGACCCACTACTATCTAGAATGTAGTGGGCAAGCGGCCTACATAGAAACTCACTCACCCCTGAGAGTAATAGCGAGGAGTATTCAAATGATTGTTGGTGTTCCTGGGCCACGTTCCAGACGTGTTCCCAAGCACGTTCCCCAGTAGGTGAGGAGGACAGGGTGGCGTTCCTTCCGACAGGGGACCTTTAAAAGCAGGCTCCCCTATATAGCTGACTGGGCTTTGTCCTCACGTCCAGGTGTACGCCAGGCTGCTACAGAGTGACTCACGATGTACTCACGCCGCAGTACACCCGCTTGTCAGAGCTTCCCAAGCACCAATAGTGTACCGTAAATATCATGTATATACATATCATATACTCTTTTGTGTACCGGTGGGTGTACAAGAGGAACTACACTAAACAATGTATTTAGGGCCACTTCACACACGAGCCAAAGAGCCGTGACCATGAAATTGTGAGAGCCCAAAAGAAAGTGTCCAAAGGCCGTCCCAACACACCTCCAAAATCATGTGATGTGGTCACGGACCCTCAAGTGTAGTGTGAAGCCATATGTGACCGGGCCCTCAACCAAATGCTACTTCAATTAATTTCTAATCATGCGGGTCCTCACACATGATAATATCGAATAAATCAACGGTTGTGAGCGTTCAGAGTGCCATGGTCTCCCGGTTTTGTGTTGGGCCTACCTCCAAGAGGGCGGTTTTTGAAAATAGTCCAAGTGACGATGAAATGTGATCCACTTGATGCCATGTAGGAATCCATGTAGACTTTACATCCACCTTGCATTCACATACTCCGTTGGTCCCTCAAGGGTAGTGTGAAGCGAACTTGGACCGGCTCTGCCTTTTCCACCAATGAGAGTGCTTGAAGTGTAATGGTCACGGGCTCTCAGTCTCGTGTGTGAAGTGGCCCTTAGTGTCACTTACTATTTGGTGTTACGCAATGTTGTCTCATATTTTACTGTATATCTCATGTTTTACTAACAAGTGTCAACTTGGTTGTTTGGGCATTTTATAGAACATGAACAATTTTACTTGGTAAGAAACTAAAACAATATTACAAAGATATAGCACTACGTAAGTCTAAATTGTATGTGACACTAAATATCATACTTAGTGTAGGTATGTTTTTATCTTACATGTCCTAAACAATTATTTACATGAGGCAGATGTGCCCGAGTTAGTGTTTGATCTTTCATCCTAAAGATTGAAGCAAAATTGCCCCATAATCATCCCAAAATCACCCCAAAATCGTCCAAAATAGTTTAGTCCACATTTAGATGCTCATTAAGGAGAATGTGTACCTTCGATGGTGGATGTGATTGTATGGATGTAAGCGTTGTAGAGTTAGGATTGTAACCACATCTTTTCAACCATCCCCACGTATGTGATCGAAAGATTATAATGTAAACATGTGTCTCGGTATTGTCAGGCAATGGTGATTATCTGGATGAAAACATCCGCTGCGGTTTTTAGTGGTTAAACAAACACCTATTTGAGTGGTATATGGTTAGAGTGTGAATCTAAGAACATACACCCAACAAACAAAACAAAACAAAACAAAACAAAAAAACGAGATTGGAGTCTTACATGTTCCAATTAACTCTTTGAAGTGCTATGGTCACCAACAAAAAATTTGGGGGGGGGGAGGGAGGATTATGTGGTCAATTAATAATCTAGAGAATCACTTTGACGATGAATAGGATATTTTTATGAGCTCTAACTTACATTTACGAGGAACGTGGTTACATGCACAATTTGGATATCCTAATCATCTAACAGTAATCCCATGCTTCATATCTTACGAGAAGTGGTTGCAAAAGAAAAGTATCCGTTTAAGACCCACGTACCTTACGTAAGGTAGACGGGTCTCAAATGGTAACTAATTCAGTTAACCCACTTCTCTTAACGTAGAATATGAAGCATGTCATGAGTACAAGATGATCAGAAATTCCGAATTGAGGTTGTAGCCGTTTATTTCATATTTTTAGGGGCTCGTATGTGTATCCTATTTATTATCAAAGTGAAGATTCTCTTTCTTCTTGAATGATCACGTAGGTCCCAAATTATGATGTCTTATGAGCAGTAGTCCAATCTCTTTCAAGCTTGTGTTTTTTGGGGTCCGTCTTAGATCCACACTTAACCACACACACCAATCAAATATGGCTCTCCAATTTACCCTTATTATCCCTAAGGTTTTCCATACTTTCAAGATGACTTATAAAGTGAGGATGGCAAGCTTTTTTTATGAAACATTCATGAAGCAAAATTGTTGACATGATGTCAATGAACACATCCATATGGTTGGACTTTGCTTTGAGCATTCTCAAAGCAAAAACTTATGAAAGACCTATTCAATAAGATGACGTCAATCTGCATGGATATTTTGTAGACATGTTCATCTTATGCAAACTTGCACCATATATTGAAATGCCAAAAAGAACATAACTTGTATTTAGATAATTCCGGGATTTTGGAGAGTCCATGTTTATGCACACATTGTGTGATAACAAACATAAACATAATGCAAACACACAACTATGTTGTCATAAATGTGTAATACATAACCAATAAAAGCCGATACTCATACCGAATTTGAGACAAGAATGATATAATTTGCATTTCTTTTGAATTATTCAAATTTAATGCTTTCAAAACTAATATTTATACTATTTAAATTCTTTAACATATTCTATTTTTTGGTGAACAGAGAAAAACAATCCCAAGTACCCTTCTTTGGAGAGAAACACCATTCAAGGATTGAGAGTAAAATAAATTTCATGAATATAGCTTGTTGGGAGACGTGTTCACTGGTTGGGAGGATGGCTATGAGCTCACAAAGAACCATAAATAATATGTTAAACCCAATTCCACTTTTCAAAACATCGATATGAAGTAAACCTTGCACATTCCCCCAAGAAAACACTACCCTGTCATACATGTCTCAAACATTTGGGTTTAGTATCACCTTCCCTAATGTCCCACACGCACTAGTAGCCCTCCCCCTCACTAGTTGGGATGATTAGTGTAGTTTAGACATGCATTAAGTGGGGAGAGCCCGTTATCTCCCCCTAGGAATCATACTACACTAAATATAATATTTAGTGTCACCAATTCTAATCGTAAACTGCGGTATATTGTCACCAACACTGAATGTTAACCCAACATTATTTGTCATTCCTTGTAATCAATCGGGGGATTATAGATTTACAGTGTTACAATTACTGTAACTTACCAAGTGGTTTTTCATCCGAATTTCAATCTTCCATGACAATATTTCACCACAAGTTACTGACAAGAGATGGTAGGGTTTTGGCCAATGGATGAACTCATCCATCATCCATGCCAATATTTGAAAACTTATTCATAAGAAGTGTCATCCGAAAAGTTACCATAGTGACATTAAATACCATATTTAGTGCAGTTCGTTGCCCTTTTGATTCTTGAATGGAAGTACAAGATGCAAGTTCTTGCTTAAGTCCCACCTTGTACTTGAAGTAGATGAGAGTGTGGGAGTAAGTTTGATTAAGATTAGAAAGAGAACATGCCCCACATGTTGAGTGATATTTTAACAAGTGGTCTCAATGAACAGATTGTATGGTACATTGTTCCCACCCCCCCCCCCACACACAAAGACATGCACACCTTAAAGCTCATGTAAATGCACAATGGACACACAACTAAGGTACACCCTAAACTCCGTAATATCAACCTCCATAATGTCACACACTCTCTAATATCCCGAAACCCTAGGGAACGGATGTGCGTAGTGCAAATCTCACTCCTTATTGTCACCTTTCTCTCCCTTATATCACAAATTTTGTCTTTAATGCAACCCACCAAAGAAGTCAACCCACACCCTTGCATTATGCCATGTGTTAATATGTGGGGTGTCACCTTCTTATTCTTCTTCTTCTTCTTCTTCTTATGCCACTTGTTGAATGTTGGTGCATGCATCTGTCACATCGCCCGGGAAGGCAAAGCGGAGTGGACCACACCACACCATTTAATATGTTGCACTTTGTGTTATTCCATAATGGCACATGCTACACTAATTCACTAGTATCACGCATCCATGTTAACACTACAAAACTCCGTAATGTCACATGCACTTTGGTTGCCACATGTGTGATACTACTAAGTTTAGAGTGTATAATATGGCCTTATGTAGTCACTCTTCGTCAATGGACACCTAAGTTTAATTAGTATATGAGAAGGCTAGTAGTTGAAAATGGACACTCAAAAGACACGTGTCACGATAACATTGGATTATGTGCTCAATGTATAGACGTTATTGTAGGTTCAATGGTCAGCACAATTGGAAGGGTCTATGTGGCCATTCAAAAAGGAAAAGAATAAACCTTCGCTTCAACCTCTTAAGACTCTTGCATCTCAACTTTTGTGCCAAAACTTGAGATGACACTCTTCCTGATTTGCAAGTAGTAGGGTCATATAAGACAATCCACAATCCCAACCACAATCCACAACATGGCCACATAATTTACGAGCATTGAGAAGGGAGGCTTGGACACCCTAATGGGTTTAGAGTAGACAACATTTATTCAATTGTTTCTCTAATTAGAACACCTATGTTTTAGTGGTACGAGGTGTGGTTCCAACAACAACAACAACAACAACAACAACAACAAAAACACACATGTGTTTAAAAGAGATTGAATTGCGTGTTTAGAAAATATGATGACCATTGTAGACTCAATAATCAACATAATTGGGATGATCTTCACTTTGATTATGAATAAGATATTCCCATGAGCTCCAAATATGTGAGGAAAGTGGCTACATCCCCAATTTGGATTTGCTAACCATCTTGTACCAATCGTGTGTTTCGTATCTTAGAAGAAGTGGGCTAGTCAGAAAGAAATAACCATTTAAGACCCATCTATCTTAGTTCGGCGGCCATGACAATGCTACCGTTGCTTTGAACGAAAATCGTTTTGGACCATTCTCTCAAGCTAACTCGAAAACAAAGAAAGCCTAAGAAACACACAACCCACACACCTACATGGAAGCATGACAAATAGCATCACGATGACAACATATAAAGCTCACCACCGTCAACTTTGAATGGAACTCCATCATTTTTTTGCTTTTACCAAATCATAACCAATTCGCATACCAATCCAGGATTGGGGAAGAGGATGATTTTCCTAGAGGATAATCTTCCCCCTCGATATGTAAATTGTAGATCTCCATGATTAAAGGGTTTTGAGGAGATGGTGTCCAAATGGTTATGTCTGATAACCTCCTTAGCTAGATAATGAGAAGGGGAATATTCTGTGCAAGCATACCTCTCATTCATTTATCGAATGCCCTCGAGTAATATGTAAGTCGGATGTTATTGCTGAAGGATATTTTGAGATTAGCTTTAAAGATCCCAAATTGCTCCAGTGAGACACATTGTATTGAAATAACCACAAACTCAAAGAGGTGGATTTGTCACACTTTTGCATGTCTTTGACAAATTTATTGCATTTGTTTTAAATGGGTTTAGCAATCTATAAGCCCTTTTGAGAAGGGTTATTGTGAAAAAGTCTAAGCCTTGATTGCCTAGCAACCCCTGATGGGGCTTTGGTCATTTCCACACACTTACATTTTCTTGTTGTTGATAGCTTCATCTTCAATAATTCTTAGAAATGCAACCCTTATTGAGATAGACTTATTCTAGTGATGGTAAAATACCCACATATGTGAAATGTTGGTTTCCACATATAAGCGGTTGATCACAAAATTAGGTTGGTGATGGTGGGTTGAATTGTCCTCAATTTCAAGGGCGGGATGAAAGTTCCAAGTTCATTGAAATGCACCCTCTAGCAATAACATGTTAAGGGTTAACATGTGCCCACCCACCCGACACCTTTTTCCGATCGCAACACACGGCGTGGAGACACATGGTTCATGTATGCATGCATGATTTGCTCACTTCTCTTAACCCTTAATGTTTTTCAAGACCACGTTGTGGTCTTGTAGTCAAAGGTAGTATAACCTTAGCACAATTGGGGGTTGCCACAAATGTAACTTTTCACGACACTTTCTCATACAATTCTCACATAATCAATCTTATTTTTTGGTGACCTAGTGAGAAGCACCACTCATTTTTTAAACCAATAAGGGAATTTAGAAAGACGATGATCACGGCTCTTGGTCCCGGTCCCGGTCCCGGTCACGGTCACGAGTATATACCCAAGCTCGCTCTCTCCACAATCTAACTTCGATCATGTTTGTGTCCTCTCAGCAATTCATTGGCATTGCAACACTTCACTCGCCCTCGGTCACGGTCTCCGATGCGTGGTGTGTATAATTGATGCTCGAGGTTGCAGGCGTTTGACTTCCGCCGCTGTTGTTTGTACTAACTTACACAAAGCTTAAACAATAAGGGGCATGGGGTTCCGCTCCAGTCCCTGACCCGAAATCGCCAGTGACGCAAGTAAGATAAAAGAAAGGCACGCCTCATACTTATATGACATAAAATCTCACATTTGCAAGTGCATGCGGCATTTGTTGGGATCGGAGAAATACCTAGGAACGGAACAGGCCAGGGCCCCAACTAATTCAAGCCTTCGAGGGCCAGGGCCTCGGGGGACGTGCAAGGGCGATTCCAATACACGAAGCCACAGTTTTCAATTTGGCAAGCGGGCCACGTTGTTGGGAGTTAACTTAGTGGTGGGGCAGGGTGTCGGTGTGTATGTGTGTGTACCTAGTATATAGCATGTATATATAGATGTATAAACATTCAAGAATATGAACGTAACATTCTTCAATGTTTCGTTTCTATTCATAGTGAAAATTTGTCGTCTCTCGTTGCAACCTGGTTGTCTAGCATCCACCTCTGTTGATTCTAGCATCCAATGTCGGTAGATGCTAGACAATATCATTGGGGATAATGTTGTGCGTGCATGTTATCTTGCATCTATCTGACCCAGTTCTCTGGGAAGTGGCTATGGTGATCTGCTTGAGGAATGTAATGAAAGAGATCGACTTTGGTATCTTTGTCTATCGCTACATTGTGCCACTTGAACATAACACCTAGTTTCTCTGCTTTTTAAGAATCTACCTCTTCGACTTCCAACTACATCGGTTATGATAAATAATGTGGACAAGTGTACACCTAGTGTGACTTACCTTGGACAATTCTATACGCATCAAAGTAGGGAGGAGGGGTACTTATAATACATTTCGTACCCCCATGATATGTCCTCCTCCTTCCCGTGAGCCTCTGATGCTAAAGAATGTGGGTTAATAGATAACATGCACCCACAATATTATCCCCAATGATTTTAGTATGGAAATAAGATCAATAATGTGTTCCACAATATTCGCCATAACCGATCATTCATCCAAGTAGAGGGCACTTTCACGGATTCTCTTGCACTTTTCTTATCCACAGAGAGAACACATCATCTATAACCTATAGTTTACATCCATGAGCAAACCGGTTATGTCCCATAATGAGCAAGAGTCATTGGGTGTCTCGTTGCTATGGCAGTTTGTAGTCCACTCTCCTCTCACCCGCTATGTGGACCAACATAATCAATCCATAAGATTGTATGGAATGTTGGTGGAAAACCCTTCAGCATTAATCATGGATTTTTTCCCTATGCTATTTTTAGTACTTTATAATGTCTTGTCACAAAGTATGCTAAGGGTGGATTTCCATGTAGGCCACTTGCCCACTAGATTCTAGATAATAGTGAATTGGAGGTGCTCTCATGACGATAACAAAAGCAACCAACCAATCACATTTTGGTTGCCTACTAAAATGTGGAGGGCCATGGCCATGGGCCAGTAGACTTCCATGCACCCATTGAACGCTTGAAATAGCAATAGTTGGTTGGCATACATAAACACTACCCCACCAACTTCCATCTACATTTGTCCTTATTCCCACCTTACTCTAGTGGGCAAGTGGCCTACATGGAACCTCACCCTAAGTACTCCATGTGATGAACTCAAAGTATTTCTAAAGTTGGAAACCCCTAAATGTACCTTGGGTCAATATGACCACATTATGCTGAAAAATGCTTCATTATGATCATGTGGTAATTTAAAAAAAAATCACAATAGGGTTAAGGTTTTGTGACATGGTAATGCAACTTTTGCACTTGGAAAGTCAAAAATTTGTATGGATATGCAACCTGAGAACATTTTATAGTGCCTTTAGGGGTTTGTGGGTGGGGGCGGAAGCATGCCCAACCCAAAATACTTACGTGGCGGTGTGACACGTCCAAGGGGCCTTGCCTCCCCTTGAAGTGGGCGTGTCTTCTTTGTTTCTCAATGCATTGGAGTTGGCTTCTTGGCCTTTGGTCTTCAAAAACTTTTTTTGAAATAAAATAAAATGACACTTCCACCCATGAGCAAATTGTGTGTTGCCTCATCATACCAAAAGGGAACTATTCGGACAAGCAACCCAAAGGAGGTCACATGTCAGATTTCATTTTGTTACACCAAAATATCTAATTATACTCAAAAATTTCAGGTGTATTCTAAAGGGCATTTATAATACATCCACCATTCTGATTGTCCGAATCATGTTCTGGATAATGGCATACGCAAGTCATTTTAGTGAGATCATAGTCTTTTAATTGCCACAATTTTGTGGTCATAACATTACTCAACGCCGTGGGCCCTCTGAATTTAACAATGAGATGTTGTGAGTTCAATTTGAATACAAGTCTCCCATACTAATTTTTTGAACATCTCATTGTTATATTATGAGAGCCCATGAAACGAGAGCTGAACGATGAGTAATGTTATGGTATTCACATTGCAAGCATCACCAAAAAAAATAACACCTGCACTAAATGACTTGAAATTTTTTCTTCTGTGGGTTAGTATTGATCAGTAAAACAACTCCCAATTAGGGCTTGCCAAAATTCTTCCATATAACACACAGCTCACCACTGTTGTTATGTAAAGAACAATCACCTAAGCTGCCCATTTAGTCCCAGTTGATCTCTGGTCGTCATAACATAACATACCAAACTATGACATGTCGCACAAATTATCTAACAAATTATCGAATTTTCCACAATACATGATACTTTAACCCTTAAAGGTCGGGCAGGCCCTCTCAGGGCCTCGTTGACCCTAAACTATTTGACCATAAGATAGCGTCAAAACATGTCGGAATTGCAAAAAAAAATTCCCCAAAATGTGTATCTCAAAATTCCATATCTAAATATATATGACTATCGCACTAAAAGAATTACATGGAGGTCTAAAATGGGGTAAACATAGGCTGATGGGAGAGGCCCTCTCACCCTCCCCCCCTTGACCTTTAAGGGTTAAATTTGTACAATTAATTGTACATCTTCCTCAGTAAATCGCTAAATGCTAAACACTGGCATCTGAAATCACCATGTCCTCACCCAAAACGCCTTTGTATATTTAGGGCTAATACAAACAACGGTGTTCAGTATATAGATCACCAAAATTCGCCTTGACATTCATGGAGTATTTTCTGTGTCAGTGATAAGTATTGGACTTTTGGTCCGAGATGACCCTAAACTACCAGATGATGGTGGAGGGATACCCAAATCTCAAGGAAGAGATTGGCGGTTCGATTCCCGGCTGTGAAATCTCCTCTCTATTTAACGGAAAACTTGCCGGGTGGTCAACTGCCTCTTGTGCTTTGGCGTTGGCCTGTTGGCCTTCTGTCTCAAAAAAAAGAAAAAAGAAAAGAAAAAAAAGGGACTTTGCTCATTTGTCATGAGCAAAGAAACAGATTTGCAGAATCACGTTTAGAATGTAGGACTTGAACATCGTGTGCCCTAGAAGATAATAATCACCAACCTGAACAATGCCTGAGCATCTTTCAGGAGCCCTGCCTAGTCACTTGGCTGCAATGAAAGGACATTAAACCAAGAGGCATTTTACCTCAGCAAAAGACTAATTGAGATAACTCGTGAATATAGTTACCTTGGGTTTGATTTCTATTCACAAGGCTGTTTTTGAACCCATCAAGTAACAAGTGACGAATTGCAAATACGAAAGCCTTGATGACCACCTCAACCCTTTCTTGTCCCCAGTGACCCAAGGGGCCATCTCTTGCCAAGAGAGTGTTCTAAATCGCCACCTTGCATTATCATCTAGGTCTCCCACTTGGTATGATGAATCTAATATATTTCAAGAAGAGACAGGCGCAAGTCATGTGAGATTTCGATTTAATATGAAGGAGAACGATGCTTCAAGGTGAAGTTGGTCCTTGTAGAAGGTCACTAAGAGCCACTCCACACACAAGTCAAGAGCCATGACCTTGAAATTGTGAGAGCCCAAAAGAAAGTGTCCAAAGGCCATCCCAAGACACCTTCAAAATCATGTAGTGTGGTCACGGATCCTCAAGTGTAGTGTGAAGTCATATGTGACGGGCTGTCAACCAAATGCTATTTCAATGAATTTCTATTTATGTGGGCCCTCACACATGATAAAATAGAATAAATCAATAGTTGTGAGCATTCAGAGTGCCATGGTCTCCCGGTTTTGTGTTAGGCCTACCTCCAAGAGGTGATTTTTGAAAATAGTCCAAGTGACCATGAAACATGATCCATTTGATGCCATGTAGGAATTCATGCAAACTTTACATCCATCTTGCATTCACATACTCCATTGGTCCCTCAAGCGTAGTGTGAAGCGAACTTGGACCGGCTCCGCCTTTTCCACCAATGAGTGTGCTTGAAGTGTAATGGTCACATGCTCTCAATATTGTGTGTGACGTGGACCTAAGACTTGAGCAAGGAGGCAAGTTTCTTGCATGTGGGTGTTGCCCTTGTAAGAATCAGCTATGTTTAGCAGTTTGGACAACAACCCAAAGCAAACATGCTCCAAAGATGGCAATCAAGTTCAATATGTGAGACACTCATCATCCGGTCAATGAACTTTGACCGCCTCTAGAAGAGCCATGTGAACTTCAAATGTGAGAATTCAAAGTCTCACACATGTATGTTTTCCAATTTTGTACATGTGTGTATATTTTGTTTGAGGGTCTACATCCATCCCGTCATCCAAATTGGGAAGAAAAAAAGATTTCCACTAGCTGCCCCAACTTGATAAATTCAACTTTGTGACCGATGGATCTTCTTAAATTTTGTTGAAATGAAGATATTTTGTTCACACACCTCCATTATGAAATAGGCTTCTACATGCAAGTGGGCGATCAAAACAAATGTTGATGATAGTGAGCTCAAATGCCCTCAACATCAAGGGTGGTATGAAATTTCCAAGTTCATTGGAATGCACCCTGGGGTAATAAAAGGTTAAGGAAAGAAGCAATCACATGTTAGGAACTCAAATCCCATCTATTCAAACTTTCACAAACGACATTCAGATTTGGGGAGGTGACTTGAAAAACTCTCATTGGAAGGTTTTCGAGAAGGGCATGAAGATGCATATGATGTCTCACGTCAAAGTGTGTTCTTCAACAACCTATCATATTATGTTGGCCGAATTTGGAGAACTTCCCATGGAATTATATGTTCTTAAACTAGATATAGGTTTTCAACAATGGCTTGCCCACTTACCCTCCTCTTAGTTAGTTAGTTGAGCAACCCTACTTTCCTCACACCTTACCGAACAAGGATTTGACACTTGGCACAAATCAACAACCATGTGGATAACCCATAATGTAAATGACAACCCATCACCTCCCATCACAACCCTAAACCATAAAAAAGGTTGATGGTCTCAAGAAGGCATTTCTTGCTGACGAGTGGAACTCTTTCCATCTCTTGGGGAAGAAAGTAGATTACATCCACCTCAAGGTTTTTCTCAAATGTGAAAGTGAATTATTACACTTGAAGCAACCATTGACACCACCATAACGCAAGATCATCATTGCTTACTGCACCTGAAATCGTAGACTTGCCATTGCAACTAGATGCTGGAAGGCTATCCCTATCCCTAGAGATAATAGATTATGCCACTTTTACCACTTTGTGTTGGAGTGTCCCCAATATAATCCCATTAGAGTTGAGTTTTAATCACTATTTGAGTACGTAGTTTAGGGAATCTCAAGTCTTTATTTCAATTGAACCATCAAGTGGATATTAACATCTATCTCACGGAGGCCACCGCATTATGCCACTCTAGGGAATTAGCCGGTTTGACACCAATCTAATGTACTTTTATTCCCATAAGCCTTTTAACTTCCCGGACTTGGAGATCGATTTCATTTCACTTACCATATGGGGCTGATAATGTTGACTTTAATGTCAACATAATGTTAGTGCGAACTTGGGAGAGAGGAAATTATTGCATACGATTGTACCTCTCACTCATCCAACATAAAAGCCATGAAATAATATGCAGCTAAAGAAGATTGTTGTCATATTTTATTTCATTGAATCAACACCATAATTAGCTTCAAAGACCCCGAATTAGTTTGATCCAACTCATTTGAAATATATTGGCCACAAACCTACATGGGTCAAGTTCTTACTTTAGATGGATGAGAGGTGATAATTCTCTCTCTCTCTCTCTCTCTCTCTCTCTCTCTTTGGAAGGGCACAAAGATGAGCAATGTTGTTCATCATCTACAATGCAATCAAAGAGCAAAACTTAAGCAAATTTTACAAGGTAGACAATTAAGCGAATACCAAATAGTGGGTTGATTTTTAAAATTTTCAAGAGAGAAACACCAAGCTACAATCACTAGGGTGATGAAGCCATATATAACATTCTATCCAAATTTGTACCGATTCATCCAAAAGTTGACAATTTCATCTAATTTCGATGAGTTTTATAGAATCTATAGCGAATTCTTCCATTGAAAACATAAAAACCACATAATATTCAAATTATCTATTTTTAGAATCACAATTTGCTGATAGATCACCATATTCAAAACCAGTGATACTATTATACGGTATCTAACTGATTCAGAAGCAGCTAGACTGATCAGATTCTCGAGCTAAACGATTTAGGAACGCCAATTGCAAAGTGCTTCATAATCGGGAGATGCTTATCCAAGGCTTAGATGTCCTCTTAATAAGTTAATCTTCTGCCCCCTTGACTGCAACATTGGCTTCTCCCTGCCTTATTAGAGTCTTAATTTCTTAAGACTTATTTGATCTTAGTAACAATTGTAGTATCTAGGGTACACTGATTAGTAGGCTCATTGCTGTTGGTGAGAATTAATGTGAAATTTAAAGCATTGGACATCATCCAAGGCTGCTTAGTCAACCCTAGAAGCTGCAAAGCACCCTTATTATTAGTATTAACTTAGTAATTACACTTAGATCCACATAATTCAAGTGGAATCGGCCCACACTAACACCCCAAAATCAGGGCAGCATTGCAAGTAAGTTAACTATAGAATTAACAAACAAAAAAAAACCCAAAAACCCAAAAAAGTGTGCTTCATCTGTTCGGACTTCATTTCCAAGCCTATGAAAGGGTTGTTTTGAGTGCATTTCACCCAATGTTGGTTGTGGAACTTTCATAGACGAGCTCTGATGCCAAAATGGGATTTATATGTAGGACTTGACACGTGGGAGACAAGCTTTTATAAGGGAAAAAACGGGCATCGATAGCCCTTTGGATTTATTAGGTTATAACAAATGAAGAAAGGGATGCACAAGGAAATGCCATGTTTTCATCCCCCCCCCCAAAAAAAAGACCTTTGACCAATCAAATTCACCTAGAAAACGAGTGGAATGCTTTGTGTGATTCACTAGATTACAATAATGGGAACAACTCAATAATTGAGCACCTCCACACATTCTCATGCTAGAATGTGCAAACCACAATAAGCTAGCCACCTTGCATTTGGAGTTTGTAAATTGTTCCATATTTCTAACCACATATATGCAACGAATTCATTAAAAAAAAAAAAATCAGAGAGTGTCCAAATGTTAAATTGAATGGTCCATGTGAGCACGAAGGCCATTTTTACATGAACATCATAAACATATTTCACTTTTACCACAATAAACATCATCAATGTTCATGCAAAGTTTGCATTGGAGTGCCAAGCATTGATTGGAGTTGAAACTCTCACATGAGCTCCCAACACAACAAAAACACAACCACTTCCCACTTTGAACCTTTTTTATGACATTCTTATCACCTCGAAATTGCATAGCTCATGTGTCTATGAGTAGATATCCATGTGGGCTTGATGTTTGTAGTTATGTTGAATGGGATTGAATGAGGTATGTGGGATTAATGTAGGGAAGAAATCATCCACCAACCAAAAATTGGGTCGCTTGGGAAGTTAGGTGATGAATAAACCTACTCCTACTTCTCAAATCAAGTAATTGGTGCATGTATTGGTTACCACTAGTAAAAAACTAGCCAAAAAGAATCTCAGCCGAAATTGGCTGCGGTTCTTTTGACCATCTTGATCTGCACTCGCTAAACGACTATAGATTTGTTTAGGGCATAGTTTTCTATTAGTGTTACCAATCCCTAAAGCTGGGCAATTAATTGCAAACTACACCACTATCACCTATTAGCGTGGATTACCATTTGGATTTACACCTTGCTATAACTTTCAGAGAATGTCAATTGTACCCAAGTAACATAAATTTGTAGTATGCACACCAAGAAAAACATGAAATAACGTACTTGACAAAAACAAATGACATCTCAATAACAAGCTATACCAACTTTAATTCAAACTGGTAACACACGCTAATAGGTTATACCGGTGTAGGTATCAAATTACTCCAAGGTTCAATGGCAAGCTCCTCGTTGTTTTGGAACCATAGGCTCATCCACAATACTTTCCAAGGGCCACAATAACCATCAAGTAATGTGTGTTTCATATTTTTGAAAATAAACGAAGCACCAAACAACTATGCTTCGTTCATGTAGTTCATTTGTAAGGTAGGAAAACCGGAAATAATGAATGACCACTACTAGTGCACTAGACTAGGGGTTGAATGATTCTTATGTGGGCTCTGAATGATAAACTATGAAAGTGGTGGCTTGAAAAGGATGTAGTGATAGGTGGGATGCAACAATTGACTGGATATATGTTGTTTCACACCACTTGTGATCACTTTTGGGTGCCATTTAATTAATTGTTTCGTGTGCATTTGTATGCATAGTAGGATATTTTGATGCTCAAATTAGGGAGACTCTACTATACAAGTAGGGGGTTTTACTTACTTGCTTCTTCGGGAAAATGTAACTAATTATTTACATGGAATGAAATTATGAAACAACTCACATTCCTCATCATTTCCTCTTCTCCATTTTTGAAAATATATTGCACAAATTTCACGCCACTCTTTCTGGCCGAATTAGCTTATTTTCACCGTTTTCTGTATATCTACCTTACATTGTGAAATGCTAATTTACTTACTCTTATGCGACTCTACTTCACACCTCTGCTTCCAATAGTGGACCACCCTCAAGAATACTCCATACATATGCAAAGAAAGAGACTTTCATAGAGGTGCCGTGTCATTGGAAAGATAACTACATACAAATCAACAAAAACAAGTAAAATCCGTGCATGTCTCAATTCATGTCATCCTCTTCTTTTGCAATGCTCTCCTCTCTCTTTCCCTTCCTTCCTAAATATGGATTTCTTGGGTCTTCCTCTCCCTCTTGAGTCATATGTATTGTGTTCATTAAATGTAGATAGTAAGTTCCAAGATCATGACCCATGTGTTCCAAGGAAATAGTAGATGTTGCAATAAGAGATGAAATAACCTCCCAAAATAAAAGACTTGCAACCACTTATAACACACAAGTACTTGCCACGTTGATGGCCTTGATTACCAAATGCGTCCCTCAACTTAGTCCCAATGATCGTGAATGCATGCAACACCTCATTCTTCTTAGCTGTTTATGTATGTTTCATAACCCTCATTGCTTCTTGCACTTGTTGGTTGTAGCTACTTATTTATGGGTCTCCCTACACTAATGATGCCACATGGAATTATGGGATAATGCCCGCATATATCTTCCTCAAAATGGTTGAACAAACTAATTTTGACTGAAGAAATACATGTCACATTGATGGCCTCGATTATTCAATGCATTGTTCAATTTGATTTCAATGCCTTGAATGTGCATACAACCTAATTCTTCTAGCTTTATCCATAGGTTCCACACTCCTCATTTACCCCCTTGCTCTTGTTGTTTGGTGTTACTTGATTTCTAAAATTTGATGGGTGTCCCAACATAGGCCCCACACTAATGGCCCCAAATAAGGCCCACATATATATATTCCTTAAATGGTTATCGTAGGTGCTGTTAGGTTCCACACTTTGAGTTGGAAGCTAATTTTCATGTTTGATTGAACATGGTCTTGATTAATGTGGATACATTGCATGACAATTTTCTTCCCAAAACTTGGTACTTTGCGCCGACCATACAACATCCTATGATAGTTGTAGTAGTTACATGCATTGGATGCCCGCAATCTCACAATCTCATGTTTCCACATGGAATACATGCTACAATACATCCCTCACTTACTATCAATAATCATGATTGCACATGTAACTTGTTGCTCCTTAGTTATATATGTAGCTCCCACATGTATATTCCTTAAATGGTTGTAGTATCGTAGGGTGTTGTTAGGTTCGACACTTTGAGTCAGAATCTATTTTTTCATGTTTGACTGAACATGGTGTTCAGGGATGTGCAAATGGACGTGACGCGGCCTTTTTGCGTCACGTCGCGTCACAAATGACGTGATGCCATCACGTCGCATCACGTCAGGGCGTGACGCGCACTGACGTGGTAAAAAAAAAGTTACTGCACCAATTTTTTGTAACTTTTTGCAACTTTTTTGGACGACTGCTCTAGTCGACTGCTACGAGCAATCGACTTCAGAAAACAAAAATTAAAAAATTAAAAAAAAATATTAAAAATATGAACCGTTAGATCTTCTTGGATTGAAGATCTAACAGTCCATGATTTTTTTTAGAATTTTTTGATTTTGTTTTTTTTAGGTTTTCCTTCAAGTCGACTGCTTTTAGTAGTCGACTGCAAATAGTAGTCGACTGCAAATAGCAGTCGACTTAGCAAACGACTGCAAATAGTAGTTGACTTAGCAAACGACTGCAAATAGTAGTCGACCTAGCAGTCGACTGCAAAAAAAAACAATTAAAAAATTCCAAAAAAATCTGGACCGTCAGATCTTCTTGGCAAGAAGATCTGACGGTCCAAATTTTTTAAATTGTTTTTAAATTGTTTTTTGCAGTCGATTGTTAAGTCGACTGCAAATAGTAGTCGAATTAGCAATCAACTGCCAAAAAAATTCAAAAATTCAAAAAAATTATGGACCGTCAGATCTTCTTGCCAAGAAGATCTGACGGTCCAATTTTTTTTTGGAATTTTTTAATTTTTTTTGCAGTCGACTTAGCAGTCGACCAGGGGGTTGACCGCGTCAGTTTACCCCTGGGGTAACTGCCGGATTTACCCCCCCTCGGACGTGACGTTTTTTGGTCAGCCGTCACGTCGCTGTTACAAAATGTGACGTGATGTGACGTGCAATCCCTGATGGTGTTGACCAATGCGGATACATCATGTGATACTTTTCTTTCCAAAAATAAGTATTTTGTGTCGGCCATACAACACCCTACGGTAGTTGTAGTAGTTGCATGCATTAGATGCCCGCAACCTCACAATAATGTTGCCACCTGGAATACCTGCTACATTGATAATGCATCCTTCAACTTAGTGTCAATAATCATAATTGTACACGTAACTTGTTGCTTCTTAGTTATATATGTAGCTTTTATACCCCTCCTCACTCTTGCTCTCATTGGTTGTTGCTACTTCTTTATGAATTACCCCACACCAATGACCCCAAATGAAACAATGCCCACATACATTTTCCTCAAATGATTGCAACAGTGGCATGCATTGAATGCTTGCAATCTCACTAGCTAATGTTACCACAAGAGATACCTACTACATGGATAACCTTGATATCCGAATGCATCATTTAATTTAGTGTCATTGGTCATGAATGCGCACAAGATGTAGTCTTCTTAATTGTATCCGTAGCTTCCATACCCCTTATTGCTCTCATTGATTCCCCATTGGTTGATGCTACTAAATTTTAAAAACTTCAAGGGCATCCCTCAACTACTAATACCAAATGAAACAACTAGCCTTCATCCATATACATACATACATACATACATACATACACACACATACATATACATTCACAGATACACACACATACACACACATACACACACACATACACACACATACACACATACATATTAACATGCATGCATACATACATACATTTTTATATGTGTGTGTAGCTTGAATGGTTGCAATAGTTGCATGCATTAATTAGGTGCCCACAATTTTGCAAGCTGATGTTATCATCCCAACAAATACCTATGATACGGATGGCCTTAATTATCCAATACGTCCTTCAATCTAGTGTCAATGGTCATCATGAATGCGCACACAAACTAATTCTTCTTAGCCGTATTTGTAGCCTCCATACCCCTCATTGCTCCTTGCTCTCATTGGTTGGTGCTACTTAAGTTTTGAAAATTTATGGGCCCCCTACACTAATGACCCCAAATGAAATAACTGGCCTTCATATCTACACACACACACACACACACACTCCTCAAATGGTTGCATGCATTTGGTGCTTGCAACCTTGCAAGTTGATGATGATATCATCGCAAGAAATACCTACTACATGGACAACCTTGATTATCCAATGCATCCTTCAATTTAGTGTGAACGGTTCGTCATGAATGCACACACGACCTAACTAACTCTTCTTAACTTAGCTGTATTCGTAACTTCCATACCCCTCTCATTGCTCCTTGCTCCCCTTGCCACTCACTCCAACTTGATTGATTTCTACAACTTTATGGGTCGCCCGCACTACTAAATGTCCCCAAATGGACTCACCACTGGCCTGCTCATCTTCACATATATATCAAATGGCTACCAATAGTTGCATGCATAGGATGCCTGAGCAATTGCACTCAAAAAGTCTCAAATGCTGGGTGGGCTGTAAGTACATGCCTGCAATGACTGACTGCTGACTGCAGTATGTAAGTATTATGCTTAGATGTATTGTGTCCCAGTGTCCTGGGAGATTTTTGGGCATAATCGGTCAAGATCCTAATGTTTCCAAGTCCCGCCGCTTCCATGTTGGTGATCTTTCGGTTTTTCTTTAATAATGTGAGGTATATTCCAACCGTTCCTCTGAAGCGATGGGTAATTTTTTCCTGAAGTCTTGAACTTCAACCGGATATTTCTCAAACTCAACCGGTTCATCTGTAACTAGCGGTTGGTTCTCCCAGTTCATTGTTGTATCCTCTCGTTGGTCTCTCTTTGTATGCAGAAGAGAAGAGTAGCGTAGCGTAGAGTAGAGTAGAAAGAAAGTCCACAAATACTCTCCACACGACATACCTGGTCAACTCCTACGGTGTGGCCAAGAGTAGCAGTGCTTCCTCTACTTTATTTTGATTTTATTTCACTTCCAGGCCTCTCCTCTCCTCACAGCAGGCTCATCAGCATGCTCCTCTGGTTCTCTCCCTAGCCTGGCCTAGCCTAGCTTAGCCTAGCTTAGCTAGCTGCTTGCAGGCTTTCTCCTTCCCCCCTCTCTCCCTCCCTTCAAGGCCTTCTTGAAGGAAGGGCAGGCAATTAGTAAAGGCGAGGAAGCATCCAAAACATTGCGCTCACTGATGCTGGAGCTCCAGCAGCCCGCGTCCCCTTTGCTGCAGGTACGTACCACTTCTACTACCTCACCCCGACTTCCCTGCCCTTCACTTCCAGCTTCCTCCCAAACCCAAGTAGCAGCTTAGCACTACGTTATACCATCATCATCGCCATCATCAGCATCATCAGGTCTACACCTCCAAGCATGCCGCATGCATCGCCACAGACAGCTCGTGATTAACTCACTCTACCCAACGCCTTTTTTTGGGCGTCGGGTCGGCCAGCCAAAACTGCCAGTTTTGGGGCCCATCAGCTAATTTAGCTCCTTGCTTACTTACATACACGAGTGGCGGTGGCAGTGACGAGTCGAAGGCGTTGATTGATGAAAGGAAGGAAGGAAGGAAGTTTGGGCGATGTGTGTATACATGAGCAGCAGGTGTGGTGGTGGTAGCTTAGCTCGGATTATATATGGTGGCTTGGGTGAGGCTAGCTTAGGTGGTCCTTCTATCATCCTGGCCGCCTTTGAAAGGTTGTGGGCTAGCTGTGAATTAACGATGTGTCATTGGGGGTGACCTTAGCCTTGAGGGATCGGAGCTTCGGACATGGTGGTCTTGTGTGTGTGTGTGTGTGTGTAGTCGGCGCTTGATCTCGATGTTTGTTTGCCTGTCTGTTGCTGTGTCTGATTTTGAGTTGTCAAGGTTTAAGAGGTGAAGAAGGTGTGGAATTGCTTCAATTGTGCACCACGGACACAGCTAGTTTAGCTCCTCCTCCTCTTGTGTGAGAGAGTGTGTGTGTAGTTGTCGCCATTGATGGCTGAGGGAGCCTGTAGGTTAGGTCCTGCTTGGGAGCTGCAGCAGGCTCGAGGTGTAGGGGTTTGCTCATGCGAAGTTGAGGTTTTGGGAAGGAAGGTGAAGGGGATAATTGCTTGTGGATAGGTAACTTAGGCAATGGTAGTGTGGCCAACTCGACCACTCGCGCATGACCATGGCCTGCTGCAGCAGAAACAGCGGCAGCAGATGTTTAATAATAGTAGTGCAGAGGACGGAATTTGCTCTCACGAGTGGGAGAGTAGTGCCATCGTAGCTGCTGCTGCTGTAGCCAATACGTACAACAGTCATACTGTCCGGCTGCTTGACAGTCTGCACAAAGGAAGACTTATTGCTGCAGCTTGCACACTTGATACGAACAGCAAGCAAATGCTCCTGCTGTTGTTCCCTGCTTCCAGAAGCCAAGCAGTAGCACGGCTTAAAGTGCTGCAGCAGCAATTTTTCATCACGATGATTTGGGAAAAATTGATGTTGTCGGAGGCTGATGATCACCAATATTCGATATTGCTCGTGGGGGCAAGTTCAGCAACGTGACCACTGCGGTAGCTCATGATCCCTCGCTGCAGCAGTACTCCTCCTTTTTTTGCCCTTCTTCCTGCTGCTGTTCCTGTTGCATTACCTACGGTCTGCATCTTGAGCTCCTGTAGGTAGGTAGCGCTTCAAGTGAGGGGACCTAGGTTTTGATCCACAAGTGCCTCTGTAGCTGGCCATTGCTGTCTCATCAGTGCCTCCGGCTATGGAAATCAGCAGCTAGCGGCTAGTCACATCAAGTGTCTTGTTCTAAGTTGTGAGGAGTGTCTGTGAAGGATTATAACTTACAGTTTAGCCTAAATTTTTAGAGCTCACAGGTGTGGAGGTAGGGGTAGGGGTGAGTAGAGAATTCGGAGGCTCGTGTAGCACATAGACTGCATCAAGCTGAGGCATCATCATATCTGGCCTATTGCGTAGTCATAAATTAGAAACAGAAATGTTGGGAAGGGAAGGCTACATGCGAGCTGATATTGGTAAAGAATGTTAATGCAGTACATGGAGGTGGAGGTGTGTGTACTGCAACATTCGATTTGGGTACTCCAACCTGGTACTGCAGCAGAGTGGGAAATGTTAAGGAAATATGGCATGTGATCAAACGTTAGCAATAATCTCTGCAATGCACTCACTGCAAACCTGGAGGCACACTACATTCGGGGGTTTAATTTAGATCGGCGGTTTCAAGAGTGCTGAACAAAAGTTCGGGTAGTAGGAGAAGAATCATCATTATTCTTGGGGTTTGGATTATTGATTGTTTGGGGTCGTGGTGGTGGTGATGTTTGTTGATGATGCTTGCTTGCGGACAGCAGCAGTAGTAGTAGTAGTACTCTTTGATGTGTACTGCAAGTCAGGCATCGACCGGTGGCAATAATCCGGTGGCCGGAGTGTGGAAGAGAGAGAGATTATTATGACCAGGAGGCCAGGGAAAGATCCTCAAACACACTCCGCCTCCTCCTCCCCCCCGCAAACTCTGAGAACCACCCCGCGGACGCACTTTAGGTGTCACCTCCACTTAACCAATAACATTCACCTCAAGCATCTTCACATGCACGTGCAGACGACGACGACGAAGAAGTCGAAGAGCAAGAGCAAGAGCAGGCGGATGTTGGACGGACGGCAAACTCCACATCTCCCTCTCAGGAGGGAGCTCACCGCAGTTCGCAAGGTCAAATCTCTGCGTGACCCTTCCACAAGCTCATCCTTTAGCCCTATCTCGGTGGGAAGCTCCGTAACCCGGCCTGACCATAGGGTTATAAATGACGATGCTGCACAGTCGACCCAACAGGAGCCAGCTCCTCGCAGGGCAGGGAGATCAAGGAACAAGGGTAGGGATCATGGCAGTAATGCAGATCATCAGGATGAGGTGAGGCAATCATCCAGAGGTGGTGGTCATGGCAGGATGTTGTTGCCGGAGGAGGGAACCAAAAGGAAAGACACCATCATCAGCCATGGCGGCATTATTAACAAGGGTAGGGATTGCAATGGGAGCTGTGTGGAGAATCCCACTTATGGGTGGGACGGTGAGCTTGAGATTGGGGAGGGCTTGCAGGACGAATTGCGAGGGAGAGGAGGGATGACTCGGAGGAGGGATTGCTCGGAGTATATCGAGGCTTCTTCCCCTCATCATCATTGGCAGGATGAGGAGGAGGAGGATCATCATCAGCATCATCATCATCATCATCAGAATCAAAATCAGGGTTACTCATCCCACTCTCAGCAGCAGCATCATCACAGGGATCATCATCATTCCACTCTTCCCCGGAATAACGGCATCGGCTATAGAGTGGAAGAGAGGTGGGCAGGGGACGCAGAGGAGATTGCACGCAGGCTGATTGCTGAGCAGAATGTGCACATGGCGTCACCGAATTCCTACCTCTCCAACCTCACCCGGCAGCATGGGATGTCTCTGCTAGGGTTAGGCGGGGAGATCACAACCTCCGAAGCTGAAGAGAGTTTTCTTGAGAGTGAGGAAGGCGAAGCAGCCATGATGGGAAGCGACCATCATCACCATGATCATCATCACCATCAGGTGGGCTTGTCATCCTCCCACATGTCCAATTCGGAGTCCCCTCTCATGCGGAGGAAGACACATCACTCCAATGGCAATAGCAGCAGCAGGCGATCCAAGGATCACCAAGGTATGATGAACCTCAGAGTGGGAGGAGGAGTGCATTCTCGAGGCAGTGGCAGTGGTAGGGCAAGGAGCAGTGCCCGAAGAGCATTGCACAATAATGTGGGCATGAGTTACAAGGAAGCCCCAGTGGTGCCAACCATGTCAGATGAGCTTGACGTCTCCGAAATGCCTCAGAATGGATGTGGCATGCCATGGTACTTCTCAGGTTTACATAAGTACAAAGGGAAGAGCCTCCTGGATTACGCAGGGATGGGGTTCACATGTGCATTTCCGGAGGGGATGAAGAGCCGGAAGGGCGATTCTAAGGATGTGTCCCGAAGTGGTTCCCGAAATGGCTCACAACGAGACATGAACTTCTCCTGCCTTGAGGAAGATGCCAATAACGTTGTCCCGCTCCTCACTCCAGGTGAGGAATCCTATGATGAGGGTGAGGAGGAGCTGCCTGAGTTGATGTTGCATAGAGGAGATCCCCCAAAGCGTGAGGTCATGCCTGTGGGGAAGAGTACCAGAGTGCAGCAGAAAGAACAAGTGATGATGATGCACCATGAGGAGGGGGGAGCTATGGCGGATGCAACATCAGGAGGAGGGCCACATAGAAGCTTGAGCCAAAAGTACCGGCCGAAGAGTTTTAAAGATCTGGTAGGGCAGAGCCTGGTGGTGAAGTCCCTGACCACTGCCATCACCAAAGGGCGAGTGGCACCAGTTTACCTCTTCACAGGTCCTCAAGGGACAGGGAAAACAAGTGCAGCCAGAATCTTTGCAGCGGCATTGGTGTGTCTGAACACGGAGCCACATCGGAGACCTTGTGGGCTATGTCGAGAATGTGCGACCCTAACTCTCAACCGAAGCCAGGATGTGAAGGAGATGGATGTGAGTAGTAGCCCGGACCTTCTCTACATGCGATCCTTGGTGGGGAGCATCAATTTGCCTCCTACCCATACAAGGCAACGCATTTTCATTGTGGAGGGATGTGATTCTTTGAGTGCCGAGATTTGGAATGCTTTTCTCAAGTTTCTTGAAGACCCGCCCCACAACGTGGTGTTCATCCTTATCACCTCTGAATTTGAGCGCCTTCCTGTCTCTGCTACTTCCAGGTAACAAACAAGCCTCCTGATGATTCCTGCCATCCTTCATTAGGTTTCTTGGGTATCCAATTGCAAGTTGGAATAGCTGATGAATTTCTGAAAGAGCTTAACATGCTGCTCTACTTTAATCTTGTTCAGCAGTTGTCTTTAGAATTTGTGAAAACCTGTGTAAATGTGGAATAAGTAGGCAGCAAAATGAGATACAACATGGTGGTAATTTCCAATTTCTGAAACAGCTTTCATAACATGCTGCTGTAATCTATCTTGTTGAGAACTGCCCCTAGAATTCACAAGAACCTGTGAAAATGTGGGAAGGGAGGGAAATGAGATAGTGTGGTGACGTCCTGTCTCTGAGTAAAAGTACTTCAGAAAACGTCAAAACATGTGTTGAGAGGGTCTGCACCTCAAAATCGAAGTGGCCAATGTCAAATGTTGAGCTAGTGTTGATGCATACCCTTCAGGGTTTAATATCCTTCTAGGTACTAGCTCATCATTCAACTTAGATTTCAACTTTTAGTTCTTTCAATGATGAAATGTAGAAACAAAAGATTTAAAACTCAACCCTATGTTTGCAGTCATTGATTCAATTTTGTTATAGTGAGTTAGAGGTTTGTGATGTTTGAGTGACTACTGTAGCAATGATGTTTTTGAGAAGGTGCACAAGGATGTAGCAAGGAGGTATACTTACAAGGATAGTGAAGGAAAGTTCGCCTTGTTGTTGTTGTTGCTGTTGTTGTTGTTGATGATGATGCAACTGAAGTAATTTCCTTTTTTATATATCCTGCAGATGCCAGAAATACCACTTTGGGAAAGTGAAAGAAGCTGAAATTGTGGGCCGGCTGCAGACGCTGGTAGAGAAGGAGAACCTTGATGCAGAGGAGGCTGCATTAGCGTTGATTGCATCACGAGCGGATGGGTCCCTTCGGGATGCAGAGACCATACTTGACCAACTCAGCCTTTTGGATCGAGTGATCACCCTGTCCATGGTGCAAGAACTTGTATGTTTCCAACTTCATCTGACCAGTCTTCTGCTTTGTCTCTCTCATCGGTTGTGTGGAACTATTTACTCCTGTTTTCGGATAGCATCAACCAGGAAGCAGAAATTGTGAGCCCAAGCTGGTACTGGGTGTGCGTGCAAAAGGCAACGCTAGGTAGGAATGCAATCTGTCAGTATGTGACAAATCTTTGGACCCTAGCATATTATTTCCTCACAAAGTGTTTTCACATACTTGGTTCCAGGGAGCCCTACTAGATTCCTGCCTCTCTTGCTTCAAGTAGCCTCATTGAAAAGATCGGATTGCGTGAAGAATCTGATTCTCATCATGAGTTTTTCAATACTAATGGAACCTAAAATGGTTCGATCTAAACTAATGGAGGTCTTCTTTTCTTCTTTATTCATCAACGTATAAAGGGACTAGGTGTGTTGAGCACAAATCACCCTGAGACACTGGGACTTGCAATGCTGGACCTTTTAAGCACGCATAATTGTGGAATGGCTGATGGCTGTGTTTTATGCCAGATGAATACAAAACAAAAGCTGTTCTGTGGGTTGTTTTCCTGTGACAATATATTACTCTAGGTTCTACATTGCACTGATGATGGTGTGCCACTTTGTCAGGTGGGGCTCATTCCTGATAATAAGCTGCTGGACCTACTTGATATGGCTTTGGCGGCAGACACAGTGAACACTGTCAAGGGCATGAGGGATCTTTTGGAGTCCGGAGTAGATGCCTTATCCCTGGTTGCTCAGCTTGCCTCTCTCATCACAAATATTATTGTGGGGACTTTTGAACTCAGCCGAGATGCCCGAAAGAAGGGGTTTTTCAGGAGAAATTTGCGTAAGCTTCACCACATTTTTATAAACAGCTCTATTTTACATGTGTTTGAATATATGACATTAGAATCAAGCTACTGCAATCTACATAACTTAATATTTACTTGCAAGAGATCCGACATGACACTGGATCTGCAGAACTCCATGAACTCCCAAATTCTCAACAACATCCTTGCAAAAGAAGAGTGCAGAACCACCAGTGATGCTCAAAAATCCCTTGTTGCCACTCTTATAAATGTTGATAAAGTACTGAATCTTAATCATTGGTGGTTCTAATTTTTCAACTACAGCAAGGAGGGAAGAACAGCAACGGCTGCGTCAAGCATTGAAGGTGCTTGCGGAATGTGAGAAACAGCTCCGGGCTTCAAGTGATCGGTCCACCTGGCTGACAGCTGCACTGTTGCAATTTGCACCAGACAGGTCATACCTTCCATCTTCAGTGGACACAAGTATGGCTCCTAGTCCCATAGCTTTCGACACGCTTGAGAAGGTTGCCACTGGAGAGTCTGACACTCCAAGGCTCCCACATCCACCGCCAGGTGACCCAAGACGAGTGGCTGCAAGTCGAAAAGCTGGCCAACAAATTAGTTCACCAAATAATAATAATAATAAGGACAAGGCTCACCACAAGGTTCCCCGAGTCATCCATAACATGAGGACGGAGAAACAAAAGTTGCAAGCTCCTGCAGGCAACTCTAGTTCCAATAATGTTGAAGGGAGGAGAACTAGAGGAGTGCCTCATGTAGCAAACCAACTTCAGGCTAAAGTGCACCCATCCACAATGGAGTCCCCATCAAACATTATTATTGATGCTGATGATGATGATGGAAGTGGGCTCCCACCTTCACGGTCCCTTGTCCTTTTTGATCCTGCTCGCATTTCAGGGACACGAGACTTTCGTGTGCTCTCACGCCGCGATTTAGAAGACATCTGGGGGAAAGTTCTTGAGGGATGCCGCTCAAACGTTTTGAGACAACTCCTTTCCTCTCAAGGAACACTCATGGCCCTCTTTGTGGCCCGAGGTATGCATAAAAGTGGATTTTCCGCTTTCAATGTGATCTCCTTTGCAATGAATTATCAATCAATTCTCAAACCTCACTGAATACACATTCCCCTCCTTACTAGTGTTAAACTAGTATCGCCATTCTTTGATACCACTCAGTAATGAGGATTCTTCACTTTATGATATTGGTACGGTATGGGCTTTTTAGGGCATTGTTGTTATGATACCAATTGGGTCTATATTCATACCTAGGTAAAATTACCCTAATATCAATATGGCATTGGGAAGGTATTGACCCAAATATATACTTGGATATACAAAGATTCTCTCATCTTGTGATACCCACCAACTACTAATATTTGACTGGTATCACAATTTTGACACCGGTTGGGTAGGTTCTTTGAAACCATAACTAAAATTGTGTATATGATACTATGCATTCACATATATACAAGTCTAACATTGCTCCTAACTTGTTGCAGATGACACGTATGCCGTTGCCCATGTGGAGTTTCGGAGCCAAGAGCACAAGGCACGCGCAGAGCGACTGCGGAGTAGTACATGTCATGCTTTTCAAATGGCTCTTGGCTGCCCAGTGGAGCTCAAGCTAAGCCTCGAGTGTCCCCCGAACATGGTACTTGAAGAGATCAAAGCATCCCAACCTTTGCGACCCGACCCCTCAACCAGCAGAGCTCAGGCTGATCAGGAGCCTGAAATTATACCTACTGCATTAACTGCTGTCAAAAAAGATATTGCACCTGCAGAGCCATCTTTGCGTCACACACGACGACGACGAAAAAGGCCTGTGGCTAAAGAAGAGTTGATTTCCATAGGTGGTGAGACCACAGCTGCCGATCAGGACCAGAAGGTAGATGAGGTGGCGGGACCAAGTACTAGTGCAAGCTCTGGTTCCCGCAACAAAAAGAACTCGAGCCGGGATTCACATTGCTTTTCAACTGAGTCATGTATGCCAAGGGAGGCCACCGGGTTGCCAGCTCGGCGCCAAAGGTCAGTTAATAGACGGCTGAATAGGGTGACGAGTGTGCGAAGAGAGGGTTGTGGTGGGAACATCTCACACTGGAAACGCCCGAAATTCAAGGGTTTAATGCACATCGAGCGCAAAAACATGTAAGTGTCATGTTCAATAATCTCTTGAGTTGTTTCAGAGAAGCTTGATATATTGCATAGAAAGATGACTCAGCCAATGCTGCCATTGGTGTGAATTATGGTGTTGATGCTTCATCTTCGAGTTGGTGTAAGCCTACATTTAATCCCGAAATGGGCATCACAAGAATTAGAGGGCTCCTGAAGACTACTGCCTCCTTTCTAAGGTGACACACAAATGGGCGTGAACAAGCTGGCCTGCACCTATCTCCCCCAAGGGCAAGCCCCTAGGTTCCCATGTAATTGGTTGAAAATATTCGGTTCACCTGGATTCCCCCACTATGATTGGGTGAACCATAGGTGGCAGGGTGCACTGGACATCAAGTGCTAGGAAGGTCACCTATCTGACTACTAATCTGGCCTTAGGTGGCTTAACCTCAGAGTTCCCATAGGATCCAGGTTAAGGCCTTCAGTTTAAGCCATCCTTTATTGCACATTTCTACATCTTGTAGAGTGCTATATATATTGTGTTGCCTAATCACTATCAACCAAAGCTGACAAACACTCATTACAATCTACCTTGACGTACTCACCACTTTCAGCAATCTACTTTACTTAAGGTGTTTTGTGTCCGTCAATCTTCTTGACACTTAAACATGCCAATGTATCTGGAATCCGCAAGAATGTTGTGGCATGGTCTAATTTGTGCAATGTTCCAGGAGGCTTCAAGCACGACACAAACCAGCTCGTGGACCCCCCTGTTGGCATTCGCCCCAATCAGAAAAGGTGTGTATTCGATTCAAATATTCCGCCTCACTTCTTCTACTTAACTGTTCAAAACAGAAGACGAAAGTTGCAGTGTATTTATGTTTGGGTCGAGAGGGTTTAGGTCTTCAAATTCTTTCAGTTTCTTGATGCAAGGCTTCAAAGAAAAGTCAAGAGATGAAATTGTGTCCTGTTTCATGGACTTGTTGAATCATAGACTGAAGTCCGTTGTTGTGTCCTCTAGGGACTACCATGGTGTGATGATGTCAGTTTCTCATTTTCATGTACAGCATTTTCAGACTGAATTCTGGAGAGCTTGCATTAGAGGAACATTTGGTATTTTTCTATTAAAGAAATGTGACCATTGCAACTTGGCAAAAAGCTAGCAATATGCTTGGAATTGAGCATACTTCCAAAAAAAAATTATGAACAGAAATTCCTAGCCACATATGATAAGATTGCTACAGTACATTGAGGGTGTAATTTGATAAACGGGGAGATGGCCAACATTTGAAATCATGTGTTTGTTGCTCTAATTTTTCTGGTGGGGTGCACAGGGAACACCAAAGGCGCATCGCAAGACCCCCAAAAAGGTTGCCTTCTTCCTGCGGTTGGTACCTTGTGGTCGGTCCTCAAAGCTAGAAGAATTATCACCAAGCAGGCCTTAAAAATGACACTCTCCAAAGTTTTGCACCTATCGATGAGTTTACCACCCCAATGCTTCCTTCACCACCCCCTGTCTCGACCTTCGAGACACGGTTAATTCTTTCAAGCTCTCATCAGGTACCTCCCAAGACTGGAAATGCACAGCACTACTGCTGATTACGAAAAGGAGATGGGAGCGCCAAATTAGCCAAGATTTAGAAGTCCCATGATCAACTTTGGACTTGGATCGATTATGGAGAATGACAGCATGGAACTTTCTGCATGGTATAAAAGAATCTCCACTCGAAGCCTCTCGATTTACACCAAGTGAATGCAGCCCTGCAGCTGTATCCACAAAATTAACCAATGTCAACTTGTGGAGTTTGTATTCACCAAGATATCCACTGCCTCCAAATTGGCCATTTGGACACATACACACAATGAGTGTATTGTAACAAAGATTTCCTGTCTTCAGAGGAATTTATGCACTGACACTCCTGAGAAATGGGCCAGGATATCATGCAACACTGAATAGCCCTCAATTTTTTAAGTGATTCAGTGTCATCTGAAAGGAAGAGCATTCAAGTGAAGCTTGAGAATGTCACATTTGGATCAGACGTGATGCCTTTGTTATCAGACGTGCACTTGGTCCTTGGCAGGAGGTAAAATGCAATGTTGAGCATCAAGGCACAATGGAGATGTAATTTTGGCATTGCATGTCCTGCAATAATACAAGACTTTAAGACTGGTGAAGTGCCAGGCTCTTTTGTACCCGAATGCAAGATAACAGACATTAATTAGTTGAGACATTCTATCATCATGCAAACTCTGTACAATATTAAGAGGTCACATGGGCTACTGCTAATTGTTTTTTTATTTGATGACCCATGTACTTGAGAACGCCCTTCTGGACAAACTTTATATGATGTAAAGCATTTAATCTACGCTCTTTTGATGCCTCCCCTCAAACGACCTGACCTTTCCTACACCAGAGATTCCGAATGACATTAGTTTTTCTCTTGAAGAATTAGGTTACTTAGGAAAAATCCTCCCTTCCCCCTATACATCTGTAGAGAGCAAGAATATCTCTGACCAAAACATGATCTCCTTGAGTTAGATCAAAATGCTCTATAGTTGGTGTTTGCAGTCTAAGAATCGATGTTTCAAAGGAACTAATATATTTGTAACTGTATGAAGTCCTGACTGCTATGGCTGCTAAGGTCACTCATGAATCACCACTATCATGAATAACTCAGCCTGTCTGCAAGGCAATCACATGGTCAACTGCTCAATTTATTTTCTTCCAAACTTTTGCAACAAAAGCTTAGCAACTATTTGGAGCTATGGCTCCCAAGTCACCATTGGCGTCTGCACCTGCAAAGGCGGCCACGAAAACACCTCCAAGGCAATACCGGAAGCCTACACCCATGGATCCAATCTCAGCCAACAAAGTGTGGAAGGAGCATTGTGACAAGTGCGACGCACTCCCTGCAGTGCAAGGACCTTTCCAATTGGACCCCCGGACTAGTAAGTGGCAATCAAAAACCTCGAGGTGCAATGAATTAGCAAGGCTCTACACAGGCGGAAACACTGATTAGCAGGAAAGCAGATTATCATATGTAATGGCTACTCAATATCCTGAAAGAAGGCAGAAACCTCCACTCAAAGATTTGTTATGTGTCTTTGCGAAAATGTTACCATCTGGCCATTTGTTTAGAATTTCTCCTACTGTAATATGTCTGAACTTTGAATGCTATCAATGATTTGTTCAATTCCAAAGCATGTCTTTATGTGGTTTACATGCATCCCAGAGGTCTAGGTTTTAAAACCCTAATTGCTAAGAAGTGATATACGAGGGAAGTTGGGCCTGAGAAACTATACTCTTAAAAGCCACTTACCTTAATGAGTGACAATATGCGCCATGAGGATTCCCTGGTCTCATCTTTGAATAACTGGCAATTTGTTTGTCATTCATGGTCAAAACGTTTTGGGAAGAATGAACCCACTTCCTTTTGTGACTTTGATGAGCTTGACATCTCGTGTTTCCAATTTTCACAGTGTACCTTATCACTGAGAAACCAACAAGGGTGCAGCCGACCATCAAAGGCAAGTCATATTATACAACAACCAGGAAAAACTTCACTTCTATGATATAGCCCTCTTATTTTGTGCCCAGTTCATAAGAAGCACTTATATCACTCACAGCAGCTGTGTTATCTTATGGCTCAATGATTTGGCAAAGCAATTCGCAGTGTCACAGAAGGAATATGAGGATGCTGTGAAGCTGATGACAACTGTAGACCCCATCAAAAATAGAGACTTACCTCCACCTGACAAATACGAGGAGCCGCTCACAGTTGCACAAGAGTATGGCTGGTTCAAAGGGCCATTGGTTTGTGTTTTCGAACACTTCTCTTCATCTTTTTCCAATGTTCCAGAATGATCAGTTAGCTTCTGTTGAGTGTGATCAGACATCCAAAACCCCTTTCTTTCCAGAGGGCTCTTATTTGGCATAGAATTCGGTAGTTGCCAAGTGATGGCCCAAATATAGGTTGACATTTATGTTTGTTATTAAAGTTATCCTTAAAGTCTCTCAGAAACTCATGGTTTGGTAGGGAGTTTTTGCCCGCTTTTGACATTTTATAATGTTCAAAGAGTGTTAAAGTGGTGTTGGAACCCCAAATTATAGTGAAATGAAGGGGGATGCGTTTGACTTTGGCCAATAGATGGCTGTATAAAAATGAACACCTTATCAAACTTTGGAGAGCACCATTTTAGGTGCCTTCTAAAGTTTGCCAAGATCCAATATAGTAATGCAGAGTAGTAAATTGCTACACTTTTGTTTTTGCAGAAAAAGCCGCACCCTCTATTCAATTTCCCGAGGCATGCATGTGAGATCACCGAGTATGCGGATGCCTATTACATGAGTCAAGGCATGAACCCTTTTGCAAGAAAACAACCCATTGTCGGCCAAGGTGGAAAGGGCAAGGAAGGGGCAGCACCGAAAGGTGGAAAAGAAGCTGCTGCCAAATCACCACCAAAAAAGAAATAACACCACACTGACCAGCTTATTGCTGAGAAGCAATAATCTTTGAATTCTTCTGATTGAAAGCATGAAATTCAGACAGTTTACTTTACTTGCTATCGGTTCGCATATTGTTGAAGAAAAGAGGTTGGAAGCTTGATACTGTGGAATATTCTATTCCAACTCACAGTGAAACTGCAGAATTTGGCAACTGTGTCATCATTTCTGCGGCCCACTGTTGAATTTGCTGATAAGCTCTGAGAGATGGGCTTATTGGAGGGCTGGGGGAAAACATTTAGCTTGTAATATATGGGCTGTAGTGAGGTGATCGATCAGAATAATATAGTGGCCTCATGAAACTTTCAGCTGCCACTTTGACTTGTTGGGATGCAAACTATGGTACCTGTCGTTCTAAATGTTTAACCATGATTGCATTGCAAAGCCTGCATTGTCATTATTGGGTTTTATTCTGACGTATGGAGAAGTTACCTTTTATTGCAGAGATGGATTCTGATGCACATGATGTCAAGATGCACCAGTTAAGATTGCTCTAATACAAATTCTTCAGCAGATTTAGGTGGATTGTACATATTTTTGTGCACTTTTATTGTGAAGTCCCCACTTCAGGTTTTGTGGTTTCGTGGATCAGTTGAATTGTTGGGCAGAAATAATTTGCAATAGACTACTACAACTAAGTGGGGGGAGCAAAGCTTCACTAGTCAATGGTAGCTACCTACATGTGCAATGTTCATCCATAACTTACTAAATTTCCCATAAGGAGGTCAATGCCCATTTGAGCTGTTGGGGGGTTGTCAAGCAGAATGATCAAGTTTTATCTTGAGATATTAGTTTGGGAAGAGTCTCAGATGCATTGTCAACCATGAAAGGAGCCATTATTAGTGATTGTTCTGTGGAACCTTAAAGTGTGAACAACTGAGGACCTTCTTAACAGGGCAGAAGACTCAAGCTGTTCGAATCGGCTGATTTAGTTTCATGAGAAGCACATAAATTCACTCACCGGAACTTCTGATTCCCAAGGAAGTTGATTAATTCTGCTTTGGAGATAAGGGAATGATTTTGGTGTTGATGGTGATACCCATCCATGTAATGTAAGATTGTCGTATCCTGGTAGCCTGCACTAGAATGCAAATTTGGTGAAAAATACTTTCTGAGGAACAGGGGCCAATTAAGATCCGAGGTCCAAGGATATCAAAACCCTCCTTCATAATTAGGTTTAATTTGCAGAGTCGAGAATAAAACGTGTGAGCATGTCTTGCATCATGGTCTCATAAGGAATTAGGAAGGTCTAGCCTTTGGAAATCCTGATAATATGGCATCCAGAGCTGAAAGGACCTGTTATTCTCAACAGATGAATAACTTTTCAGATTAAGGTAGCCTGCGCTTAAAAGTGCAAATCTGGTGGACTGGTAATGCATCCCATGAACCAGATCAAGAGTTAAGCATGCGTGTTTAACGAGTGTCACTTCTGGTTCCCAAGGAAAGTAGGTTTTAGTGTTTGTTATAGTTCTACAGGTATGATTGATGGGCTCTGGACCTGCTTGCAAATGGCATCTGCAAAATGGTGCAGTGGGATTGAGGGCTCCTGTACCGATGGCTAAGTAAGTGAGGGGGAATTAATTAAGAGGCTTTAAGAATCTGTGGTTGACTCCTTTCGCAATATTCATCAGGCTGGAAATTATTGAAGGTAAAAAAAAAACATCAAATATGCAAGCAACTTGCACATTCTCTGGAGTATCCAATGGTGGAATATTCATGTAACGTGACTGAGGCTCCAAGACTCATAACCGTGTCAAATGTATGTCTGTGTCACCTGAGATTGGGTCATGAGAACTACCACATTCATTGAGTGTCACTTCTGGTTGTCAAAGAAAGATTTCAGCTTTTGTTAAACATCTATTAAGGTAAACGTGCCAAATTTGGTTGCTTATCTTCATCGGACGCCTATATTTTGAGTGGTATGTGGTTAGGTGTGGCTCTAAGAACGGATGCCAAAAAGACATGTGTCTAAAAGAGATTGGACTACATGCTCAAAATATGATAACCATTCTAAGCTCAATAATCAACATAATTGAGGGGAACTATATGACCATTTAACACGCATGAGAATCTTCAGTTTGATAATAGTTAAGATATTCATATGAGGTGCTACAGCCTCACTTTGGATTTTCAGACCATCTCATACTAATCGTGTGTTTCCTAGGAGAAGCGGGCTGGTCGGGGAACATGAATCAACCATTTAAGACCCATCTACCTTACTATGAACGATGGATGGCTCAGGACCTGCATCCAAATGGCATCTGCAAAATGGTGCCTCAATGGTTGCAGTGGGAATGGGGATTAAGTAAGTCAGTGAGGGGGATTAAGTAAGGAGCCTTAATTAAGGGTTTTACTTAATAAATGACAGGGTACTGATCCTAATCAGCTGGTGTGGGCAGTTCATGGCGGTTGAAACTAGAACTGCCGGCCTCCAAGCTTCCCCTTCCCTCCTCCACATCTCAACTTTTCTTTTTCTTTCTTCTTCTGGACGTGAGGTGAAGGCCCACCTCCCCTCTCGCCTCTTAATTTTCGTTTCTTGCATTCATCAGCACTTCGGCCACCCCTATCCTCTTCTCTTTCACTTTCTCTTCTTCCCTTGTTCCTTGAACCCCTCCCACCTTTCTGCCACCCATTGCTTGTGCTCCTTTGTTGGGGGAAAATCCTTTTTTCCCCTCCCTCTCGGCTGCACCATGAGAGAGATTCTTCATATCCAAGGTGGACAATGTGGGAATCAGATTGGTGCCAAGTTCTGGGAGGTTAGTCATCCAACTACCAATCACCCGACTTTTGCTATGATTCATCGATGGTTTTGTTTATTGCATTCCCAGAAAAAAAAATTGGGAGAAAAATTGAGTAGTTTCATGATCATTCCATCAGTTGAATCTATGACAGCATTGACAGAAGAAAGCACGCATCAAGAGTTTCTTACAGCAACTAATCACAAAATTAACTTGTGTGTCATCTTTGAATGCATTTTACTGCCACCCAACTTGCTTGATGCCACACTTTTTTTCTTTTTTTCTTTTTTTTTGTCTTGAGAACATTCAAAATAGAGCTTTTGGGGTTGGTGGTTATCCGGAATTTCTCACTGCCTGGAAGCCGCTGCTGGATGTTTTAGCAATTCCACCGGATAACAGTAGTCAGATTCATTTGATGATTTCGATAGATGAATATGTAAATGTCAAGTATGTAAGTAGACTGATCCTCCGTGAGGCAATCATCCTGTAGATTCCAACCATTCAAGCACTGCCCAATTCAGTGAATTTCACTGAGACCAACATGAATGCTGACTGATTTTATTTGCGTGGACTCAATTCTAACCTTTGTTGTGTTAATCAAAGATTTTCAAAATAAGGAAGGTTTCTAATTCATTTTGTAAGAAATTGAAACACTGCCTGCCTCTCTCCTCTTCTCCTTCTTCAGGTTATTTGTGATGAGCATGGAATTGATCCCACGGGAACATACCACGGAGACTCCGACTTGCAACTGGAGCGAATCAATGTTTACTTCAACGAAGCCAGCGGAGGTCGCTACGTGCCTCGAGCAGTGCTCATGGATTTGGAGCCCGGAACCATGGACAGTGTCCGGTCAGGCCCATATGGTCAGATTTTCAGGCCCGACAACTTTGTGTTCGGCCAAACAGGTGCAGGAAACAACTGGGCTAAGGGACATTACACCGAAGGCGCTGAACTCATTGACTCTGTGCTAGATGTCGTCCGGAAGGAAGCAGAGAGCTGCGATTGCCTGCAAGGTATAAAACTTCCTCACGAATCTTCACCCTCAGAACTTCTCATTCTGCAAATCAATCTCAAGTTGCGACAAAAAAACACCACCGTCTATACTCACTCTTGACACATGCATTCAGACAGTGAGGAACGTACATACATTACCCTCTCATGAGCTTCCCATTGTTTGGCAAGTGATCTCATGAGTGTGTAACTGTTTTTCTTGTGTTGCAAAACTGAGGGCATGCATCATCTACCTATATATATTGCAATGCCAAACAATTTCTTTTGAGGTTAATATGAAGGTTAGTTTCACTCTTTAATCTCTAACCATACATTGTTGATGCGTTTTGATGGCTTGGTGACAGGTTTTCAGGTGTGTCATTCAATGGGAGGGGGAACAGGGTCGGGTATGGGGACACTGCTCATTTCCAAAATTAGGGAAGAATATCCTGACCGGATGATGGTGACCTTCAGTATTGTGCCATCGCCTAAGGTGTCGGACACTGTTGTTGAGCCTTACAATGCTACCCTGTCTGTGCATCAGCTTGTAGAAAATGCTGACGAATGCATGTGTCTTGACAATGAGGCCCTCTATGATATTTGTTTTCGTACTCTCAAGCTCACCACACCAACTTGTACGTAAAACTCTCGAGATGTAGTAGCACTGTAACTAATTTGTTTGATTGAATAACTAACATCATAAACAAACTGCTTGTAAATTGAGATATGATAAGTCATGTACATGTATATAAAGTGATCAAGTTCCTCTCCTCATCCGTACTCCGGTCCAACAAATCAAATTTTTAAAAAGAGAAGATGTTCCTTTCGGTACGATGTTGCAATTCAGAAAGCATCAAACCTCCAATTGTTAAATTGTTTGGTGGTTGAGCACTTGAGATTGTCACCAAAACGACCCGAGTTAAGTTCCCCATGCACCACCTATACTTTAACCCCACTTTGGTGGGGGTCTCTAAGTAAACTAGACACTCAAATTAGCAATGAATAAGTACTGATCCTCCATCAAGAGTTGTGGAGAATTTACCTTCCTTAGCAATGCTGTTTCTTCTTGTCAAACAGGATTATCCTAAGGATTCCAATTTGTCAAGGTAGTAGGGTGTGAGGAATGTGACATTGGACCAAATTTTGACCCAACGCGTGAAAGTGTGATTCACATTGAATGTAATTTGTTGTGCTGATGTTGATGACCTGGAATGGCAGTTGTGAAATTCAAGGATTATATATATTAAGGATTCTTCCAATCGGTCATGATAGATAGTTGTGTGGAATGTGACATTGGACCAAACGATGATGAATGAATGCATGAGAACATTGACATTGAGATTTGAATGTGGCATGGTCTGGTTTAGATTGGATGTGTTGATGTTGATGACCTGGAATTTGGCAGTTGGTGATCTGAATCATCTTATTTCGGCGACCATGAGTGGGGTGACGTGTTGCCTGCGGTTCCCGGGTCAATTGAACTCCGACTTGCGGAAGCTGGCCGTGAATCTGGTGCCATTTCCTCGCCTGCACTTCTTCATGATCGGATTTGCACCCCTGACTTCTCGAGGATCCCAGCAGTACCGTGCCCTCACAGTCCCCGAGCTAACTCAACAGATGTGGGATGCCAAAAACATGATGTGTGCCGCCGACCCTCGCCACGGCCGATACTTGACGGCGTCCGCCATGTTCCGCGGCCGCATGAGCACCAAGGAAGTCGATGAACAAATGCTCAATGTCCAGAACAAGAACTCATCCTACTTCGTGGAGTGGATCCCCAACAATGTCAAATCCAGCGTCTGCGATATTCCCCCTAAAGGTCTGAAAATGTCAGCCACATTCATTGGCAACTCTACCGCCATTCAGGTACGAAAACGACACCTCCGCCGAATGTAACGCATAGACTTAGATCATCATTCCTTCAACCCTACGCAGTGACTACTGATTCAGTGAAACTGAGTGAGTATTATGTTCGATTCAGACTTTCCATGTTGCCCAATAACAGATCATCATAAGCATCATCATAATGAACTCATAGCAACACACCGTATGAGATGAGGCATCAACTCTCGCCAAAATTATTCATACCTGGCACGCATGAATTAATGTCAGCCACAAGTCGTTGGAAACTCTAGTTACCGCCATTCAGGTACAAATTAACCTCCTTCGAATGAACAGCCGATTTTGTAACTGTAGATCATCCTTCTTCAAACCTACACAGTGTAATTGACTGATTCAGTGTAATTGTGTAGTAATTTACATTCTATTCAGATTTAATTTTTTCCATAATCATGCCCAATACAAATCATAAACATCGTACTCAACACATATAATTATACCGTATGAACTGTCGTCGAACCTAGCTATTTAGTTCTACCTGCCACGCAAGAATATTCACAGGTTTCACTCAATGGTGGCATGACATGTGGCACAAAGCTTCAGAAACACATGAATCCATTAGTACTGTCGAATTTCGTAGGCATGCTGCACACACGGCAGTATTACACAAAGGATATATAGATAGATAGATAGATAGAAGGGATCGGCTACAATCTGGCGATGCTCGATCAAGGAAAGAAATAAGACGACTTACAAGTTTATCTTTGCAATTTATTGATCCTGGCGCTGATGAGGTTGCATAAAATTAAATTGTTGAAGCTGGCGTCGTTTGAATTCGGATTCCTTGGCCGGGTTGCAGGAGATGTTCAAGCGAGTGAGTGAGCAATTTACAGCCATGTTCCGGCGAAAGGCTTTCTTGCATTGGTACACAGGGGAAGGCATGGACGAAATGGAGTTCACAGAGGCGGAGAGCAACATGAACGATTTGGTCTCCGAGTACCAACAATACCAGGACGCCTCTGCCGACGAGGAGGGCGAGTTTGAGGAGGAGGAGGAAGCTGCAGGCTAGCTAAAATAATAGACAGACAGCACAGATTGTCGATTGTAGCAACAGCAATTTACAATTACAATTCCCAATTCATTCAAACCACGTTTGACATCCTTTTTACTTCAAAATTATACCCTAGCCCGTAGGTCTTACAATTCTCGAGGATTAGAACTATGATCATCTCGTTGTTTCTATATAACCTAACCTAGTAGTACTCCTCTCTCACCAAAAGACAACATACAGTCTTTTAGCTTATCGGTCAACCGAATTACATTTTCCGTGTGAAATAACAGCACAACGATACTTTTTTGAACTCCAAATCCGTTCCCTCGCATCTCCCTCATCCGATTATCATGTACACCATTCATGTCTGAACTTCTTATTGTAGCTGCTCATCAATCGTGCACCAGTCGTCTTACAAGGACTAATTTCCAGGGGCGAAATTCACCACAGGCAAGACAGGTCCAGAGTTCCTTGTAATCTCTGCCATTGTTAGTGCCTAACCCATGTGCGAAGGGACACAACACTATTCAGATCCATATAAGTGTTATGTGGGATTGACAATATTCTACAGAATACTTTTTAATATTCCCCATATTCAGACTGAATATGGGAAATATTATGTGGAATATTGTTAGTCTCACAAAGCATTGTTATGAATCTAAATAATGTTAC